>BSBK01000685.1:3255000-3965000 GCA_027943335.1 Chamaecyparis obtusa | reverse complement strand
TGATAGTGATGTGGATGACAATGTAGACTTTGAGGTCGCACGAGTGAAGATTTATTGTATTTGGAAGCTGACAATTTTATGTAATTTTGGTGTAGCGTGTGGAAACTTTTATTTTGTAATTGTATGTTGACTCATTTGTAATTATTTGAGTGTGGTATAAAGGAAGGAATTTATTTCCTTATTTTAGTGTGATTTTTTATGTAGTAGCATGAAGTTGTAATGCGAAAGTGTGTAATGGTAGCAGCAGTTGTGATGTTGTATGCATGAAGTGAATAAAAGAGCTAAGTATGAAAGCGAATTTGTGAAGGAAGACATGCGAAGTACAGAGATCTAAAATTAAGATATGATGTAATAGTGAGTGTGGTTTGGCACAATCAAAGAAGAGGTAACATATTATTCTATTGAGTAATGCAAAGATTATTTGGATAGTGTGTTCAGTGATCTTACCCTGAAGTTGTTTGGGCAATGGGTCCTTCTATCTTCCATAACTCTTAACTGGGTTAGAATCTTTTAACAGGGATTCAAAATCTCCTAACAGGGATTCATATGTACTGAATGTATTTCTTAAGACTCCTAATAGAGTCCATCCTCTCATAAGGAATATTCATATTAGTGCATCTTTTGTGGGCATCATTCCCACCGGGGTTTACTCTTTGATCAAGAGGTTCCCTAGTCAACATATCTTGTTTCATTGTGTTATTGTGTATGAATATCTTTCTATGGTTAGTAATTATATTGCTTATATGGTTTAATGTTGTTGAAGATAATAAAAGTTATAATTATTTGATAATTGATTCACCCCCCCCTCTCAGTTATCTTGGTGGACTTTACTTTCTAACAATTGGTATCAGAGCAGTAGGTCCTTGAAGAAGAAGTTTAACAGCTTAAGGAGATTCATGGTGAATTTTAGGAAAGAAAGCCCTAAGTTTGATGGAGTAAATTTTGATAGCTGGAAAGAAAATATGAAGACACATCTATTATGTTTAGGACTAGGTTATTGGTTGATTACAAAGAATAATAAGACTATCATTGAAGAGGAAAATCTTGAAACATGTATTGTGGAAGAGAGAGATCTATTCATGTGTAACATACTTGCAAGAGAAGCACTTTTGAAAGCACTACCAGAGAATGAGTATAGTCAAGTAAAATATTTGAAAAAATCTCATGAAGTTTGGAATGCTTTACACTACTTTTGAAGGTGATGAACATGCAAAAAGAGTTAGATTACATAATTGGATATGTGCATTTGAAGATATAAGAATGTTGGAAGATGAATCTATTAGAAGTTATATTCGTAGAATGTCAAAGATCATTTCAGGTATAAAATCTTGTGGAGGAACAAAGACAGAGAATGAAGTGATATGGAAAATTCTGAGGACATTAACTCTTGTATTTAAGCAGACAACATAGATGATTGAACAAGTGATACCTTGTACAACAAAATTTACAAGAGAGACTCTTCTTGGAAGATTGGAAGTAGCATAAATGAACTTGAGATTATCAGGAGACTTACCTAGAATGGAGATAGCATTCAGTGCTCTTAGTGTTCACCCTACTTTGTCAACAAGCATCAGTGTGAGCGGAGATTATGCTGGCAGCAACAGATCTAGAAATGAAGAAGACAAGAAGATTGAAGAAGGTATTGCCTTGCTTGTGAGAAGAGAACCAGATGGTAAGAAATTTTTTAAATGTTGGACTTGTCAAGAATATGGTCATTTTGCATCTAAATGTCCTAAGAGAGTTAAAAAATTCAGAAGCAATTTCAAACCTAGAAGATCTAAGGAATGTTATTATGCTAATGATGAAGATCTTGAAGCTAGTATAGAAAGAACTTTAATTGAAAGTGATACTGAAAATAATGATGACATAGGATTTGTAGCAATTAAAGAAGAAAATCCTAAATTTGATGTTAAGGAAGAAAAAGCCTTAGTTTCTCAAGTTGAAAAGAAACTTGATTGGATTATAGACAGTGGTTGTTCACATCATATTACTGGAGACATGAAAAAGTTCATAAAGTTGAATGAATATGATGGTGGAGTAGTTAGAGTTGGAAACAATGCACCTTGTTTGATTAAAGGTATAGGATCTATTACTATTGATGGAAAGACTAATACTGATGATGTTTATTTTGTGGATGGATTGAAACATAATCTTTTGAGTGTTGGACAATTAGTTGATAAGGGATATCAAGTTTGGTTTACTAATAAAACTTGTGTGATAAAGGATAAAGATGGAAATCTGATTGGAACTAGATCTAGAACTAGAGGTAATGTATTTCAATTGAATCCTACTGAGATGACATGTTTGATTACAAAGATTGATGACAGTTGGTTATGGCATAGAAGGTTTTGTCATATAAACTTTGATAGCATTGTGAAAGTAAGTACTACACTTGCAGTAAGAGATTTACCTAGAATTATGAAGCCTACTAACATGATTTGCAAAGAATGTGTAATGGCTAAACATAAGAGAAGTTCTTTTCCTAGTAAGAATTTTACATCTACAGAGAAGCTGGAGATTGTTCATACAGATTTGAGCGGTCCTACTATGACTAGAGGATTCTATGGAGAAAGGTATTTTATGATTCTTGTTGATGACTTTACAAGAATGATGTGGATTGCATTTCTTAAAGAAAAATCTAAAGCATTTGATAAGTTTAATATTGTTGAGAATAAAGTTGAGAATGAATCTAGAATGAAGATTAAATGTTTGAGATCTAATAGAGGTGGAGAATTTACTTCTAGAGAGTTTAACAACTTTTGTGAAGAAAATGGCATTAAAAGACAATATTCAGCCCCTAGAACACCTGAACAAAATGGCATTATAGAAAGAAGGAATAGATCAGTGACTAAAACAACAAGAGCTATGTTGTTTGAAAATAATTTGGCAAAGATGTTCTGGAGAGAAGCAGTGAACACATCAGTATATACAATGAACAGAGTACAAATTAGAGCAGACATAGACAAGACACCTTATGAATTATGGTGTGGACATGCACCCTCAGTTAAGTATTTTAGAATTTTTGGAAGCAAATGTTATATAAAGAGAGATGATGATATTGGAAAGTTTGATCCTGGAAGTGATGAAGGTATATTTCTTGGATATTCTTTGAAAAGCAAAGCATATAGATGTTTACATAAAATTACTAAGACTATTGTTGAAAGCGCAAATGTTAAAGTTGATGAAAAGTTCAAAATTCAGGAAAGAATGCCTAATTATGAATCTGATGAAGACACTCATCCTAAGCCTAATACTGGAACTACTGAATTGTTTTATAAAACTGACAGTGATTTGTTGAATGAAAGCCACAGTGAAGTTATTGAAGAACCTACATCTGAAGAGAGATCTAAGATAGTGACACCTAGCAAGAGTTTGTTAAAGAATCATCCTTTTGAACAGATTATTGGGAGCATCAAAAGAGGAGTTTTGACTCAGAATAAGGCACAAGAACAATTATGTTTGATTTATCAAATTGAACCTAAGACTACTAATGAAGCTTGTGAAGATGAAAGTTGGACTAATGCTATGAAAGAAGAACTAGATCAGGTTGAAAAGAACAAGACATGGGAATTGGTCCCTAGACCTAAAGACAAGAATGTTATTGGAACCAAATGGGTATTCAGAAACAAGATGAATGAACAAGGAGAAGTAGTAAGAAACAAAGCAAGATTGGTATGTAAGGGTTACTCACAATAAGAAGGAATTGACTATGAAGAAACCTTTGCACCTGTTCGAAGAATTGAAGCAGTAAGAATGTTTTTGGCATATGCAGCTTACAAGAAATTCAAAGTGTATCAGATGGATGTGAAGTCAACATTTCTAAATGGAGAATTGGAAGAAGAAGTCTACATTGAGCAGCCTGAAGGTTTTCCTTTAACTCAAGAAGGAGACATGGTATGTAAATTGAAGAAAGCTTTATATGGACTTAAACAAGCACCTAGAACTTGGTATGCAAGACTAGATAAGTAATTATTAAAGTTGGGATTTATAAAAGGTACAACTGATAGCAATCTGTACACAAAAGAAATTGAAAATGGTTTGTTAGTTATAGTTATTTTTGTTGATGACATTATCTTTGGAGGAGAAGATGAAGCTAGAGACAAATTTGCTGATGAAATGAATACTGAATTTGAAATGAGTATGATTGGTGAAATGAAATACTTTTTGGGATTACAGATAACACAAAATAATGATGGTATCTTTGTAAGTCAGAAAAAGTACCTAAATGACTTGTTGAAAAGATTTGGAATGGAGGATTGTAAACCAATTGGAACACCTATGGTGACTAGACATAAGTTATCTATCACAGATGAGACTCCTACAGTAGAACATAAGAAATACAGATCTATGATTGGAGGATTGCAGTATTTGACTCATACAAGACCTGATATAGCACATTCAGTTGGAATTATAGCAAGATTTCAAGCTAAACCTAGAGAATCACATTATGCAGCAGTAAAGAGGATACTAAGATATTTAAGAGGCACAATGGACTATGGATTATGGTATGAAAATTCTAATGATTTTACCCTATGTGCATATACAGATGTTGATTAGGGAGGCAGTGTTGATGATAAGAAAAGCACCAGTGGAGGAGTATTTTTCCTTGGAGGAAGATTAGTTTCTTGGCTAAGCAAGAAGCAAAATTATATCTCATAAAGCACAACAGAAGTAGAATATGTAGCAGCAGCAAACAATTGTAACCAGATAATTTGGATGAAGCAGATGCTGAAGGATATTGCTATAAAATTTGTTGAACCTGTTGTTTTAAATTGTGATAACACCAGTATAGTTAGTATGTCTAATAATCCTATATTACATTCTAAGACAAAGCATATAGAGATTAAGTATCATGTTGTAAGAGAGAAAGTTGCTAAAAAAGAAGTCAGACTTGAGTACATAAGTACAAAGAAGCAGATAGTAGATATATTCACAAAGCCTTTGCCTAAGGATACATTTGAGTATCTGAGAGGTATGCTTGGGGTTATGCCCTAGCCTACTTTTGAGAAGTGATGCAGTTGTTTGCATTCGTCTAGTGGTATATGAGGCTTATCTTTCTTCTGGACTAGATGTTGGTACTTCCTCTATGGGGGAGTATGTGTATCTGAGCTGAGTCATGAGGACTCTAGTAAATGTATTTTCTGAAAAGTGTCTTTTGACATTAAGTTGTTGTTGACTTAGTGATGGAATTTCTTTCATTGATATCAATGGGGGAGAAGTATGCATGAAAAACAATATGAGACATTTGTTGAAGAGAACTGAATAGGATAATGAAGCAAGATTTGATTGATGAAGAGGATTTGAAGAAGCAGTGTTGCAATATTGGATTTTTGGAACATTGGATGTTTTTCATCTATGTTTCCATCAATGCCAATGGGGGAGATTATTAGGAATGAATGCTAAAGTGTTTGACAACCATTCTATAGCATTTGTTGTTGCATTAATGACTATGATTGTCATTGATGTCAATAGAGTGATTTATCGAAGACTTGCAGAGAAGTAGACAAAATTTGGATTAGCGCACATGGGTTATTGTAGTTGGAGCTATGCGACATTGAGGATATACTCTTTGATATGTCATATGTCTATGGTTAAGAGTGCAGATAGTAATTCATTGATTCATGGAAGTTATGATCATTTTGGTGGAAGCAATGTTCTTGAGTAGCGGTTTGTGGAAATCGGACGATATCTCTTAATCAAGATGGAATTTGGTTTTGTGCAGTTAAAGGGAAGTTGAAGACACATTGATAGTGACGTGGATGATATCACAGACTTCAAGGTCACACGAGTGAAGATTTATTGTATTTGGAAGCCGATAATTTTATGTAATTTTGGTGTAGCGTGTGGAAACTTTTATTTTGTAATTGTATGCCAACTCATTTGTAATTATTTGAGTGTGGTATAAAGGAAGGAATGTATTTCCTTATTGTAGTGTGATTTTTTATGTAGTAGCATGAAGTCATAATGCGAAAGTGTGTAATGGTAGCAACAGTTGTGATGCTGTATGCATGAAGTGAAGAAAAGAGCTAAGTATGAAAGTGAATTTGTGAAGGAAGACATGTGAAGTACAGAGATCTGAAATTGAGATCTGATGAAACAGTGAGTGTAGTTTGGAATAGTCAGAGAAGAGGTAACATATTATTCTATTAAGTAATGTAAAGATTATTTGGATAGTGTGTTCAATGATCTTACCCTGAAGTTGTTTGGGCAGTGGGTCCTTCTGTCTTCCATAACTCTTAACCGGGTTAGAATCTTTTAACAGGGATTCAAAATCTCCTAACAGGGATTCATATGCACTAAGTGTATTTCATAAGACTCCTAACAAAGTCCATCCTCTCACAAGGAATATTCATATTAGTGCATCTTTTATGGGCATCATTCCCACCGGGGTTTACTCTTTGATCAAGAGGTTCCCTAGTCAACATATCTTGTGTCATTGTGTTATTGTGTATGAATATATTTCTATGGTTGGTAATTATATTGCTTATATGGTTTAGTATTGTTGAAGATGATAAAAGTTATAATTATCTGATAATTGATTCACCCCCCCTCTTAGTTATCTTGGTGGACTTTAATTTCTAACACTCTTATCCCCATATCCTCATCCTATAGTAGTGGCCCTTGGTTCACCTCATCTCTATCCATTTGCATGGCTCCAAGGACATGAAGAAGCCCTCCCGTGGCTAGTCTCTGAACTATCCCTCTCCTCCACTCAGTAGCTTGTCTTTGTGTCCCCCACCTAAATCTTGCCACTTCTACTGGTCTATCCTCTCCCTCATCCCTATCATCCTCCTCATCCTCCTGCTCTAACTTTGTCTTCTCTCCTGCCCCTCCCGCTCTTGGCTCTGTCAACCTCATCGACCTATGGCTATCCCACCACACTGCATACTCAATAGTCACCCCTACATCTTCCACCTATCCCTGTGTTGCTACCCATGGTACCAGCTACATACATCTCTAACTTCTCCTTACATTATGAAGATGCACTTCGATCTCCCATACTAACCCAATCTCTCTAGAAATGATATGATGCGGATAACTGTCTGGAAGAATACCCTATCTGAGGCAAAACTATTTGTAAACTTGTGATAGCATGTACTTGGCTATCTGGAACATCATCCTCCCAATCAACTAATAGTCTGTTCACACATATTTTAGATACTCTGTGTCTAGGCTACCGTCCTCTCTAACTACCTACTCATCCTAGTAACCCCACACCTCACAGCCTCTATATGACATCCACTGAAACCATAATAGCTCATCAAGAATCCTCTACCAAGTCTCCACTGATCTCACATCTCCATATGCTAATGGTGGTCTATGGCTCATATCATTGTTATCTCCCCTCTCCTCAAAATGGTCATACCACTGCGATGTGATCCCAAGCCCAAATAAGTAGTAGTATCAATCTTGGTCCCATTGTATGCTAGGTATGATATGCACACATATGTAGATCGTAGTATAGCTGTGCCAATATTGAATACCCCTAGCAGTACTCTATCCCCTCCTCCAACATCTAGCTCAGAACCCTTTCCCATCTAATAGGAAATACATGCCCTGAATGGTAGGGAATCAACCTCCCTCCTATCAAACTGACTAAGTATATTTCTAGCTGGGGAAATCTTGCTTTCATTCCCCCTCACCATGACATCCACTTGTGATTAATAGGAAGCTGGTCTACCTGCCGCTTGGAGCTCTCCTCCAAAAACTCCTCTTCTTTCTCTATCTGATACCCAAACATCTCTCCCCTGATTAGTACCAACAAAATCCTCCACACATCTAGTAAGGTCATTGTCACCTCTTTGATCAGTAAGTAGAAGCTCGACGTGTAAGAATGCCACCTTTCAATTAGAGCACTCATGAGTGCATTATGTGCTCTCAAATGCAAGCAATCATGCACATACTACAAACTACATAGTGTCACATGCCCCCACTCCAAGTCAGTCAACTTTTCTCACAACGCCATCATATCCGACCATTGCTCCTTCAATCTAATCTAGTAGTTTGACTCATGCATCCAATCAAACCCCATAGTTTATCATCAACATTGGTTAAGCCCAAACCCTCATGTCTTTATTCTCCATTACCCAATCCCTGTATAGCTTATCCCCACCCTAGTCCTTCCAATCCACCTTGGATAGGCAAACTCAACTAGTTACCCTATTCTGCCCTTCGATGGGTGATGCTACCCATCAATATGTGGCACCCCTCCCCCTAGTGGCCTCCCCTATCCCACCCTTGGGTGGGAAAGGTGGCTTGTGGCTAGGCTTCCCCCCCTTCGGCGACAAAGTTGCTTAGCCATGGACAAACAACTCCATGCTACTCATGGGTGGACAAAGCTGCCTACCCAAGGAAGGGTGGCTCGACGCTGCCCGTCCTCTAACAAGTGAATTTGTGTTGTTTGTGGCTGGGTGGGGCCTCTCTTGGGCAGGTGGTCCATCCATTGGCGGCTTCACATCACCCATTGGTGGATGCCTCAGGCGTCTCTGCCACTTCCCTTCCCCCTAACCTCTTATCCCCCTGACCTAACCCCAATAACCAAAAAATATTAAAAATAACAAAATAATCAACTAAAATTGAAAAACAAAGGTAAATTTTTAACTTACCGGATCCCCCCTATCCGCTACCCGTCAGTAGAATTGTACTCTCTCACCTAGCTACTGCTTGTCTTGTCGCCCTACCATTTCTTCTCCTCTCTTTTCTTGTGGTAAAAATGAGCTCTTTTGACCCCCTTTTGCCCTTTTATAAGGATCTTTTTAATGGGTTCCTTTTTTGCTCCCCTTTTTCAAAAAAAGTTATGCAAATTCTTTTCCCCTTCTTCCATGAAAATTGGCCAAAATTTTTCTTTTGCCCTATTTTCTCAAGGGGGCACATTCTCCTACTGCCTTTTCCTTTGTACACCCATTAGGTCCCCTTTTTCCTCTGCAGTATCTATGTTTTCTTTTCTTTGACGTGATGTCATTTTTGACGCCGCATCAAAGAGGGGCAAAATGAAGACACCTAAATTTGTCCACTTAACATTAATTTAATTTAATTTAATTAATGACCCCAAATAACATTATGGTTAATTTTAATTAATTATATTTTTTATATTCATCTATCTATTTAATTAAATAAATTCACTACCTATAGTATTTAAATTAAATTTAAATACTACCCCATAATGTATTAAATTTAATTTATTACATGTTTCTCCATATTCCCCTTTTAAATAAATTTTTAATTTATTTATTCCTCCACATGCTTTATTTCTACTAAACCATGATTAAATTTAATTTAATTTAATTTAATCTTAAACCTAACCTAGATGCTATTCTACACATATCACTTTCTATCTAATAAACCTATTTATTAATTAACTAAGGTTAATTAAACTAATTTTTATCTTCCTACAAAAATTAGTCCTAATTATTTATTCAACAAATAATTCAAAATTCACCTTTTTAAAATTTGCTAAAAAATACCTAAACAAGGCTTCTTACAATTTTTGATGACACCTCTTACACTTTTTAAAAGTGTGAAAATTGACTTTCTCTTACACACACTTACACGTGTACTTGGAGTACACATCGACCCTTCACATCCCAAGTTGCTCACACATGTGCAAGCAAGTCTTGGACTTTGCATGGCTTATGTGTCTCCTTGGTGGGACCTATATGGTTGCCACATAGATGCCACCTCACCCCAACCCTCCAAAATCCTATAAATAGGATCCTTGCCTCAAGCAAATCATCCATAATTGCTTTGCATTCATTATTGCAGTCTAAATATTTTAGTGATTTTATTGTAGTTATTACTAACCATTTGGTAGTTGTTAGCATTTATAGTAGATTTAGAACTTGTATCTTAGATAGTTTCATTCATGGTTAATCATATTTTTATTCCATAGTTTCATGCCATATGAGCTTGAGGGTTGCTTTCATAGCTCCTCCTTGAGTCTCTTTGACTTCTTGCATTGAATGCTTAAGGGTTGCTTCCATAGCTCCTCCTTGAGTATTTCAATCTTTTGTTTCAATATAGCTTAAATTTAATAATGAGATTTATACTTGTGTTGGGAGAGCACACCCACAACCTCTCCAAGAGCTTAAATCAAGCAAGTCTTGGGTGCACTTGCTTCATGCTCATTTGAGGTTATGTGGAGAGTAGTGTAGGAATAAGGTTAAACATAATTCCTTGTTAGTTTTAAAATTTGATTATGCACATGTATAATTAATGTTTGAGTGTTTATGATTGTTCCACACAAGTTACTTTTCCTCATATACAACTGCCACAAATTCATATAAGTAAATTAACAAATTGATTTTATACAATTAAAAACATCTTGTCAAGTTCTAAAAGTTGATAATTTTGATTTCCTTTTAAGTTGAAATAAACATGGAATGTAATTAATTGAGTCTTGTAGGTTAAGTTTTGGGAGCCAATTATGATGTTTTAGTTCTCACCTTCATGATTGTTGTGTAGTAGAGGGATGCAAAATTGTAGGAGAGAGTTGTAATTGATCTTAGGAGATCCTTTGCAAGCTCTTGTGCAATTATATGGGTTGAAGATTGATTGTAATAACGATTTAGAATAATTAAGTGAGTGTAACTTACATTTTGGTGGAGATTTTACTGACAAGGGGTTTCTTCGTGTCATTTATTATGTCTTCTTTTTTTGTGGTGTTTAATTTCTTTATTTTCTTCTCCTTGCTCTACCTTTAAGTATTAATTATAGAATTTAATCACACAATTGCTCTCACTTACAACTCTTTAATTTTTTAAGTTGGTGGGAATATCCTTATAGATTATAGATCACCCATGCTTATGTTATATTGCATGCTTACACTTTACTTGAAATACACTTATGCTTGCATGTTTACATCTAATAAATTGGAACTACTCTTGGTTGTCCTTTGTTGTCACACTAGGGGCAATATTAGGGGCACCTTATTTCCTTTTTATACATGTTCTTTCATGATCTTATATTGATACATTATCTCATGATTGAACTACAAGATGACATCTATTACGCCATGACATGTTTGTTGAGCAAGTATATGATTATCATTTTTTACATATCACTTTTCTCCTCTCTTATAATTGATTTCTTCATGTATACAAATAATTTGAAACAACACATTATATCACCAAGCGCTTTTCATGCTTGTGTTTAAAATGGCTCGATAAAAGTCCTATGTGATGTTTATTTTATAAGGAAATGGTTATAGTTATCTACTAAGGGATCTTGCACCTCATTTGTTAGTCATAATGATTCATTTAGGGATCTTACTCTTACATTTCTCACAATATCTCTCTTGGATGAGAATGGTGTATTAAGGGATCTTGCACCTCTTTATATTTATATATTGTTAGGTGAGGGTGTTAAGTAGTTGCTATTCATGCATATTTCAATTTTAATACCAGCTTCAAATGATGGAGCTAGGTACATGTATATCTAGAAAGGAAATACTATCATCACATGGAGTGTGGAACATTTGCATATCCACATCCTTTATGAATATACTTTTCATTTACTTCCATTTTTGTTGTTTTTTACTTTGAAGTGCAAGATTCACTATAGAGCACATGCAAGTTAAAGTGAAGGAAAAATGGAGAGTTGAAAAGTGCATCCCTAACACCCCCCCCACTCATTTTGGACTCATGATGACTCTTTGTCCCTAACGCAATAATCTAGTACCCAAATGATGTATTTTTGTGCAAGAGTCAACATTCATCCTTAACTTGAGTTCATTCCTTTAGTGATTCAAACTACTACTTATTTCTCTTGTTCCTAGTCTTAGGTCAAGAATAGTACGGTGCTTATGACACCCATTTTCTAAGAACAAAGTTAATCATCATAGTCCAAAGTTGATTTAATTCTAACTACTTGTTAACTATCCATTCAAGCACAAAATATTTAAATGAATGTTAGAATGTTGTATAAATGGACAAATTCCTAGGCTATTTATATTTCCCATCATCTACTAGAACATAAAATTGTCATTCAAGTATTATTTGATTACATAGAGCATTGTATCCATATCTGCATATATTATGACAGATAAATAGGCATTTGCATTATGCTTGACATTTCTTTGATCTTGTTTAAACACTATTGAATTGGTGGGTAAGGACCTAATGCAATCAAGATAAGTCATGAAATCCCCACTTGAAAACAAGTTCGAGTACTACTTCTAATCATCACCCAATCCAAATATTTTATAGGTGAGCACATTTCTAAAGATATGAATTAAATAGTTCAAGACCAAGTAGAAGGTTTAAGGCCATAAATCTTTATCTATCAAGGTTGCTCATGCCATTCTAAGCCATAAAGAAGCATTATTCCTTTATGAACCTCACTATTACACCCACAATAGTAAAATTTTGAATTGAATCACATAAAATGCATGTTAGTAATATATTTACTCTTACACATTTAACTAAGCACTCTTTCTTTAAAAAAATTAATTATATTCTAATATTTTATTTTCTTCGGCTAAGAGCCAAGGACTGAGGGGTATCCATTCTGCCAAAATCCATTTGGGGCACAATCCCGACCTCATCCCTTATGGTGTCGGAGCCTTTGCACTTAGCAAGACTTGATCCTTGGTGGCTCATTCAGAACCAAACAACATCACTAGCAGACCAAAGGCTCATTGACACACATTACAATTTTTAACTAAATGTTTTGTTAAAAGAAAATCATTCTCCTCTCCAATATTAAATATCAAATCAAATTTATATAGTTAAATTTTGATAGCAATGTATTTGACTTAAAAATTAGAAAATTAAAAAAAATTAAATAACCATTCATGAAAATAAATTTGATTTGTTAATTTGAAATTATAGAACTCAACCTATGTTTTGTTAAAAAATCGTTCTCCTCTTCAATATTAAATATCAAGTCAAACTTATATGATAGCAATATATTTGACTCTAAATCTACTAAAGTTTTAAAAGATACTCTAAAACAATTAAATAATCATCTATGAAAATAAATCTGATTTATTAAATTTCAAATTATAGAATTCAACCTATATCCTTTGAGCATGTCACGTGACTCAAATATTAAATTATAGAATGCAAACTAAATCTGTTAAGAAGTAGTCACGAACAGTCAATTTGCAAACCACTAAATTTCAAAAACAGTAAAATTCAACTTAATTCCGATGACTTTCATGTCAAATTCAGTCAAATCCCGAGCCATACAAGTGTCTCCCGTAACATCTCAGTGTGCCACGTCAGCGTGCAAGCTCACAAAACTGACGTGTAAGAATTATGAAAGAAATCAAGAGATCTACCAGTATATTAAAAAAATAAAGAAGGAATTAAGCAGTGGACAGTCGCGAAATTCGAAAGTTACGACCGCCATTCCTGGATGGAAATTGATATCACGTGATACTGTGCGGAAGGAAGCAAAAGTTTTTCTATGAAAAGCTTTTGTGATATCCGGAGGAATGTGCGGGGACTTGCAGCGCATCGAATCCTGTGCCCCAGAAATTCCCATCCCACTCAGCGCCGCTTTTTTAAGCATACGCGAAATTATTCGCCCAAAAAATCCTATTCTTTCGGACTGTTTTAGCTCTTAAAGGTTTAGTTCGTCGTGTTTAAATTCAGTTCGAGACAAAACAAACAAAAAATTGAACAGGAAAACGGGAAGATAAATAAGTAGCGCCTAGAAATTTGAAGGGTTTCCATGGATATCTCGAGCTCGGGGACTCTGCATTTGGTAATGGCGGCCCTGGTGGGGGCTACAGTAGTGGCGGCCTCGGCTTATTACATGCACAAGCGAGCGTTAGAGCAGCTGCAGGAGTTACAGCGCCGGAGAGAGGGAGAGAATTCGGATGATAATGAAGAAGAAGAGGAAGCGGCGGCACAGAGAAAGAGGCGTGGACGCCATAATTCTAGGCGGAGAGGTGCGTCTGATAGAACCTTCGGCTCAATGCCTAATTTCGCGAGGGAGTCTGCGGAAGGGTTGGAGTGTTATGACCACAACGAGAAGAAGTTAAATCATAATAATAATTATAATGGAGGTGCGGAATTGAAGCGGAGTTCATTCGGGAACTTGACTACGATTCCCTCGGGACTTCCCCGCCTTCAGACGCGGCGTGACGGTATGCTTTCTTCCGGATTTTTGAGTGCTCATTATTTTTATATAAAGCTTAACTGAAAATAATATACTATTTCTTTTAATTGTATTATTTTTGTTGAATTTCGAGTATGTTGGAAATATAATAAATTGTTAATGGTAAATGAGAAGATTGTTCTGGTGAATTCGTGTTGCGTATGCGGATTTTTGGTTTTTGCTGTTTGGACTTTTTACTGTTTTGTAGAGAGACTGAATTAACTGGTGCATTTTAAGGTTATTTTTCTTTACGACGATTCGATTTCATTTACCGAAACTTAAAATGATTTTAAAATTTCACTTAAGAAATTTAATTTTAAAGTGTTTTTAAAGACCTGCACATCATAAATCCTTGAAAGGTCGGAGTCTATTCCGTAGTATCATCGAATTTGCTAAAACTTTGCATAAAACTTCGTCTCTTTGAGTAGGAGAGATTCACACTGATTGCTGAACGCCGAACGGTGGAAACTTAAACAATTTAGCCATAGGCTAAGTAACGTGTGCATTCTCTAAGGGCCTGTTTCTTTTCAATAATTTGAATCATTTACTGGAAGTTCGAATTTTTCTTTTTGAAGATTTTGCAATTCATAAATCTGTAAATGCTTGGAAATCACCCCTCAGATCTTTGAATTTGTTAAAACTCTGCATAAGCTTTTAACAATTTTTGATGTTACAGAGTTTCGTACTTCTAAACTCACGTTGCACTGAAGTTTAATTAATTCAGCTAGAGTCTGAAGTAGTACGTAAATTCTCTTAAGCTCTTTGCCTTGGGAGAACCAACATCTCCCAACTTTTGACCTGATTTTCAAAAGAAATTTAAACTATTTAGCCAGAGGCTGAACACATTATGTAAGATTTTGTTATTTATGACAGCTTGATTGCATATACTGTAACTTTGATTAATATAATTATTGTTTTTCAGAATTTGCATATCATAAATCTTTGGAAGCCTGGAATGTATTCTATAAGATCTTTGAATTTGCGTAGACCTGTCATAAAATTTGTATGCCTTTGCCTGAAATTTGTATCTCTTTAAGAGGGGAGGCTTGAACTTTGATATGATGACGTGCTGTGGAAAACTATACTTTTTTGCCATAGACTGAACTTTTGTTGCATTTTGTAAGGTTCTCTTCCTTCAAAGCAATTGAAATGCATTTATTGTAAATTTGCATGATTGTAAAGATCCGTATGTCATTTATCTTAATGTAACCTTGGATGCTTTGAAGATTTGCATGCCATAAGTCTGTGAAAGTGCCAAAATCTATTCACCAGATCTTTGGATTTGCTAAAAATTTGGACAACCTCAGTATCTCTTTTAGTAGGACAGGTTCAAACTTATGACATGATGCACAGACAGTTGAAATATAAACTATTCAGCCTTTGGTGGTTGAAGTATTTTGCATTCTGTAAGGTTCCATTCCTTCAACAATTGAAATGCATTTACTGTAGATTGGAATGCTATTATAGTTTTGCAAGTATAAATTCTACTGTAGCTCTGAATGTTATCAAATATTTGCAAGTAATAAATCTGTTAAGGCTCAAAGTCTATTCCCAGATATCTTTGAATTTGCTAAACATTTGAGTATCTTTGCAAAGACTTTGAATCTCTTGAAGTAGAAGTAGTTTGACCTTCGAACTTATAACCTGGTGTCAGGCAATTTTAATTTAAACTGATTAGTGATAGGCTGAAATAATGTGTGGATTTCATAAGGTTATGTTCCTTGGCAACAGTTCAAATGCATCTACATAACTTTGAATTCTTTTTTTGAGTAATAGCATATCATAAATCTGTGAAGGCTCAAAATATGCCTCCTGAGATATTTGAAATTGCTAAAACATGGCATAAGCTTTGTATGTCTTTGTATAAGTTGAAAAAGAAGAGGTTTGAATTTATGATCTGATGTTGGACAGCAGAGATTTAAACAAATTTGCATTCTGTAAGTTTTAGTTTCATTGCCAGTTAATATAAGGTCAAATTGTAATGAATTTACTGTGCTAAATCACAAGTGGGTCAAACAAACAACCAACAATCAGTTGCGTAGAGAAGAACAGCAAAAACTTAAGAACAAGGAAGAACAATGAAGAATCAGGAAACAGACAATCTATATTATTATTATTTGCAAAAGATCTGAACATAGTATTGGCCACTCCACAATTGTATGGAACCCAACCAGATTATGCTACCTTGCTGATGAATATTTAACCCATAGGTGTACTACTGGCAGAGTACTCTCCGAGTTGCAAAAACTGGCTGAGTTTTCTGACCTGACGAGTTTTTACGATTTTTACTGGCACCAAAAACTCGCCGAATTTTTGGCAAAAACTCACCGAGTACTTGCCGAGTTTTTGCCAAAAACTCAGTGAGTTTTTGTTAAAAATCTGGTTGTAGTTTTATAACAGCACTTAAAGGCAAAAAATGACCCAAATTAATTTCATTTCTCATTTCTTCACTTGTATTTTGCTGAGAGGGGGAAAATAGTCTTCCAAATAGTTGTATTCCAAACACTTGCAAACTGATTTCTATCGATTTGAAGCAGATTTGAGGTTGTTTTTGAAGAGGATGACATCAATGATTTGGAGAGGCAGACTATGGAGGAGGGGGGTGGATTTGGTTTCACACTGGATGACATTGAGTTGAATGAGTAGTCATTGCTAGTGCCAGGAGAAGCTAGAGGCAGAGCTACATCTAAGATGGAGGACAAGCCACAGATTGAGTCAGACATACCGAGCGAGGAGGCACTGTCATGCCCAATGCAGACTTCTAGGACTGGACCCTCTAGTTCTACCTCTCCCTTAGTTTTTACTAGAGCTGGGAAGAGGAAGATGTAATTGTAATGATGTATTTACTTTTAGTTTTTATTTACTATTTTGCTTCCAGCCATCAACATTCCTCATGAGAATGCGATTTTGTACCCATTCTGTGTTTAAATATATCTAGACTAAGCTTGTTTCTTTTTGTTCTCATTTATTGACTCATTGGATGCATCTTCTCATTAAATTTTGCAAAAAAAATGCATTTCTAATTAAATTTAATATTTTTTTTAAGTTCTTGAGTTTTTTGTTGAGTTTTTGCCAAAAACTGGCCAAGTTTTTCCCAATTTTTTTTTTCAGGCCTTGGCGAGTTTTCCAACTTTGATTTAACCTACTTGCGAGACTTTGCAGTACAATAAAACCCCTTTTTACAAGCCCAACTATGACTATGAACTAATGTAGCAAATATCTAGAAAACATTGTGATTTATTGTGGTCCAGACTGATCAATGATCTAATGTGAATTGGATTGCCACATTTTTTGTAGATTAGGGATGAATCGCGAGGCACAAGACAATCATGATATTTAGAAAAGTTTTTTCCATCTATTTTTAAGAAATTTTCATCATTTTTAACCTGTAATTTTTCTCACTTAAATCCTATTTTTTTGAGAAATCCTTTATCTTTTGGTTTGCCAAGTCAATACCAACAAATATTTTTGGTATGAAACTATGAACCACTTTGTTCTCACTCTCAAGTTTCCTTATAGCTTGATTTCAGCCAAGATTTCTTGAGATTCTGGCCTTATTTTAGCAACACTTATGGCCCTTTGCAAAGGGACATTGTCCACTTTTACGCCAACTCAGTGATTGTTGATCTTCCCTACATATTTGGCAATTTAAAGGCCCTGCCTACCCCACAAATTGGAAATCAAAGCATTAAGAAACTGTAATGTTCCCGTCATTAAATGACTATTGTATGTAAGGGTCCCGATTGATTTAGCTTATCTTGGGCCCATTATTTCTTTTTGGCATAGTTTTAGTTGTTGCCGTTGGCTCTCTTGTGCACTCTTGGGAGTTTTCCCTGACGGGTATTTATGCTCGGCGTGTAGGATAGTTTTAAATATGTTGAGATTTGATATTTTATTTATGTTTGCAAATTCCTATTGGGGATTCTGCTCTTCGCCATTTCGGAGGTGAAAGACCCTCCCTATTTGGTACTCCGCAGTTTCGGTGGGATTCAACCCTCACCCTATTCTGCTTGTTTTGCTTGTATCGGATCTGGCAAAATCCGAGGCTTTATCAATTAATTCAATAAACATTCTTCTGGCAAAACATCTTGTGGTTTGTGAGTATTCTGATTCACGGGAAGTATATTTAATTACAATCGAAGGATGGAGGATACTGTAATTGCATCTGCACCTCGAAACTCATTCAACTTGCCACCCTGTACGACCGTACGGCTTGCTCATCCCATTCGTACTGCTTGACTTCTTGCCTGTACGGCCTGCTTCACTCCCCACCGTACGGCCTGATCTGGCCACTTCACCGTACGACACCCTGTCTCAGTGTACGCCATTGTTGCTCCTTGCACACACCTCTGGGAGATAAATGCCTCTGGGGCAGAATTTGCCTCCAGGAGATAAACGCCTCCGGGACAGAATTTGCCTCCGGGAGAGAAACGCCTCCGATTTGTTCTTTTGATTTGCACGCCTCTGGAAGTCGGGAACATTACAGTGGTATCAGAGCTGATGATTCTGCCAGCTTGTGGGTATTGAATGAGAGTTTACTCAAGGAAAAGGAGCAGATCTCACTCAGTCTGAAGAATGGGCGATCCTCAAGATCCTACGGCCGAAGTCATGACTCTTCTGAGAGAGCTCACTAAGAATCAGGTACAGATAAATGACACTCAACGCCTCATGGAAGAGACTCTGCAAAAATTGGCCGAAAGCAAGATATCCGTGGAACAAAGCGACAACTCTGTCTCCGGACGAACAAATCATCAACCTGCGCACTCTCAACCCTCAATGCCAACTTTTCCCTCACGGATCGAAGAACGGCAGAGAGAACAACCAAACTTCCAAGATGTACAAGATCAGCTTCGGGATGATTGGAGAAATGCAAATATGGAAGGAGATATATCCTACAAAGATTATGCTGAACTCAAAATGAGGTATTCGGGTGGAAACAAGCATGGCCACTATAATGACGATTTGAGACGGAAAATGGGCAAAGTCAATTTATCCTCCTTTGATGGGTCTGGAGCTATCACACCTCGAGCGTGGGTGCAGAAAACAGACACATATTTCCAGCTCAACCCTATGCTAGAAGATGAGGCCATCAAATTTGCAGCACTACACCTCGAAGGAATAGCTCACGAATGGTGGCATCATGGCATGGTTACTCTTGGCCACAACCAAATAAGTTCCTACGCTGAATTCACCGAGAGGTTGATAGATCGTTTCGATGGAAAGGATCCAGAACTGAACTTCAAAGAATTGGCTCAGTTGAAGCAATCTGGCACAGTCGATGGTTACATAATAGAATTTCAAAGATTGTCTGTCTTGGTCACTGATCTTTCAGAGAGACGGTTGGTAGTACTGTTCATGGATGGACTAGCAGAACCCTTGAAAGGGTGGGTGAAAGGGTTCAACCCCGTCACGCTCACGAAAGCAATTAAGAAGGCACGCGACATGGTGACATCTTCATCTTCGTCAACCAAATATCACTCCCAGTCTAGACCACCTCTCGCTCCACGGGAGAAAGATTGCAGACCTCCGCCCAGGAGGCCCCCCGTTGGATGAAGAATCTAGGCAGGAACTCAGAAGGAAGAAACTCTGTTTCAACTGCAAGGAGCCATGGGTACCGGGACATCGATGCCTCGGCAAAGGAAAAATTCATTACATTGAGATTTCGTCTGACGGAGAAGAAGAACAAGAACCTGAGGCGGAGGCAACCAAACAACAAGGTTTGGGGGAGGAAAACATCAATCAAGGGGAAAGACTTGCCGCACTGTTCAAAAGGGGAGGTGCCATATCTACCTTGGCTGGAACTCTGAGGTGCACGGTGTTCCGAGTCTGGGGCACCCTCCAAGGACAACGGTTCGTGGTTATGCTTGACAGCGGAGCCACCCTCAACTTCATCAATTCCTCACTAGTAAGCCGACGGAACCTGTGTACAGAGGCACACTAGGGATTTGATGTCAAAGTGGCGAGAGGAAATTTGTTGAGATGTACGCATTTGGTTCCGAAACTAAGCATCACCATGGGTAACCACACAGTGACATATGATTTCTTCGTGGTGGATTTGGACGACATAGAAGTCATTCTGGGCATTCAGTGGATGGAAACGTTGGATGAATACACACAGAGTTTCAAGCGAATGGAGTTCTCCTTCGAGGTAAATGGAAAGAAGGTTGTGTTGAGAGGGATGTCAAACGGAGGGCCGAAGGAGATTTCAGCACAGTGAATGGAAGCTATCTTCCGACACGACAATGTGGTTTGGGCCGCACACTGTTTTGCCGCGACAAAACCCATACAGAGACAAAGAACGGACCAACAAGAAGAACTTCAGAGGGTATTGGATAAGTACCACCAGGTCTTCACTGACATACCGCTAGGCATACCACCACACTGAGGGTTCGAACACACCATTGAGTTGGAGGCTGGTGCCAAACCAGTAATCACGGTACCATACCGCCACCCTCGGAGGCTAAAAGATGAGATTGAAAAAACAATTCAGGAATTGCTTGACAAAGGTTGGATCAGACCCAGCACCAGTCCCTTCGCATCTTCGGTGGTGCTTGTCAAAAAGAAGGATGGAACGATGCGTATGTGTGAGGACTACCGCGCGCTAAACAAGAAGACAATCAAAAACAGGTATCCAATTCCTAGGATAGATGAATTGCTGGACGAGTTACACGGTGCCGTTTATTTCTCTAAAATAGATCTCTGTTCTGGATACCATCAAATTTGCATGCGGGAAGAAGATGTGGAGAAAACAACTTTCCATTGTCACTACAGGCATTATGAGTTCCTGGTCATGCCCTTCGGATTAACGAACGCACCAGCCACTTTTCAATCATGCATGAATCGCATCTTCAACAAACAATTGCGTAAGTACTTGCTGATATTTTTTGATGATCTCCTGATTTACAGTAAAACCTGGGAAGAACATATGAGACAGTTGGATGACATCCTTGGGATCATGGAGGCTCAGTCCTTGTTTGCCAAGAAATCCAAATGTGAATTTGGGATGACAGAAATTTTATACCTGGGTCATGTGGTCAGTAATCAAGGAGTACAGGTCCACCAGGAGAAGATTCAAGCTATACTCGACTGGCCAACTCCAAAATCATTCTCTGAGTTGCGAGGTTTCTTTGGATTATGCAGTTATTACAGGAGATTTGTAAAAGGATTTTCTCAGCTGAGTGCACCATTAACAAATCTGACTAAGAAGGGATCCTTCCAATGGAATGAAAGGGCACAACACACTTTTGAAAGGTTCAAAGAAATAATGAGCACTTGCCCAGTCCTCGCTCTACCTGATTTCACTCGACCGTTCATTCTGGAATGTGATGCGTCGGGAGAGGGCATCGGCGCAGTCCTCATGCAGGAAAGACACTTGATAGCCTACGAAAGTCGGAAGCTAACACAGACTGAGCGCCTATATTCCATCTACGACAAGGAAATGTTGGCCATTATGCACACCCTGACTAAGTTTCGGCAATATCTGGTGGGTGCCAAGTTCACCGTCTGTACCTACCACAACAACTTAAAATATTTCTTGGAGCAACGGGATCTGAACGAGAGGCAACATAAATGGGTAAGTAAGGTCCAGGCCTTCAATTTTGATATTGAGTATGTAAAAGGGAAAAACAATATGGTTGCGGATGCTCTGTCAAGGAAGCCGGCTACCTGTATGTTGTCACAAATATCAGTTGACTGGAAGGCTCACTTACTTGTGGAATATTCTAAAAACCCGTTTGCATGTAAGTTGATGGACGACGACATTCAGGATGACCGATACAAGGTGGTGGATGACATCATTTACTATAAGGACCGGATATATCTAGTGCCCGAGTCCAAAATTAAGCAAAAAATTTTGAGAGAGGTACATGCCTCGCCATTAGCTGGGCACCCGGGTTTTCTCAAGACCTACAGACAGCTCAGGGAGAGGTTTACATGGAAGGGACTTAAAGATGATGTGTTACAATACGTGCGGGAATGTGAAGTATGCCAGCAAAACAAAGCTGAACACACCTCACCCGCCGGATTACTACAACCTCTGCCTATACTAGAACAGATTGGGATGGCATCGCCATGGACTTCATCACCAGACTTCCGAAGGTAAATGGAAGAGATTGTATCTTTGTTGTCATTGATAGGCTAACAAAGTATGCACACTTCTTCGCCATCTCCTCGGACTACCAGGCCGCACAAGTAGCAGACTTATTTTTCAGAGAAGTTTTTCGTCTGCACGGGTTACCCCGAAACATTGTCAGTGACAGGGATGGACGTTTCATCAGCATTTTCTGGACAGAGTTGTTTCGGTTGGCAGGGACAGAATTGTCACCCAGTACCAGCTACCATCTGTAGATGGACGGGCAGACAAAAATCGTGAACAAATGGATAGAGGGCTACCTCCGAAACTACGTTTCAGCACAGCAATGGTCATGGGTCAAATGGTTGCATCTAGGAGAATATTGCTACAATACAACTTATCATATGTCTATCGGGATGACACCCTTCAAAGCACTTTACGGATATGAGCCTCTCTCATTCATTAATAGGGTTCTGGGTGACAGCCGCGCATCGAGGGCAAAGGACTGGCTTCAGGAAGGGCATGACATTCTCAAAGTCTTGAAAGAAAACTTACAAAATGCTCAGAATCAACAGAAGATTTATGCTGATAGACACAGGATAGAGAAGTTTTGAGGTTGGCAACTTAGTATATTTAAGGCTCCAACCCTACGGGCAATCATCATTGAAAGCAATAGGCAAGGAGAAGCTGAAGCCTCACTTCTATGGTCCTTATCGTGTGACGCGCCGTATCGGTGAGGTTGCTTATGAACTTGAACTGCCAGAAGGAAGCCGCATCCACAATGTCTTTCATGTCTCCTGCTTAAAGAAAGCTGTTGGGCAGAATATTGTGGTAACCACAGACCTTCCGCGACTGAATGAAGAAGGGAAGCTCCTTTTGGAACCGGCGGAGATCATTGATGTACGGGAGAAGACTCTGCGAAACCGTACCCTGAAGGAATACTTGATACGTTGGAAGCACTTGCCGCCGGACGACGCCATGTGGGAAGGTGAACACATTCTTCAGCACCCGGCGTTACAATTGCTTGAGGACAAGCAATTTTTGGGACGGGAGGACTGTAATGTTCCTGTCATTAAATGACTATTGTATGTAAGGGTCCCGATTGATTTAGCTTATCTTGGGCCCATTATTTCTTTTTGGCATAGTTTTAGTTGTCGCTGTCGGCTCTCTTGTGCACTCTCGAGAGTTTTCCCCGATGGGTATTTATGCTCGGCGTGTAGGATAGTTTTAAATATGTTGAGATTTGATATTTTATTTATGTTTGCGAATTCTTGTTGGGGATTCTGCTCTTCGCCATTTCGGAGGTGAAAGACCCTCCCTATTTGGTACTCCGCAGTTTGGGTGGGATTCAACCCTCACCCTATTCTGCTTGTTCTGCTTGTATCGGATCTGGCAAAATCCGAGGCTTTATCAATTAATTCAATAAACATTCTTTTGGCAAAACATCTTGTGGTTTGTGAGTATTCTGATTCACGGGAAGTATATTTAATTACAACCGAAGGACGGAGGATACTATAATTGCATATGCACCTCGAAACTCATTCAACTTGCCACCCCGTACGATTGTACGGCCTGCTCATCCCATCCGTATTGCTTGACTTCCTGCCCGTACGACTTACTTCACTCCCCACAGTACGGCTTGTTACCGTACGACATCTGGCCACTTCACCGTATGGCACCCTATCTCAGTGTACGCCATTGTTGCTCCTTGCACACACCTCCGGGAGATAAACGCCTCCGAGACAGAATTTGCCTCCAGGAGATAAATGCCTCTGGGGCAGAATTTGCCTCCGGGAGATAAACGCCTTCGGGACAGAATTTGGCTTCGGGAGATAAACGCCTTCGGGATAGAATTTGCCTCCGGGAGATAAACGCCTCCGGGACAGAATTTGCCTCTGGGAGAGAAACGCCTTCAATTTGTTCTTCTGATTTGCACGCCTTCGGAAGTTGGGAACATTACAGAAACTTGACAGTTCAACTTCCATCCTTTGGTTCTGTAGACTCCCTATTGTTTTTGTATACCACTTTAATATATTTGATTATTCTATAGAGTTCAACATAATTGGCAAAAGAATGTTTGTTGTTTCTAGTTGCCGACTAGAGAATGGGTCTCTAGCATATCCACCTCCAATGCATTGACTAGATCCTACTTGGCTTCCCTAAGCTTGTGTTGCAACACATGACACCTTGGTGACATGCTCTACTCTAGGTGTTGTTGGGAGGGCTCGCTCTATCTTTACAAAGGCAAGAGTTTGCTTCAACTTTTGTGTGTCACGTGGCACCAATGTCAACCAATGGTGTTTGTGGTAATGCTATATGTTGGCCAAAATTTTTGTAAGTCACTTTGACAACAACTTACAAAATTGTGACTTTAGGCAACGTTGAATGAGATTTCTCTCTCCTCTTAGCTATAGGGGAGGCTCCCTTCTTACCGTAGGTGACTCAACAAGGATTTAACTAATGCATACAAGAAAGGGCAGTTCTCATTATCAATTCCTCTTTTTTCAGGAATGATTTATAGATATCTTTCAAAAACACTAAATAAAATTACATCAAAAGGGATTTATTGCTACGGTAATATTGATAGCCTTTTGGTTGACGTAAGAACAACCAAGAGTATACCAATTTTCTTCTTAATGAAATAGTTATAGAAACCCGAAGTCTCCTACACTTGTTTCCGAGAGAATGTAATGCCCCGCCAATAAACCCTTGAAACAAAGGGTTAAATATGCACTTAACAATTTTTTTTTGAAACATGGAATAAACATCATGCAACAATGTACATCACATAACCAAAGACTTAAGCAAGATACAACAGACAAGAGAATACATTATGATCACCACATGATCATACACAAGCAGAAGACTTCACAATCGTTTCAAAGGTTCCAAGACAACTCAATCTCATACTCGGAACGGAGATCACACGTTCACGAGACTGCCCTTCAAGGATTTGGACAACATCTATGAATCACAAGAGGCTAAGCCCACAAGAACTCATAGCGATACAATAAGGAGACTAATTCATCCTCTGAATCCATCTAATAGGTGTTCATTTTAAGCCCAAAGTAAATGTTCCTAACATGATTAATCATACAAGTTAATTTCCTTTTTAACCATAAGCATAAGCAATAAAGCAAACCACAATCCTCAAACCATTGTGCTCAGGCCTGGAAAGCATCCAAGAATCCTCTGAAAACCAACCCGAAAGCACAAGCCAAACACCCAAATTCCAGAATTGATTGGCAAACTAAACTGGGCGGAGACGATGAAGGTAGGTAGAGACGTTGATCCATGCTACTCAAACGCTGATCAACAGAGATGCTGATCCATGACTGACAGACTTCTGAGACAAAAGTCTCGGACCAGAGAGTCGGAGACACTGGTTTAGCCTGCGGAGACGCCAATCTGCGTAGATGTTGGACGACAGATGGAGACGTTGGTTCATGAATTTTGACCGAAACACAAGGCATGAAAAGCCAAAACCTAAGTCGACACCAATGTACGGCTGAGAAACATCTAGCTCCACACCGGGGAGTATCGAATAGCATAAATCGAGGCCATAATCACTTGATTGCATCAATAATACATTAATGGAATGCATAAAGGAAACTAAGATAAAACCATGAACATCAAGGTACATAGACAAATACATATACCAATGCCAACAAAATGAAGTGAGCTCTCAAGCTCCAAGTCCTTGTAGTTGGAGGAAGTTTGTCACTTGTACACCAATACCTAGTAGTGGTAAAGTGCAATGCCACCCTACCATGTGGAACCCTCAGGCCCACCCCACCATGCTCGCGGAGATAGTAACCCAGCCATAAACACAAGGCAAACATGCAAGCAAGGAGTGACCAACACACCCCTAACTTTGTAGCAAATCTTTGAATAAAAACACTGAATCTCCTCTCTCAAATCGATCACAATTTGTGGCACAATTATGATCACTGAATTTGAAACATTGAAATCCTTACACAAATTCGAACCGATTAAACCCAATTGTGACCTCTGATTGAAGCCACCAATGGCTCAATTCATTGGTCTTATACGAACCAATTCGAAGTGCAATAAAACTATGAGAATTTCCAATTCTCTAGTCTCTACTTTCGAAACCCTTGGCACAGTTGCACAATTCACAAATTCTCAAGAGCATGCAGACGTAGTGATTCGATTTCATCCTCTAGCCTTTATATTCTTTCCCATGAAAATTAGTCCCTAGCTTCTTCTTTACACAATCAACCTCCAGCTTCAGCAAGACACTTCAAATATATTTGAAATTCATCAAATTCACAAATGCAAGGAGAGGTGCAATTTTCTTCTTGAAAGGTATTTATATTTCTTCATGCCAAATCGATGGGAGGCTTCAGACTTACACCTCACATAACTTGAATCCTGCACTTAGCTTTTGATGGTAATTGCTTTTGAAGTTTGAAAATATAAAAAACAACTACTTTTCCCTCTATGATTTAGGTACCATAAATGCACTTATTTAAATATGCATTAAATCAACTTGGTACTTTATAATAAGCTCATATAATCATT
The DNA here is from genome assembly GCA_027943335.1 of Chamaecyparis obtusa. Classification (NCBI taxonomy): domain Eukaryota; kingdom Viridiplantae; phylum Streptophyta; class Pinopsida; order Cupressales; family Cupressaceae; genus Chamaecyparis; species Chamaecyparis obtusa. The sequence goes on along the minus strand of BSBK01000685.1, from coordinate 3,938,281 downwards.
AATTAAGTATAACTTAATTAATAAACTTCAATTAAATTAATAGCTTATTAATTCTCCCAGATAGACCACTCCAAGTGCAATAACTTACTGATAAAGATTGTCGCCTCAGGGCCCTACCAAAAGTAGTAATTGGCTAATACTTACTATAAATAGTAAGTTCATCAAATCAAGCCGAACGAAAAGTAGTGAACTCAAGATCCCGAACACCACCATGCTGAAGGGGAGGTATTGTCGCCTCTGCCAAGGATATCAAAACAACAGAGACCCTCTAACCAATTGATTAGCCTACGAGGATTGTTGATAGGCTAATCTTTGCTGCAATCCAAGGTGAGCTAAAATGGGGACATTACACTTATATTGCTCGATGTAAGCATGGGATCACTGTTTGTCCTTTATAATCTCAATCCTTTAATAGCCGTGTTGGTATCTTAGAAGATCGTATGAACTTTTGTCTTCCTTCCTATAATCACAGGCTTGTTGTAGCTAAGGAGATATCTACAAATCTTGCTTTCGCCACTAATAACTTCAGTATTAGTCATTCCATTCCTGTGGCAATCCTTATACGTTGATTACTTGTCTTGATCGTTCAAAGCAATTGTTATGATATACACTGATAAACATAGCGGTTTATTGTAGTCGTCAAAGGTAAATAATGCTTGACTATTTTCTTTTTGTTATCAGTTTATGATGTCTGACATGGATATTGTTGAGAATTTTATCGTATTCATCCTTTAATGGCATGGTAATGATATTCATATTAATGTCTTCCTCTGATAAATATGAATGTCATAATTCCCATTGTTCAGTGATGATATTGATTTGTTTGTTGACCCATCTTTGATGGAATCATCACATAGTGATAACAATTGGTGGACTATGTTATTCATTATTTCCATTATCTTTCATGAATAGTGCATAAGAGATCTTTATGTACCACAATCATAGCTTCAGTATGTGGTATGCTACGAATGTCTTCATTTCTTGATTATGAGAAGAGTGGATAGCATATCAAACTTCCTTTGTATCTTATTCTCTATGCTTTAATTGGATGCTTGATAGGGAAAATCGTGAAGTCTTATGAATAAGACGATTTTCCTCAATATTGATATAATATACCTACTTTAACTTCTTAAATACTTGTTGGCTAAAAGTTTTGTAAGTCACTAAAATTACAACTTGCAAAACTACTACTTTAGGCAACGTGTCATAAGATTTCTCTCTCTTCTTACTGTAGGTGGCTTCAATAAGGACTTAACTGAAATTACAAAAAGGGGCGGATCTCTTAATCAATTCCTCTTTTTTCAGGAATGATTTTACAAACAACAATTTTCAAACTTAACAAAAAGGTCCTATTGCTACGATAATATTGGTGGCTCAGGGGTTGATATAGGAATAATACCTGAGACAACAATCTACTTATATATTTTGTGAAACAAATACAGGGACCCAAAGTTTCTTGCGCTTGTCTCAAATGAGGATTCACTAACTAGAATAACTAGCAAGGCACAAAGTCTCTTACTGGAAACTCTCAAACTTAATAAAAATACCTACAATTGAAGCCCAAAGTCTTTAGTTCTAAGTAATTGCAGCCACTACAAACTATAACAATTTGTCCTTCTACAGCACAAAGTCTTCAAAAGTTCAAATTGACTTTGAATGCAATAGGCAGCCCAAAGTATGCACAATTGAATTCAAATCCCTCTTGAGCAGAACTCCAAAGCTCACAATCAATATCCAAAAAATGTTGTCACATAACACCTTGAATCAACACAAAGTTTGAAAGCAAGTTGCCCCTTTTATTGAAAGCAATTCAATTTACATCTAAGTTCAAAGTCTTAGAGTGCAAATACAAATTGGCAGAATTTTCTTGCATTGCCGAAATATGATTATTTACAATGAACTCCCTCTTTTATATAGGAAAAGAGTGGAGAGAAAGGTGGAGAAAGAAGGGGAAAACCTTTAACCACCTTGACTTATTCTTTAACTAACTAACTAACTAACTAACTTTGACTTATTCAATGCTACAAGGCTTAAAGCACTTGCAACATGATTACATGCATAGTTTGCAGACTCGGACTCGGAGAGTTCTTGGTAAGCCCAAATTTTTCAACTCGCCAAAAACTCGGAGAAAACTTGACAAAAACTTGGCAACTTAGAAAGAACTAAAAATTAAAATCTCTTAAAGAAACATATTTTTTTTTGTAAAATTCAATTACAATGTATTAAATTAAAAATTGACATCTTGAAAGAGAAAATGTATGGTTTTATAGCAAAAACAACATGTGAAAAACACTTTTTAACCAACGTTTTACTTGCATTGACATTTTTACCCATGGTTTTTTGTGTCTATAAAAACGCGAGAGTTAAACATGCGAGTACTTGCCCAACAAAAAAAATAGAGTACTTGGCAACTCGGGGAGTACTCGGAGAGTTTGCAAACTATGATTACATGAAACAACTTTGCATGTGATACTATCATATGCAATTACATCTTGTTTCTACACTACATGTAATCTGTCAAATGCAAATTACAAATACATAATGAAAATATTCTAAGTGCCTGACAAGACACGCCTTCTATTACATCATCCTTTATTGGTCCCCATGTTGCTACAGGATGCTCGATGGTTGATATGCTTTGGTTTGGTAAAAGCATCTTAATCTGGAACAGGAACCTGCATCCTTGGATGTCTTGTATCATAATGGTTATTTCTTAAAATGCACATTTGTTTCTTTCCATCTCTATTTTGAAAGCGTTCTATGCCTGCAATCATTCCATCTTTCATCCCTTTCTTTTTATGTTGTCATTCTTTAGTTACCAACAAAAGCCACAACATGGTCTTTCAAGCTTGAACTTTGCAGATCTGGAAGAGTATGCATATAGGATATAAGTGGAAGACCTTTGAGCAACAAAGGGTGAAAGATTTTAGGCAAAACCAACTCTTCAAATGAGGGAAAAACTTAAAAACGAGATTTTTAGGGAGCACTGCATATGAACGGACAACAAGCTTTAGGTGAGAAAATGAAGCATGGATGGGTACATATACATGAGGTAAGGTATATTGCTCATAGGTAGGGTTTTTATGTCCCACTACAAGGCATCCGAAGAGCACTTAAAGCTCACAAATGAGATTTTTATGTCCATTTGCAAACCTTGGCAAGAGCATGGAAAGAGTATGTAATGCACTTGAAAGTGGGTTTTTAACTTGCGTTTGAATAATGGGAAAATAACTTGCTTCCTTGAAACACTTCATAATCTTAGAATGGGGTTTTTAATCTCGACTGCATATGCAAGTGAGATGAAGCTCTTGCATATGCAACTTGGAGAATTTAGATGGAAGTAGAAGGATCAACATGAAAAACAAAAAGCACGCAAATCTGAAAATGAAATGAAAGACTTGCATTTATGAACAAAAATATACACAAGAGAAGACCCTAAAATTGCACAAGAAAACTTACCTCTTTTGGGAAAACAAGAGAAAAGTTCTTCCCAAAATCTGAAAATAAATCCAAATGATTTTCGGATTTAGAGAAAGATCCCCAAAAAGATGTTATATAGACAAAGATTTTGACTCAATCTTGTTGAGACATCAATACATATTCAAGTCAAGATTGAATGCTTAACAAGTGTAGATGATAGAGAAACAAAATGCATAAGTTTAGCAACAAGATTGAAAGAGTCAAATCTGAAAATGTTTGAGGTTGATACAAGATGCAATGGCAAACAAAAATGGTGCCCAAGGAGATAAAAACGTGGATTTGGATAAAGAACACAAGCCGGGAATCCTGTTTTTGTGCCCTAGGCATGTTTCCAACTCTAAGCTGCAAGTTTGAATGCTTGCATTTGCTCCTTTGAAGCCTGTTTTTGAACAAAATTTTCCCTAGACGGGCTGTTTGAAGCTAAATGCAGGTGTTTAAACATGCTTAGAGAGCATGTAAATGGGCATAAAATCGCCACCCATCACTTTCATGGTCAAAACGCAGCATATGCATGTTTTTGAGAGCATGTATTTGCTCTAAAAATCGCCACCATTGGGTTTTAATAAAAAACACAGCTCTTAAATGCATAAAGATGTTTTTTTTAATTTTATAACACATTTACATGTGTAAATGAGTCTAAAATCGCCACCCAACACACCTTAATGCAAAATGCAAGTAAAGAAGGCTTGGAAGTAGTAATGACGAATTTTTAGAAACCCTTTACATGTGTTTTAAACTCAAAACATATGTAAAGTGATTCAAAATTGCCACTTTACACTTAGAATCACTTAAGACGCAGTTTTACATATGCACTTGCATATGTTTCTTTTTTAAAAGATATGTAAAGTGGCCAAAAATTGCCAAATGCAAATACATATGAGTAATGACGCACTTGCAAATACCACTAGATAAACTTTTAAAAGACATGTAGTTGAGACATAAATCGCCACCATGGAGTATAGGAATGCAAAATACATATTCATGCATATCAAAGTGTTTTTAATATATGCAATCATGTTTCAAAAGTCCACCCAAAATGATGACAGGCTGTTTTGACCCTTTTACATGTGTTTACAACTTTGATTTTATTACATGTATTTTGAGATGACTTGCATATGTGATGACATGCAATACTAGAAAAAAACTCCACTTTATTGCACGAAAAGTTTCTCATGTTTTAAATTTACATGTTATTATAGTTAAATGAAATGAAATGAAATGTTTTTAATGACCTCTGTATCTCACAAATGAAAAAGAATTCGAAAGATCGCTCCGGTGAGAATTTGGATAATTAGGTTTGTGACAACATGTGATAGTCCTATGATTGTATTTAATAATAATATAATTTGATTAAATTGTTATTAAAATCATTAATGTATTTAATAATAATATAATTTGAATTATTAAATATATTAATCACTAAGTAATTAAGTTAATGAATATATTAATAAATACATTAAGTAATTAAGTTAATAAACATATTAGTAAATAAATAATCTAAAGTATTAAATCGTCGATTACGACTGGAAACGACAGAAGATAATCGCGCACATCTGAAAGTAAGAAACATTGTGATTAAAGGTCACGTCCCTAACATATGACTCTAACCCGATAATATAAATAAGCTTTCGCTGCCAGTTTGGAAAGCATGGAAGGAAAAAGAAAGCAAAATAACATTTGAAAAAAAAGACTAATACCAGTCTGCCGGAAGGGAATCATCCCAGCATATTACACAAATACCTGTCGGGAGAAGTTCTAATGCAGAGAAATCCATTTAAATAATACTTACGAAAATGGTGGAGCACAGGAATGTCATTTCTGCCACTGCCACCCGCCAAAAACAGAACAATACCGAACATAATGATAGTCCATATTGGTTTGCGACTGTAGAAGGTATGTATATATACTTCAATCTGAAATTCCTTATACTATACAATATCGGATGTACAGGCTAAACTCATTATTAATTTCAACATCTAAGAAGGAGGTCAAAGCATATTCATGGAGACGCTAGAGTAAATTCCAGCCAATAGGTTGTCTCAAGATAGGGTGGGGATCAACGACCCCAAGCGCCTTGAGGGTGTCGAACCAAGAAAGGCTTAAGGGCGTGATCTGTAAACTTTGAGTGAGAACCTATTGAGGATTGGTGTACAAGCAACCTGATTGTGCCAAGAATCATTCTTAGATTAGAATAATAATAAGGTTAGTAGGATTATCTGGTTTGACATACACGTATTTTTCATGCAAGCAATATAAAGGTAATTTAAGCAATTTTGGTATAATTAAGATAGACTTATATAGACTGGTAAAAATAGTAGGGGACATTAAAATTGGTATCAGAGCACTCTTTCTTGCCTCCCTGTGGATAATAATACATGCAAACTAGCCAAAGAGCTCAAAGGGCGTTAGAAAGGAATAGAAGAAGGGTAGTTAAACCTAACCCAAGAGTAAACAATATAATGGAGGAAATAACCGGCGAGGAAATAAGATCATTTATGGAAATAACAACTAAGACATTAATGGAACAAAATGAAAGGGCCCAAGTCCTTATGGAAGCTTTGAAAAACATGAATACTTCAATCAATGACCTTCGACCACAACCTAATGGGAGAGATGTCAATACAAACCATTCGGAAAATAATAGTAGAACATCCACACCTAAAAACCTGTCTTTCCTACCCCGAAGGAATGCCATAAGGGAAGAAGAGGGAAACAATCAGCCCCATAGCAACACAGAAGAATTAGCAGAGTCTTACTCAAAGTTAAGTCCTGAAATAAGGAGGATCATATCTTTTAGAGACTATTGCGAAGCGAAAAGATCGGAAATTCCTAGGAGAGGAAGAGAATAACCTAATAAGGAATTGAAACATAAGGCAAATAAGGTCACCCTCCCAAACTTTAAGGGATCAGGCAAACTTACAGCTCATGGATGGTTACTAAAATTGAATACTTACTTGACCCTCAATCCCATGATGGAGGAAGATGCAATTCAATTTGCTGTCCTACACTTGGAAGATGCAGCCCACAATTGGTGGCACCATGGGGTATGCACCCAAGGATACGATAACATAACCTCTTACGAGGAATTCTCACAGAAACTGATTAAACGGTTTGACCGTAAACATCCCCAAAAAGATTTTAAAGAATTAACTCAGCAGAAACAAACAGGGTCGGTAGACGACTACATCTCCAGATTCCAGAGGATATCAACAGGGGTTATTGGATTGGATGAAGAAAAATTGACCTTCCTATTCATAGAGTGATTAAAGGAATCAATAAAAGGATTAGTGGCAGCCTTCAAACCCGCCACCCTGGATGACGCAATAGAAACAACTCTAAATATAGAAACTTCATCCCCACATAACAGGATTCCATATAATCAAGTTAAAACTTTTCAACAAAAGGATCACCACTGCAGGAACAATCTATCCATGGAGGAATTAAAAAAGAGAAATCTATGTTTCACATGCCAAGAACCCTGGGAGAGGGGTCACCGTTGTCATAAAAAAAGATTGGACAAGAAACTATGCTTTAGATGTAAGGAAAAATGGGAACCTGACCACAAATGTAAAAGCCAAGTCCACCAAATAGAAGCAACATCCCAAGACGAAGAGCAACCCAACAAGAGGGCTAAATTTGATAATGATGACGAAGTAACCCTAGCTACTATCACCACACAAAACTCCAAACATCGCCCCCTCTGTATTAAGGGCATCCTACAAGGACAAAAGGTTATTACCTTGGTAGATAGTGGAGCCTCTCATAATTTCATAAGTGAGAACTTGGTAGCGAAAAGGAAACTGAAGACCAAAGATTTTAAAGGGTTTTCAGCAACAACTGCAATGGGAGACTTGGTCAAATGCACAAAGAAAGTTCCCCAACTAGAAATATTGGTGGTAACACATCCTATTAAGGAAGATTTCTATGTGGTACCGCTAGATTCGGACATCATATTGGGCACCCCTTGGATATATTCATTGGGGCGCTTCATATTTGATCTACCAAAATTAACCATTTGTTTTCAACACAAAGGGGAAGAAGTAACGTTGAAAGGAATACCTAGTGAATCACCAAAGGTAGTTTCTTGTAGAAAAATGGAAAGAATCTTCAAAAAAGGACAAGGAGAATGGGCAGCACAATGCATTATCCTTGACAAGTCTACTCCGCAAGAGGAAGCCATTCACATGGATATAAATTCCATCTTAAGGAAGCACAAGAAAGTTTTCGATGATATTCCTCCAGGCCTACCTCCTAAAAGAGGGTTTGAACACATAATAGAATTAGAAAAAGGAGCACAACCAGTAATCACCACCCCATACCGGCACCCACAAAAATTCAAAGAGGAGATAGAAAAAACTATAAATGAGCTGCTAGAGATGGGTCACATTCAGCCAAGTTCTAGCCCTTTCACATCATCGGTGGTACTAGTCAAAAAGAAAGATGGAACAATGAGAATGTGTATCGATTATAGGGCACTGAACAAAAAAACAATCAAGAACCAATATCCCATTCCTAGAGTAGACGAGCTTATTGATGAACTTCATGGAGCCAAGTATTTTTCGAAGATTGATTTAAGGTCAGGGTATCACCAAATAAAGATGAGGAAAGAGGACATTCCAAAAACAGCATTCCAATGCCACTATGGACACTTCGAATTCTTAGTCCTACCCTTTGGGCTAACCAATGCTCCCGCTACATTTCAATCCTGTATGAACCACACTTCCAGGAAACAACTCAGGAAATTTCTATTAATATTCTTTGATGATATCCTCATATATAGTAAAACTTGGGAGGATCATCTTAAGCACGTTGATATGGTTCTTGAAACTCTTGAACAAGAGTCTCTTAATGCCAAAGCTTCCAAATGTGAGTTCGGGTTAAAAGAGATCCTATGTTTGGGTCACAAGATCAGTGAGCAAGGGGTAAGTGTTGATGAAGAAAAGATCAAAGCCATTAAGGAATGGCCTAAACCTAGAACGTTAACCCAATTAAGAGGCTTTGTGGGACTCTGCAGTTACTACAGGAGATTTGTGAAAGGTTTCTCCAAGATAGCAGCACCCCTTACGGATTTGACCAAGAAGGGAGTTTTTGGATGGAACGAACAAGCCCAACAAGCTTTTGAAACTCTCAAAAGGATGGAGTTCATGCCCTGTACTAGCCGTACCAGATTTTTCACTACCATTCGAGCTTCAGTGTGATGCCTCAGGAGAAGGCATAGGCGCAGTTCTCATGCAAAATAAACACCCGATTGCCTTTGAAAGTAGGAAGCTTCATCCTACCGAAGAAACTTATTTTATCTATGATAAAGAGATGCTGGCAATCATGCATGCCCTGACAAAATTTAGACAACACCTAGTTTGCCGGAAATTCATGGTTAAAACAGATCACAATAGCCTGCAATTCTTCCTGAAACAAAAGGATCTCAATGATCGGCAGCAAAAATGGGTAAGCAAATTACAAGCTTACAATTTTGACATAGAGTATATGAAAGGGAAAAATAATGTTGTGGCAGATGCACTATCTAGAAGACCCTGCTTATGTGCCATGACAAATATCACAGCTGATTGGAAACATTCCATCATTGTAGAGTATACCAAAGATGTACATGCCAACGATATCATAGAAGGTAATATACAATTGGAAAATTATAAAGTAGTGGAAGGAATGATCTTGTACAAAGATAGAATATACCTCATTCTAGGATCAAAGATGAAGACAACAATCATTAAAGAATTTCACGACACCCCCTTAGCAGGACATCTAGTATACTACAAAACTTACAAACAGGTGGAGTCTACAAATTGCCAATGCCTTCCTCCATAATTGATACAAAATTTCCTTCATAATTTGTGACTAAAACACTTGTAAGAATGCTCCCACCCTGAGATTTCATCATTTGAATTCCTTCAATGTTTCTTGCATTTTGAGAATTACGAATCCTTTGAAATTCTGAACTTTTGAACTAAACCTTTGAACCTGTTCGAACCTCTTTGAACTTAGTTCGAAGGGGTTCAATACTCATGCTTAACAGATAAAATTTTCACCAGCAAAGATTGACATGGAGGAGACCCGAATTCTGAATTTTTAAATTTGGGTCTATATGGGGCTAACACTTCTGAATGAGCATTTGCTGAGTTGTGGTCAACAAATTTATACAGTCTCTTCTGATCGCTACAGTAATACCAAATTACCAATTGCATTTACCTTGTTATTATTGTGAGTTGTGACTATACATTTCTCCCATCACATGATCAATCAACTGAGTCCACAACCTGGTCTTTTGACTTAGCTGTGTCACTATTTAAAGTGGAGTTTGATTGATTTCCAGTTTCTTTGACAATATATTTATGAAATAATGAAAGCACACAATTTCAATGTTAGATTTGGCATCATTGGTTTGAACTACTGATAGAGCCTGCCTGTTGAAATATTATCATGGTTTTGTTGAAGAAATGTGCTTGCAATTTCCTCTTGGATTTCTTTATTCTAGATTGCCTCCAAGTCTGCACAATATTTGTAAGTTATTGCTTATTATTTCACTATTTTTTTTTTTCTGTTCTCTCTATTTAAAATGTATACTTTTCAGATATTAGCAATATTGAATTTATTTTGGTTTCTATACTTTTCCTCAAAATATTAACATAGATAAGGAAGTTTATAGGGCACTTTTCAATAAATTTTCTTCTCTTGCTTGCACTGCCCATATGTCAATTTGTGTCATCTCTAAGCCACTCTGAAGAATCTGTATTACAATTATCTGTAGTACAATTTTCATCGCTTAGATATCCTTTATAATTTATTACAAATTTGTTGCCCTTGGGCCATGCATATTGTTCGTGAAAGGTTTATTTGTAATACTTTTTGTGTTGTGTTAATTATGTTTTTCTAATGTCATTATCTTTTAAATTTTCCTTGTGGATCTTCTATCACAGTGATTGCTATTAGTAGAATAATTAATTATGTCAAACTTTTTGAATATATTCCTTATAACACACCTTGATAGCAATTAGTTTACATGAGCATATCCAATGAGCTCAACATATTTTTGCTATCTGTTCAATATCAATTTCTTACACAACAATAGTTTTTTAATTGATTAATTCTATCTGTTTCAAATCTTAGGTAGTTGGCAATCTCTCAGTCATTCAACTCCTTCAAAGAGAGTACCAATGGTACCACCCAAATCACCAGCCGCCACAAATGGTGGTGCATTTCAGAGCATGGAGGGATCTGAAGAAGATGAGGCACTTGATAATCAGGATGGACAGAATTATTCCTATGAAGATGGTGATACTGTGATAGAAAACATGACATCTATGACAGTATGTTGCTTCAACTTTGGACTACTGAAGTTGGTATTTACTATTCAGGATTGGATTTATTTGTTATCCATTGTTAAGTTTTAGGATCGCTGCAAATGTAATAACATTGTCTCTTCGGTATATGTTTTCCAAGAGCAGTGATCTCTTATTTATATTGAGGAAAACACATTAAGAGACATGTCCCTTCATGGGACATGTCTATTCATTATTATTTATTTTATTTTATCAATTAATTAAATAGTTATTATAAGAATAATTATAATCTAATTATATATATATATATATAATATGTCATTTCTCATAATGATCATATTATTGGTATTATTTATTTGACTGATGCTACAATCATCAACACTCCCTCTTAGCTAGGGAGGATAAATCAATCCAATGTCAACACTTAAGACACTTGACAACATCAATCATATGATGTAAGCAATAAAGGCATCATACTCATGATGTAATCAATAGAAACATAGTCTCAAATGTAGATTGCCTCCATCGACGATTCTATCCACAAACTCTTGAGTATTGGCCTATCAGAATGTCAACACATGACATTCACCAAATACTCAATAAGGTACTGGCCTGTGGAATATCAACACATGATATTTCACCAGATACCTAAATATATCTATACAAACAACTCATAGCCCGTCAATGACATCTAACACTTAGTTGTTGATTTACAAGATATATCTAAGCAAACAACTTATAGACCGTCAACTTAATGACATCTAACACTTAGTTGTTGCTTCTACAAGATGTATCTATACAAGCAACTTATAGACCGTCAATTTGACATCTAACACTTAGTTGTTGCTTTACAAGATATATTTATGCAAACAACTCATAGACCGTCAACTTAATGACATCTAACACTTAGTTGTTGCATTAATTCATCATGATCTGTTTCAACATGATAAATAATGTATATCATAATTTTAAGTCATTGTAAGATCGTCACCTCCCAATAACTTCTGCAAATACAAGTGATAATCATTTGGAAGTCGTCACTTCCTCATGATTTACACAGGGGGTAGGCCCATTAAAACATTCATGATAAACAATCATATCAAGTTTACCTCAAAGGTGTTTCACCTTCATTAGTGAACTCCCTCTCAATCAAAATGACTGAGATTATCAAAAGTTGACTGAACCATATCATTTATCTTCTCCCTTTGAAGCTCAAGTTCATCAACCTCTTAACCTCCTTCTAGATTCTCAGACTCCTAAGAAGTATCCAAATCTGATCATCTGTTTCATAAGGTTGTCTCCTTTCAGAGAGAATCACTTGGAATTCACAATCCTATAAAATATTGTCGTCCCTGTCACTCTATCCTTTCTTGGCAAGGTTCTGACTGAATAATCAATATTGATCTTCAACTAGCATATCTTCCTTTTTAGCATTGAATCAAACTTCAGTACAGCGAACATATATCCTTCTCAGAATTCATTGTCTTTTCAAACATTACCGACTCTTCACATCTTCAGGTCTCAGCATACGTCATTGTTTGTTTCATAATATCTTATGCATATCTTCATATAAAAATGCCTCCTTTCAATCTGAAACATGACTCCTATACACTGCACACATTCATTTTATTCACAAGTACACATAACCCCATTTGCATTGAGTTATATAATTTTGATTCAGTACCACATACTTTTCACTCACCAATGATACAATCTCACAACTTTCAACAGACATATATAATATGTATCGATTTTCAAATTCCAATCACACTATTCTATTTTCACACAGCCTTCGACTACCTTGTCTTCTTAAATAACTTCTCTTTATCTTCACCGGTTTGCATAGTTTTCCAATTAGTTCCCAAGGAAAAGTTTTATCTGAGGAGGTGCGATTCTAAGGTCAAAATCGATGTGAATTGCCAGACTATTCATATGTTAACATCCAGCCCCCAATAAGAGTAACAATCGCCAACTGCGAGCAATTGCAAGAAGACCGATTATACTTCTTCAGACATTTGAATTCGACATCATCCAATTGAGCATCACATATGAAAGCACCCGATGATTATATAATGAGATATCCAAGAATATCTGCGATACAACTATATTGCTTCACCCATTCAAGCCGCCAATAATTGATTGCCTCAAAAAATGATCTTTCTCCAATTATTATTCTTCAGTCACGCCAATAACTTTAGATCTTTCTCACATCTGCAGTCTGGCTCTGATACCATGTTAAGTTTTAGGATCGCTGCAAATGTAATAACATTGTCTCTTCGGTATATGTTTTCCAAGAGCAGTGATCTCTTATTTATATTGAGGAAAACACATTAAGAGACATGTCCCTTCATGGGACATGTCTATTCATTATTATTTATTTTATTTTATCAATTAATTAAATAGTTATTATAAGAATAATTATAATCTAATTATATATATATATATATATATATAATATGTCATTTCTCATAATGATCATATTATTGGTATTATTTATCTGACCGATGCTACAATCATCAACATCCATGACAAGAATTAGTTTCCTGAAGGTCATAATTCAGCCATTAGAAGCTCTTTCTCAATTTACATGAAACCAACTCTTTATTCACTACATAACATACAGTCAAGATTCTCTTTAAAAACACAGAGGACTGTGTCTAATGTTGACTAGCATATAAAACAATCAACTGAGAGCAAGCATCAAATCGAAGTGTCCCATTGAAGACAACATTCCACTGACAATAATGGTTTTCTTAGCAAAGTACCTTTGAATAACCTACCATGACATACTTAGTCTTAGGGATCAAGCTTCTTCTGCCTCACATTCAGCATTGAGCTGATGCAACATTACAAAAGACCTTAAATTACATAATAAGTGGTACATAATAGTTGCTTACGACTACACCACTTATTATGTAGTACCACATCCCTAACAGCCTTAGCTGGGGTCTTGTTCAAAATAATGTGAGAACAAAATAAAACCATAGCCCAAAATCTATTGTACACACCTTTGGTTTGGAGCACACATCCTGCCACCACAAATAACACTGCATTCTTCTGCTCAATCACACCAATGAATTATAAGCTGCAGTCTTCTACCATAAAACACCTTGCTTGGAAATAGAAATCAATCTGTAACTAGCATGGATTTTCTGTAGGTAACTCACCAATATGAATCTTATCTAGTGTAAATTCATTTTAGTTCAGTGTGTCTTCTTTTTCTACGAGTTTTCTTAAAAAAAATAGGTTTTCCTCAGAAATGTGTTTACTTTAGTGCTGAAATTGATTTTAGATGGTTTTAAATATGAAATAACCAACTTGAACTGAAACACACAGGAAGCTCATAGCACAAGGGATTAACTAGGAGAGAATCAATGAAGAAAACAGCAGATGGGTCAGGCACTAACATTTACTAGCCTTAATTTATTGCAACTTTACCATTCAATTGAGCTTCTGAAGGCCTCCAAGAACACCAACAACATATCAACAGTGTTCTTCTAGCTTGTTATGTTTTGGACTTGCTCCAACTTCTCTTCTACTCTACACTTACAAGCGACAGTTTCAAAAACTTTCAACCAAGAACTATGAGACCCACAAGCAGTATACAGAAACAGAACTTCAACACATGCATCAAACAAGACTCCAAATGATATAGGACTTCAAATAAAATATCTAGAGTTTCTGGCTTCCTCCAAGCTGTACAAGTCTATTAATTTGTTGTATTTGCATGGTTTCAGCTTTGTCTAAAACTGTCAGGATGCCTCGTTCTGTTTAGATCATAGTTACACTGCTGTTGGGGATGGGGGGACAGGTTTCCGGGACGGGGGGACAAAGGGGCCTCAATTTCGGGACGGTGGTGGGGGCGGCAGGGGGTGGGGGTGTATATACTATATACTATACATACAGTACTTAAAATGCTAGTTATAAAAATATATATACATAAAGATGTAAAATAGTAAACTATTAAATACTTGAACATTGCATTGAACATTGAACAATAAACATTGATTATTTAAGTTCTCAATATTGAATTACTAATTAGAAATTAGAATACTCAGTACTGCATAATGATAAAATTTTAAATTGTTGAATCAGCAAATGGAAGAGTTCTATTATATCATATGATATCAAAAGTATCTGATCATAAAGATGATTACAATGAATTTAAAGATGATAGCATGAATAAATTTATTTTTTTATGCTATCGTGATGGAGGACGCCTAGGCGTCCCCGGAACGCTCGAGGGATGTTGTTGCATCCCCCTCAATGTTTCGGGAACGTGGGGATGTCCCCATGTTCCTGGTGGCGGGCTGAGTTTGCGGTGGCACCGCTGGGGATGCAGGAACACCGTCCCCCCATCCCTGGTGTGTCCCCATTCCGGGAACGCTGTGGAATTTGGGGGGGGGGGGGGGGGACGTGTCCCCAGGGTACACTGGTTTAGATCACCCTTGAACCTCTCAACATCTGTTTCATATCTCTACGTCTTTTGTCAAACTGGTTTATCTACTGAATTATTTCATAAGGTTACCAAGAGTGTCTTCAAGTTGCACACTTGTCAATTTGGCTAGTGAATTGATGTTACTGGCTTAATTAGCTAAATTTTCCTAATTTTCATGTTTCATTTTTTTTATCATATCTCCCCAATTAGGACGCTTTTAGTCCCCCAAAATTTAATTAGTCAGCGAATGGACATAAATGGCTTAGTTGAACTTAACTAAGACTCACGATCCATTTCCACTTATACGTCTCCAATTAGGAGGCTTTGGTCACTGACAACTTAAGTACCTTAGAGTTGATGGAATTATTTCTTGACTTTTCTTGTTCAAACACCACTTGGGTTTTCTTGGGAATTGTACTTTCGATCCCACTTATTAATTTTCCTACCATCTTCTCCTTTTGTTCTCATCTTCTTATGTGAAACATCTTCTTTCTCCAACTCTTCTTGGGGTTTAGGTTCAATGACTTCAATAGAAGGCAACAAAAGGCTTTCATCATCTATCATAGAAGACATTATTTTTCTATATTCATAACTTAATATGAATCAATGTATGGATGCAGGTCTAATTTGAATGCATAATTGCCCACTAATGAAAATTGAAATGCAATATTTCCTTCAGAGAGCCTGATCAATGCCATTGGAAATCACTTATTTATAAGTGGCACTTGGATGACCGCATCTAGTTTTTGACAATTTGAACAATAGGAAACATATTGGATTTTACAAATGTTTGATGCCATAATGCAGAGCCCTGTAACAACCATAATTTCTCATTTCCCTTGAAGAGATTGGTGCTATCTCGAATGCACCCTGTGTTGGCTTTGTTGTTTATAGTGTTGTGGCTTATAAGGGAAGAGCATAGTGCATTGTCAACCCCTATTTTCCTCTTGTATGAGTAGATTACTAAAGTGTAATGTATGATTGGAGTTATTAACTACGTTTTATCTTTTTGTGGACTGTAATAATATGTCAGATACAAGCTAGAGAGTGAAGATGGTTACCATTTTGGAAAGGCATTTTGAGAGTCAATTGTTCATAAGGTCAAATCTTGCCCATTCGAGCACTTCATAAACTGCGGGTTTCACTAACATGTCTTTTTCCTATTATATAGTACGTCCATTTCTTGATTGTTTGTTTAAGAGCACCTACTTCCATATCATATATAGAATGATTTAAGATTATCACATGGAAAAGCTTTGAATGATAACATACAAGTTAACTTCCCTGCAATATAACAACCCCCATAGCATAATTACTTGTTTTTATTTCTACCTCAGATGGTAGCAACAAATTAGGTAGTGCCAAGTTGGTGTATTGCCAATCTTTTGCTTTAGCTCAACAAATTTATTTTCTGATTTCTGCCCCAAGTAAAGCACTTATCTTTTGGTGTTATGGAATGTAAAGGTGCTGCCTATTACCTAAAATAATTAGATGAAATTTCTCAAATGTTGAGCTGCCCCTACAAAAATACTTCTCTGGATCACATGGGAAGGTTTGGATCACTTCAAATTATCTTCCACTTTTACTCCTTTAATTCCCACTTCTTCGTCTCAAACCACATGTCTAAATAGGCAAGTGATTGTGGTGCAAACATACATTTCTTCAAATTCACTAGGTGGTTATTATTCCTCAAAACTTACAAATCCCGTCTCAAATCCACTAAATGTCCATTATGTTAGGCCCCGTTTGGTTAGTGGAATTGGGGCGGAATTGGGTACGGAACTTCTGCTTTTTTGCCAAATCTGCCATTTGGGACGCTAAACTGCAATTTGGGTTTTGGAGATCAAAATCCGGTCTAGGCACCAAAATCGGCAGCACTATCTTCCCACCCAATAGGTGGAATTTGAAATTATCTTTTGGGTTTTGAAGAAGGCCAAGATGAGCGGTGGCGCAGCGCAGAAGAAGATGCCTCAGAGAGGGCTCGGTGTGGCACAACTTGAGCGGCTGAGGTTGCAGTTGAAGAAGAGGTTGCATGAAGATTCGATCATGGCAGCCGTGAGTACAAGCAATCGTTTGTCTCAGATGTAGCCCTATGTGCCTTCGTATGGTTATGGTAGGCCCAGGGGTTTTTCTTTTCTTAGGCATCATCATCATCATTCGAAGCAATTGTCTGCAGTTTCTCCGAATAGGAGCATGTTTGCTTTGCATCAGGGCGGGAGAGGTGTTTTAGGCGGTGATACTGCGGCTCAATTGGCGCCTTTGTATGCTTCGTTGCTCCAAAAATATAGATTTTGCAACGCCGAGGAACAACCTCTTGTCGCTGGTGCTAGCGGGAGTAGTAGTATTAGTAATCATCGTCATCTTTCTGAAATGTATGGAGATTTTGAGGACGACAGGCTTAGGGGCTTCATGTCGCATAGTCTTTATCCCTATGGTGGCCGTCCTCTTCATAAGGAGGCAAGGTCGCCTTGTAACTTCATCTATGACGGTCATTGTGATGGAAAGCCTCCTTGTGGACCATTTCTTCAGAGTGTTCCGATATCAAAGGTATGCGTAGTAATGGATCGTTGCTTCTGCGTTTTTTAAAGGATTTTTGTTAGGTTTGGTAAATACTTGCTTTTCCAGGAGTGGAGAATTCTGTTAATCGATTTTAGAGAATTCTGGCTTCAATTGCATTGTTTTCTCGATTTCTTGTTGTGCGTTTACTTTTTGTTACTTTAATGCGAAATACTTCATTGCTTAGTCGTAAATATTTGTGTCTGGTTCCTTGCTGGCAGCAGGTTTTTTTGTATGAGTGAGCAAAGTATCTGTTATTTACTAGCTGTATTAAGGCTATTTGCTAATACATTTTTTCTTTGTATACATACACAGTTTTCTACTTTAATCGTGTTCGCTGCTGCTATTTCACTACTATGTAAAATTGTTATGTAGTGCCATTTTCTATGACTGGACACATGTTGGCTGTAGATTCCTCTCATCCTTCATTACACGGTGATCTTTTTAGGATCCACAATTATCTATTGCAGATGTGTCACTGCAGTATTAGAGAATAGTTGTGCAGTATAACACATAAATAGGAATTTCTCAATTCCAATTCTAATTTCGAAATTGGCAATCAAACGCAGAAGATGGATTGTCTCAGTCATCTTCCGGGTCAACCAAACGGTCCAAACTATCTTCCGAATACACAAAACCGGAATTTCAAAACCTTATTTTGAGATAATCAGGTTTTGAGTCAAATTCTAATTCCTCAACCAAACGGGGGCTTGATGTTTTTATACTAGACAGAACATAAAATGGAAAACAAAGACACCAAGATTATCCTAGGAAAACCCTCCAATTTGAGGGGAAAAACCCAACCACACCAAAAAAATATCTCTTTTATTAAATAATAGAGGTTTGAGTACAATGCTTCCAACTGAATATTGCAAACTCTTCAACTTATTACATATATTAGAATTGACTCCATAGACTATCTATAGTTGCTGTATTGAATAACCCAACTCAACAAGCATCATCTCACACAAAGTAATGATATATTATATATACAATGCTGAGGCTCTTCAAAAATGTAACTTCTCAAGACTTGAACCGAGAGACTCTTCTTATTATAACCAGAAGTCTCTTCATTTTCCAAATGTGTGTCTCTTCATATTTTGAAATGCATGTCTCTTCATATTTCCAAACACATGTCTCTTCATATTTCCAAATGCGAGTATATGAAAGAGTGCCATCGCAGGTAATCAGGATATCTCTTGCAGCTACAAACATCAACACTCCCTCTTAGCAAATGAGATATCTTTTCAAGTATTCATGTCATGGAATCTCTCAGCATGACACTCACAATGGCTACACCCATTTGTGAGGAAACAAAAATTTATCACAGAGTCTCTCAACGTGATAGCATCATGGAGTCACTCAATATGATGTTCACCATGGCTACTTCCATGCGTGAAAACAAAAAATCTCATCACAGATTCACTCAATGTGATGTCGTCATGGAGTCTCTCAACTTGACGTCCACTATGGCTACTCTCATGAGTGGAAAGAGCAACAAGGGCGTTCACCTCAAATTTCTCTGTCTCAGAGAAAAATGCATTACAAGGATTTTCACCTCAAATTTCTCCCTCTCAAAGAAAAATGCATTACAAGGGCTTTCACCTCAAATCTCTCCCTCTTAGAGAAAAATGCATTATAAGGGCTTTCACCTCAAATTTCTCCCTCTCAGAGAAAAATACATTACAAGGGCTTTCACCTCAAATTTCTCCCTCTCAGAGAAAAATGCATTAAGCTCATAATAAGAACAATTGAATGTTGAGACTCCTCAACAAAGACACCCTCTCAGCAAGGGAATCATTCTCACAACTTTAATTATCACAATAAATTACAATTGGCTCCAATGTTTGACCAAACAATGAGCTTTTGAGGACCTTGCTGATTCTCTGCAAAGGACTTGGCACTCTCCTTGTGCCACACAAGCTCCCTTTGAATCTTATTGAGCCTAAAAAAGTCCTCCCTCTTCAGCTCATCAAGCTTTCCCTTTATATAATAAATATCCTCCAGTCTCTACTTCATCTCCAACGCATTAACATTTGATAGATTGCCTTGAATTCGCGGAATTTAACTCCCTTTGAATGTCATTTCTTCCTCTTCGAAGAAATTGAATGCAAAGACAATCTGTATAGGTTCTTCCTCTTTAATGAAGTTATGTGCCATCAACTCAGTCCCATGGGTGCAAATAGTGTCCTCATGTTTGTTCATTTCTACAACTTGCATGACTTTCTTACAAGATGCATAAAGTTTTTACTTCCTTGAATTCCTTATGTAATCTCTCATCATCCTGGTGCTTCTCGATCCGTCCTGGAAGCATTTTAGAGAGATTAGTAATAGACTCAACCTATGTCTCGAAGAGAAATATACAGACTAATGCTAGAAGCATACATGATTCACTATTCCTTATGTTATCGCATGAATTAACTACATAAAATTCATGATCAATATTTAAAGGTATACTCATAAAATACTTATCTCTTTATTGTTGATCAATTTAGCAATGCCCTTTCAGATTTCGATTTTCATATCTCTTACAGTTCAGCGGACCTGACTGCTACAATGATGGGCATCCATATCTTATCTTGGGAATCGTAGGACATACACCGTATAAAAATGCAGAATATAAATCATCGGGTGAATTGCAGATCAAGCTCCATTGGTATACTCCCACAGATCGCATGTAACCAACAACTATCACTTAGATTGCTTACTCGAGCATACCTAGAAACTCATATTTTATCACAACAATAGAGAAGTGGTATGCAATCACCACCAATGAGCATTGTTTTCCCATGAAAAAGGTCTCATAGAATCTTCCAAGCACCAACGCATGGAAACAGACTCCTTAGAAGGCACGAAAGAGAGGTGAATTCCCTCATTCCGATCCCCACCATGCACAACAGTTACGCCTCCTTTTACCAGTTCATTGAGATTACCCAAAATAGGAATGACTTTGACATTTCGTAGCCATTTTCAAAACTTGATGGCTAACATTGCTTAGTGCCATTGCTTAACCTGACTCTGATACCATGTTAATGTTTTTATACTAGGAATGAAAAATAACTGCAGAGCATAAAATGGAAAACAAAGACACCAAGATTAACTTGGGAAAACACTCCAACTTGAGGGAAAAACCTAGCCACACCAAAACAATATTTGTTTTACTTTTATTAAATAATAGAGGTCCGAGTACAATGCTTCCAACTGAATACTGCATACTCTTCAACTTATTACATATATCAGAATTGACTCCATAGACTATCTATAGGTGTTGTAAAGAACAACTCAACTCAGCAAGCATCATCTTACACAAAGCAATGATATATTATATATACAATGCTGAGGCTCTTCAAAAATGTAACTTCTCAAGACTTGAACTGAGATACTCTTCATATTATAACCGGAAGTCTCTTCATTTTCCAAATGTGTGTCTCTTCATATTTCCAAATGCATGTCTTTTCATATTTCCAAATGCATGTCTCTTCATATTTCCAAATGCGAGTATATGAAAAAGCACCATCGCAGGTAATCGGGATATCTCTTGCAACTACAAACATCAACACATCATAGTCTTGCTAAAAACCATTATATCATCCAAGTAAAAAATGACATTAGAATCTATGATTGGTTTATTAGACTTTTAATACCTTATTCATTAACCTCAAAAAAATAGTAGGAGCATTGCATGTTTCATTACCATTCGGCTATGATTGGGACCTCACCATTTTAGAGCATCCCATTGTACACTGCTATCTATACACTTTAGAAATGACAGTTTCTCTATTATTTAGAATGTATATGTAATAAATGAAGTGTGATGCTGTTAGATTAAGATTTAGTAACGTTTACTTTTGAAGAATCCACGAGCATCTCAACTCCCTTTGTTTCACTAAGAAATTTCTATAGTTATTCACTAGGTCTTCATAATGGCACGACATCTCTTTGTGACTATTCAAATGCTTTATTGCTGTATTGTTCTTCATTTTCCTCAGACCTGTTTTAAAGGTTATTCTCCATACCTGCATCCCAATTGCTTGGTGACCAGATAAATCCTTGGAAAATTATATTGCATATACTAAAAAGTTTAGTAGATAGTTTAAGGAGCTCTACATAGAGTCCCCTTAAGGTTGACAAGGGCATGATAAATGAAGTGTGATGCTCTTAGATTAAGATTTAGTAAGGTTTACTTTTCAAGAATCCATGCGCATCTCAAATCCCTCTGTTTCACTAAGAAATTTCTATAGGTATTCAGTAGATCTTCATATTGGCACGGTCATCTCTTTGTGACTATTCAAATGCTTTATTGCTTTATTGTTCTTCATTTTCCTTAGACTTTTTTCAAAGGTTATTCTCCATACCTGCATCCCAATTGCTTGGTGACCAGATAAATCCTTGGAAAATTATTTTGCATATGCTAAAAAAGTTTAGTAGATAGTTTAAGGAGCTATATATAGAGTCCCCTTCAAGTTGACAAGGGCATTAATAATTAATTAATATTCTTTCTTTAAAAGCTTATTTTAAGAATAATATTAATTAATTAAATGATAGTGGCCAATGAATTAAAAATTATTATATGGGACCACTCTTTCTGTTTTCCCTCCTTAAGGGCCCAATTGAAATTCAAATTAGTTGGAGGGAAAGTTGCTTAAATTAAAGTATAAAAGGAGATCAATGGGAAACATGAAAGTGGGGAAGATTTGTGAATTCATCATCTTTTCACCATAGGCTTGCTAGCTGAGGAGCGTTCGCAGTTTTGGTGGGAGTAATTCCTCACCCTAGTTTGCCAAGTAACCAAATTCGCGAGGTCTCCTGAAGGAGAGGAATTTGCAGTTTGATTTAAGTGCATTTTTGAAGATTACTGATTCTAGATTGACATACAATCAGAAGGATAAACATTGATCAAGAGTTTGAGCGCATATCTGCATTTTATATTTTAGACTGGATTAAATCGGTGTGATCGCCATATAGTAGATTTTCAGTTTAACTTTTTCGACGATCTGTTCATGTGTGGATGATGGGTAGAGGGTAAAAAGCATCGATGGTAATCTCGAGTGTGACAATCTCTTTCTTGTGCATCACCGATGCTTGTCGTTCCTAAGCAAAAGACCTATCGCTGGAAGTTGCCAAAGGATCGGTCAATATCCTAACTGTTGAGTGATTCACTTCTGTGGATTGTTCAGTGGAGTGGGGTGATTAGAATAATTAGAGGTGACTATAAAAATATAGTGATTCCCATCAGTGCGATCTTTGCAAAGGATATCACCATTCTGGAGTGATCAGCCCAAGCAGTTTCTCCTTCAATATTGTTGCAAAGACAGATTGAAGTGTTTGTTGGATAGTTGTGCAGTAGCACCACACAAGCCTGGAACGTTCGTGATAATGATCTCTACAATGTGAATTGAAAATCCAACTCCCATAAGGCCAACGGGTTGGAGCAATCATCATGCAACAATCTTTGAGAAGCAATCTGATATTTGCATCAACTGCTACATACATATTGATAGGATGGGAGTAAAGGAGGCAGATATATTGACACGGGTGGTTGAACTTTGCAAGCAAACATGGCAAGCATCCAGACTAGGCCATAATGGTTCTTGCCGTACACTGCAGTGGCATTGACAATGACCCTCATAGATAGAAAACACCTTGCTGATGCATACTGCCAATCAGGGTGGATTGGTAACAGCTCCAGATCAGTGTGGCATGTGGGATAACATCAACCAGACATCCCTTCAATCCAAACCCAATAGTGAGATATCCAATTACTGAGGAGCTTCTTCCGCAAATCCCAATGCAGATCAATCAACAATCGCATGGCCTACAACGACCTAAGACAAAGGTTAGGTGATTATATTGGTGGATTGTCCATAGAGTTTGAATATATTTGATCAGACAATTCTATCTTTCATGTGTAGTTGTCATCAAGATTGTACTCATGTTACAATTTGAATTAAAATAAGTAATTGGCTGTTCAAATTTCTTGGAGTATTTGTTGTATTTCATTGCCAAATTGTGATGGATATTACAGTGATATCAGAGTTGTGCAACCCGCCTGTCTGAGGGTTATTTTCAGAATTGCAGAGGGTTCTCATTTTCAGAAGAAAGATGACAACATCAGATGCACATATGTTAGAATGCCTATTGGAATTGAAACAAATCCTTCAACAGATAGAAGACTTGTTGGCAAAATTTAGCATATTTCAGCTTTAAAAAAAGCAAAGGGTGATTCTTCCAGTGCAAGGGTTCATAAAGACAACAAGAATGAATTAAGGAGACAAAATTTGTGCGTCTCCTGCAGAAGGATTGGGAGACTAATCACCTGTGTGCAGGTAAAGATTGCACTAGTTTCTTTGTGGGTAACTTGGAGGTTATGCTTAACGCACAAATTTGTAATTTGACATCAAATGACATCGATGATGATAATGGTTCTATTATTGGAGCTAACACTGTCCTAGTTCTAAATCTGGAAATGTGCAATGGAGATATCATAGATGCAGTAGATTGTGAGAGTCCAGTTCTTCAAGGCCAGTCAAATAATTCATCATTTGAAGCAGATGTTGTTCATAAGCCCGTTAAATCACAAAAAATGGAGAACCAATTGAAGGTTAATGAAGATAAGATTGTTGCAGCATTAACACATTTTCATAACACTTATAAGATGATTGAAGATCACCTTTGGAAAGTTCAATTTGAGAGAGGAGTTGAACAAGAATCATTACAAGTAATCAAAGATGCTGTGGAGACAATCAAACCAGATTATTTACAACTACTGTCACATCGAGACCATCTTCTCAATCTTGCAGAAATATGTTCAGATGCGTTGAGGGGGAAAGAAGTTGATAATCTTGCCCACAAGCTTATAAATAGAAAGGATTCCTTGGAGACTACTCAAGTGGCTCCACAAGAAGCAGAAAAGCAGATTGATGAGCTTTGTTTAGAACTGAGTTTGGTACAATCTGCATCATTCAAATCAGAAAACCAGTCTTCTGTGGCAGCCTTGTCCAAGAGAAAACAAGCTAGTACAAAAATAATGAAGGTCAAACAAATATCTGAACGGATTAATGAACCCCATAAGGAAGATATTTGGCTTGAAGATTCTTTCATTTCCTATACTCAGTTAACTCCATTTATTGATAAGGATTTTGAAAAACATTATAGTATGAACTCTTGGGGTTGGAGGAGGAAGACTCACAAGAAACACTATATTGCAATCATGAAAATTCTGTTAGACAGGTTATGTAGGCAGTTTTCTGAGATGTATAGTAACTATAAGCAATAGAACAGCCACTATTGGTGAGCAACCAAATTTAGGGAAGGAATGGCACGAGTACTATGAGAATGCCATGAAAGGATTTGAAGTGAACACTAAATTGTTGATGCTGAATGTGATGTCCCCTTTCTGAAATAGGATTTAATAATAAATAATAATAATAAAATAAAAATAAAAATACATAAATAAATAATAAAATATAATATATTATGAATTAACTAAATTTAATGAAGGGTCAAGAGATATGTAATGAACTGTTGTGACTCCCTCAAAATAAGATACAAAAGGGAGTAGAGTTCATTTAAAAGGAATAGGGAGGAAGGGAGAAGAGGAGAGCATAGGAGTTAAAGAAAGATTAATGGAAAAAGAAAGAAATGTAAAGAAAATAAGGAAGTGACTCTTTCAAAAGGCAACAATGATGAAGGATTGTAAATCTTTCAAAGGGTTGTGATTATGAAGAGTTGTGACTCTTCAAAAGGGTTGTAATTATAAAGGGTTGTGAATTTTTGAAAGGGTTGTAATTATGAAGGGTTATGACTCTTCAAAAGAGGGACAATTATAAAGGGTTGTGACTCTGGCCAAAAGGAAGACATGATGAAGAGTTGTGACCTCTCCTTCATATAGGAAGATATAGAAGGGACAAGGATCCATTTGAAATGGACATCCAAAAAGAAAGAAGGAAACAAAAAGTAAATAAATGTTTGTTCTGTAATGAGAAAAAGAGGAATCAGAAGTACAGATCTGATTTAAATGAGAAGTGCAGATCTGATTGTGAAAGGTTTTGTCCTCTTCAAAGAGCAGAAATAATAAAGAGTTGCACTCTTTCAAAGGGTTCTAATGGTTAAAGGTTGTGTGTCTTGCCAGAGGGCATTTATGATAAAAAGGTGTGACCTCTCCCTCACACTGGGAGATATAAAGGGAAGAATGTTCATTTGAGGAAAGAGGCAGATGGGATTAAATAAGAAATGGAATACACGACAGATTCAAATACATATATTATGGTCTTGGAATATATGCATAATTCTGGAATTCGGATTTATATGATTGTCATGCATAATTTCACTTATATGCATATACATTCGTAATAGATGAAAGATCAATATAATCAATGGCCTATTCCTTAGTCTTCCGCTAATGCCTTTGTAAGGATAGGAGGCTTGTGTAGGGAGAGGTGGAGTAATTCCTCACAAGATGGGTAAGTCCCAAGATGGGTAAGGACATGTATTTCCAATGCCTTGAGGGAAAAGTCCCAAGATAGGTATGAACATGCATTCCCAATGCCTTGAGGGAACCTACTTGTAGATGGTTGCCTAGCTCCTTAGCACAGCAATTCCACCATCCTCTTGTTAGGGTTAGGGAAGTGGTCTAATATATATGCTGTAGTATATATATCTATTAATAATAGTGAAATCAGAATTCTATCAGTTATATTTTATGTATATATATTTTCCATAATAGAGGATATATTAGTATACTCAGCCTAACTTTTAATCACTCGTTATAGCCCCTTAAGAGGGTAGGTTGGTGTTGTGTAGGGAGAGGTGGAGTAAATCCTCACAAGGTAGGTGAATCCCAAGATGGAATATGGACGGGGTCCTGAAGCCTTGGGGGAGCCTACTTGTAGATTGGTGTCAAACGCCCTACGACAAGTAAATCCTCATCCTCCTTAGGGTTGAGTTTAGGAGAGAAGTAAGGAAGTGGGCTTATATACTTTAACTATCAAAGGTATTATGAATTATTCTTTGTTTTCCTTTAATTAATTTGATTAAGATGCATAGTAATGTATGCCAATCATGGCGAATTGAGAGCTTCCTAGTTGGGGACGTTACACTGAACATCAGTCCCTATGGTTTTGTCTGTCATAAATTGTCAAGTTTGAACTATGAGGATGTGTTTATTGTTTTAATCTACTCACAATATTTTGCAGTGACATTAGCGGCTGATTTTGGGAAGCCTGGTTGTGAATATAAATCAGAAAATTTGTATGAAGATGATGCACCCCATGGGTCCTATGTCATGCCCCCACAGCGGGAGAAGGATCTCATCATCCATATGTAAGGAATAGAGGCAGCCATCGGTCAATAAAGGCAAATAGAGATCAAGGCATAAACAGCGATTAAGATAACAATAATTAATCAGAAATCTAGACAATAATTAATCAATGATCAGGACAAAAAAGATGATCAAGATAAAATAGTCAATAATTAAGTTGTTGACAAATAATGAAGGGGTGCAAACAGAAAAGAAGAAATAAATGATTAAATGGAAATATGAGGAGCATGCCCCTTCTCAAAGGATGCCACTCCCCAAGAAGTAATAAGGTATAAATGGAGGAGGGCTGCGATGGAGAGAACCACATCCAGCGATCTGAAACATACAAGGGTACATCACCATCCAATCAATTAAGCATCAAACATCCTTGAAGAACTCAATACATTCAGCAGATTGTATAAATCAAGCAATCGAACCACTTAGTAGATCATTATATCTGCAAACACCATCTTCAGAAATACAGAAGTAAATCAGGCAAGCACTCAAAGACTAAATTGATTCACAACACCTATATATAAGATTTCATCTGCAAATCAGTAGATTAAGAGTACATCAGATCTGCCTATTTACAAGTAATTGTGATATATCTATATTTATGTTCATGAATAATAGAGAATGCTGAGTTATTCATAATAAAATATGAGATGTCTCAATTGTCTGCAACCCACCTCGTAGGTAGGGTTTGAGGAGTAAGAGGAGTGTGAAAGGATCATGTAAGGAGGCCAAATAAGGGCAGTTGCATCATGTAAGGAGTCCAAATAAGGGCATTTGCATCATGTAAGGAGGCCAAGAGAGCACTTGCAGCATGCAAGGAGGCCAAGAGAGCACTTGTATCATGTAAGGAGGCCAAGAGAGCACTTATGTAGGATCAAGAAACCCTTTTACAACATCAACCCATATTCCGCAAGGTGGCATGTGTCTTTGGGATGATGAGACATTGATAGGGAAAGTAGGTACAAGCAAACAACTAAGCAAGCAAGAGGACGGCTTTGGCATACATACAGTCTTGGGCTTAGTGTAGAAATGGCTTCGAGTAGACCTATCTTGCCTCTCCCTTGAATTTTTAATATGTTTCCATAATGTTCTTGATAGGCTATGTTTATCATTGAATAGATATATAGATGTATATTTGTATATGTTGTTTATATTATGATTGTAGCATTCAAATCCAAGATCTTAATATTTAAAGGAATGTCTACTTGGTAAGATGTAGCCCTAACCCTAATTTGTGCAATTGTGATTCTAGGGCGAATTAGGAAGGGGACATCACATCCCATCATTTGGCAAGGCAATTGAAGGTCAATGAAGACATGATTATTACAGCTCTAACCCATCTTGATAATACTCATAAATTGATGGCAGATTTTTGTTGGAGGGCTCATGGGAAACACAAGAACTTTGAAGGAGAACTATCTCTTGCAAACTCACATGTGCTCAAAGAAGCCTTGGTGGTAATGAAATCAAATTGCCCACACCTACTTTTGACATAGAACATCTCCTCAAGCTTGATGAGATATATTTTGATGCACTAAGAGGGAAAGACGATGAAGTTGATAAGCTTACCCACGAGCTTAAGGTCACTATGGATTCCTTGAAGAGCACTACAATGATCCTTCATGAACCAGAAATTTGGGTTGATGAGCTTTGTTGGGAGTTGATTTTGGCACATTCTTCAATATTCACAGCAAAAATTCAGTCATACATGGCAGTGATAATGCATGAGGGTAATAGCTGCGTGGAGTCTTCTATTGTTGACACTCAGGAGCTGAGGTAAGAGCCTCTTATGATGGTCAAGCACGAGGAGTACTCAGATTTGCATGGACATGAGGAGAGGTATGATTCAAGAATTTCTGTTTGTACACAGTTTACATCATGGGAATCACGAGTCACCTCTTTTAAAGAGCTCATTCAAGGGTCAAGTCATGGTTATGGATGAAATAATTGAGCACACACTTGTTGGACCAGCTAATAGTGATATGTATACACACGAAGATGGAGACATTTGTGATTCAGATTTGGTTGGGCATTTAGCCATCCTTGAGGAGTTTGAGGAGTCTACTTGTGTTGAGTCACAATCCTGTCATAATGAAAATTCCATGGAGGAGTATGAGGGTGCCCCAATTTTAGAATTTCTGACATGTCGGCATTTCATGGTGATTGGTATGTAAGTGGAGGTGTGGAGTTGCAACTGGTCTATGATCCAAGCTATGAAGATGATGTCATAAAGGTATTTGATTTCGAGTGGCATACGTTGGAGTTTCAGATGGAATATGATTTATGGTATGGAAATGAGCATGATGTCAGAAGTATTCAAACCCTAAGTCATTGGTTTGTACCTCATATGAATTGCTGTCCTATCTTTTTGATCATAGAGTTTTCAGGGTAAAGTTTGAGGACAACAGTTGTTTGGATGGATTGGAGAGGTTGGGATCACTACTTTACTATTGGAGGTTGGCATGATGGTGAGATCCTATCATCATTTGACATTAGAGGTACCTTTTGCACCATCATAGGGATTGACACAATTGGTACACTACCTCACTAGGATCACGATGAGCACTTCACAACTCTAGGTATAGTGATGTTTGTATCAAAGTGGAGCAATGAGAGTTTGATGGTGATTTGCATAACTTTGGAAAAATTAGCTAACTATATGCTAAGGATTGTATCATTTTTAGAGAGAAGATTACATAATCAATTTTTTGCAAACCTTGTGTAGCATAGCATAGGGCATGAGAAGACATAGCAAGGTCCTAAATCAATTTGGGATCTAGGTATTGGTGGGAACATTTGTGCTCAATAAAGGTTCAATATATGTGATTTCTTGAGAACAAGCAATCTCTAGGAAGGGAAGATTGTAATGTCCCCTTCAATTTGACAAGGGAATTAA
The DNA here is from genome assembly GCA_027943335.1 of Chamaecyparis obtusa. NCBI lineage: Eukaryota > Viridiplantae > Streptophyta > Pinopsida > Cupressales > Cupressaceae > Chamaecyparis > Chamaecyparis obtusa. The sequence goes on along the minus strand of BSBK01000685.1, from coordinate 3,908,303 downwards.
TAACTGAGAATTAATTAATATTATTTCTTTATAAGCTTATTTTAAGAAAAATATTGATTAATTGAATGATAGTGGCCAATGAATTAAAATATTATTATATGGTGGCCATTCTTTTTGTTTTCCCTCCTTAGGGGCCCAATCGAAATTCAAATTAGTTTGAGGGAAAGTTGCTTAAAGCAAAGTATAAAAGAAGATCAATGGAAAGCATGAAGGGGGGAAGATTTGTGAATTCATCATCTTTTTACTGAAGGATTGCTAGTTGGAGGGGCATTCACAATTTTGGTGGGAGTAATTCCTCACCCTAGTTTGCCAAGAAACCAAATTCGCGAGGTCTCCTAAAGGAGATGAATTTGCAATTTGATTCAATTTTATCCCTAAAGATTATTAATTCTAGATTGACGTATTGTTAGGAAAGATAGACATTGATCAAGAGGTAGAACTCATATTTGAGTTTTATATTTCAAACTAGATTAAATTGGGGTGATCACAATATAGTAGATTCTCAGTTTAACTTTGTTGACGATCTGTGCATGTGCATATGAGAGGTGGAGGGTGAAAAACATTGACGATAATCCTGAGTGTGTCAATCTCTTTCTGTGCATTGCTAGTGCTTGTCGTTCCTTAGCAATATATTATATACCTATCGTTGGATGTTTGCGAGAGAACTGATCGATATGCTAACTGTTGGGCAATTTACTTTTGTGGATTGTCAAGTGGAGTGGGGTGATCAGAATAATCAAAGGTGACTACCAAAAAATAGCGGTTCCCATTAGTGTGATCTTTGCAAAGGATATTGCCATTTTAGAGTGATCAATCCGAGTGGTTTCTCCTTCAATATTCTTGCAAAGAAAGATCAAAGTGATTGTTGGATAGTTGCATAGTAGCACCACATAGGCTTGGGAATGTTTGTGATAATGATCTTTGCGATGTGAATTGAAAATCCATCTCCCATAATAGCAATGGGTTGGAGCAATCATTGTGCAACAATCTTTGAGAAACAATTTGATATTTGCATCAACTGCTACCGACGTATTGACAAGATATGATTCAAGGAGGTAAATATATTGTCATGCATGGTTGAACTTTGCAAAATGGTCTGCATTGTTGAAGCCGATATTCATAATGATTGACTATGATTTCTAAATTGATAAGAAGCAAGCACGACAAGCATCTAGACTAGGCCATAAAAATTCCTACCATACATTGTGGGTGCATTGATAACAATTCTCAGAGATAGAAAATACCATGTGTTAGCCGTAGTTTTTTGTCAGAGTGGATACGAGAGTTTTTTAGCCTCAAGCCCAAGACATTTTATATGCCCCACCAGGCCAATGCACTATTCCTGGATGCCATGAGGACGCAGGTACCTCCAGACCAATGGAGAAAGTTTGTATCAACAAGCAGGGTGGAGCTGTACAAACCGATTGTGTACTATTGGACGCATTTGGACACTTGCGGGTGGCAGTGGTACGGAACCCCTTAGGAAGAAAGCTATGCAGGAAGTGATGACTAGTATGGGTGAAGGGGATGAAGGGGAAGATAAGATAAGATAAGATAAGGTGAATCTAATAGTGTCCAACAAAAGACCAAAAAGGGTCAAAGGGACTGCCAAGTACATCAAAAAGAGGCCAGCCCGTAGCAGGGACACCAAACGGTGCCCTAAGAAGAAATAGGACAAGTTAGAACCATGGGTCGCCTTAGAGTGATCCTAGATGAGGATAGTTGCTACAGAAAGGAGCCCGTCCTAGGTCTCACAGATTTGGAATAAGTGGCGGGCCTAAGCCAATGCTTGGTACTACGCGTTGAATGGATCCCTGTTAAGAAGGAAGTAATAAGCCGACAGGACAAAGGCGTCACATGATGCCGGTGCTAAAGTGTGTGGTCTCGAAGCCTAAGGGCTTCCTAAAAGTAAAGGGTAAGGCATCTCTGGTTTGTATATCTGAAGAAGGTGAAGAGTGACCTCAGCTCCCTAAAGAGTTAGTAGGACTTCCCTCTGATCTCATAGTATAGAGGACAACGAAAGATGAAGTGCTTAGACTCAACCTCCTCAATGCCGCAAAGTTGCCAAATCCTGTGCATTCTGCTAATATGAAGTTGAGTCTTGCAATGGAGCCGATGCGAATCTGCTCTAAAGGAGCCAAGGGGGATCTTGAGGGAATGTGGCCAATGGTGGGATAAGTAGGAAGGGCAGACAATGAGTCCGTCCTTCAGATCCAAAAAGTTCTTTGCATAAAAGGTCATCTTAGGGTGAAGGCCCTCGTGTGGGTTAACCCAAATAGTGGGAATGAATTGCTTATAAATGTCATCTTTGATGCACCTATTCAGCTCCTGGCAGGGGGGGAGGGGGGGAAAGAAGATGGCAGTTGGGCATCAAGAGAGTAGTGGAAGGGAGGGAGGCGATCCATAGCAATCGCAATAGACCCAAGAAGGGCCAAAGTCTCTGCAAACCATCTACGAGCCCAACCAGAGGAGAAAACAGAAGCAACGATAGACTCTGAAGAATAGTAGGTAAGGTAGGGGTATCTGTGATGCCCCTCACCCGAATCAACAAAGCCCCGAAGGTGGTGAAGGTACCAAACCAGATTAAAGATGGCTTCAAGCCCGAAGGAATGCACCCCAAACTCTGCAAGCGTAATGTTGTGCAAGATGGATTGCTTGAATTGGATGATGCGTTGGAGGATGAGAATCTGAACCTGCTCGGGAAAGCCTTAATCAGAATCCAGCAAAGGAACGAAAACCACCAAAAAATAGAGAACAGTAAGTCTGATAAGTGTATCCATAAGAGTCATCTTGGACAAAGTGTCCTGGAAGTGGTACTTGAAACAATGTCGCTCAAGCAAGGCCAACATACTATACCCCTTATTTATCTGCAACTAAAGGGTGGGTCTCATGGCAAAATGGGGCCTAGAGAACTTGACCCCTAGATATGTGTATGAGGACGAGATCTCAACCTCCAAACCCATGAAGAAGAAATGGAGGTGAGAGGTCTTAAGAGCATTGAAGACCATCACCTTGGTCTTCCCAAATTAACTGTCAAATGTTGCAACTCGCAAAAGGACGCAAGGACGTCCAACTGTCTCTATAAACCCTTAGGAAAGGAGGCTAAATTAACAATATCATCTGCAACTAGCAGAATAGAGATCAAAACCTGGTGAAGAAGGTAATCGTCCCTAGGAAGAGTGTGGTCCTGAAGATACCTCTGTAGCTTGTCAATGTAGATACCAAAAAGAGTAGGCGACAAGGGGTAGCCCTGCTTAACCCCAATAGTGCTCCTGATGAAGTTCGAAAACCAAGAAGGGGTCTTGAGATGACCCAAAACCATCTTGTAGAGTCTCATGATAGCTGCCAAAAGAGTCAAGATGTGATTCACAGTCTGATAATCTAGTCTGAAACTAGCTTGCCACTTGGCATGGATGTGACGATGATCCAATACTCTCGATAGAATAATATGAAGAGCTGTGGCGTACAACTTGGAGAAGGTGTCTCAGATTCGTTGCTATTAGGATGGGAAAATCAGAGAGCACTTATTTGGGGAAATACCTTTATGGCGAGATGAACCTGTTAAAAGTCTCTTTCCTTCCCTTAGTTTAGTGGGCTTGACGTTAGACTAAGAGACATTGGTTGGGACCTATGGACCATGCCCAGGTACCCTCCACTATAATCTACCTCCCACCCAACTATAACTCCCACCAACTATAATTGGAGGGGGGCTAGAAAGCTGATGCCATTACCCACTTGAACTGGGCTTTAGCTTCAAACCGTCGATAGGTGAAGGAAGAGGGAGAGGGAAAGGATTACTTGCTCTCGAAGCAGAGGGCCCTTGTTAATCCTAACTGGTGACTGAGAGGGGGGGTGGATTAGTCAAATCAACTTATTTAATATTTTATCCTATGAAACATAATACGACTACTGTGTGATAATGAAAATGTAATGTATGTTTAGTTTACTTAAACATAAATCGTATGCAACAACTTGCACACGATTTATACATGGAAACCCTCGGTTAGAGGGAGAAAACCACTGTGGGATAGAACCCACAATCTTCACTACTGGAGTAATAAAGTTGCCCTGTTAAATCAACTTATTTAATATTTTATCCTATGAAACATAATACGACTACTGTGTGATAATGAAAATGTAATGTATGTTTAGTTTACTTAAACATAAATTGCATGCAACAACTTACACAAGATTTATACATGGAAACCCTCGGTTAGAGGGAGAAAACCACGGTGGGACAGAACCCACAATATTCACTACTGTAGCAATAAAGTTGCCCTGTTAAAGGCTTACAACAACAATTGTTAGAGTGCTACCCTGTGAAGGGATTTAACATAGATCGGTTAAGATCTTAACCCTGTTAGGAGTCGCCTCGCCAGAAGACTTAAGAACATCAATTGAGATGTCACTCGGTTAAGGGATTTAAACAAAGGAACCTGTTAGGGTTTACCCTAATAAAGGGATTTTCACGAACTTCAAACAATAAGAAAGATGATCTTCTGTAGACACCTAATTTGTCATTCAGATCATACCTGTTCTATTCCTCGCTCAACTTGGCTGTTCAATCTCTGTCATTCACTCTTGGTGACTGTATCCCTTCTTAGAAGACTCTTCTCTTCTTCTCTGCTATTCTGCTTTATCTCTACGCACTTGATTGCTCCAACCACACTAAACTTATGCACGATGACCCGTATATATAATGATCCTCACAATTCAAATTCAAATTGTGGCACCAAGCTACAAGTCCTCCAAAATGTCGTTGTTTTGGAAGGCGTGCCAAAAAGCTCGCATGCAAAACTCTAGTTGTCAAATGTATCCCATTAAAAGCGGATCGGATATACGAGACAGTTGCAAATCATAAAAGCACAAACCGTAGGTCTGATACTATTGCACGGAAATCGGTGTGCTGCCAGTTGAGTCATCTGCCTTCTTTAGTTCTCTAATAGACCGGTTACACAAGATCGGTATTGTCGTGACCAGGTTCCCTTTATGTAACTGATTCATTTACACTGGTTACTTAGCAAGTTTGATGTTTGTCAACTGTGACAACTACTGGTTCACCACTACTGCTCTAACATTATGACCGGTTTGTTTGATGTTTGCTAATGATGACAACTATGGATAATGCCAACAACCCTAACGTCACTTAATAGCTAGCTATCAGGTAAATCGCAGGAAGAGATCTATGGAGCTTGGACGGATGCCCGGGACTATAGTACAAATACTCTATGCTCATCCCAAAGATGCTAGATGGTAGCGTAGCTACAAAGAGATGCTATGAGTACTTCGACTTGTGCGTTGCGTTCCATGCTTTGCTCGTTCGCTCGCTCACCTCGTGAACTTCTCTCGCTATGCCAACAATCTTTTAAGCATGCACAATGAAGAACCAAATCTGTAAGCAAGGACTACTCTATTCCCACGGAAAGAGGAGGGAGTAGGTGAGATCGGAATTGCATAGAACAAGAGAGGTAGCGACAACGCCCGCCACTCATGCTCCATATTACTAGCGATTCGAGGAATCTGACAGACAAGGGAGGTAGCAACAACGAACTAATTAAAGGAATTGTCGACAAAATGAAAATAAGGTTTTTCTAATTTATTAACCATGATGGTCCTATAATTATTGGGGTCTGAGGTAGGACCTGCCTTGTGGATCAGATGGATGATGTGGTGCACCTAAGAAGGGGGGAAACATGTGCAAACAACATGGTTGAAGAGATCGGCTAAATAGGACCTCAAAACTGGGAAGCCATGCTTAAAGAACTCGGCTTGAAAGCCCTCCTCGTCAGCCGCCCTATTAGAGTTAATAGCTTTGACCACTTCTCTGATAGTGGTATAGGAGAAAAGGTGACAGTGAGAGGAGTGTGATCTGGAAAGGGTGCCGATCGGGGATGTCATAGAGCACAAAGGTATGGGAAACTAGTAAATTGTGATCAATCTCGGAGGGGTATGGCGGGGGAAGAGGGTATGCCAGAAAAATCTGGGGGAACTATGGAGGGAGGCAAGGAGGTGGCTGTAGGAGGTCTTAAGAAAGGTGTAAGAAGGGTGGTGGAGCATGAATGCTAGCTGTAGGGTTTTAAGATACGGTAGGAGAAGAGGCAGTGGCAGTGTCCTCTTCAGAGAGAGAGTATGGACGAGGGGTTCCGCATGGAACCATACCATGGAGGGAGTGCCTAGCCAGAGGAGGCTGTAGGTGAAGAGGATGAAGTAGGGGAGATGGAGGAAGGATTGGCAGGTTCACAGAGTATCGCACCAGTGGGCTCCCTACCCGTACCAGAGGGGCTAGCACTAGAGGGGTTCGTACTAGAGGCTGTACTAGTACCAGAGACCATACCAGAGAGAGCAGAGAGGTCTGTACCAGTGGTGGCTGACTGGGGTGCAAAGTGATCCACAGTGCCCAAAATCGTATTAACTCCCGCATAGCTTACACCCATGGCACACTTGGTCATGACAAAGGGAACGTGTCAGGAGCATCATACACATAGGGTGGTAGACTTGAGGGCACATAGAGTGGGGCCCACCACCTTTCTCTTGGCCACCTCATGAGGCGTTGAACGGGCCACTCCCATTGCACTGGTGGTGGCACTTGCACCTACAATTGGAGTTGTCATCCCAACCACCATAGTTGTAGTACCTACGGTGGAGGGTGCAACCCCTACCATGGAGGATGTAGTTCCTACGCCAGTAGGTGGGGGAATCACAGCTGAAGGCTCGAGGATGAAGGTGTAGACAGGGACAAAGGAGAGGATACCAGTAGAGTACACGATGCAGGAGACTAGGAGGGGGGAGATATACCTGGTATGGATGCAAAGATGGATAGCCTCATGGAGATGTTCGAGATGGGGGATGTCGACATCCCCCCACCCTCATCGACCCTATTGATGGCACAACACACTGATGAGTAGAGGCAGATAGAGGAGGCGCCACTAGCCCTACAAGGTGAGGTTATTGAGGAAGAGGAGGGGAGCATCCAGCAAGGGAACATTCCCCCCCAGGAGGAAGGGGTGGCAGGAGACCTTTGCAGAGACATTGTGCTAGAGGCCACCTAGGAGTAGGCCACCATTTTGGGGTTTCAAGCATCCATTCAACGATTCTTGGTAGTGTTGGAGGGGATTGCGGTAGCGACATAAGGGGTTGCAAACCTCTTGAGACAATTGGACATAGGGCCCCTCACAATGGAGGCAACGAGTTTTCTGAGATTCATACAGGAGTGTGAGCAAGATTTCACAGAGCACCTCATAGCCCAAGGATGGTAGGAATGGGGTAGACCACACATTCCAGAGGGGCAGACAGACATGATGAGTGTCCTCTACAACAGGAGCAGGTGTTTCACAATACATTCCTCTAGCTCTAGCGAGTGACCCAGTTGGCACAAAAGGCAGAAGAGGAGAATAATCTGGCACTGGAATGAGAGGTGGTCTTGTAAGTGAGAGTGATCGAGTTAGCTTAGGAGAAGATAGCCCGTGCAGGAAAGGAGGAACGGTTGACAGCTACCTCAGAGACACTGGAGAGCACAAAGAAGGATTTTATGAATGCACTGAGGTTGTTGAAGGCAGCACGGGAGAAACAAATGATAGCGGGTCGAGATCTCCGACTCCTCAGATAACAGCTCTCCTGACCAACATCCTCCACCACTCTAGAGACGTCCTCTCATCCTTCCTCACAGTAGATTTGCTATGTAACATCAACCATTTTGTTTTGTCGTCTGGAAGACTTCTTTTTTTGGGAGGCTGATGTTAGCCGTAGTTTAGTTAGTCGGAATAATACTTTATGTTTTATGTTTTGAATAGTGATGGCAATATAATAACTGTTCTCGGGTAGTTGTAGGAATTGATGGTTGGTATGCTCAACCAACCGTCGGATACTTTATAAATGTAATTTAGCACAAAGGATATGTTAGTGTGTAATGTCCCCTTCCTTGACCAGAAATTAATTATAAATTATAATAAGTTAGTAAACAAAAATAATAAATATAATTATCATTAATTCATTATATTATTAATATGTATAATATAATGTTATAAATGAATTAAAAACTTATTATTAATAAATAAATAATATTATATATTAAATGAATATTATATTTATAATTTGTTATTAAAGATAATATATAATATATCATGATCAATTATTAATATTGATCAAATTCTTAAATATTAATAATATAATATAAATTTCTAATATTAATAATATAATATTGATTCTTAATATTAATAATATAGATAGTAATAACTAACCTTCAATATATGTATATCTATCATGAGAGATATATGTACAACATAAATATATTTTTTTAATGCATATATAACTGGCTCAATATATATATAAATATATTTAATTTCTTATATAAATCAATAGTATTTATAAATAACTAAGTCATTTATATTTAATAAATATTTAAGCGAATACTATTTATCAACATAAAAAATGAAAGGTAATTTATGAGATGCTTACCTTATCGTCGTCTAAACACTCATGATCGGAATGATTGAAGAGTCAAAACTGTATGAATGGCGAAGGCTTAATATTGTTCATAACAATGAGAAGAAATAATTTGCGAATGTCGACAATAGCATAGCGGACAGATGGAAGACACGGCACAAGGGATGATATTGATGGCAAAACCATTCATAACAGGTTACAGATAATATCGATCATTCTAGATAACGATTTATATGGTCAAATAGATATTCATGATGGTAATGGTGTGAGTCTACCAGACATTCAACAATTCAATATTAGCAATGTTAATAATAAGAAACAATATTAGTGGCCGCCAATCAACTTTGATTAATCATTGAACAACAAAGCCAGCGGTTTGAGGAATCACGTTAAGTGTGGTGCAATTACAAACAGTAAACATTGACAGTAATTAGCATACACATACGATCTAATGAAATAACAAACCATTTATGAAAGGGTGCGATCTCTGACAAGAAGAGGATATAAGTGGAGGTTGCTATCGAATAAGGGAAAAGGGGGGATAGATTATACACTGCAACATATATATGCTACCATGAGATTATAGACTCCATTGGGGGGGGGTTAGATTACGGTGGAAGCAATGACAAATATGAGTAAGCACTGCAACCAGAATTCCATACACAACGTATGCAGAATATTTCACAATATAGAATGATCGCTGCTATATATACATCAAGGAAGTGCCGCTGAATATGGGAGACCATACTCGGGCAATACTTAGAATTTAAGAAGAAGGCAGGGAGAAAACAGGAAAGAGAAAAGGCAATCAGCGCATTGGGAAAATCGACAGTAATAAGTAAGTACTTTAAATTATATTTATATATATATATATAAACATTTCAGATTCTTTTAATGATTCAGAATTAATATAATTTGGATTTTAATGATTCAGATTTAATATAATATATATATATATCTATATATGTATGTGACCAAGTTAATCATTCACAATGTATATAATATTCAATAGAAGATAATTTCATAAATAATGTTATTTCAAGTTTGTAAGTAATAACTCATTAATGATAGTATTGACAATGTAATTTTCTTATGAAAAGTAATAATAAAGAGAGCTCTCAAGGGAGATTAAAACCTCCACTAAGCCAGTGTACACTGATGACCCACATATGCATATGTACTAAGCCTTGGATAGAGGAAAGCTCTTCCAAGAAGAGGAATGGACCTATGGTCAGCCTATAAGCCTCGAGTGATGCGCTCCAGAGGATGACGGCAAGATTTAATCAAGGACAAAAGGGTCCTTATAAAGGTTAATGCGTCCGACCTGGTAGACTTTGCTCGGGAAGTCCCTAAGGATGTGCTCCAGAAGACGACGACAAGATTTAATCAAGGACACAAGGGTTCTTATAAAGGTTAATGCGCCCGACCTGGTAGACTTTCTTTTGGAGGGGTTAATTAGTTGGGGTAGATAATTAATTAGTTAGCTTTCTATTCATATTCATGTTTCCATATTATTGTTACTAACGTCTTTCTTGCAGGTTGATTCTTAGAAAGATATTTTAGAAATACTAGGAAATATTAAAGATAAATGATAATCAAAATATATATATATGATATATCAAGATATAAATTAACAAGAAAATTAATCATAAATGAACAAATCTATTATTGATGAAATATAAATATTTCATTTATAATTAAGAAAGGACTTAAATGTGAAATTTACGTAAGGTCCCGACAAGGGACATTACATAGTGTTGACATGACATTACATGGAATAAAGCTTATCATTCTGCCAATTTTATGTGTATGGTTTTCTGAATTATTATGTTTCTTATGCTACTGTGTGAATATTCTTGTTTACTCTATGTGTAAAGCTAATAAGCATAACCCGTAGGGAGTAACCAATGCGGATGCATGCAACCAATTAGGTCTAATTGGTAAAAACAACAGATTAGTGTGGTGTGTGGGATAATATCAACCGTACCTCCCTTCAATCCAAACCCAATAGTGAGACATCCAATCATTGAGGAGTTTCTGTGACTCTCAACACGGATCAATCAACAATTGCATTCCTTATAGCGACTTAAGACAGAGGTCAAGTGCAGATATTGGTGGATTGTCCATAGCTTAGATGTACTACTGGCAGAGTACTCTCCGAGTTGCAAAAATTGGCCGAGTTTTTTGACCTGGCAAGTTTTTACGACTTTTATTGGCACCAAAAACTCATTGAGTGCTTGCCGAGTTTTTGCCAAAAACTCTGAGTTTTTGTTAAAAACCCGGTCGTAGTTTTATAACAGTACTTAAAGGCAAAAAATGACCCAAATTAATTTCATTTCTCATTTCTTCACTTGTATTTTGCTGAGAGGGGGAAAATAGTCTTCCAAACACTTGCAAACTGATTTCTATCGATTTGAAGCAGATTTGAGGCAGATTTGAGGTGGTTTTTGAAGAGGATGACATCAATGATTTGGAGAGGCAAGCTATGGAGGAGGGGGGTGGATTTGGTTTCACACTAGATGACATTGAGTTGAATGTGTAGTCATTGCTAGTGCCAGGAGAAGCTAGAGGCAGAGCTACATCTAGGATGGAGGACAAGCCACAGACTGAGTCAGACATACCGAGCGAGGAGGCACAGTCATTCCTAGTGCAGACTTCTAGGACTAGGCCCTCTAGTTCTACCTCTCCCTTAGTTTTTACTAGAGCTGGGAAGAAGAAGATGTAATTGTAATGATGTATTTACTTTTAGTTTTACATAAATTATGTACTATTTTGCTTCTAGCCATCAACATTCCTCATGAGAATGCGATTTTGTACCCACTTTGTGTTTAAATATATTTAGACTAAGCTTGTTTCTTTTTGTTCTCATTTATTGACTCATTGGATGCATCTTCTCATTGAATTTTGCAAAAAAAATGCATTTCTAATTAAATCTAAGAAATTTTTTAAGTTCTCGAATTTTTTGTTGAGTTTTTGCCAAAAACTGGCAGAGTTTTTCCCTATTTTTTTTTCAGGCCTTGGCTAGTTTTTGGCTTTAGCGAGTTTTCCAACTATGGTCCATAGTGTTTGGATATAAGTGACTAGACAATTGTATCTTTTATTTGCAGCTATCATCAAGATTGTACTCATGTTACAATTTGAATTTAAATAAGTGAATTGGCTGTTGAAATTTCTTGGAGTATTTGTTGTATTTCTTTGCCAAATTGTTAGGGATAGTACACTCTATTATTTATGTAAGCTCTTTTAATTGCCTAATTTGTTCATGCTAAGAATTTAGGTCATCTAGTAATGCAATGATAATTTTTGTTAACTATGGAAGGATGAATGATGTGTTTAAACTTAAAGGACCGTCGATTTGGGGTGGGGGGTACTCAATTTTGTTGGCATTAGTTGATGAACCGGTAAGAGTGCAATTGGTACATTGCAAAAGAGGTATAAGAGGTATTGTCATTGATTGGCAAAAAGGTGTTGTCATTTATGACTAAGGATACCAGTGTTCGATCTGTGAAGCAAGGACACACACATCTGACTATAGTAAGTGCGAGGAGATACTGGTTTTGGAAACCGGTGACACTGTGCAAATAAGAAAAGACTATATATGTTACTAATAATGCTCTAACTGATCATCAAAGCAACTGGTCACCAAGGGAGATACAACTGGTAACCGGTAACAGGAACCGAGGAAAGGATGCAATCGGTACAACTAGTGAAAGGGATGGTGACAGGTTAAAGCTCTTACCTATGCACAACCTAAGGATCTTAATCGATCAAGTGAAGATTTCCTCACGACTGATGAACCGAGGAAAGTCATAGTTGACAAATAGTTGTTTGAATCTTTGACCGGGATTTGTTGCTCAAAATCCGGTAGACTTTGAGTTATCAAGACGATCGGTACAAGGCGTGATTGAAGGATTTAATGCCGGAGTTTGAGGCATTAAAACATGAAGATATCTCTTGTGAAGGAAAGATCTTGACACGCATCTGTCGTTTCTTTCATAAAGCAGATAAAGCATAGCATGCATCGGATGTTCCCTCAGTGAACTAATACTCCATTGGGTGATGGATCCGAAGGTGATCTTTAAATAGGTCATGCATGTAAAAAGAAAATAGGGCAAGAAGTCTATATATTCCTTTGCCTGACAAGAATATAGTTTGCCCTCATTCTGCCAAAGTAAAGAGTGAACCTGTACGTTGAGGAAGCTATGGTGAAGAGAGGAGAAGAAAGTAGAGTGTGCAGAGAAGAACAACAGCGAATGAGAACATACTTGCAGAGACCGGTGATGATTCTCAGTTGAATAGAACAACGATCTTATCAGGCTCAACAAAGCCATCATCAAAAGATCAAACCCTCTATTGCTCTCTGATAATTGCAATAGCCAAATCCTAGTATTTTGGGTGGACATTAACAGGTCCCTTGTATTAAATCTCTTAACCGGGTGACATCTGTTTAGGTGTTCTAAGTCCTCTAACCAAGCAGGCTCTAAAAAGCCTTATTTTATCAAATCCCTTAACTGGGTCACATTTAATAGTGCATTTGTAATCCTTTAACAAGGAAGGCTCCTAACAGGGCGCACTTCAGAAGAGTGCAGAATTTGTGAGGTTTCCTCACATCGTGGTTTTCTCCCAATTTGGGTTTCCACGTGATAAATCTGGTGTTGCTTATTGTTGATTGTGTGATAGCTAGTTCTGTTCTAGAATCTGTTCTGCTTACAGTTTTAGCTACATTATATCAGATTTGTTTTGAAAGTTTTAGTAGGTGCTGATTCACCCCTCCCTTCTCAGCGTCAGTTGGGACCATCAATTGGTATCAGAGCCAAGTTTCTTTTCTTTGCTGCTTAACCGCAAGAATAAAAAATAAGATGATGAGAAAGGAAGGACCAAAGTTTTCTAAGGAAAACTTTACTTTGTGGTGCAGCAGAATGAAGCTGTACATGAATTCCACCGAAGATCAATATTGGATTCATGTAATCCATGATTACACTGAACCCACCGGTACTCTGACACCTGATGAATTGAAGATCAGGACAGAGCATACAGCTGCAATGGATATGATAGCAAGCACGCTACCTGATTATGTCTATGCAGATATTGAAAATCTAGATACTGCTCGCAAGATGTGGGCTAAGCTTCAAATAGTGTATGGTGGTGACCCACATGTTCAAAGAGCTAAGGTAGAAAGCTTTAGAGGTAAATATGATGATATGAGAATGAACGAGGGAGAAGATATTGAGCAATACAACAACAAAATCAAAGAAGTGATGAACTCCATCAAAAGCGCTGGCAGAACCGTGAGAAGTATTTTAATAAGATTAATCTCTTATAAATACAGGTCAGAGAAAACACAACAAGTGTTGTTGAATGTTGAGAGCGGACAGAGCAGGAGAAAGAAAATCTTCTAAGAGGTGAAAGATAGAGAAAGGTTCAACAGCCAAGTAGAGGAAAGGGTAACATGTATGATCTAATCAGACAAAAAGTGTCATCATAGATCATTGCTTTAGATTGTAAAGCATATTGAAATCCCTTAATCAGGGTGAACCCTAACAAGTTCTTTGTATAAATCCCTTTATAGGGTAACATCTTAATTGGTGTTGAAAGTCCTTTTACCTGGCGGCTCCTAACAGGTCTTCTACCAAATCCCTTTACCGGGTAGCACTTTTACCAGTGCTTTGTAAGCCTTTAACAAGGCACCTTTATTACTGCAGTAGTAAAGTTGTGGGTTCTGTCCCACTGTGGTTTTCTCCTTCTAATCGAGGGTTTCCACGTATATATGCTGTGTTGACCTTTGTATTTCTATTTTTGTTTATGAGTGTTGGTTATGTTCTTTTAATTCTGCAAGAATAAATTTATAAGGTTAAATTGGAATAGAAATTGTATTTACTGATTCACCCCCCCTCTCAGTAACCGGTGAGGATTAACAAATTTCTTATTGTAACTTATTCAATGATTGATACTCTATACAAGAATATTTGGATGTTTGTATGTTCTCCCTATATTTGACTCTTGACAATCTTTTTTGAGCCGTTGTTAGCTGCCTCATTCTGTATAGTAGATAAAGTCGAGGAGCCAACCAAATGACCTAAATGCTGATGAAAAGATGAGATATCTATAGAGGAATGACCTCAAGTTGTTCTATCATATATGGACATTGAACTAGCAGTATTCACTTGAACAAAATAGGACAAAAGCATAAATGCCTTGAGTTGAATCTGAATGGGTTCTTCTCCCTGTCAATTTGGCCCATGAATGTTGATTAATATGTCAAGATAACTTTCTCCTATGATAATAAATACAATGATTTTTAATGACCAGTTAAAGTATATAGACAATCTAGTTTGTTGTTAAGACTTGCACATGCATGCTTGGTTTGACTTGAATCAGTAGTTGTGATTAAAAGTCAAGTTGACTTGTCTATTATGACATCTTTGCTTCATTTTTATGAGCTGTCTTTTAGTGCAGTAGTGTTGTGTTCTCCAAACAAGTATTTGAACATGAGTTGTGCTTGTGTTTTAAATTCTTTGTTTGTACTTTGATGAATATTGTATAAGAGTGTTTGTTTTTTAGTTTCTTTGTTAACCTTTTCCTCTCTATAAGGTGTTTTCCTATCCCATAAGTCAACAATGTCAAAGTGATAATGTTCGGGATTGATTACATAGGGTAAAATGACAATGGCTTTTCTATAGAATAAAATATTTGTCAGAAATCTTGCTTTTTTCATTGATTGGTAAATTCCTTTTGTAAGGTTTTCTTTAGCTTATATTTCACAAGCTACAACCAAGGGGTATCTCTTGTATCAAATTCACTTGATACTTACCCTAGGCTTCATCCATTAGGGCACAACACAAAATTGGAAGTGGTAGTTTACTGATTAGACATTAACTTTTGTACATATGAAAATGTAACATGTCCCTTGTAGGTTTGAACACTCGTCTTCACTATGAAAGTACCAGTGATTTACCATTTAAACTCATTGCATTTGACAAAATCTTGTCCTTTACATATCTGATCTCCCTTACATTTACCATCTTAGAGTTGATTTAATCATAAATATCACCAAAGGTGGGCTTGTTCACAAATTTGATCATTTATAAAGTTGGTTCTGAAAATTAAAAACGTACCTGACCATCACCCATCAATCTTTATGGCTGGGATTAATCTTTTGTTCTTTTGGACCCTTTTATGTTTGATTACCTTCAAATAAGCCTAAGGTCAATGATCACCATTTAAATGTTTTCTAAGAAGGCTATATGATCGGCAATAGAAGTAAGAACATTATTTATTTAAAATTAAAGTTATGTGATAACAAAAAATTTAAGAATGGATTATTAAACTACATATTGAAATGAATTCATTAGATAATGATATATTATTGCTAGACAATCAAATATAATGATGGGTTAATTTAAGATGGTATCAGCCTTTGATGATACTCTTGTTGGTATTTATATGAACCATATAAGCAGAAATCACGACTTATGTGGATCACTCCTGCCAGCAGTTCCATCTGAATTGCATTGCCTGGTTTTTTCCTTTGATCACTAATGCAATTCTCAATGCCAGTGTAATTGCTATCTTTATTGTTAATGCTTACCGGTTATTGAGAGGGGGGGGTGAATCAGTAAATACTATCTCAGCGGAAGTTTCAAACTTGTAAACAAATTCTCTGTTGTAAAGCAGAGTGTAGACAATCATTCACAAGCATAAACAGAGTCACACAGATCAACACAAGTATTTATACGTGGAAACCTTCGATTAGAAGGAAAAAACCACGGTGAGACAGAGCTCACAACTTCACTAGTACCAAATGAAGGTGCCATGTTAGGAGTTTACAAAGCACTGGTTAAGGTGCTACCCGATTAAGGGATTTTACAAAAGATCGGTTAAGATCTAAACTCTATTAAGAGCTGCTTGGATACAGGACTTTAAACATCAACAGAGATGTCACCCTGTTAGGGGATTTTTACAACGAACCGATTAGGTTCACCTTGATAGAGGGATTTCAATATGCTTTTAACACTTTATACAAGCAGTGATCTATTATGACACTGACTGTCTGATTAGATCATACCTGTAGATCTCTTCCCCGGTCTGCCTGGCTGTTGATCTCTCTTTCTTCCCTCTCCTTAGTGCCTGTAGCACTGCTCAGAAGATATCTCTTCTCTGCTCTATGCAATCTCCAACTATCAACAATAGCAACAACATATCTTGCATCCTATGCACTATATTTATACAAGAGCGAACCTCTTGACTCATAGAACCGCCGGGGAGTAAACTTACCCATAACTTATGCAACGCCTGAGAACTGTGCGTTGTGATCTGGAGTTTACCTTGAGATCATCCTTAGAGTTAAAGCTAGCTTCTGTTAAAAAGCTAACTCCACTTCTGAGCGGTGGATGTCTCGTATAATCAGGCTTTTAACTCAAACTGTAACTCAGACTGATCCACAAAATCCGGATCAAATCTATCTTGCAGTTGGATCGGTATACCATACCCGGTTTGTCCTTGTCTGTTTCATAAGACTGGTACTTCTCTCGAAATGGTCAACCGGTGCTTACACTTTGTCCTTCATCTACCGGTGTCTTCTAAGTAATGTGAGTGACCGGTGACCCTTTACCAGTGTGAATGGGGTTTGTGAAATACACTAATGACAACTCATATTGCTAACATTTTTTGGAAAAACTATGATTTTTTTGTGATTAGATTGGTTTTTTCAATTTGTATATAAATACATGGTTTTTGAATTTTCAGTCAAACCTTGTTTTTACATTTGCATAGTTTGAATTTTCTAAAGTGGGTTTGTATTGTGTTGAGTAACCAAACATTAGATTGATTAGGGCATATGCAAAGACACTCATTCTTGAATGAATATCTGTTATATTCTCATGCATTTAGGGCACAAGGCCTCAAAACCATGAATGGTTGGAGCTTGGTTAAAAGTAATAAAATTATGAAAAATGACATGTATCATCAAGGTCCTTGTTGTGTTGAAGGCCTCACTCTGGCCTTGGTAGTGGGGGCTCCACCATGATGGGTTTGGAGTTTGGTTAGAAGTAATAAAATTATGGCAGATGGCATGTGTCATCAAGGTCCTTGCATCTTGTATTGTCACAAAGAATAATCCAAGGACACTGTGCCTTGACCCTGTTGAGGGCTGCTGTCCTAGACCGCCTGCTTCAGTTTTAAGAAGTAACAAATAAAAGTTGTTGGGCTGCACTCAATGGAAAAGCGGCATTTTTTCCTTCATTTGGCTTGGAATAACACAATATTTTTCCCTATTTTTATAAATTTTCTACATTTTTTAATTTCCCAAAATTTTCCTTAGTTTTTCTTGATTATCTTGAGTTATTGATCCCAAACTTGATTAATGGAAAAGCGGCATTTTTTCCTTCATTTGGCTTGAATTAAAACAATATTTTCCCTATTTTTTTAATGTATTTTCAGCTTTTTTTATTTCCCAAATTTTGTTCCTTAGATTTACTGGATTAAATCGAGTTATTGATCCCAATCCTGATTAATGCCATTATGCTATGAATAATATGCAAGTAATGAAATCATATTTGTGTGGCAATTCATAGCTGTTATGTGTTTCATGCTATGTTTTGTTGTTGATATATACTTTAGTTGCAATTAATAAGCTTATATTCTATATGTAATGAGAAGACACAAATCTTGAACATATTTTTGCTTCTGATGATTTTCTCAATTCATTAAATCTTTCCCATCTTGGTAGGTATTAGATTGAGTTGATGGACCGGAAAAGCTTTTCAATAATTTTTTTAAAAATGCAATCAACACCAACAATTTGCCCACGATGGCTTTGCCAATGTTATTGGAATCTGGTCATATGCTTCTATAAAAACATTATTATTGAAAATTCACATCCTTGACTTTTCCTTCTTCATAATTAACAATCTGTGATGTTTCATCTCATTGGGGAACAGGGTAATAACATTTATCAGGGGCCTTTGTTTTCACCTGTTCCATCCATTGTAATGATGGATACCTATGATTCTTAGTGTGACTCTTTGATATGTTGAAAGGTTCTTTCCACATTTTTCTGTTGCTTGACCTATATCATGGTCCTGAATCTTTCATAAACAAAGCTTTTGTACCCCTTTGGGCTTCATTAATGTCCCTGAAAATCACCTTCTAAAATGATGATCATGCTTATTCTAATGAGAACACATTGGCAGAAATGTTCTCTTGCTGCTTCATCCATTGACCTTATTGTCCCTTGACATCTGTTTGTTAGAAATCATCTCTTCTGTTAGAGAAGAGACTGGGTTAGGTTTCTTTTAATTTTTAACAAATATTTTCTAATTCTGAGTGCTAGTCATTTTTTAACTCAATTAGGACAATGGTAATATTTTTTTGGCTTCGATGTGTTGGGGATAATTAACTGTGTTGTATCTTGACACATTGTGCTTAGATATGCCTGGGAGATACACTGCTGTATTTGGAATTGAATACCTGATTATATTGGGATCCGCTGCTACATGTATTAGGAATTTAGGAGTGCATTTGTATCTTGTAATGTATATGTGCAGAATGATTACTGCTTGTAGTGTAGCCTATAAGCATTAGCACTTGTGTGGACATTATGTGGATAGATTCATAGACGATGGCATTGTAATTGAAGCACTGTGAATATTTTACACACGACTAATGGGAAAAATGGACATGAACTATTAAAATGTTACAATAGTTTTAACCCATATTTACCAATTAGACTTGGCAAAGACTTGAGAATTAAAAAAAAAAACATGATATACAGAGACTACTTAAGGAAATACATGTTTTTTTAATGTGCTCTTTTCTAAATCAACTTTAAGGACATGGAAAGTCAATCAATTACATACTGCTTTTCTCACATACGCAATTTTATATATAAAATGACCATAATCTGGTGTGGCAGGCCTCATTTGGGCCTTCGTTTGGACCTGGATTCAATGTCCTTGCCAAGTAGGCAAGACCTATAACTCTGTTTCAACCTATGACAAGTACTAAATTAAAAATAACAAAACATTAACGATCATCTTCCTATAAATGAATTGTGAATGCAGATTTCATTTTTCTAGTCAAGATATGTCACAATCAAAAGACCAGACAATTGATAATCAAAACAGAATTTGACGAGAGAGGGTTTATGGGTTCAAAAGCTTAGGCCATGCTTTCCTACCACAGAAATGGAAGCAATGGCCATCCATTTTGTCTGTAAATTAGCCCCCAAAATATGCTTTAAGGGTCACAAAGTTGCAACAATTTTTCAATTTCCTGGTTGAACACTTGTCACATGACTTATCAATTCCTTGGTAAAAATGGCTATAGAGAAATTTCATCCAAGTTGAAATATCTGGGTGTTGTGACTTAAACATTTGTTCTCAAAGATTGCTAACTTCTTTTAAAATTACTCTCATTTGCTTTAAATGTTTGATTTACATTGCAGTGTCAACCATGTTAGTGGGTGCATTTCATTTGCTTGATTTTATCGATTTCATAATATGTCTTGTAAAGAGCCTTACTGGTTCCTTGTTTAAACAACAACTTGTATATTTCTCCTTTTGCGATTTTTATATATATTTTAATTATAATCATAAATATATTAACTGAATTTTCTCAAACTAAGAAATTCAAACATCAGCAACCTGAATTTGTCTTAAATGTTCAACAAAGGATTCAATTAGAATGAAATTCTAACAATGGTCATTTTGAATGCTATAGAAAATGCTGGCACCTTATTAATTAAAACGTGACTGCTGGCATTTTAAATCGCAGCCTATTTGAAGATGACGCCAGTCCCATACATGATCCCTCCTTGGTGTGAGCTGCTCGAATGCCAATCATAGGTTGAGTCTTGGTCTATAGCAATAGCTTAAATGCTATCACACACAATTTACTTGCTCCTGCAAATCCCACAAAGAGTACGGCAATGACAATTCCGTACGGCAGCAGATAATCCGTACGTGCCTATTTCATACGCAGCTCATTAAGTTCAATGCAGCACAATTCATTGGCAATGCAATTCCAATTCAAAGTGCGAAGATTTGGAGGAAATTGATGTTTCTCTCCAAATTGTGGTTCAAACCCTTGCTTCTCCTTCAAAACTCGATTTCTTGTAAAACTCTTTCAACATGAATAATGTTCAATTGATGATATTTTCGAGGACCTCAAAGGCTTTTTAAAGAAAACATTAAAATTAAGCCTTCTCCTTCACACTTTGCCAAAAACTTCAAGGACACACCTTTCATTAAAGAATCGTTAACTTCACACCATCAAAATATAACATATAATAACATAGTTATTTAATTAGGCAAAGCTTAATTCAATAACTCCATATGCAAAGTGATGAAACTAAATCCAACTGACAAACAACATCCTGTGTCCACACTGCCCTGCCAGAAATAGAAACCTGACAAAAATAGACTTACTATAAATAGTAAATCTATCACAGAGACCCTCTAAACCATCTGTCAGCTCACGAGGATCACGGTGATGAACTAACGAAAACACCCTCCAGACTCCTGCTAAAACGGGGACATCACATGTCATGATTCTGCAATTTTCATGTGTTGTCCACTGGATAGCCAGTTTTACAGATCAGTAAGCTCTTCATAGTGACAAATTCAAATGGTCGAGGATTTAACAATTCTATACTAGAGAATATTATGTTGAGCCCAAGATGTTTTGGTTTCCTACTTTAGTTAGATGTGTGTCCCAAATTAATACCATGGGACTTGGCATGCTCTTTTGTATTGCCCTTGAGGGAAACTTTTATCTTCAAGGCTCAAACAAACTCAAAACAAAAATCTTGAAGATAAGAATTTCAATTAAGATAATAAGACTTTTGAATGTTACATTAAAAAAATCAGAGAAACAGGTTATGCTTAATAAACTAGGCTACTTCATCATCAAAAAGATGTGACATTAAGGAATTAGAATGAGGAGATGAAGACATGGAGACTATATGACAAGAAATTTGCTATCATGAAACACTTTTTTAATACTGCATGTTTGTATACATTCAATTCTTCTTGCTGCATGCTAGGAGTTTTTATGGATGGAAGTGGTTGTAAGTATGACAAATCATGACAAATCATGAAACACTTATTTCTTTTATTTTTGCATATCTGGCTACAAGCTTACAACCAATTTTTGTTGATGCATCCTAGGGGTTTTAATGGAAGAGGTTTTCAGTATGACCAAAATGGTGTGTTTAATTATCAGGACTTTATGTTTGGTATCTGCAGGAAGACAATCATAGACCCATATACCACACTGATCCTGATCACATTAATATGAATGGAGAACAAAATCCCAAAGCTGCAAGTAGTATAATAAAATCTCACAGTGTATCTGGAGATCTCCATGGAATACATGCAACAGATCCGGTGGCTGCAAATATTCTCAGAAAAGAGCCAGAGCAGGAAACATTTGTACGATTAAACATTACACCCCTTGGTAATGCCTTTCATTCCTTTTATTTTATAGATTTTATATAATCCTTTGTCTCCCAGAACTTATAGTTATTTGTTTTGCTACTTGTTGAATTTGGACTCAAAAATATGTTGGTTTTAGTCTTGGGTCAAAGTTAGATAGGTTGTTCTTTTGAAATAGACACCTCGTATATTACTCCAAACACAAAAAGCTATCTTAGATTCTTTCTAACTTTCATAGGATGAAAATTTCTAATTTTCCTGATGTGGAGAATGTACAAACTATACCACTGAATCTTTTTTACAAACGATGAACTCTACGATATCTTGTCTAGATGCATAAAGGGGGCAGGATGTTAGCAAAATAATGTTACAATTCTTGTCTCTATTCTCTACTAACTGAAGCCAATATCAAACTGAGAGATACTTTATCATAATAGTTATCAAATCTGTCAGCAATATCAACAATACTGCAAAGGAATTTCCCAACGATGAGTATTCATAAAAAGTAATTTGATCACAAGCCACACTTTTTAATGTCAAGCATGACTTGAAGACAAAATTTACCAAATTCTTAGTGCCTGAACAATGACAGAATCAAAATGTGCACATCGCTAATGTCCTATAAAAACACAAATGATCATTTCAAGCTACAAAGATTTGAAAATGATCCCCTCTTTGACATCCCTGATGCTTTCCTCTTGTTCAAATTTATCATGTAATTGCTGAAGGTTTCCTCTTCTGCCAATGTTTGAAGGTCAACTGTGTAGCTACCATGTTATTGTTGTTCTATATTTTTGCATCACACATTATGGGGATTTTTGTAGCCATATAATTGTGTTTCAATAAAGTTGCCATGCAAATTCTTACTAACCAATGTTTTTAATTTTTTCCTTGAGATTTTTAATTTTAAAGATTTAGTTACCAAACTTTTATTGAGTATTTCAATAGGATTTCTTTTCCATGTTTCCCTTCACAATTGTAGTTTTTAAATTTACTAATGTGCAGGAGTCCCCTGTACTTAGTCTTCCCATTTGCTATGTATTTTTTCACAGTAACCTTTGACACAACTGTTAGTTTGCATTTTAATTTGTTGATCATGTTTATTAATTATTATCCACGATTCCATATTTATAAAATAGATTTTGTATTGTAACATGATTTAGATGAGAACGTCATTCAAATCTCCACCATTGGAGATTCTCTGTATAAAGCTCGTCTTAATTGTACATTGTATGAGTAATTAAAATGTAAGCCTAACTGGGAGAGAATCTTCTACCTCAGGAGCTAATTCTGAGTTTCTTTTGTTACTTCTCCATGAAAGGGAATCATAAGATCTCACACAAATATGAGAATAAATGGTTGTAATTTATTTTATGATAATTTTTATTGAAAAATTGCTGGTACAATTTTGTATCAACGTGTTTGTGTATAAGCTAGTTTGATGATATTCTATCTTGTGTGCACTTTGTGTTTGAAAGGATCATGTACTTTAATAATTACTGACTTGGATTCTAGGTGGTCTGGGAGAGGATCTGGATGTTTTTTATGCATATTGATGTGGAAGCAATATGTAGGTAAGGGTTTAGACAGTGAAAAATAATAGAACTGGAACAAATTGTTTTATTAATCTATGTGTTCTATAAATGGTAGACTCTCTAGTGAAATGGATAGTTGTATATCCCTCCTATCTATTTATGATATAAATGTAAATTTTTAGACTACATCTTCGGTAAGACAAAGATTCATTATAGAAGTTGAAATGATTGAGCCTTCATGTGCAACGCTTCATCTTCCAATAGTTAGAATTCTGCTCACTCACTGTGCTGAAAGTTAGCATGCCACGAAACAGCTCTAGAAAGTGTTGTGACTGTGAGATGTTATATGATGAGTTTTTGAAAGTGCGTCTTGTGCATGATAACATGCATAAGTGTATGCCATGGAATTTAAAGAGTTACTTATAAAGTTGTGTGGCATGATCCCTGGCATTGAATAAATGGTGCATGATGCAATGGGCTGCCCAAGAGTACTGTGATGTCTTATGAGTTGCATATGCTCTGCATGAGTGGCACATGAAGCAAGCAGCTGTGTGTAGGGATGTGACATGATTTTGAGCATTTCTCGGATGGTGCATGATTTATGGAGCCATGTGTGAAATTGTGCACTGATATTTTTTTGACTTTAATTGAACTTGCTGACAAACCACCCAAGTCAGTAATCAAACACTATATGTCTACACTAAAAGGAAAGCAACACCAAACAATGCACAAATAGAAAGGTTAATTTATGTTCATTGATCAGGGCAAAACTAGTTTGGGACTATCTTGAAGCACTTATTTACATGATTGCAAATAAATTAATAATTAGTTTATCTATCCATTTTAATTGTATCCATACATTATGGACTTTAGTCCATCAAGTACAATCTCTCTAATTTCAAAGTTTTGTTGGTTTTATCTTTTGCTAAAATTTTATCTCTCGGTCTATTTGTTTGAGGTAGAGAAACCTACATGAGATTGTGTAATAGGTCAGTGAGCTAGATTATGAATCATGTTTTTCATTCTTCCTTGCTTTCTTGGTAAAGATTGATTATCCAAGCATTTCAGATTTGGATAATTTGATGTTACTTTGTAAAATATTATGTCATTATCTCAAATTTATATCGACTCAATAGCACCACATCATAAAGTATTCATTGTGAAAATTTAAATAGCTTGTAAATTGTTGGACTTCCAACTTTGACATTGGTTACACAAGTATTAGACTCCTAAATGGTTAGAGAAATAATATTTCATAGGCATAACTTGATTTGGTGGTTGGTTGGTTAGCTTTTTGAGTAAAATTCCTAAAGATAAAGTTTTTGGTCCAACCTAAATCGCTATGGTACAAATTTTTTTGCTTCTTTATTTCTAATTAAAAATATTTTAGATAGTTTTAATCCCTTGATAGATTTTTTACTTTTCTTTTTGGGATTTTTAATGTATGGAATTTTTCACACGTGGATCTGCCCATAGAGCCTATTTTTCATTCCACAGTTTTATGCACGGTGCGATATAAATCTAATATTCAGATTACCTAGGGTGGTTTGGGATAATAAAACTAGACTAAAGCAAGTCTAATTGGTGCCAAAGCTAGCAGGGTAAATAAAGTTAACCAATCATTCATTAACCAATAATTCATGGAAAATAAAGAACATAATTTGAAAGAAACTACACATATAGCATATAAATTTAAACTGCAAGGAATATAAAATAGGAATAATTGTGTATCTTTGCTATGCTTGTGACGCAGGTCAAGGGATGGTGGATCCAATTAAGGACAGTCCAAACCTTGGAGCTTCAGAACAACATAGCGGAATAACACAACACAACAATTGTTTCAACCAAATTTTCATTAACATGCTTGGCTGTAAGGCCTTCCGGGTTAGGGCCAATTACAATCAGAAACAATTCTGCAAGATCATCAAGATCCAATACAACTCCAGCTAGTTCAGTTCTGAGACAAATCAG
The DNA here is from genome assembly GCA_027943335.1 of Chamaecyparis obtusa. Classification (NCBI taxonomy): domain Eukaryota; kingdom Viridiplantae; phylum Streptophyta; class Pinopsida; order Cupressales; family Cupressaceae; genus Chamaecyparis; species Chamaecyparis obtusa. Next base: position 3,882,922 of record BSBK01000685.1, on the reverse strand, counting down.
CAACTGATGGAAACCCTAAGGCCGATTTGAACTTGTGCTCGCAAGCCACCAAGCAATCTCCTTGTCCCCAAGCCTCAACCACTAGCTTTGCTATCACAAACTATCAGATAACAATCTGATCTGCAAGATCACGCAGGATCTTTTCCACAACTTCACTTATCTGCTACCCCAGATCTACTCTCAGTACTTCCTATCTGACTATCCTAAAACAGCTACCCAAACACCCCTTAAATACTAATCATCAGCCACAAGTCGGCTGGATGAAATCATTAACGCTTCCTAACAAATATTAAATGCAATACAAGTCGGCTCTCAAATAGCCTTACAATTAATAAATTCAACATGTCGGCCCCTAGATCCACAGGATAATCCAACAAAAGATACCAACAATAAATGCACCAAGCCGGCCAAGCAAATCTTCAAGAACTCCAGTCAGTAAACCACAACTACCAAGCGCCAGAGAAACAACCGAGCACCAGTGAAACAACCAACCAAGCTAAGCAACACCGAGCAACACAGGCATTACCGAGCACCAGTTCCACCGAGTTCCAGAAGTCTCACCGAGTTCCTTTAGCGACCGAGGTTCCTTCAATAACCGAGACCATCGGTTAAGGCTGCAACCGAGTAACACCGGCCAAGTAACACACCACCATGCAGATTCACCGAGGACCCAAGAATGCCCCTGCATCATCTTGAAGAGAAGTCGGTGGTAGTGGTACAGACCCTTAGATTGCTTGACATCCTCTCATGGAATAATTGAGCGAACATGTCATCATTGGTAAGTAAGAATTCCTACACTTAGCCAAGATATTTTCTTTGTAGGGGAAAGAGTAGTTTTGTTTAGCTTTGTGAGAACTCAAAGTGCAAGCTTAGTCCTCTAGCTCCAAGGGCTTGCATTATTTTCTTCACAAGAGTAAAATTGTTCAAAATTTACTTAGAAAATATTTTCTTGACACCTTCGTAGACTTAGCCAAAATATTTGTTTTGTAGGGGAAAGGGTGGTCTTGTTTAGCTTTGTGAGAACTCAAAGTGCAAGCTTAGTCCTCTAGCACCAAGGGCTCACATTATTTCCTTCACAAGAGTAACAATTATTCAAAATTTACTTAGAAAATATCTTCTTGGCGCTAGTTTGAGAAAAAGTAGATTTTGGCTACAATTTTTTTGTTGGCACATGCATTCTTTGAAGGGAATGCAATAGTTAAGTGTACCCATGTGCATTGAAATACAAACGGGTGTGGTGAAACAAATTTGTGAATGAACAAATGTAACTATCAATATTCCAATTTTGGATCCCATGCATAAAATGATTTTGCACTTTGTTATTTGGAATAGCTAGAAAGTGTAACATTGGAGCATTTAGAGACACCAACATATATAAAACCTTCACTCATGCAATACAAAATTAAATCGGTATCACAACTTTGACCCATAGAGAACACTCAAAGTTTCAATTTTTACCTTCTTAGATTTGAATGAATTTGGAAGGGCATGTAGTTGGATAATCCCGTTCCATTAGAAGTCCCCTAGTTTTGTCATTGGTGCTTTAATCAAATGGACTCCATTAGAATCAAGATGGTACAAACTAAATTTTCTTGGAGATGCAAATTACATACATGGACTTGCAAGAATATCAGGATTCATATGGGACATCAAAGGATTTCATAAAGTATCTTATTAAAGATACACTAATATCCACACAAACAACATGGTCGAGCTCCTAGCCACCTATAGAGGTTAGATTATCATTTTTGGTATCACAAATTAAATAGTTGATGTTTACTCAAGGCTTAGACAATAATACATGGCATACCACATATAGTGCACATGTATAATACTTATGCAAGTAGAGGCAAATAAAATATAGAAGGGATTCTCTTGCACACCCACCATTGGGTAAGTAATTTCAAATAGTACATGTTAAAATACCAGCCTCATATATGTCGATTTTCCAGAATGCTATGCTGCGACTGAAAATATTGCACACAAATAATATTATTCTATCTCTTATATCGTCTAATATACATTACACACTTATATAGGAGTTTAGTCTCCTACATTATAGGAACAACTCCCTAATATATGATGTGTTGTTCTAACAACTCAAATACAATCCCAACCAATTCTTCTCACACGTAGAAAAGCTATTTGAGTTGTTACTACAACTAACTTTGTTGATGTTTTTGAACCAGAATATAAGAATGCAATATACAGAAAATCAGAAAAGCATACGAACAGATGACACCATTATTTACCCTGGGAAAACCCTCCTCCTCGAGGGAAAAACCCAGCAAACACCAAAAGATGGTGCCTTTATTAGATTTGCATAAACAATTACATGAGTCACTACTCCTTATGATGTCTTCAACATGCAGTGATCACTCAATGATCAATATCAAATAACCAACAGAGTGTTGCTGTTAAGGAGCCACAGTACACATATAAGAAAACAAGACTCTACTGCTCATACACGGAGCATAGGCAGAACATAATATAACTGCTCATACACAGAGCATAGAAAACATCAGACAGCTGCTCATACACAGAGCACACAATAATCATGATACAATAGAGACCTCATAACACATATTAAATTCATACACAGAACTGAATATCTTCAGACAGTTCACATACAGAGCAAAAATAAATTGACAGAAAAACTTCCATAACTTCAGCTGTTTCTCAATGCACACTATATACAAACTCCATTCTCTCCAAAAACCCTTCAACACGCGTGGTATATTTCAAGACATGATTACAAAGGCATGATACATATCTTTGGTATGCCGTCAAGTAGAATATTTACTTCTGCCGCTCATCTTGGATAATACCGCCAAGAATATGAAGAGACTCCACACGGTCGCACATAGAGACAAAAATGTTATAAATGAAACCATCAACTATAATAAAGCAATCATTAAATGTCTTGCCACGATACAAAAAGCGGCACATATAGAAATGATAAATTCCAGTGAAGACTGCCAGCAATGCTGAGTAAGCATTCATGATGCCACATCGATCTCATAAACATACTCCCCTGCCTTGACGACAATAATATAAGACAAAAAAAAATGCTCTTCCATGAAACGGTGACTTCAGAAACAAAGAATACCAACACGGGTGAGAGATCTATCTTGCAGCGACCAAAAAACTCAACAGTCCCTCCTAGCAAGAGAGAGATCTTCAGTATGTCATCTCATGACAGGTGCAAGAAGCTGCAACTAAAAAAATGTCAATAACAAAATCTCATCATAGGTTTTCTCAATATAAATTTTTATCTCAGCATAACAATATTCACCATAGCTACTCCTAGAGGGTGAAATATAGAAACAACAAGTAAAGTCATGGAGTCACACACTTGACTTACACCATGGCTACTCCCAGAGGGTGGATCCACCGTAGCTACTCCCAGAGGATAGAAAAAGGGCTTTCACCTCAAACTTCTCCTAGAGAAGAATGCATTATCACCTTGCCTACTCGCAGAGGGTGGTTCCACCATGCCTACTCGCAAAGGGTGGTACAAGGGATTTCACCTCGAATGTAAAGAGCCTAGCTGGCTCTTGTTTGTTCACTCTTGAAAATTAAAAAACACTGAACTTTGAAAGTTAAAACTTCTGAATTCAATAACACATCGATTGCTAAATTTCAAATTAAGAAATAATTGAGAAATCAACGCCTTATATGTTGATGCAGCACATCAAGGCTGAAATGCAGCTTCTCATTTTCAATATCCCTGCTGGACATTGATGCCAGCATGTAATAGAATTCGATCCTCTTCCATTGAGGTCACTTGTGCATTGTTAAGAACAAATACTGCTGGAGATATATCTTTGAACTCTCATGCAGCCAAAGAAGTGTTATGCTGTCAAACAAATTCAACACGCTGCCTTCCAAGAATTGTACGGAAGCCTTAAACTCAATGCAAAGAACAAAGAACGACCACAATTCATTGGTATCATAACCAACTCAAAGTGCAACAAATCTTGAAAGAAATTATCGTTTCTTCAAGAAGTATTTCGAAACCCTCGTCTCTCCTAAACTTCTCCACAAAATGCAAACAATGATATCCCATAATGAATTGCTTTTTGCCCAAAGCATTGCTTTTATAAAAAAAGATATCTTCTCTCACACACTTTTCACTTTCAAAAGACTTTGCTTTATGTGCACATTTGAAATATAATAAACTATTATATTTCTCTTCACTTTAACGTTGAAAATGACCCTTTTATTAAAATAATGCTATTTTGACACATATGGTCCCTGTTTCGTGAGCTCAAGATTTAAACCTTCTCAACCCGGTTCCAACGAGCTATAACACTAAGATACCCAGAATACATTCCCAATAAAAATGGCAACCTTAGCCGATTTAATTAAATAATAATCATAATTCACCCATCTTGCGAAAACAACTGAGGAAGCATTAGAATCAAAATTTGACAGCACAAGAGTGATCCTAATGATGAAAGATGATGAATGAACCTGATAGGGTGACTTACTAAAAATAGACGCTCCCTCCAAGAATCTTGGAGTCCAAACTGGAAGCCGGAAATAAAATTTGAGAGCATCATATAACTCCTCTAAATCATCTAAGCTCAATAGACCCATATGTTGACTTACTATAAATAGTAAGTCTCTCAAAACGGGCCAAAACCCACAACATGATCCTCTAATCACCAATATTAGCCTACAAGGACCCAATGATAGGCTAAATCCACTAACTCCAACGCACGCTCAAAATGGGGACATTACAGTCCTCCCTCCTTGAAATTGCTTGTCCCCAAGCAATCTCAAAAACACAAAACATAGAAGTCCACTTGGATCCCAAGGATACAATGGTGTAATGTCGCTATAATCACCTGCAAACTCCTGTGGAGAGATCATCATCCACTGAGAAAATCCGAGCACATTGTCATCATGCCAACCATAATGATCCACACAACCTGTAGTGCCAAACCTGTCACTACTTGGATCCCAGTAGAGATGAAACTCACATCCATCTATAACAAGGAAGAATGGATATCCCAAACCATCTAACACACCAGGGGTCTCTGCACAACTTGCCAATCTACTCTGTGTACTCCTGCAATCCAAATATCCATCCACTATAAAACCAACTTGGATTTACTGACCCTGCAAGTCACCTCCTGCTAACTTGTAGTAACCAACCCCATCAACTGCAGATGGAGAAAACCCATCCCAAAAAGGATGATATAACCTTGAAGCCAATCCACACCGACGTGCAAACAAGTCCTCAACCGATGGGTCAAAAGAGAAGTGATGAGCGCTCCTCACTATGTAATCATGGTGAAATGCCTCAATCCCTGTCAGAGGCTCATCAAAATCCCACTGAGAAACAAGAGAGGGCTCTAGTCTCTGACTTCGAACAACTCATTGGGCAGGGTCCCGAATAACCCGCTCAACAAACCCAACCACAAAATCCCTGTGAGGAAGCATTGTAGTCAAAGTATCTACAATCTTTCCCACTAAAAGCTGAATACCGTGAGAACCCTGAATGAGCGTACCCTTAAAAGTCCTGAAGGGTCCCTCCCGCAAAACCAAACTCTCAAGCAAGTACTCCACAAACGACTTTGTGCAGTACAAATTATAAGAAGCAACATCAACCTACTCGCCTGCAATCCACAGTTGATCCCTCGAAAACTGTGGCACTGCCAGTTGCCCACTACTATGAACTGTGTGAGAAGAAGAAATAGATTTGCTTCCAGCAAAAGGAAACAAATCATCATGAGAACTAGCCTCAAAACCAGATGATACCTTGTTCATGTCCTGTGAAGGAGTAGTGTCATGAACTGGCACAGAAATCACTAGCAAATCCGCTCTTGCTATCTCAGGACTCTCAAAAACCTGCTTTGTATCATCTGTCATCGTGCTAACAATTGGAAAACCTGATACCACGAAACTCTCCCTACTGTCCTCCCCTGATGCAAGTCACCTCAACTGTATCTACTACATCTGTCTCAAGGATGGATGTAACTGTGTCCCCAACACATCCATCACTGCTAACTGTGGAAGCTGACTCACCACCAACCACTACTATACGCAACTGAACTGGATCTATGGCTGACATAGACTGAATCCGCTCCAACTCCACAATCACCTCTCCCAACTGCAACTGCGACTCCTGAAGAGCCCACTGAGTGCCCTCTAAAGCCTCAGAAGTCACAATGAGCTCTTGAGTAAGCTCACTCACCTCCTCCTCTCTATCCATCAGTGCCTCGTATGTCATACTCCCCCACTCAACTAGGTGATCTCGGTCGGTTACCAACTGTAAATAATCCTGTCTCAAAATCTTGATAGCCTCACGCAAGGAATGAATCTCTGATAGAGAAAGGTAACCGTCGCCATGCTCAATTGCCATAGGTGCACCCCATAGGTTTACTGCCAACAGCTGACGAGCGGCATAGAAATGCTCGAGAGTAGAAGTAATGTTTCTCTCGCCAACTCTCAACTGACTAGTCACATGATGACTGCACAACGGGCCTCTTATGTACAACCTCAACTTGCCTGTCCACACTTTGGAAGGAAGTTGTATCGAACAAACTCTCCTCAAGATCACCGTATCTCTTTGTACTGTCATCCGAGCACACATTTGCAAACTGATTACTGACATCGGACTCATCCTCATCTACCCCCGAGGAAATTGCTACTGAATCTGTCTCATCACAATCCTTAGCTACCTCGTCCTCTACAACCACATGACAATCCACATCCTGGGACCCACCATCATTGGATGACAACGCTGAGTCCACGACCAAAGTTTGATATAAAAAACCAGAAACACTACAGCATCCATCATCCTCACTCTCAACATTAGAGGTATCCATGATGCTAGTATCAACATCATCTATCTGAAACCCCTCTGCTATCTTTGGCTGCATACATGACTCAATGTCATCGCGCGAATCATCTACACTGTGGCATGTATCTATGTCACCTGACTCATCAGTAACACTCGCATCATGAGTACCATCATTGGGTAGCTCCATGCTCACATCCTCATTACAGGAAAAGACTGTTGTCTCCTGCATTGACTCCACACTGCGACTGCTGTCATAAACATTAAAGCTGTCAGAGCTCATATACTCCTCGCAGTCCTCAAAGATAACACCATCATCTATGGTGTCAGAATCCCTAGTGGTATTTACAACATCCTCCACTCTCACCCTATCCACAACATCAACAACAGGCTCAGGATGCTGAAACTCAGTACCACTATCTGTCAACAAGATAGGCACATCCATGTGTCCCTGTAAGAAGCCTCCAACATCTTGTGTGCAAATAAGACTAATGTCTGTCCTAAGAACAGGACCATCTCCGCAATGATCAGTGGCTACTGAAAACTGATCATGAAGATTTCTAGATGTCTCACTTGCGAGAACATCCCGTTTCTCTTCCTGCAGTTTTTGTGAGGGAGACTTTCTGAAGATGGAAACCATGAAACTAGCTGCCCTGTCAACAATGGCCAAATCTGCAAGTTGGGCTTTTAGCCTTTCTTGAGTTTGCCTCAATTTCTCCATTTCATTTTCCAAGGCACTTGATTGTTTCTTGTAACATAACACACTGTTAGACTGGTTCCCATATTTACCTGGTTTTCTGCATTTATCCATGATTGAAATAAACCCAGAGTGCTGATCACTCACAAATCAAACGTGGGAACTCAAGAGTTCCAAACCCCATAGGATGGTAGGAAACATGCTCTGATACCATTGTAAAGAGCCTGGCTGGCTCTTGTTTGTTCACTCTTGAAACTTTGTTTTGAATTACCAATTTTAAATGAAGTCAAACAAATATATATATTTTTTGAAAGCTTTTCAATTCAGACAATTGGCATTACGACAATTAACAAACACTGAACTTTGAAAGTTAAAACTTCTGAATTCAATAACACATCGATTGCTAAATTTCAAATTAAGAAATAATTGAGAAATCAATAGCTTATATGTTGACGCAGCACATCAAGGTTGAAATGCAGCTTCTCATTTTCAATATCCCTGCTGGAAATTGACGCCAGCATGTAATAGAATTCAATCCTCTTCCATTGACGTCACTTGTGCATTGCTAAGAACAAATTCTGTTGGAGATATATCTCTGAACTCTCACGCATCCAAAGGAGTGTTACGCTCTCAAACAAATTCAACACGCCGCCTTCCAAGAATCGTACGGAAGCCTTAAACCCAATGCAAAGAACAAAGAATGACCACAATTCATTGGTATCATAACCAACTCAAAGTGCAGAAAATCTTGAAAGAAATTATCATTTCTTCAAGAAGTATTTCGAAACCCTTGTCTCTCCCAAACTTCTCCACAAAATGCAAACAATGATATCCCATAATGAATTGCTTTTTGCCCAAAGCATTGCTTTTATAAAAAAAAGATATCTTCTCTCACACACTTTTCACTTACAAAAAAAATTGCTTTATGTGCACATTTGAAATATAATAAATTATTATATTTCTCTTCACTTTAATGCTGAAAATGACCCTTTTATTAAAATAATGCTATTTTGACACATAGGGTCCGTGTTTTATGAGCTCAGGATTTAAAACTTCTCAACCCGTTTCCAACGAGCTATAACACTAAGATGCCCAGAATACATTCCCAATAAAAATGGCAACCTTAGTCAAATTAATTAAATAATAATCATAATTCACCCATCTTGCGAAAACAACTGAGGAAGCATCAGAATCAAAATTTGACAGCACAAGAGTGATCCCAATGATGAAAGATGATGAATGAATCTGACGGGGTGACTAAAAATAGACGCTCCCTCCAAGAATCTTGGAGTCCAAACCGGAAGTTGAAAATAAAATCTGAGAGCATCATATAACACCTCTAAATCATTTGAGCTTAGTAGAACCATATGTTGACTTACTATAAATAGTAAGTCTCTCAAAACGGGCCAAAACCCACAACTGGATCTGCTAATCACTAGTATTAGCTTTCAAGGACCCAATGATAGGCTAAATCCACTAACTCCAATGCACGCTCAAAATGGGGACATTACATCGAACTTCTCTCACAAAGAACTCATTATCAAGGGATTGCACCTTGAACCTCTCTCCTAGAGAACTCATTAGCACCTCGAACTTCTCTTGCAGAGAAGAATTCATTAACAAGGGATTGTACTTCGAACTTCTATCGTAGAGAAGAACTCATTAACAAGGGATTGCACCTCGAACTTCTCCCTCACGGAGAAGAACTCATTAACAAGTCTTCATAATGATAAGTCTCTCTCTGTAAGAACCCTGATGGTTCTAACCAATGCAATGGCTGATGTTTCCTTGAGTTTTGAAAGTTTTTGCAAAGTTTTGAGTTCTTCACAATTTTTGAAGAAGTATGAAATTTTGACAAATTTCAAAGTTGCCAGAATTCAATGAAACTTTTGAGTTATGTTTTAGATGAATTATCTAAACTTTTTATATACTCAGTCAAAACTATGAAAGCATGCCAAAATCTATGAGCTGTTCGGAAACATGAAAAATATGGAGTTTTATTGGAGCGATTGCAGAACTAATTGATTTTGCCTTGAACATGAAACCAATTTCATTAAGAATGATTGCTAGGCAATATAAATGATTTCTATGATCAAATTTGCATTTACATACCAATAAGTTGCTGCTGTATTAAAACTATGATTTCTGGAAATTACTTGCAGGAAGAATTAATATTTTGATTGCCCTTGTATTGCAACTCAAACCCTTGATAAATACCAATGAAATGTGTCCCTAAAGGAAGATCGATCAAACTATACTTTGCACCTTTCTTGGAAATGACTGGAAGATGTACGAAACTGAAGATGAATGCAAACCCCTTCCAACTTGCAATGTATTGTCTTCTAGAATCGATCCTCAATGATCAGATGAAGACCCTTGTAAATGCACAAATCTTTGAAAGGCTGATGTAGAACAATGGCAAACACAACTAGCAATCTCAGTGCAATCTTTCAACACCTCAAAGCTGAGTAATAATGGCTTCCAACTTACAATGGCTCCTTGGAACCCTTGCTGGAGAAACTCATAAAAATTCACCAAGTATCAAAGCACAAAAAAAGATCAATTCCATATCTGGGAATCTTCTCTTAAGTCCTTTTTTATTCTTTCTTGTGTTAGCTCAAACACATTCCTTACCAATGTAGGATAAAAGATATATTCCCACATATTTGCTTTTGTTTCATTTAAAGTTATATAACTTATATAACTTTTGTGTGCTTTTCCATAGTTTTGACTTAGGCACCATTTAAAATAAAATTAAGTCACTTAAAGAACTAATTGATGGGTCATGGCCCCATTGTCCTTTTAAATGATCATTAAAGTGACTATATTAAATAACTTTATTACAAGTTATTTAATATCATTAATTATACTCTTTTTTAGTAATTCCCTGCTAAATTTGACTGCAAATGGGGTTTTGACTGGTCATCAGGTGCCCTGCTAAATTTAGCAAGCCTCTTAACTGACTTACTATAAATAGTAAGTCCTAAGAAACACTCCAAATGAAGATAGCAGAAAATTGCAACTGATGACACTCTGCACTGTACCATGACTACCTCCAGTAGCCATTGCCAAATATAGTAACTGCCAGGATAACTGACTTATAATAAATAGTAAGTCCCTCAAATTGAACCAAACGAAAAGCTGATGTGCCTAGACCTGGCCAGTAACTGCTCTGCACTATGGAGATGTCCCAAAATAGTGGTAACAGTGAACAAATGTGCCCTCTATCGAAACGACTAGCCCACGAGGGTCACAATAATGGACTAATCCCACAATCACTAGACTGATTGAAAAAGGGGACATTCCACTTTCTGAGATAGATAAACCTTCTGGCTTCTTAAATTGAACTCCCTCTAAATTTGATATCAACCTTTTGACCTCTTTGTCCAAGGTTTTTTGTGATGAATAGATAGACTCCCTTTGAATGGAGACTCCCTCTCACCGGGGCAGCATACTGCATTGATTATCATAACATAATAGATCTAAATACTGGGACTTCCTCTCAGCCGAGACTCCCTCTCAACAGGGACAACATGCTCAAGCTTTGATAATCATAATACCAAGAAATTGACTCCAATATTTGTCCAGCAATGAGCTTCAGTAGTCACACTATTACACAAGCTTGCTGATCCTCTGCAAAAGGTCTTGGCACTCCGCTTCCTCTGCCACACAAGCTTCCTCTGAATCTTATATCCTCCTCTTAGAATAAACTGTTCACAAGATAATTTGAATAGGTACTTCTTCAAGAGCCACCAACTCTGCTCAGGCTGCAATCTCTCATCATCCTGTGTTCCTCGATCCATCTTGGAAGCATTTTAGAGAGATTAGTAATAGAATCAAACAGACTAATGCTAGAAACATACATGATTCACTACTCTTAATGTTATTGCATGAATTAAATATATAAAATTCATGAACTCATTATCAAAGATACAATCATAAATACTTATCTCTTCATAGTTTAATCTTCCTCACAATACGCCAATAGATCTTTCACCATCACACAGTTATAGTGCAGATAGAGAATGCAAATTCAAACCCCAACATAGAAGATTGCATGAGAAGCCTCAATAGCTGAGATTGAAACACCCACAACAAATCGTCAAACAACGTATTGATTAGACATCATGATCCTTGTAGAATCCAAATGTCCTATTCTGGTTCGGATCGTTTCCTCAGAACCACTCTGATACCATGTTGATGTTTTTGAATTAGAATATAAAAATGCAATATACAAAAAATCAGAAAAGCATACGAACAGATGACACCGTTATTTACCCTAGGAAAATCCTCCTCGAGGGAAAAACACAGCCACGCCAAAAGATAGTTCCTTTATTAGATATGAATAAACAATTACAAGAGACTTCGCTCCTTATGATGTCTTCAACATGCAATGATCACAAAATGATCAATATCAAATAACCAACAAAGTGTTGTTGTTAAGGAGTTACAATACACAAATAAGAAAACAAGATTCTACTGCTCATACACAGAGCATAGGCAGAACATGATATAATTGCTCATACACAGAGCATAGAAAACATTATACAACTGCTCATACACGGAGCACACAATAACCATGATACAATAGAGACCCGATAATCACATATTAAATTCATCAACAGAACTGGATATCTTCAGATGGTTCACATACAGAGCAAAAATAAACTGACGGCAAAACTTCCATAACTTCAACTGTTTCCCAACGCACACTACATACAAACTCCATTCTCTCCAAAAACCCTTCAACACATGCAGTATATTTCATTATATGATTACAAAGGCATGGTCATATCTCAAGTATGCCGTCAAGTAGAATAATTACTTTTGCCGCTCATCTTGGATAATACAAGCGAGAATACGAAGAGACTCCACACGGTTGCACGTAGAGACAAAAATGTTATAAATGAAACCGTTGACTATAATAAGGCAATCATTTAAAATGTCTTGCCACGATACAAAAAACAATACATATAGAAACGATAAATTCCAGCAAAGACTGCCAGCGATGCTGAGTAAGCATTCATGATGCCACATCGATCTCAAAAACATACTCCCTTGCCTTGAGGACAATAATATAAGACATAAAAAATATGCTATTCCATGAAACGGTGACTTCAGAAACAAAGAATACCAACATGGGTGAGAGATCTATCTCGTAGCTACCCAAAAACTCAATAAACTTCACATTGTACACTCTAACATACATTATTATTCTAATGCTTAAATGAATTCCTAACAATATACCCAGCAAAGTTGTTGACATACTTGCAAAAGAGAGAACCCAAAGGTCCTCAATAAGGAAAGTCCTTTATGGTTATTGTGGTAATGCACCTTTCTAATATTTTTATAAAATCTAATTTTTTTTGTGTTTCCTTTCTATGCAATAATAGGACATAAGCAAAAAAATTTGAACAACAACAATGCAATACAGCTGTTTAGTACTGAAACCCTTTGGCATATCAAATTTAATTATTATTGCAGCAATCTAGCACTTATAAAGTACTGATATGGACATCAATATTAGACTGGTATGAATAACAATATTCAATCAAACTCATATGCCGCTAGTATTCAAATAACAAAAATAAAATGGGCAATAACAGAATTCGTGACTCACAAATGTATTTCAATGATGTTGAAATAGAGGATGGACTGCTAACAAATAACTGAATACCTGTAATTAATGTCATTTCTAGACCCGCACATCCATTATACACCTCTTAATTAGCACTCAAACACCTCGATTGTGCCTAAATAAGCTATAGAAAAAGTAAAATATCATAAAGAAAAAGTTAAATTTGCAAGAAGATAACTAAGTGTTATTATGAAAGGATATGATGGAAAAGGAATAAAAGGCTATATAAGGAAGAGAAAAGTGGGGGATTTAAGTGCATGAATCAAATGAATTATGTATGTGGAAGATATCAGAGATGTGTGTGTGTGTGTGTGTGTGTGTGAGAGAGAGAGAGAGAGAGAGAGAGAGAGAGAGAGAGAGAGATGAATTATAAGACACATGTAGACAATTGAAGTATATTAATATATGATCCTTATGTATTTTGGTGTATTTATATATGCATATAATTTCTTATAATTTGGTTTGTAGTTATTGTATATCTAAGTTCTCCCTTTTTATTGCATCACACCAATGTTTACACTTACATGTATAAAACTTTCGATTCCAGTTTAGTTTTTTGGTCAATATTTGTTCTGTTATGGGGGTTTGGATCATTTTTGCAAAAGGAGGGAGATTGTGGCAAATAAAAAATTAGTGATAACTCAAGTTGAGAAGTTAAATTTTGGAATTTATTTTTCTGACTTAACATAGTGATAATAGTTGTTATGAAAAGGTTTGGTACTGTGCACAAAGTGCTAGCCCATAGGGAACTAGGAACTAAAATGATGGCATAATGAAGGGAGGAGGTCCATAAAGACATGATTGTTGATACAAATGAGGTGTGGTGGTTTGAGAAAGAGTCACATGAATAAGGGGTGTAGGACGAATATACTTGTAAAAATAATGAAATATAGAGAACAAAATTAGAGGAAGAAAGAAAAGAGAGAAGAAATTAGGTAGTTAGTAGAAATGTTGGGAGATTGCCAAATGGTAGAATCATTGAGATTGTGTTATAGGGAACGATAGAAGATGAAGTGTTGGAGAGTAGGGGTGTGTGTGTGTGTGTGAGAGAGAGAGAGAGAGAGAGAGAGTCAAGGATTTCCTAGAGGATAAGGGTGTTTGGGTAGGGCGGCCTACACAAAGAGGTTCAAGGATGAAGTGGTGAAGGTAGAGAAAATGCAAGGTTTCTAGAATATTGATGATTTAGGATGAAACCATTGAAAAAACCTAAGGAGAGGCACCACCTTATATATTATAGATAAGAATTTGTAATATCAAAGTAGAAAAAGAAATAGAAGTGAGAGATAAAGTTTAAATAAAGGGAAAAGTAGGAATGCAGTTAATTAGGATTAGAAGAGAATATTGGAGTCCCAAGGGATGTGAACCCCCACTTTAAGAGACACGATAAGGATATGAGCTCCTAACCAAATGCCATCTTTCATGCCATATACATTGAAGAAGACAAAGAAGAGGATATTCATATATAATTGAGAAGATAACGAAAAAGAGAGGAATATGAAAAATGGCAATAAACAACAGTGCCTGAATTGAAATCAATAATGAGATAAAGTGATAAATACTTATGATAAAAGTCAAAATCTTTGTATGGTGTAACCATAAAGACTATACCAAATATTTTGGAAATGGTGATTTTTAGAAGTATTTGGAAATGATGAATAACTATCCTATGTGTTGAGCCTTGGCAAGCACTTGTGGATCCTGGATCGAAGTCTAAGTCAATCTTGGCAACCCTGTAGCTCTAACTTGCTGACTAGGTTGATTTTGACAGATGAGACTCATGAGTGTTGACTCGGTTGAATTTCAGGTTTGTCCAAATCTTTGGAAAAAATAGAAAATAAACTCAAATATTTCAAATTATTTCAATAAAAAATATTACATAAATATTAAATACTTTATTTTTTTCTATAATGGTAAAGTTCTTTGAATGAGTTTGAGTCTAAGTCAAGAAAATAGCTAACCAAGACTTTGCTGGGTTTGAGTCTCGACACTATGGTACTATGATACTATCATTATTTTAAGTGCAATAAGGGTATTATCAATTATTAGGCTTAATTGTCCAAGTTAAATACACAAAACATGTTATTCTTCAGTATCCATTATACATTACTCTCAAAATAGAATTTTTAAGATAGTAAAATAGATCTCCAAGTCAGAGGGAAAATGCCATATCAAAATTTGAGTCATTACGCCATGTAATATCCCTTTTTTGGGATTGCCCTAATTTTTGCCCTAAAATCACAAATTCCAAAAAAATCAGAATTGTAAGATGGTTAGAGATATAACCTTTTTGCCGATAAAACTGCCTTTTAACAAGGTAAATCTTGATTTAGGTCCTTTATATCAGATTATAGATATGATTTGATCTACTATCCAATGCTTGCTTATGATGATCTAATTGTGTTCTTTATTTGGTATAATTTAGTGCTGGTGGTTTGGATTATTCTGTATTTCTCCGATGATGATCTTCCTCATTTTTCTACCATGGTTGTATCGTACGATGATGTTCTGTTCTTAGTATCTTCTCCTCTCTCCCGATGGTGTCTTTGGAGATGCGTTTGACCATATTATATATGTTTGGCCTAGGGAAGGGTTGTATTCAAGGAGACACATCTCTTAGATGACATCTCCACAATGCACCGCTTAAAAAAATCGGTTTATTCCTTACTTCATGATATCGATATGTTTTGACTAATATTGCCGATGTTTGATTATTGGTCTTAGTCATTGTTATTGCAAGTTAACCAATCATGCTAATTTTATTATTGCCGCCACTGATAATGAAGGGTCCTTATGTGATTATTTCTATTCTCTTTGGTAGCCAATGTTCCTTAATAATTATTATGGTGGGCTTCTCTAAATCTTGTTTCCAAAGTAATTAGGGTTTTCAAACAGGAGGGATATGACACGCCATGTTAACAAGCAGTACACTTAAGTATAATGTGTATGTTATAAGCCCTATGTTAAAGGTTGTTTTGGCCACTAGAAATGTCATGTCCCCATTCTAGCTGACATCGTTTAGCGTGCCGAATCAGTCTATCACAGGCTCTCGTAGACTGGTGGCGATGTAGAGAGAGTCATTTTGTAGATCAGTGGTCGTATTTGCTCTTGGAGAAGTGATTTAGAGCTTATTTTTATTATTATGAGTTATGCGGGCCCCACATGTTATAATTTTAAGTTGAGTTGCACTTTTTATTTTATAAAGTTATATTATTATAAAAGTGCATTATAATGGGATTTTATAATGGATGCTTCTAGAAGTTCTTAGTAACTTCTCAAAAAGTGAATAAATAGGGGGCTTGGGCATTCATTTGGACAAGTTGATTTGAGGATTCTTCTACTTTTCCATATTGGAGCAATTTGTAGTCATTTGGTCTACAAATTTTCATTAGATCTTTGGGAATGAAAACTCCCTTGGATTTGCATAACTGAGGAAGTGAGATATCTTCTGAAGGGTTGCACATTGGAAGTGGTATTCAGCCATTTCATGTTGAGCTTATTTGGAATCCTTAGATTTACCTGAGGGTTTGAGTTTTGGTTGCAAGAGGAAGAAAAAGCAGGTTCGAAAAAGCAATCCGAAAAAGCAAAACGAAAAAGCGGATCCGAAAAAGCAATCCGAAAAAGCAAAACGAAAAAGTGGATGCGAAAAAGCGGTCCGAAAAAGCAGTCCGAAAAAGCAGACCCGAAAAAGCAGTCCGAAAAAGCAGACCCAAAAAAGCAAAGTGAAAAAAGCAGTCCGAAAAATTATTGCAGCCATCTACAATCAGCTGTAAATTGGGATCAGTTCGGGTGCAATTGGAGGTGTCTACATCAGCATTCAGTCAACAATAAGTGCAGCATTCCAGGTTCTTTCATATAATTCAGATGTTGATATTTGATGTCAAGGTTGTGTTGAAAATTGCATATAAGTAGGCACTGCTGTGACAGTCAATACATAACTATAATTCAGTCACTGTTATTCATTTTTGGATTGTCATAGTGAATGAGAGTGGATTTGATAAGGTCTGGTCATCACAAGAGTTTCATTGTTCATGTGTACTGTTGTAACAGTCTATATATGTATTCTGAAAAAACAATCAATAGAAATCAGTCATTGCTATATCTTGCATATTGTCATCAGATTTGTAGTGTTGATAATCCAATAGACATTGTTGGCCATTGCATTATCTTGTTTGGCAAAAGTTCATTGTATTATCTTGGTGCCAAGTTATTGAAGTCTGAAAATTGTTATAGCTTGTAAAGTCAGCACTTGTATTGATAGCATATTGTAATAGGCAACCTTCTTGAAACACATCATTGCTTGGGTACTGTTCTTACATCATTTAGTGAGCATTTGTATTGGGTATTCAGTTGCATGCCAACTATTTGACATAATGTCAATGGCTGTAGTTGTGCTTATCAGAATATAGGTTGCATACCAACTGTTTGTGAAAATGCCACTTGGCTGTAGGAGTACTTTTCATATCAGAACTTCATGTATTTGCATTGAAAAAGAAATCTAAAGAAGTTGCTTATCATTTGGCTACTTAGCAATCATTTGCAATCATTAAAACATCATTGGTGCCAAACAGTCAAATCAAAACAAGCAGACATCAACAAACTTAGGTTGCAGGGAAAGTGTTTGACGAAATTTCTCAGTTCAGTATTAGTGGTTTTTAGTGGCCTATTGGTAAGGGTCATTATAGTGGTATCAGAGCGGTTTCCTGCCAACCTGATTGGGTTATTTCAGATTGAATTGAACTGTCAGCATGGCTTTAACAGGAGACAAGGAATTGAAAGAGAGAATGCACACTGCATTGAAGAAACTAGATCGTCCATTTCAGCGAACAAAGGACCTCCTAAGAACTTTGGAGGAGTTGGAAACTTATTTAGGCAAGGTTGATTAGTCAGATTCCTATGCTATGCAAATAGCTTTATCTCCAGTATTTGGTTCTTTGGTGAAGCCCCGATTATTGAGACATCATGATGAGGTGGTAAGACTTGCAGCTCTCTCTTGCATTAGTGAAATCATGAGGATAATAGCTGGCTTTAATTCTTATGATGATCAGATTATGAGAGAGGTACTTCATGCCATGGTGAAAAGCTTCGAAAGGTTGGATGACATCAGGGACCCTCATTTCACAAAGAGAGCAAGATTACTTGAAGTATTTGCATGGTGTAGGTTTGAAAACATTATGTTGTCAATAGGTTGTATTGATGACATTCACAGAATGTTTAACACATTTTGGAATATTTTGGATGAGTTTCATTCTAGCGATGTATTAGCATCAATGCACTCTATCATGTTCACAATCTTGTTTGAGGAGAAGGATGAAATTTCTAAACTTTTGGCAGAAGATTTATGGCATGTTTGGACAAAAGAGAGGAATGTGTCACCTATGGCATGTACGTGGTTAAAGAGCCTGATTAATAGGCCTAAGGATCGAAGTACCTTCCCTATGACAGGCAGAAACTTGTATGATGAGTTTGACAGACATGCTGATCCGGTATTGGGAGATGTTAGCACATCTTCACGTAATGATTTATTTGCATCATCTTCACAGGCAGAAGTGGTTACAGATGTTGTACAGGTTGAGCTAGTTGCATCAGAAGGTGATATCACAGGCACACCGGATGGCATGAGTGACATTGAGAGTGATTGTGGTACAGTTGGTCTTGATGATGTCACAGGTGCTCAAAATAGTAACTACAGCACAGTGGATTTAGATGATGATTGTGAGGAGGTTGTTGTGCATGATGATGAGATACCTATCAGCGATGAGCAGACATTGAGTATTCAGGACTTTGCTGATAGAGAGTATTAGGCACAGTTAGATGCTACATCACACGAGGTTGAGGCACATAGTACTTCACATGTTTTGTCCAGTCAGCTTAGGGTAAGCGAGGATGGGATTGTGACTTCATTATCTCATCATGACAGGATGCGGGAGATGATAGAGGATCACATCCGGATGATTCAGTTACAGGATAAACATAAGGGAGTTCAGGTAGAGTCTTCTTGTGTTGACTTACAGGCGATCAGGGAAGGAATGGGAGCGATGAAGATGAGTTATTTACATCTTCTTTCAGATCATGACCATCTTCTTAGCCTTGCCAGAGATCATTTAGATGCCTTGAGGAGGAAGGAGGAGGAAGTTGGCAGGCTTTCTCGAGAGTTCGAGGACACTCGAGCCTCTTTGTTGAGTACTCCATTGGCATTACAGGACTCAGAGAGACATGTGGATGGGTATGGCGTGGAGTTGAGTTCAACTTCATCTTACACACCTGATACTCAGCTTTCTGCGACATGCGGATCACATGTGGTTGTCGATAGTTGTGAGAGTTCACCTTGCATCCAGGATTCAGGGATAGTGTGAATTATGACAGACATGGATGTGGGATCAGCTGATATTGGGATTGAGCAGGCTACTCAGGTACGGATTTTGCTTGAGGTGTCAGTCGGTTCCAGTTTACGGATGAGGACTCAGGATTGTTACATTGGCATTTGGGATTCTGTTGACTGGAGATCTTTATCATCTATTGGTAGCAGTGATTGTTTGAGTGCTATCATGGATTTGATTAGCAGATTACACGGTGTTGTTCTCATTCACACCAGCAGCTTGTCAGATGTTGGTATTAGTCTTTATACACCGATGTTAGGAGTAGTGTACATTTCCAGTCGACCACTCAGGGTGCAGTGGGTTTGTGATAATTTAGGCACATCTGAGGTGTTAGTGATTACAGATGAGTCCCAGGATCGCACTGGCCTTGATGACATCCAGGAGTCTACTGCGGACAGTTTTGAGGATTTAGCTTCCTCGTCAGATTCATTTGTTACAGCGGAGTTGGGCAATGATGCTACAGTTTTTGATGCTCTGTATGTTGGTATGAGCTTTGGAGTTGATTCGCAGAGTATGGATAGTAGTACTCTAGAGATCAGTGGTTTTGAGGATACTCCCTTGGACAATGTGTCAGAGGAGGATTGTAGGAGACAGTCTAGCCAGCGCCATCACGTGTCTAGTCAGCTGAGAGTTAGTGAGCGAGACATTGCTATTGCTTGCCAGCATTTCGATGCTGCTCGTCAGTTGTTAGCAGTTTATGGATGGGGTTCTCCTACTAGTGACGAGCAGGGAGGCAGTTATCTTTCCTTGACAGAGATCCACTCTTTATGGGAGGCTATCCGGATTTTGAGACAGAATTATATGCAGTTGGTAGCTGATAGAGATTATCTTATGGAGTGGGGCAGTACAGCATATGATGCATTACTAGTCAAGGAAGATGAGGTGAGTGAGCTTACTCAACAGCTCGAGGTGACTTCTAAGATTCATGAGAGTACACAGTTGGCTTTCGAGGAGTCACAGTTTCATTTGGCTGAGGTGACCATGGAGTTAGAGCGACTACAGTCTTTACCAGATTCTGTACAGTCACGGGTTGTGGTGTCTGGTGATTCGAGGATGTCCATGGTCGAGATTGATAGTGGCAGTGGAGATGAGGATATATCTGTCCTCGATACTAGCATTGGCACATCGAGTTCATTTCCACTACAGTCAGGTTCAATGGAGTTGGGCGTTGAGCATTGTGGTATGTTTGACTTGGTGGTGGTCTCTACTACTGATGGCATGGAGACTAGTGATGTTGTACCAGGGATCATGTTTGATGTTGGTGAGCCGGCAGTTGGCTTGGTTCCTGTTTGTGATACTACTCCTTTGGAGGTGTCTTCAGAGGTAGTAGTTGGTTCGGGCTTGGTTAGTGATCAGTTGCAGTTAGTTTCATCTGGATTGCAGTCTAAGCCACTGATTGAGATTGACACATTCTATCGGCCTTACACTGTGAGGTATGCTCATTAGTTTACTTTTGATCCATATGTTGATGAGATGATGATACGAAGATGTACTTTGGGCTCTAGTGTTTGTCATCAGTTATGGGATGGTTTGACGCCACGAGATGAGAGTTGTGATGGGCATAACATGGCGATAGGTTATGCGGTCGATAGCTTGAGAGTACATGACTTTGAGCAGGAGTTTGGGAGTGTTGCTTCAGTGGTTGTTATTGATTCTACTCCTTTGGCTATGACAACTCTTGACTTAGCTGGTGATCAGTCGCAGTGGGTTGTATCACCTATGCATGGTGAGCTGTTGACCGAGGGTGGTTCTTTTTATCAGCATTATACTGCAGGGTATGTTCATCAGTTTGCATTTGATCCTTGCATTGAGGAGTTGATGGCTGTCAGATTTGGTTTGGGTTCTAGTTCTTGCTATCTATCAAGTGATGACTATTCGCCATCAGCGGTGCATGGGAGTTATAGTTATGGGACAGTGGCCGGTGATCTGCAGAGTTGTGTTGACTGCAGGAGTTGTACAGTGTGTGGATTTTCCATACTTGGTGTAGTTTCATTCGGGAGTGTTCACCACTGTTGCAGAGTTGGATTGTGCGCTCTGCGTAGGCCAGTGGGATTCGTTGATGGTATTTACTGTGTTGGCAGTTTGAGTTGTTTTTACTTGGGTTTTGATATTTTCAGAATTGGTGTCTCGTGGGTTCCTGACTGTGGCAGTCATGGAGTTGGAGTTCAGTTGAGTAGTGGTTCACGATTCATTCATGGATTCCTCTTGGTTATATTGCAGAGGATATTGCAGGAGCTTGCGTTGGTTGACAGCAGTACAGTTCATGACTACATTTGGGATCCAGGTGGATTGATTGGTTTATTGCTCAATCATTGCTTGGGGACAAGCAATTTCAGGAAGGGCGGACTGTCATGTCCCCATTCTGGCTGACATCGTTTAGCATGCCAGATCAGTCTATCATAGCCTCTCGTAGACTGGTGGCGATGTGGAGAGAGTCATTTTGTAGATCAGTGGTCGTATTTGCTCTTGGAGAAGTGATTTAGAGCTTATTTTTATTATTATGAGTTATGCGGGCCCCACATGTTATAATTTTAAGTTGAGTTGCACTTTTTATTTTATAAAGTTATATTATTAGAAAAGTGCATTATAATGGGATTTTATAATGGATGCTTCTAGAAGTTCTTAGTAACTTCTCAAAAAGTGAATAAATAGGGGGCTTGGGCATTCATTTGGACAAGTTGATTTGAGGATTCTTCTACTTTTCCATATTGGAGCAATTTGTAGTCATTTGGTCTACAAATTTTCATTAGATCTTTGGGAACGAAAACTCCCTTGGATTTGCATAACTGAGGAAGTGAGATATCTTCTGACGGGTTGCACATTGGTAGTGGTATTCAGCCATTTCATGTTGAGCTTATTTGGAATCCTCAGATTTACCTGAGGGTTTGAGTTTTGGTTGCAAGAGGAAGAAAAAGCAGGTTCGAAAAACCAATCCGAAAAAGCAAAACGAAAAAGCGGATCCGAAAAAGCAATCCGAAAAAGCAAAATGAAAAAGCGGATCCGAAAAAGTGGTCCGAAAAAGCAGACCAAAAATGCAGTCCGAAAAAGCAGACCTGAAAAAGCAGTCCGAAAAAGCAGACCCGAAAAAGCAAAGTGAAAAAAGCAGTCCGAAAAATTATTGCAGCCATCTACAATCAGCTGTAAATTGAGATCAGTTCGGGTGCAATTGGAGGTGTCTACATCAGCATTCAGTCAACAATAAGTGCAGCATTCCAGGTTCTTTCATATGATTCAGATGTTGATATTTGATGTCAAGGTTGTGTTGAAAATTGCATATAAGTAGGCACTGCTGTGACAGTCAATACATAACTATAATTCAGTCACTGTTATTCATTTTTGGATTGTCATAGTGAATGAGAGTGGATTTGATAAGGTCTGGTCATCACAAGAGTTTCATTGTTCATGTGTACTGTTGTAACAGTCCATATATGTATTCTAAAAAAACAGTCAATAGAAATCAGTCATTGCTATATCTTGCATATTGTCATCAGATTTGTAGTGTTGATAATCCAATAGACATTGTTGGCCATTGCATTATCTTGTTTGGCAAAAGTTCATTGTATTATCTTGGTGCCAAGTTATTGAAGTCTGAAAATTGTTATAGCTTGTAAAGTCAGCACTTGTATTGATAGCATATTGTAATAGGCAACCTTCTTGAAACACATCATTGCTTGGGTACTGTTCTTACATCATTTAGTGAGCATTTGTATTGGGTATTCAGTTGCATGCCAACTATTTGACATAATGTCAATGGCTGTAGTTGTGCTTATCAGAATATAGGTTGCATACCAACTGTTTGTGAAAATGCCACTTGGCTGTAGGAGTACTTTTCATATCAGAACTTCATGTATTTGCATTGAAAAAGAAATCTAAAGAAGTTGCTTATCATTTGGCTACTTAGCAATCATTTGCAATCATTAAAACATCATTGGTGCCAAACAGTCAAATCAAAACAAGCAGACATCAACAAACTTAGGTTGCAGGGAAAGTGTTTGACGAAATTTCTCAGTTCAGTATTAGTGGTTTTTAGTGGCCTATTGGTAAGGGTCATTACAAGAAAGCCTTTAGAGATTGTAAGTGAAATGGTTTGTTCATCCTGATGATGGATCAGAGAGTGTGATCTGAAATGTTGATGCTAAAAAAAACTTACACAATCGAATCCAGAAACAAACATTATACATTTTATATGGATTGTGGAAATCTGATAATATAAAATGGTTTGTTATTAATTAATTCTTGGTTCTCTTTTTTTTTTTTTTTTTTTTTGAGAGGACTTATGCGTTATCTAATTGCACAACTTTTTTTTTCCAGTCAGTAAACAAGCACATTAATAAATAATAACTGGAGAGAGCTCTTCGACTGTACAGTATTTGTTGAAGTACAGTATTTTTCTTTATCCAAGAAGCCAGTCAACTTGTAATGCTGCCATTGGATCATGGAATCATTAGAATCATTCTGTCACTAGACCATAATCTTTGCATATAATCGTAACTTTTCAGTTTTTTGTTGAGGCCAATCTCCTTTTTGTTTGTTTGCAACAACTGTTATTTGACCTGAAATACAGGGAACTGGCACATATGTTTATCCCTAGACATGTGTATATACATAACTATGTATGTATATGCATGTACATGTAAGAAGATATATGCATGTGTAAATGAATATACGTAGTGTTTTGTGTCCACAAAAGTACAGTGTTGCCTTCTTTTGTCACCATCAAACAGTCACATTTCTAGATATTGGATCAAGTGCATGAAATAAGCACTTCTCAGAGGCAGATTCTTAAAGATGTAAAAAATTAACTGAGAATTGATTGTCTTCCTGCAATCTACATTTTATGAAAAAGGTGGATTACGAATCTTCTAGGGAATTTTTCTTCTCCTTTGGTGTCACGGTAAGGATTATTTGATATTCTTAGGAGAGATTTAACTGTGCATTTTGTTACTAGATTGATGCAACTAGAATAGTTGTTGATTTGTTTCTTCATAGTTATAAAGGGGTATGCCTGCTTGCCTTGATTTTTGCAGGAAGATGATCTCTCTAATGCCGTGCACCTGAAATTTTCTTGTATTTTGTGAATTAGTATGCGGTGTTTTAAAAATATGAGACTATCACTAGATTGTGTTATTTTGTTTGGAGTGGTGGATTAAGGTTGCAAAATTAGAACTAATGTTAGGGTTCTTGGAAGATGTTGGAGTTGGAAATACAAAGTATAACTAGTCCTTTTTTAAAGCACATCAATGAAAGTGTTATTAGTGAGGTTTCTTTGAAGATTCATCAACGTAAATCTCAGTATTTTGTTCCTTTGGCAAGTAATTGATTGTTAGACTTCTCTATGATTGTCAATTTTGATGTCTAGTATTTCATTTTGCTTGCATTAGTATTAAATTATTTTATGTTTGAGAAAGATGTGAAAATGTGCACTAGTTGTAAGTATTATACAATAGATAAGAAAGATTTAGCATTACCAGGCATCATGCAATTGATGCATTCTCATTGTATTTGTACCTGTCAAATAGGTTTACAAAGGGAAGCCAAGGTGGCTAGCCATGAAACAAATTAGACAAGCAAATGAAAACCAAATTTGAATAATGTAACAAACAATTCTCCTCATCTGGGTGCTTAGTTAAAACTTGTAACTCCATCTATAATATCTGTAATAGTAACTTCATAATTATACAAAACTGGATTTGAGGGGCCTTTGCGAGCAATTGTATTTTGCAATGTTGGAGAGGTTTTTCTCATTAACACACGGTTTACCATATTTTGAATGGAACTCCTCTATTTTATTCTCTAAAGCTTTTGTTACAAAGCTTATTTTTCTGTTGAATGTCCACGGTGGTCTGGTTGATGAACAATTGTGGAATGCATGAATGATGAATTAGACTTACAATGAGAAATGCTCCTTCTATTCTTGAATAAAATGAGATTAGAGCTTTTCTTTCAATACTGTGGTGTTGGGATTTTTCTCAATATTTCTCAACATTTTATGAAGTGGTGTCAAACAGGTTTTTCAAATGCATGATAATATTATATGAGCTGCAGAATTAGAAGCACTTGCAGAAATTTCAATTTCTGTATTTTTTGTTTGAAAGAAACAAAATTTGTAATCCATCTTCACAAATAAAGAGGGGCAGGTCCAAACCCATAGTTTGTAGTTGTACAATAGACGATTAAATATTTGACTGGTTCTGGAGATAGCAAGGAACTACACTGGGTAATCAGTAATATAGGTGGAATCTAGCTACTTTGAGGAAGCATTATTCACTAAATTCCTAATATTTTTCAAAATCTATTGGAAATCATGCTGTATCATCTTTTCTGTTTGGTTGATCATGTGCAAGTAATATGTTTTAACTTTGCGGTATCTCACTAATTTTATTTGATGCATCTTCCTGAATTAATTGTCAGAATCACTATCCACTGAAGAGGAGGAAGTCTGTTTAATGTTGCAAGAGTGTCTACAATTGCGTGACAAGTATGTCTTTCGAGATATGGTTGCTCCTTGGGAGAAGGAAGTTGTAACAGATCCTTGCACTCCTAAGCCAAATCCTGATCCATTTGTTTATGAAACTGAAGAAAAAACAGATGTAAGTATTCCTCTGTCGCTTTAACTGCCCCTTTTAATGTTTAATATTTATAAAGTAACAATCAGCACAATCTTTGCAAATCATTGGTCATTTATGTGATGCAGCAAACAAATATCAAAAAATATCATGTAACGATCAAAGTCATCTAAAAATTAGCTTGTTTAATGCTCCTTTCACAACCAAATTTTCATGCTTTCAATAGTTCTCAATGACTTTCTGTAGTTCTATTCCCTCTGCAGCATTATTTTCAGATGGTGGATGGTGTAATCCAAGTCTATGCGACTAAAGATGGTATGAAAAGTTTCTGCTATATTCTTTGTATTTGTATATTTTACCATTAATTGTTATTGTTATTTCATTTTTGGTGAAAAATAAAGCATCAAGTCTGAGAATTTTTAAAATCTGATATGTGTAAGGACCACCGCAATTAAAAATAATAAAAATTCATTTAATTCCCAAAATTCACATAATTGACATAATTTACCAAAAACACACTTAATTAAGCATAAAGTAGTGCCATGTATTCAACTTGTTAGTGTAATTAAATATTCCTAATTACACTTTATTTAAGTTTACTTAGGATAATGCATTTACATATTAGTTGTCATGTAGACACATAGGAGTTTACGTTTCATTTTAGCACATGGTGTAGGAGATTTCCTCTTTAGGTGGAGTTGTTATCTCATTCCACTTTATGAGTGAGATCCACCTTTAGTGCTCTTATCACATTATCATCTTCTCATTGTTGCACATGTTTGCACATACTTCATTGTACATTGGAGGATGATCCACCTATGGTGGACATATGATTCCACCTTATGTGGTTGATAGGTTATCACTTGCATATCTCCCAGTTATCATGCATTGCCTATATATTCAAGCACATCTACTTTGCATTTATCAATTGTGTATCAATTATTATTTGATCATTTATTGAATCAATCAATTGATCATATCATTTTGCCCATCTCTTTTGTGCTATCAATTGAGCTTCTAGATTTTGACATTTTCATTCTTTGCTTTAGGCAAATTCTTACATGGTATCAAAACCATAGGAGTGTCATTGGTTAGCCATTGGAGAGGATTTTGCTTCATATTTGGAGAGCCATGATTCAGATCTAGAGGTGCAGTAGTTTATGGAAGTGTCTAGAGCAAGATCTGACCTCGTCATTGCGTCCAAGTAGCCATTTCGGTGAATTTTGACTATAAATTTGCCTATATTTGGCAAAAGTCAAATCTGAGACCAATTTTTTTGCAAATCGAGCTTGGGTAGCCCAACTTACAATTGGGTAATGAATTTTCGTCAATTTCTCCATTTTCGGTAGTATTTCTGTTTTTGGATTTTCGGATCTGGAATTATTTATGTATATTTTTCTATAAATTTCGGGCATATATTTTTTTGTGTAAAAAATTGGCCTATTAGACCTCTGTATTTGTCAGGTAGGGTTGCAGGTTGTTAGAGCCATATAGGAAGAGCAAGGGTAGTCCCACCCTAGACCGCATTAGGCATCAAAGCATCCAACCCGCCTCGGTCATCAAGCATCCCAGATCAGATCACGAACTAAGCAGCTATCACTTTGCGACGTAATACCTGTGGCTTTGAAGTCGCTTCACTTCACGTGGGATTTGCAATTTATACATCACAAAGCATGCTATTGTTATAAATGTGGGACTAACTGTGTTTTTATTCCCCCCAACTGAGCTCGACAGATCCGAGCCGGCCCCAACACAATCTGTCGAGAGCACATTGTTAGAATGCCTCCGACTTCATTCCAGTTTGCAGTGAAGGAATGATCCAACACTGTTGCGGACATTGCCATCAAACAGAGCAAACATTGCGCCTGGTCCAAACTTGACTTTGGGAAATTGCAAGCATTGGCATTTGATTGTAGCGTAGATGAGAGACAGCTGGCCATTTTTTATTTGCCACATAGGACAACCACTCCGAGCCACATGCCACGTCGGACATCTAAGCGTCCACACACCCAACCCATATAGGACATGTTAGCGGATTTTTACAACAAGACTGGTAATTTTCTAAATTTTTTTTGTTGACGTCACATTTTTCAAATGTTAAATTTGACGCTTGTATAGCTGTCTTGCGCGATTTTTTCTTTTTGATTCGATGGTCGTATGATTGTCACTGTTGGGCTCAAGATTGCATCATTTCCATATGTTAAATTTGACGGTTGTTTGACCGTTGTAACTGGGCATTTTTGTTTTGTTGCGACGACCGTTTGACCATCAATTTTATGCCTTTTGTTCTATTGACATCATCAGTTTTTGAAAATTTGGACCCCTCACCATATGCAGTTTTGATTTGGGAGTCCAACTTTGAGAGGCCAACTTTGAGAGGCCATAACTTGGTCATTTGGGCTCCTTTTTCAGTGCAATTTTTTTATATTTTGGCTAGAATCTTCTGAAGTTTTCAGTGGTGGTGTTATTTTCTAGTTTTGGTGGACGAGTTGTGTAGAAATTGAAAATTTTGGTGACTATACCTTCCCAATCCTTGATTTTGCAACTTTAAAGGCTTCATTTGGGCTCATACGAACACATTTTCAAGTGCAAATTTTTTTGAAAGTGCATGATTTTTCGTCTACTTTTCAGATTTGGTATCAATTTGGGGCCATTGTGAATGGACATAGCACTTTCAGCATTTGGTCTATTTTGGCCTATATTTGACACTTGTAATTTGCTGGATCCTTGAGTGATCTTGTGTCTTATTTTGTTGAGTTTGCTATAGCTTCATATTTATTGTTGTAATCATCAACATCAGAAGTCCACTTTGGTCCACTTTGGTCCATTTGGTAAGTGGCAATTGTACATGCACTAAGTATAAAGTGCCAAAAGCATCTATTTTGGAGGGGGTCTTCGATTTATTGCATTGTGGGGAGGGGGGTGCAATGATTGTTTGATCTCATTTTGTTTCACAAGAGAAGTACTTCATGGGTAAAATTAATGAATATACCAATTATTCTCCAGTTATATTTTTTAGTGGGGATAATTATGCATCATTGGCAAAGGGTATCTTCACATATTGTAGATGGATAAAAACCTTTCCTAATCTTTATGGACTTATTCCTAAGCCAAAGTTCAACAATAAAAAGTTTGCTTGGAAGGAGAGGAATCTGGATATCATGGCATTGACTGTTTATACCATGTGTACTTTCTATTTTGAAGTCAAGTACATTCTTGAACATGTTAACTGCCCACACACTTTTTAGACCATTATTTGGGAACACTTTGGAGATCCAAATGTTCCTCCATTCCCAGAAGATCCAATTGCAGATTGTCTCATTCCACTTGATGATGTAGATAACATTCCCTATGATTAGATTGAAAGTCTTGTAGATATTGAGAGTCTTGATGATCCAAAGACTCCCTTTGCAGCTCCTCCAGTTGAGATCATTTCTAGTGGTGCCCCTGATGATACTTGCATTCCTATAGCCATGGATTCTTGTGATTTAGTGCAGCAGGGTATTTCTTGTCTTCCAGAAATAGTTCCGTGGGATGACTACTTGACAGACATTGCAGGTTTGTTTGTGGAGTCCTACATTGAGGATTTGGGAGACATCATTGATGACATTTATCTTCTCTTTGATGCAGATGATCCTTCTTTAGTTGTTGCGAGGGAACACTCTGACCCTCATCTTCATTCTCCACTTGATCCTTCTTTCGAGTTTGACATGATTGTGGATTCTTTGATACAACATTTGGAGGAGGTCTCTTTATCTTCAGATAAGACATTTGACTCTTTGGAAATTGGTATTCACGAGTCTCAAACTTCACTTGAGATGTCACATTGCATGGTTCAAGTTGATCATACTCGTGTTGGAGATTTCTATTCAGTTTCCTGAGGCATCATTCATTTTGAGGATTCTTCCTAGAGATTGGGGAGGATTTATTGATACACCTTTGACATTGTTTCTTCCTAAGGGGAGGAACATCATTCAGTTTTCATAGAGCAGTTTCTACATTGATCTAGGAGCATCGACCATTGGTGTACCTTCTACATTGACAGGGGCTATTTTGTCTCTCTTCTTACTTCATACTTTAAGGAGGCATCTTTGTCTTTGGAGTTTCATTGCAATCAGTATAATTGGTTCCTTGTTTGTCGCCTTCTATTGGGTATGTTCCTGATTGGTTAGTGGCATCTTCGTCAACCAAGGCAATGGCGACACATGAGCATACTTCAGAGACATCATACTTCATTTGGATTCCCCTTGCTTCTTTCTATCCACAATGGGAAGCATTCTTGCATTTGTACTTGGTCTATCTTCTTCCTAAGGGGACAAATGTTGTTTGTAGACATTGGACTATGTTTTGCCTTCAAGCACTCACCATCCTTGGAGGAGATTATTCATTATGGGGGGGGGGATATCATGTCTACTTGTTTCCTTCCTTTGGGGGGATTCTTGATTGTATATGCATGATGTATGTCATAATGGGGGGGTCTTGATTACTCCATCCATCCATGCATCTTGTTTGTTTTTTTCCCTCTTTTTGGAGGAAGGTTTTTCCTATGAGGTTTTCCCTCTTTCTTCGCTTTATGAGAGATTGCATTGTATTTCTTTTGCACTTGCATATTGTACATGGGTACCTAACATGGCTTAGTAGTCAGGACCCATCATGCATTGTCATCTAGCATTGTGAACTTAAGTGCATTCCCCTAAGTTGCACTTAAGGGGGGGTGTTAGTGTAATTAAATTATTCCTAATTACACTTAAGTTTTCTTATGATAATGCATTTACATATTAGTTGTCATTTTGACACACAGGAGTTTGCATTTCATTTTAGCACATGGTGTAGGAGATTTCCTCTTTAGGTGGAGTTAGTTGTTATCTCATTCCACTTTATGAGTGAGATCCACCTTCAGTGCTCTTATCACATTATCATCCTCTCATTGTTGCACATGTTTGCACATACTTCATTATACATTGGAGGATGATCCACCTTTGGTGGATATGTGATTCCACCTTGTGCGGTTGATAGGTTATCACTTGCATATCTCGTAGTTATCATGCATTGCCTATTTATTCAGGCACATCTACTTTGTATTTATCAATTGGATATCAATTGTGTATCCATTATTATTTGATGATTATTAAATCAATCAATTGATCATATCATTTTTCCTATCTCTTTTGTGTTATCAATTGAGCTTCTAGATCTTGGCATTTTCATTCTTTGCCTTAGGCAAATTCTTACACAACTAAACAAGTTCAAAGACATGAAATTTCTTTTCAAAATAAGACAGAGTAGATAAGCCGATAACAAAGCTAAACATAAAGAAACATGTACCTTACAATGGACCACAAGGTCAAGTACAATGAGAACATAATGTACCAAACATGAAGACCATCCTGACAAGAACTTCTGACATCTGTATCCCTAAAACACAAAGTGGGCGAGAACATTGTTGGAGCACATTTCCACCCTACCACGAAGCAGTTATGCTTCCTCGGAATCTTTGATGACATGAAAGATACCCAGCCCAGTGTGAGGGAGTCTAACAATGTGAAATTGACAAGAGTAGCGGAATTCGTGCAACATGATATATCCAAAAATATATAACAATATCATAAATAGACAAATGCATATATCAAAATAAGACAACAAAAGCAATACTCCTTGCTTGACTATCTAAATCATTCTCAGATCTTCCTCTATCACATTTAATAACAAGAATCAATCTTAAGCACAGACAAAAAAACTCAAGACTGCATTCATGATTACATCCGCATGCATTTCAATTTACATTATTTTCTCTATGTGGCAAGGCATCACTCCATTCACTTAAAGTTTCATATTCCTATCCTCAACCGAATCTACTACAAGAGAAATCTAAATTCAATAATAATCCAAGATGAAAAAATTGCGTTTACCACTTATACTATCCTCAAATCATATATACTAATGATAACTCTTACAATTTCATATGATAAGAGAATCTAAACCATTCTTAGGGAAACGATTTCACCGTAATGAAATGAACATTTATAAGCTAATTATCAACAGTGAATACACTAAATATAAAAAATACCATTTTCAGTGCAATTCAAATCATTAACAAGTAATGCTAAAATCAGAACATAAGAGCACTTATAGACAACAACCACATTATTAATCATATCATATAAGAAATAATACTACTCAACAAATTGAATTTCTTCTATACAAGTGTAGAAATCATCATCTACCTAAATTTTGGTGATCTGAATTGTGGAGGCAATGATTTATCTTATACAACTTCCACCAATGTTGCAAATGCAAGTAAAAAGGGAATCAGATGACAGCAAAGTATGATGTCAACCCACACATACTTTAAATTTGTTTTTAATTGAAGTCATCTTTGAATCAGATTTAAAAAGAACTAATATTTCTATGGGAGATCCCAAAAAGGAAAGTATAGTATACAAAATTAAATGCATTTATGATATAAAATATTAAAATCCATATTTAGTGTATACAAGTAAATCTTACCTAAAGGATTTCATTTGCAAAGACATTAGCAGTCAAAATAGTGCTTTTCAAAACTCCATATCGCTTATATGCTTGCATTGAGTACTCATTACAAGATGGTACATAATGGCAAGTTGAGGGTAACAAAGGTGAAATTCTCCTTGCCATTTTCACATTTACTGATTCAGAATACATTCAACGGAATCAACATGCATACACTAAATGTTCCATGTTGACCAACTAAAATGGTTTGGCAGCCAGAACCAGATGATGAAGATAAAGTAGGGGAACTTTTTAAAACCTTAGTGTGTTTTGTTAGCAAATTATCGAATTATAATGTTCTTTTGGGAAAGCCATGCCCACAAGTTCTGGAATGGTATCCAACTAATGCAAACATAGAGTGCATAAACCATTCAGATATCTCTCTCAATCCCAATATATATGCTTCTCTCTTGCAAGCATGTTCACGTGTCAAAATAGTGGAACAACTACACACCCAAATCTTAATAACTGGACTTCACCAAAACCACCATTTAGCAACAAAACTTGTAAGCGTTTATGCGAAACATGGATGTATGGAGTTTCCATTACATCAAAAGTGTGTGAAATGTGGAAGAGTTGAGAACGTACACCTTGACAGTCCCAAACCGGTGCTGAGAGGGGAGGTGTGAATCAGCACCTCCAAAACCTTTTTCTCTTCAATTTCGGTGAAGTAAACTTATAGCTAAAAGGCAAACAGATTTAAGCATATGATAATAGTAAGCAAACAATCACATAGTGACACCAGATTTATCATGTGGAAACCCGGTTAGGGTGAAAACCACGGTGTGAGGAGACCTCACAAATTTTGTACTCTTCTGGAGTACGCCCTGTTAGGAGCCTTCCCAGTTAAAGGATCAAAACGCACTGTTAGATGCGACCCGATTAAGGGATTTGTTACAATGAGGCTGGTTAGTGCGTACCTGGTTAAAGGACTTTAGAACACTTTTCAATATGCCACCTGGTTAGGGGATTTGATACAAGGGACTTGTTAGAGTCCACCCAAATACTGGGATTTAACTATTGTAATTGCTAGAGAACAATAGAAGTATTGACCTTTTACAAATGACTTTGCATAGCCTGATAAGATCTCTGTTTGTGCTCAACTGAGAAACATCACCGGTCGTTGCAGGTGTGTTCTCCTCTACTATTGTGCTTCTCTGCACAATCTTCTTTCTCACTTCTTTCTTCTTTTCACCCTTGGCTTTTTCAATATACAGGTTCACCCTTTTACTCGGCAGAATGAAGGCAACTTCTATTCTCCACAGGTAGAAGAATATATAGAGCCCTAGCCCTAATTGCGCTCCTTATGCATGACCTAATTACAGATCCTTATCGGATTCATTACTCAGTGGAGTACTAGTTCACTGAGGAAACATCCGATGCATGCCCTTGCTTTATCTGCTTTAAAAAGAAAGCAGTAGTTGCGTGTCAAACAACTTTCCTTCAAAAGAGATAACGCTTTGTTTTAAAGCCACAGATTCCGGCTTTAAAACCTCCAGACACGCCTCAAACTGATCACCAGTATAACTCAAAGAATTCCGGATTTAGAGCAGAAAATCTCGGTCAAAGAGTTAGTTGGAATAGATAGTTTGACTATGACTTCCTCGGTTCATACCGAAGTCATTGATATATCGGTTGAGATCTTCATGCTGTGAACAGGTAAGAGTCTTTAACCTGTTACTGTCCCTTCCTTGGCTTACTGGTTGTACCGTCCTCGGTTGTATTGTTGACACCGGTTAGCTATTGCTTTATCTTTACTTGTCTAAACCGGTTGTAGCCCGGTCCTCGATTGATGCTGGAATCCTCTTTTCCTTAACTGTGTACATTGCCCGGTGGCTAAGGCTTTGTATAGTGACCGGTGGTATTTGCTTACAGTCACATCTGTCTTGTATATTGGCACCATCGGCCAAACCATCCTTCTTTCATATAGATCTCCTTGGATCTTTAGACTTTGTAGAGATGACAAGTTTCTATACTCTTTTGCCAATCAATGACAATACTTGTACTGGTAGTAGGCTTACCGGTTACCATCACTTGATGCCAACACACCTTAGTTTTTGATAGAAGGCCTCAAAGAGATGTTATTTCATGGAATGATGTGATTGCGAGATTTGCTAAAGATGGGTTTTTCGAGAGGCTCTAAAAGCCTTTGAATTAATAGTGTCATTGGGCACTCCCTAACAATATTTGCCAAAATTAGATTTGCTGAAAAGGCCGTAGAAACATTCAAATGATTGCAAAGAGGTAGGCGTGAAGCCAAATTCTTTGTTGGTGCCATCCCAGCTTGGGCCAAAATGGACAAAAATGATTGGCAAGTTTCCACGTTAAATTTCACAGCCTTTTCCCCATTCACTTCCTGCCTGTGCTAAAATGGAAGTTTGTGAACATGGGGTATGGGTGTTCCACAGGCTATGTGCATACCAGGGGACGCATAAGTATGATCTGATAAAGATTAAAATGCCCAAATTTAATTGAATCACCCATCACAAACTCATAGAGGGATCAGAGGTATGGACGGCCAACAAGGCATAAGAGAGCAATAAGACTTGATAGACATGCATGGCAAAGGGGAAGCTCCTACTAAGTAGAGAACAGTATGACAGAACGCCACAAGGAGACAACAACTCCTAAAATTTGCAATGAATGGATTAATTTAGTAGACTTTAAAAACTTTTAGCTAAATGCGATTTTGTCCGGTTCTCTAGATGTATTGCAGGCTGTTTTTATTTTCAAGAATATACGGAATTAGAGACAATGCACCTGAATTGTTGGAGAGACAAAAAATAAACTTTCAAGAAGATGCAAATCGACACTTGCAACGCTAGATTCAACAACCTTTTCTAGCATCCTTTCTGTCTGAGATGAAATGGGCGCTTTAGAACAGGTATAAGAAATTGTTTAACAGGGGATTTGTGTCATTGAGTGGGCGCAACTGCGCAATAGTTTCAGAGAAAAACAAATTGGTGTAGAAATAACAGGCTCAGGACATTGCTAGGTCTTCCCCATGGATCGATCCTTTCTTGTTATATCCCAACATTCATAAATAAGTTATAAATTTAAAATAAGTTTGACAAGGAGTAGACATACCTTGCCCCCTGTACATAATCTGCATTTTTGTAACAAAGTAATAAAGTGATGATTGATGGAGCTTGACAATTACCACAACATCCATCCACCATGTAGACAACATGACTATGATGCCATTTATATGTGACCTAAAAGATCACTTGTAAACCTCACTATAGCATATTGGCGATAGGAGGGACTAATGGCTTGATGATCAGTTGAAGGCCCCCATTATCTTGTAATCACCTTCATAATATGCATTTCATTTAAGATAGTAACCAAGCTGCATCCATCACCCTGCATACATGCATCCATGATAGATCATACCATTCTGCCATATACATATGCACCATAGTCATTTCACTGTCATGCCTATATGTACAGTAGTGGCATCATACCATCATACATTCATGCATACAAACTGATGGTTATGTCTGTATTTACATTCTGCCATACCCGATAACACATTATCTTTCATATTATCATGCCACCGCATACATTGCATATTACTTGCATATAATCACACTCATCATAAACTCCTTGCATGTAATCGCATCATATTATTATTGCATTATACCTGCGATTATCTTTACACAACATAACTAAACACATGGCATTATTATATGGTAATTGGTTAATCACCGATTATTATGGTAACCATTCTGATTAGAGAGGCGTCTCTTCATCCCTTCTTCTCATATCACACATATATTAAGAGGATCGCATCATTTGATGAAGGCATGTTATGAGAATTAATTATATTTCGTATCCTGTAAGGATTGGTCTGTAATAGAGCATATTGCCTTCGACATTCATTCGGTGCAAGCATATAAAGTCTACAGTCAGAGATGACATCGTCATTTGAGCATATTATTATTGTCATTTCAGACACAACGTCCAACAATATTCAGAGCATACATATAAAGCATAGTTGCATGGGTACTCGGACCCATACCCCTGGGACGCGTACCCGGTGCTGGTACACGTACCCAAGCACCGGGTACTTAGTGGATACTCAGTGAAGAGCATCATATCTAAGGACCTTGATTAAGATTTCTAATTTTTGTTCAGTTTTTTGTTTGTGTATCAACTTGCTGTTTATCAGGCTTATTTCAATATGTAATCACTAAACAGTTTGAAACTTTGATACAATGATTGCATGACATTTCAATTTGTGTACTTAATCTTCAAAGTTAATGTTCGATAGTAAACTTTATCACTGCTACTGTTTTGAAAACTCAATGTCATTATATTTTCAGATTCTCTATAAAATATTACATTATATATATAAAAATATTGACGTACCCAAAGTACCCCCGTCTCCTATTTTGAAAAAAATAGCCATAGCTGTAGTCGTACCTGTCTTCGAACTACCCAAGTGCCCCCGTTTCCATGCAACCTTGAT
Organism: Chamaecyparis obtusa; assembly: GCA_027943335.1. Classification (NCBI taxonomy): domain Eukaryota; kingdom Viridiplantae; phylum Streptophyta; class Pinopsida; order Cupressales; family Cupressaceae; genus Chamaecyparis; species Chamaecyparis obtusa. The sequence continues at coordinate 3,845,834 of BSBK01000685.1, read as the reverse complement.
ATAAAGTCATATCAGAGACGGCTTGCATATTTTGCACATTATTAATTGTATATCAGACACAGCAAGTAGTACAAGGTACTGAGATTTTTCTCATCAGTCATTGCATGTAATTTCCTGTATATCAGAAACAACAAATATATATTATCTTAATTGTTATGCAATCATAATTATTTATATCTGAACCATATTGCATATGCATTTGGAATTAAGCATCATTCAAATATTATTTAAATAGCAGAAATTGTTTCTGTAAAGAGCCTTGGCTGGCTCTTGTTTACAAACTAACTCTTCTCTCAAATTTAGTTACACCTTTTTAAACTGTTTATTAACTCATAAGGAATTTTGAACAACATATAGAAATTTCAACAATTTTTCCAGAATTCTCAATTAAACAACAGCAGCAATTAATTCCTCATTCTCAAAATATCAATCAACAAGATGAAACCAACAATAATCAATCCAAACAACCAATAAGTTCTTAGGTTGTTTATCAACAAGAAGGAAGGCAAATTTAAAAACAATGCATAAGCACCTTATGTAATGTATGGCTGTTGATGATTAAATCGCAGCCAAGTGTGAATTGGTGCTAGCACACAACACAACCAGTTCTCCTTTGCTAATGGCAATTCCCAACGAATCCAACATAAGACACTGATTCAGATCACTGAAACAATTAACATCAAACCCTCAGTGTATTTCCAGCTGCCATCAACACATACATACAGCTCTGAATTCCGTACGGCTGCCAATGGATAAAACGTGGCCCCTATATTATTACGCTGCCTTCCTTACACTTAATCGCAGCATAAAAAAACAAACACTGCTCCTGCATTTGAACCACAAATTCTCCTTTTTTCAAATTCGATAACCTTAGGAGAAGCCAGCCTCCAGGTTAAAATGGTAGATATAGAATTCCAATTTCAGAATGAATAATTTCCAGCATTGAAGTAATTAATTAAAACTCCACCCTCTTGATTTACCTCAGCATCAAGAAATAAAATCAGAGATTCTTCATGTCTTTCTAGAATTCAGATTGCAAAATTCATCATCGATCAGTGATGACTCAAATTGCCACAGAGAGGAATCAGTCCTCAAACCCTAGCCATTTTCACAGCCAAGAGACTTCATAAAATTTTCATCAAATAAACAATGGATGATTTTCCTTTCACAAAGCATTGCTTTTATAATTCAAAAGTGTCTTCTCTCACACACTTTTCACTTAAAACACTTTTTATACTTAGGCACATATTGAATAATATAATTTATTAATTCATTTGGCTCCAAAAAAGGCCTTTTCACCTATATCATGAAATTATGACACAGAAGGTCCCTGTTTCTTGTGCCCAAGATTTAAAACTTTTCATCCTGGTTCCAACGAGCTATAACACTAAGGTATCCAACATATAATACCAACAAAAATGGCAACCTTAGCAAATTTAATTAAATAATAATAATAAACCACCCGTCTTGTGAAAACAATTGAAGAAGCGTCCGAATCGAAATCTGTTTGCACAGGATTGATCCAGATGATGAAAGATGATAAATGAATTTGACGGGGTGACTTACTAAAAATAGACGCTCTCTCCAAGATTCTTGGAGCCCAAACCGGAAGCCAGAAATGAAAACCGAGAGCATCATTCAACTCCTCTAACTCATCTGAGCTCATCGGAACTATCCTTTGACTTACTATAAATAGTAAGTTCACACCAAAGACCCTCTAAACACCTCGCCAGACCACGAGGATCACAATAATGACTTGGCACCATCAGATCAATTACCTGCAAAAAAATGGGGACATTACAGTTTCTATATTCATTGAATTGTGAAGAATTCAAGTAGTGTCTCAGAACTAGAAAAAAGGGACATCACATTCCCCCAAATGGAGATTCCTCTGCAGATCCGAGAACATCGAAATGGGCTTCATTACGCCACATTTCTTTGGGTGCTCTGCTGGTGAACAATTGTCGTGATTTTAAAGAACCCCTCCTTCCTTTTTCAACCTTGGCAAATTTGATCTCCATAAACAGTGTACCCATTCCTTTTAAATTTCCTCTATTTGTAAAATCCTTTCAACAGGACAAGTACACTTGGCTTTCATACCAACTGTAGTTTTCTATCAATTTGTTCTCCCAGACTTTTGATCCATGTGTACTGAATGTCAATTTAGCTACAGTAACTTTGTGCCATCATGAAATTTCACTCATGCACATGATAAAGTGTATGTTTATTTATAGTTTTGAAGATCTCAACTAATGCTTTAAAATTATGTAGGTTTAATACTTTAACTTTTCCTTTTTGGATACTTTTACTTTATAAATTCATGCATTAAAATATTATTTTTTATTATTAATTTATTTGTCATAATGATCATGCATTATTAAATGCATGATCTTTATGATAAATATCTAAAGAATATATATATAATATTATTTTATAAATATTCTTTATTTATCACTAAGTTCATGCATGATTAATTACATGACAATTTTCCTATATGAATCTAAAACTAAATGTACTAGAATTAAAACATAAATATTATATTATATTGATAATAAAACAGTTAAATATATATGCTTTATATATAAAAATATATCAAGTAATAAATACATATAAACAGAATCTTATTATTTTCTTTTGAAATAAAGATATTTTACGTAATTATTTAATAATTCAAAATTAATCAATTTATTAAAAAAATAAAAATTAAAGATATTAAAGGTTGTGACATCATGTTGCTTTCAGATGGGCTATTTTCTGATTAAAGTCATTAAATCTGGAAATATTTAATTTATTTTTTCAGCAACAAGACCTCTTTTCCCGGTTCCTGATGCTACAACATTTTTCACTGACTTGCATCGAGTCCTTCAAATTGTGGCTGTGGGAAATGTTCGTACTCTATGCCACCATCGTCTCCGTTTGTTAGAACAGGTAAGCTAAATGTAGATGGAATGACTGTAAAGTAGAATACCTAAAAATTGCATCTCTTGTTCGCTTTCAGTCTGTAATCAGATAAGAATTTTCATTTGAAGTCAAATGTTGATAATTTGTATCATTATGTCTCCACTGTATGTTTGAAGATGAACTTGATTTATTTGCCATTTGATGCAGAAATTCAGTCTTCATCTAATGCTTAATGCAGACAGGGAGTTTCTAGCTCAAAAGAGTGCCCCTCATCGTGATTTTTATAACGTCAGAAAAGTTGATACTCATGTTCATCACTCTTCATGCATGAATCAGAAACATCTTTTACGGTTTATTAAGTCTAAGCTGAGGAAAGAACCTGACGAGGTAAGTGCAGTGAAATTTAAAAAATGAATGATTTTTTTGAATAATCTTGATTCAAGAAGATGGATTAGAAATCCATTGCAGGGTTCCAATTCTATGTTTTGCTTGTATATTTATTGCATGGTTAAACTTTATTGTTTTGTGTAGGTAGTTATCTATCGAGATGGGATATATTTGACATTAAAAGAGGTTTTTGAGAGCCTCGATTTGACTGGGTAAGTTTTTAATAAAGTGACTAGTTTTGAAATAGCTACAAGAAGTATTCTCTGCTTAGTACTTTTATTTGAAGTTCACTGATATGTTTTTTCTTATTTTTGAAACAGTTATGATCTTAATGTTGATCTACTAGATGTACACGCAGACAAGAACACTTTTCATCGGTTTGATAAGTTCAATCTCAAGTACAACCCTTGTGGACAGAGCAGGCTTAGAGAGATATTTTTAAAGCAAGACAATCTTATTCAAGGTAATTTTGCATACAGCAAGATGATAATGGAACAGATTGAATGTATATTTGCAAGAAGTTTCCTCAAGGTATGATGTTTGTCATTATGTTATAAATAATTTGTATTGGAGGAAGGCTGGTTAAAAATTCTTCCATGCTGAAGAGAGCAGGATATAATTTTTGTGCTGTAATAAACACCTCAATTTTAAAAAAATTTACGACTGAATTTGAAATACAATGCAATGTTTTTATCAGTTTTGGATCAACCAAACCAATTCTTGAGATGGGCTAGGTGAGAGCATATTGTTGTCAGGTATTTAGTATTTGTTAGTGTTGATTGTCAAGAGGTCGAAAGTTAGCAGACGGTTGCCAATGGTTGGCACTCGACACTTCTTTATATATGTATTGTACTTGCCTTGGGGGGATGTTATCTGATGTTATGTTATGGTGTGGATATAATATTGTTGTTGGGAATACTCTGAGATACATCGTAATAATTCTGATATCAGTGAATATGCAGTTGTGAGTTCTTTCAAATACATCGTGTATATGTGTACTATTATATTTTACGTGCATTCTATTCTGTTCTGAACATAGACCCCATGGGGCAAACATTTGGCACCGTTGCCGAGGATTGAACCCGGGTCACCCATGTGATTGGTGGGAATACTCACCACTATACTTCAATGATAGACATGGTACGAATACTCACCACGTAACATTGAGAGCCATGGTTGGGACCTATGACAGACAGAGACGACAATTAGTGTTCGATACCAACGATGCAAGATTACAGTCTCATTTTCAGCCCATGCATTCACTCCCGTATTTGGCATTCCTGGACAGTAGGGCAAAAAGATTGATAAGGTGATGAAGATGACTGCTGAACAAAAAGAGACTCTTGTGGATGATGTGCTGGGACGATTTGACACAAGAATGGGACACTTTGGTGCATGCGAGCAAAGGGTGTGGTCTGAAAAAATCATTTCTTGCGCATGGTGAGTGGAGGTGTTTGCTACATGTTTTGAAGAGTTGACTTACAAGAGCCAGCCACACCTCTGATATAGCAGTGCCATAGATTGCTTTGATGAATGGGTTACGGAATGGCATAGTATATGACTGGGCCTTTGTACTAGTAGATAGCATGGAGGACTTTATGACCCTACAACATAGGACTTTTTATATGCCCCATCATGCCATTGGACTGTTTTTGGAAGTGTTACAGACATGTGCCTCCCCCACCTATAGGAGTTGTAGCCACAGGGCCATGTGGACCCCTCCCAACCACCTATCTTTTATTGGATGCACTTAGACACTTTGATTGCCAGTAGTGATGTTCAGTGGTGTTGGAAACGAAATCGAACAGATGATGAGGAGGGCTACACCTGCAGAGAGGAGACAAGGGATACCTCAAGGGCTAGCGGAGGACGTTTTCGCATGGTGAGTCGAGGAGAGAGTGACCTGATTAAGGGAGAGGCATTGGACGACAAGGAAGGAGTTGAGGTTTCGCTAGGCATCACATCGTCGGGTGGCGTCGTCTCATTAGGTACCGTACCAACATTGGGTACCCCTACACCCTTGGGTGGACGTGCACAACAGAGAGTTTTTTTCACTCCAACCCTTCTATTTGGCGAAAGTTAGTTGGCCCCACCTACTTTGTTGGGTGTGATGGTGGGAGCTATTCCCATGCCAGGATTTGGCCAATTGCGGGCCTTTGTTATCTTGACACCTCCTAGTGCCATTGTAGTCGTACAACAACCAGTATTTGAGATAGTCAAGCTAGAGGTAGCAGAGCCAATAGTTGAGGCAGTTGAGGTTGTAGATCTTGTGGTTGAGGTTATGGAGCCGTGTGTAGGTCTAGAGATGCGCACAGATGCAAGAGTTGAGATGTCGGTGGATGCAGGCATTGAGTTGGAGGTCTCGAGGGAGGCCATGGATGTGTGGTTAACCCACTATCAAATGACCCCTATGGCGCCCATTTGACTTGCACCCCTTTCACTACAATAGCAGGTGCCACATGAGATTGTGGATTTAGAGGAGGGGAGTTTCCACCTGAGGGAGTTGGTGATGGTCCCTCAGCTTGACATGGGTGTACGAGGCGAGGAGTTCGAAGGAAGGGCTCCTGCATACATCCCAAACAAAGTATTCAAGAAGAGCGGTGACTTGGGTGATTTCTAACAGTTTTTGGCTGAGGTGGAGGCTAGTGCACAGAGGATAGTGGAATTAGTATGGGAACAACGGGCCCATAAGGTGGCGGATGAGGCCCTTGAGCAGTTACTTACATTTTCTATAGGAGGTTGTGTTGAGGAGTTTGCTCGGTGTTTTGCTTCTTTGGGATGGCTTGGTATAGAGACCCCTGCCATGATAGAGGACTAGAGGCTACGAGAGCTGATGGAGGAGAATAGGACCTAGTTCTTTCTTAGGAGGGTGGAGCAGGCATTCGGGGAGGGATATTATGAGCTACAGAGGGCTCAACATTCGGTAGAAGCCGAGTGAGTGACAGTTAGTATAGCTCTAGAGGGCTCCAAATTGTGGAGGACAAGCTAGCTCAGTATCGGGCTCAAATGGGGTCCTTGGAGGCTCAGTATAGGGAGCAATTGGATTAGGAGAGGGTTGAGTGGAAAATAGTGGAGGCTCGTCTAGTGGTAGCAGTGGAGGAGATTGATAAAAAGCATAAGGAGGTGTTGGAGGCAACATCTATGGTGAAGGCAGATCGGACTCAATAGGTTCACCAGTTGAGAGGGTAGCTGGTAGCATTCACACTACCAGTGACACCTTCCTCATCAGGGACGCTCTCTCGACTCCCTACTTCTTGATTTTTTTATGTATAGGTTGTATTCCCCTTTTGTTGTGTGTCATTTGGAGATGATTTTCTTTTTTGGGGGGATGTTATCGGGTAATAAGTATTTGTTAGTGTTGATTGTCGAGGGGTTGGCAGTTAACCGATGGTTGCCAACGGTTGACACTCGACACCTCTTTATATATGTATTGTACTTGCCTTCGAGGGATGTTATTTGATGTTATGTTATGGTGTGGTCATAATACTGTTGTTGGGAATACTTTGAGATACATTGTAATAATTCTGATATCAATGCATATGCAGTTGTGAGTTCTTTCAAATACATTGTGTATATGCGTATTGTTATATTTTACATGCATTCTATTTTGTTCTAATCAAAGACCCCACGGGGCAAACACATATGGTGTATAAAACCACACCCTCTAACTAATATGCAACAACTTGAAAGAAAATTCACTAGGCAACAAGCCAACCAATCTCACTTATTCAGTGGAGTGCTATGCAATAAGTGAAAAGGAAAATGCTTATTCAACGGAGTGTGCAGTACAATGAACCTAAGCACTACATGCTTATTCAACAGAGTGCAATTCCAAGAGGTATTGTAATTCCACTTATTCAGCGGGTTCAACAAAAACAACTTTTCCACTCATTTAGTAGTGAGCTAATACAAAATCTCCACTTATTTAGTGAGGAATGCAAAAACAACTATTCCACGTATTCAATGGGGTGAGCATTACAATACTACCACTTCTTTAGTGGGGTGAACCAATACATCAGAGATATAAGAAATTTGCATTACAAATTAACCCACTGTGATAATATATTGCTACAAGTTGCAACAATTGATATACAATTCTGGTCAAATTTAAATAATGTTGTAAGTACACATACTATGTAAGTTCTCATTTTTAAGCCATCCTGTTCTGCACTGGTTGACCAGTTTCTAGGGTTTCCCAGAGGTTTCCAATTTCACTAGGTGTATTTCAATGTTCTTGGTGAGCCCAATTCTCAGTCTTAGTGGGTTATAACTACTTTCTATTTATAGTAAGTGCTTGGATGACACTAATCTTTATGGGTTTGTTCTCTTTTGTCCTCGAAGAACGTTGTTATTTATGATAAGTGGTTGCATGGCGCTAATCTTTTAAGTACTTGCATGTTGCTAATCTTTCTTGGTTGTTCTAGGTTTGTTGTCTTTGGTTCTTGAAGAACACTAGTATTAACATTAAGTGTAATGTTCCGTTTTGGGAGCTAAGTGAAATTAATTAATTAATTTATTATGTTTTAAATTATTTAGCGATTGACATTTTATTAATAATTATTTAAATTGTAGTGACTTTTGAAATTTTAAAAAAAATATTATTTAGTGACTTAATGACTTAATTATTAAAATAGATTCCAAAAATTATATAAAAAGGAGGCTTTGGAGTGGATAAGAGTTATTTAGAGAATTAACTATTGGAGAATATTGGAGAGCTTTGGCTTTCAGGAAGTTTGAGGATGGAAACCCTTGAGCTTGGGAGATTGGTTGCTTGAACGAAGACCTGATCAACCTGTTGGGTAGATTTATATCAGAATTCACAAGTGGACAACGGAGTAAAACTTGTGAAGTCTTCCTTTAAGATAATGTTTATAGGTATTTATATTATTTCAGAGAATGAATGGTGGCATGGGCTTATTTAGATGTGCTTATATGATTTGTAGAATTATGAAATCTTATCCGAAAGAACCAAATAATATCATTACTGGAAAAATAAACTAGATGAATAAAGCATGTCTTGAATGTTTGTATCGAGAGAATTCTAATAGTGGTGTGTGGAATACATGGAGTTTATTAATAAATATTAGCTATGCAAATATGCATTCATGTCTACAGTCTAACTCTTCAGACTCCTTTTATAACTTTTTGCAAAGACAATAACAATAGTAATAAATAATAATTCCTTTTTCCTTTGCTAATCCATTGTGTAAAAAGACTCTCTTGTCTAGGCATCCCATTTGGTGCTCCAGTTATAGCACCATTTAAAAAAAATAATTGCATTATGTTGTCTTTTTAATATTTTCACCATCAGACAACTTAAGCAATAATAATTTAATAACTCAATAATTTACCCAAGTTGTGGAAAGTATCAAAATGACACAACTATGAAGAGTATACCAAAGTGGACCCTGAAGTCTTAGGATTATGAATTGAAGCATCTGGGTGATTTTCTAAAAATAGAAAACTTTTCCAACAAGTTTACAGTGTTGTTTTTGGTGCTCGTTTAACCACGAGCAATAAGTTTCCCTCCCAACCATAGACAATACCCAGTTGTCTCCCCCAAGCAATTCTCTTCTTCTAATTTGGTTTGTTGTAGGTTGTGTATTGGATACCAAGAGAGGAAGATTCAATCTTCCTTTATATCTATTGGTAGTGCCCCTACACCAAGGGTCACCACTCTTCCAAGTTGGCCCCATTAATTATATAAATGTATAATTAATATATAAATGTCTCATATAATTAATTGTATATATAATTAATTATATATATTAATTAATTATATAGTTAATATATAATTATATTAATGAATTGGCTCATATAAATGTCTAAGGCTGATAGGCATATAAGACATTTATGTTATCGATGTCGGCTTGAAGGAATCCGGCCATAGCTACTATAACATTAACATTTAGAGCTCCCAAAAGTTCGGAGAAACCAACTGAACTCACAACCATGAACAACCTTTGCTAGACTCATCTTGTGCTCTTCAAGAATTTTGGAGTTCTCCCTTACTCACCAATTGGCCTACAGGAAAACTCAAAAAATAGGTTAATTGTATACCAATTGATCATGCTCGAGAAGGGGACATTACATATGCATCCAGAAAATCAAGTGCATTGCACTAAATCTCAGCACCATGCTAGGTTGAAAATGGAAATGGTCATCTAAGGAGTAGATCAAATTAGTATGGCAAGAATGCTAGCTTTTATAGCATATAACAAGAAACTGCTTGGAAATTTTAAAAAATGTTAAGCAAAATGTCTTGGGGTCTATAGTAATCTTGCTTATGAAATTGGTTCTTGATGAGTTCTTTATAAAAAATATTGAATTGAAAGGTTGTTGCTATTGATTTTTGAGAAAATTGAGTGCTATTAGCATTAGGATTTTGCAATAATGAACAGCTTATTGACAAGAAAAATCAGCTTACTGTGAACTATTGTTGACAAATTGTTTGAGAATCAATACATGAAGCTATCATGAATTGTGCAAATTTGTCCTCTTTAACCAAACTCAGTCCCTTTATCTAGATGCATCAGATTTGTGCAACCAAATTTTGACAAGGAAAATATGTGTGCACCAATGACCATAGGAGTAAACTATTTGAAAAATCCATAATAAACAACTAATGACAACTTCACTTTAATCATGAAGTTCAAAATTTTTGATCGCTGTGTATGTCAATCATATCTTTAAAACTCTCATTTACAACCACTGGGTTTCTCCTTTGCTGACATATCAATAATTTCCTAGGGTTGATTATGAGAGTGAGCATCATACACTGCTTGCATTTTCAGTCAACTCCATTGACTGCAATTCCCTAATGCTAGAGTTTGGTTGAAAACAATGAACTGTTCTAGTCATTAATTCTCTGCTGACCTAATCACAAGTAGTAGTCTCAAAATTTCTTGTGATTTCCATGTTGATCTTCATATCCGTTTTGATTCACAAATACCAATGGAAATTTTGAAGCATTGTGCTTCATCTCTTACTTCAGGCATCTCAATTCAAAATATACTTATTTGTGTTCTTGTTCTTTACTGACTTCTTCGTTGATGTCTTTTTTGACATCTTTCTCAGGGAGCATCATTACCAGTTTCATCTTTGGATGGTCTTTGAATATCACATCTCTTCTCATATACATCTTTTAGTATGTAGAATCCTAAGTTGCCGAATCGGGTACGGGTACGTGGATACGGTATGTAGATACGACATAATTTTTTCAAGGGGTTGGGTACGTTTAGATACGTCCGTACAAAAATATGTATAAAAATAGTATATATATATATATATATATATATAGAATCCTAAGTTGCCGAATCGGGTACGGGTATGTGGATACGGTACGTAGATACGACATAATTTTTTCAAGGGGTTGGGTACGTTTAGATACGTCCGTACAAAAATATGTATAAAAATCGTAAATATATATATATATATATATATTTTGCAGCGTAAAAACAAGAATTAAGAAATAGTATACTTGTAATATTAATTATTTCATATACAATTTACCAAATTAACATTATAACAAGAAATAATAAACATAAATTAAACAATTATATATTATATAATGTTACTATTAAAATATATAATAATTTGAATTGAAAAAATAATTAAATATAACTTTAATAATAAATTACTAAGATTCTGCAGGGATTCCAAGAAGTACCCGATTCCGGTACGTACCGTACCCGGAATTGGCAGTTAAACTGGACGATTCAGCAACTTAGGTAGAATCCATTTGCAAAATGCTCTATATCATAATGTTGGGATTTGAACCTGCCAAAAAACTTGGCAAACATCTATTTGACTTGAATCAATATTCAATGGGAAAACTCAGCCAAAACTTGACAAATTTAGAAAACCATTGAAATTCAGTGAATTTAAAGGAAAAAAGCCATTGTAATGCATTTCCTGTCAAATTGATTTAAAAATATGTAAAAACTAATGAATTAGATCTGCCATACATGTGTTCACAAAGAAATATCCTTTGTGCATTTGGGCCTCATTTTTCCATCGTAGATAACTAATTTGAGAAGTCTTTCAATGGGTCTCCCTTTGTCAAGTTTGCTTAAGTATCATTCTCCTTCATTCCCCCACGTGCCTATCATGAGTTAGAAGTTGCAGAACTTTGAGAAAATCCTAATTTTGGATGTGTTTTGTGTTGGATATTCCATCTTTTTGGTTTGACTGTTTGTTTGTTTTGGATTTGTTATTGTATAATTAGGATATTGCTGAATATTTGGTGTTATTTGCAATTTTCAACTTGGAAAATTTCAGAATTCTTTCTCAAAATTGAATCATCTATTAAGTCCATACTTGAGTTTGAAAATGAAGGAGTGAAAGATACATAAATGAGAAGATTCCACTTTACAGTATCAAAAAGTTCATATGCTCAGAAAATTACAAATGATAGGAGTGACAAAGGGATAAGATTTATATTTCTGCAAATGTTGACCTTACAATCGCCTTAATAGTACAATCATCAATTCCATCGGAATCCAAGGTTTCTTTTGGAACCATTATCGACTCTTATAATAGTTATAGAAATTATGTACGGACCGGACCGCTGTTTTAAAATAAGAAAATAAAGTTTTGTCAAGTTCGGATAGAGTTCCCAAGACTTTATTGGCATATGATTAGTTACGTGAACTTCCAATTTACTTGACAAACATTGACACACCCGTGTGCTATGAAAGGAAAAGTCAGAGTCAGCAACATTTTTGAAGAGTTCAAGAACTCACATCAGAGCCCGAAGGAGGTTCTTGAACCTTTCTATTTCTCCTACATCTTGTTTAAAACACACCATAAGAATGAATGAAAGTAAGTATTTTCATTGCGATCAGCACGTGATGTGCTTTTGAAAACATTAATGTTGTCTGCCTTAGCTGTGGGAATCTCTTATTGATCGGATGTTCAACGGTGATAAAAAAAGCAAAATGAACTTTATTGAAGTTATTGGTATTTGGTGAGGAAACTGTAACCAATTTTGGATGGGGATGGTAGTTCCATAACTTGTCACTTCTGCCGACAGCAACAGTAACCGAAAAAGAATATCATATCATCGAAGAAAAGATGACAGGTAACGGAATCAAATCAGACACACTAACATACAACACAACACTTGATGCGTGTTGTAAAAGAGGCTAGGTTGCAGGCACTATTGGAAGAGATGAAATTCAGATGGCAGTCTCCTCGACTTTATGTGCCAAGTTTTTGGAATACAATGTTTCAAGCATGTAAAGGACCGACAACATAGAGGCATCACCATTTCATGAAGATTATAATCAGTTGCTGTGTTGAGTATGTTGTTGAAACTGCTTTATGAAATGCCTTAACAAATATGTAATAGGTTTGCCAGGTTATCTTCAAAGACTTTCGAGCACTCAACAGATGTATGTTGTGACGACAAATTTGGCAGTCAATGTGGGATGTCCTATACTATGTGATGAACCCGTGAAATGGAGCCACCTAGCTTGGATGACAGTGCTGGCTGCCACCTACACATTCTTGTCTTTTTGTGGAAAAATCAGATTTTGGTTTTTTGTCTTCTAGTGACAAGCGACTTCTTGAAGGGTGCCAAATTAGATTTGTTTTTGTCAGATCAGATTTGAGGGAAAAATCAGATTTACTTCTCTTTGGCAACTGTGTGCCAACTGTCTGCCACTATTTGCAAACTGGAAATTTCTACCAACTTCGGCCAACTCTTTGCTTACTGTGGTTTGCCTATTTACAGATTGGCATCCCTTCACCGAATGCAATCAGATTGTTTATTTGCCTTGCACTGCAAGTTAATGTACCGCCCTAAGTGGGTATATATTGAAGACTTTGCTTTCTTTTTTGGTATGCTGAATATTTTCTTTTTGCATCTGAGCATGCAAGGAGTTGAGGTGACAATCTCAGCGCCCAGGTGAGGAAGGATGCAACCCCTAACCCACCAATCAATTCATTCATACCCACCACCATATTTATTTTGGTTTTGCCCTTGAACATGTTGAATCTTGGGATGAAATCCCCAAGAGATCTGGGTAATCTGTAAGCTTAAATTGTTGCTGTTAAGAGATTCTATATCAGTTGCATGTACGTTTTGATTCCTGAATTTGCAGCTTCTATATCAAACTTGTTTATTGGTGCTTTGAATCTGTGTAGCACTATTAACCATCTGAACGATCTATAAGCAATTTGGTGACCCTTGTAGGGAAATTTCCTCCTCCTAAATCTATCATGATATCAAATGTGTCATCCAACCAGTGCCAATCCAAAGAAATCACCTCATACTCTGACTCTATCCAAAAGATAAACCTCTCTGTGCTCCCATATTGCTGAATCACTGAAGTAGGCAATGCCAACTCTTGGAATGCTATATGATTTGTACCAGGGCAGCCACTAACCCAAGTGGAGTCAAGGAACATGAAGTCACGAATTAACAAAGATATCGCTGTCCTATCCAGGGAGATAGGTGGTACAACCAAAGATGAGCTATGAATATCCTCAACACCCGTCATAGACAACTCACGAGTGGCTGGCCCACTAGGATGGTTGTCAATACAATCATCATTATCATCAAGATAGTGATTAACAACTAATTTTTCTGAAATGGCCACTCTATGATCAGCATCCTGCAATGAGTGGTGGCTGTCCTGAATATATTGAAGACGAAGCTGGCTTGATGGGCCAATGACTTGGCTTGCTTTGCCCTTTCTAACCAACTTTCATTAAGTTTTTGTGACTGCTCTATGTCAACTGCTCCAAAGTGTTTAAAATCAGTCCTATAAAGAGATACATCCAAAACTTTATCATGCCCAATGCTTGCATTTTGTGTGCCAATAACAGCAGAGTCTGTATCACTCAGTTCCATGTGATTAGGGGCTGCAATGTCATTAACCTTTAAGGATTTATTGCTACTGTTAGAAATCAGAGAATGAGGACTGAATTTTTCGCCTTCATACACCTTTTTCCAACCCTAAAAATCAAAGTCAGCCAACATATTCTTAGCTACCCCTCCCTTAGTTGCATTCATTAGTGCCTTAAGCACAATATGTTTACCCATTTTGAAATCTTGGACATACCTTCCAAGGGATTTCAACCATTGCACACCAAGTACCACATCCGTACCTCCACCAATACCAAGAATAAAGTAGTCATCTATGAAAGAGTAATTACCCAATGCAATGGATAATGCTGGTTTCCTTCTTGTGCAACCCATTCTGGAACCATCTGCTAGCATGACAAGGAATCCATCAAATTTCTCTACTACCAGCCCCATATTGATCACAAAGCTCTCATTAATGAAATTATGAGTAGCACCACTATCTACAAAGCATAACACCTTGCTCCTTGACAACTCCCTCCAACACGAAGGGCTGATAACTAGGGACACCAAAAATAGTAGCAATGGTACCACCAACAACCACTCATGCCTCAGCGACCTCGTCATTATCACCCTCAGAATCTGTATCCGAAACGTGCTCATCCTCCACATCTGAATGAACCTCGATAAGGTGTGCCTTGCCTTTTCTAGGGCATCTATGTCCTAACTCCCATGGCTCCTTACATGTAAAACATAATATCCTCCTCAACTCATTACAAGACTCTTGATCCAACCTGGGAGGTGGCGGTGTACTTTTGGTCTGTGTAGAGGGCCTCTGGGATGACTTTTTACTCCTGGAGGGCTTCTTATCCTGCTAGGAAGAAGAGGGTGGCGGTGTAGTGTCCAACTCCAGTGTCATCTGAATGGCCTCCTCCAAGGTCTTGGGCTTAAAAGCCATCACTAAACCTCGTAGTCTCTCTTGTAGCCCCTCAATGAAGAGCATCACAACACGCCTAGGAGGCATCTTTGGAACCATGATTGCTATACGCTGAAACTCATTGATGTAAGTTTCAACATGATTTGTCAGTCTCATCAAAGCTAGATCTCTGTAGTATAACTCCATGCCCTTCAATCTAACTATAAGTCACTTTGTGAACTCTATGTAAGAGTGTACAAGATCATGGTTCTGTGTGACCAATCCATGGTGCCACCAATCATATGCAACCCCCTCCAAATGTAGCATGACAAATTGTATAGCCTCCTACTCTGGTATAGGCTTAAGTGTCAAGTATATATCCAACTTGTGCACCCAAACCTGTGCACTCATCTTCCCATTGCTATCAAATGGAGATAACATAAGCTTGCTAGTACCTCGCTTAAGATCCCCATTCTGTTGCTGTTTGGAACATCTATCTCCTCTAGGCCTCAAATTTTCCCGACGTTATGCACAATATTGGGGCAATGGAAATACATCTCTGACATGTTGAGGAAAGGTACACCACTCATCTCTAGCTGCCATCACTACATCCTGAAATCTAACACCATCCAAGGGGTCTACCGGTGCTTGTTCTCCTCTGGGAGGTAAGTGTGGTTATAAAGGTCTATTAGTTGTGGGTGTGCATGTCCTATCCCTTTTAGGAGAGCCAAATACGCTATAATATAATGAAAGAGACTTGTTATTCTTGTGACTACCAACAACTTATACTGACCTACTCCCTCTATCATGCCTACCATGCCGGTCCCTGTTTTTGCCCAACTCCAACTGGTCAAGTGTGTCCTATAGCTTGTCCAAAGCCTGTGCTATTTGTGGTTGAGTGTTTACGAGGATTTTGAACATCTCTCTGTTAGTTTCATCTTGCTGGTTTTCCCTAGTGCCATCATGTAAATAACCCATATTTGCTGGATCCTCTGTACCCAACTCAGCCTGTGCCATCTTGCAGGAGTAATATCTGTAAATCGCAGCTCTGCCCGGATGCATAGAACTGACCCAAATTCCTCATGCTGGCAGAATCACTGTTTTAGTACCACTGAAAGATATTGTCTAGGAAATACATGCGGAAATACTTGTGGAAATACTGAATTTTGTTTGGAGAATTGTCTTTGACCAGTGTAAGGTATTTTTTTGTTTTTGTTTTTCTGATTTTGTGTTTTTTGAAGGTTTTTTTGATTTTTCAATAATTTTGAAATGCAATTATGAGCTTAAATTTGAATTCCGATTAAAGCACTATGATCTCTGATGTTGACTGAACCCTGCAGGGTAACTGACAAATACTCCTAAAAAATAGGGACTCACCCTAAGAAATAGGAACGTCACTCTAAACACTCGAAACTGCTCAAGAGGTTCCTATACTGCTCTGTGGTCCCTTGGGTGGTCGTCCAACCAACTGCTAGTTCTCCCTAAAAATTACGAGACCTCTGAAAAAAGTAGGATTTGTTGTCTGAAAGCTCAAAATGGCTCAGAGAGCCCCTCCATTGCTCTATGACCCTCATAATGAGTCCCCTAATCCTACCGTTGAGCTATAGGAACTCGAGTGATAGGTCAACCCTCTTCTCATCTCCCGTCACCTAGAAGGGGACATTACATTGTCGGAACTATATTACTTTTTATTTTTCTAAGGAGAGAAAAAGAAAATATCATCAGAAGACAATCTGCAAATTGCGGCTGGTGTAGATGACATGATTATTCATGTCTACAATTATAAAACTATGAACAAGGTAAAAGTATAGATTTTGTTGATTACTTTACGAGAGGCAACAAATCATATCCGAGTTCAGGACTAGATGATCATACAACCAAGGTGTGGGACTACTAGACAAAACTTGTATCTAGGTTCTTGGAGGACATATACATAACACATCAATAGTTTGTGGTACCATATGCAATTGGCATTCAACAACATACAATTTTTCTATAATAATTTATTAATGAATTAATATTACTTTTATGTTTACAAGAATTCGTTTGTAAAACTTTTAAAACTCTTGAGATTTAAAGAGGCAGTTACGAGAAGCTGAAAAGTCCCAAAGGAGATTGTTCATCGCAAGTTAATTAAAAAAGGGAGAGGTCCTGAAATAAAAATTAAAAGATATAGTTCGTAATTAATTTTCCAAAGCAGTCATGGAAGTGGTAATTGGAAGGGTTGGGGAAAGCTCTTCAAATATGTAAACGCAAAACAATATGCAAGTGGATATTTTTTTCCTGATCCCCCTTGTCCTTTTAGACATGAGTGCGAATTGATCAGAGATGGGCATTTATATTCAGTTTTCAAAACAATGGGATGACAGTGATTTCCTTTAGACATTATGCTGCATGGGGGAGGAGAGCCTTTGAACTCTCTGATTCTATCAAGGAAATGAAGGAGATCTTTTGAATCATTGTGTTCATTTATACTTCCTTTTGATTGTCATTTTCCTTTGTGTTTTTGCAATCACTCCTTGATGTTAATCCTTTGTTATATCAGACTGTGGGTGTGTTCATTATATAAGCTTTAAATTATAGTTTGTTCACATCATCCGAAAGTAATTGTTGTTACTTCCTAATCCTCCTAGTTGGTAGATGATCTTTGAGTTATTTCTCTTCATGCCCCTTTAATTCAAATTCATTATCTCGTAGTTGTTTCATAGTGATGGGCAAGCGTTAGTTTACCTTTTCTATTTTTTTGTTAAAAGCATACCCCCAAGATAGACTACATCAGAAGAGGGAGTTGTACCTCTAAAATTCAAAGGAAAATTGCTAATCCAATAAGCAATCTATCCAACTATTAGTTACTTATTTGTCTTTCATTTTGGGCATATCGAGTCATTTTCTGTATGTCCCCTTTTTAGCTCACCATGTTTGGTGGTTTGGATTAGCCTACCAGTGACCCTTGTAGGCTATGTCAGATATTCAGGGGGTCTCAGTTGACAAAATTAGAGGCCAATTCCCACTCCAAAGGTCAGGGCTGTTCAGGATTGCTCTTCGTTTGGGTCAGTTTGGCACACTTACTATTTATAATGTCTATTTTGGGAAAGTTAGGGTTTCTATCTTTAGTAGATCACCTAAACAGATTGGTGCAGTGTGGAGTTTTGGTATCAGTGACAAAGCTTTCATTCAAAGACTTACTATTTATAGTAAGTCAATTATGCCCGTGCTGCTATTTTTAGTAGTGCTCCGCAACTTGGTATTAGTAGAGTTCATCAGTTGACGAAGTGGAATAAGTTTATTGGCATAAGTTCAAGATATTAATTATTAATAAAGGATTCTTTATTAATAATTAATTGTCTAAGTTATAATATAAAGTTTTTATTTAAGTGGGGCTAATTGCCAGATTAAAGTGCATTAAATGAAAATGTTATAAAGTGGCATATTAAAGAATTATCCTATGTCAACGTGGGTTATTAAAAGGGCCATCTTTAATGGTTATTTATTGCATTTATGCAATTGATGCCATGTCTGAGGGAAAATGAATTAATTTATATTAAGTCAATGTGCTTTTTAAGCCAAACATATTTTAATGATTTAAAATGCAAGAAGCAAGGAGTTGGGCGTTGAATATATAAGGCTTTCATGAAACAAATTGACTACCTTTATGATCATTTGCTTTTGTTATTACTTTGGCGTGAGCTTCTGGATTTGGGGAATCAGTGCTTGGACTAGGGTTTTCTCTTGGAGAACATTATTTCTTCAGAGAATTTTAGGCATTTGAGGTGCTGAAAGATGCACAAAAATTTGCTATTGGGGAGATTCAATTCAGAGTCTTCATTTGAGACTAATTGTTGAGAGAATTCAATTGATTGGCAACAACACAAGGGTTGATATCAAATATTGCAATCAGTTTTAGTTTGTAGAGGTGAGAGATGCATCAAATGATGTGTGATGTCCCCATTATTAAATAAAATAAGATAATAATATTTGTATTTGGTGTGCTGATTGATTCATGTATATCTCAGGCCCATCTTTTATTTTTATCGTAGGTGTAGGTGTTGTCGTGTCGGCTCTATTTGTGCACCTTCGAGAGTTAATCTGATGGGTATTTATGACTGGCGTGTAGGATGTATTTTCCACGCGACTTGAATTATTTTATTGTATTGCAAATTCCAGTTGGAATTCTGCTCTATTTTTGCCATTTTGGAAGTGAAAGACCTTCCCTATTTGGCTAACGCAATTTCGGTGGGATTTCCACCTCACCCTATTCTGCCCTATTTTTCCTTGGCTTCTGATTTGGCAAATCTGAGGTGTTATCATTGTATTGAATCAAGAATTACTTTTGGCAAACATTGGTCTCTGACATTCATCTTTTGTATTCACTTTTGTGCAAGACGGTGCTCTGGTAACGAAGAGTCTGTAATCATCCGAAGGAAAACTCCTTTCACAGGACGTATCAACTACTGTACGGAGTGTTGAAATACTGTACAACCCCCCACCCTTGACTCTGTACAACCCCGCTTTGATTTGCTCCATACAGCCCCACCATTTGTTCCCACTGTACGGTGCTATCACCATACGGTTTGCATATTGACCCCATCGTACAGACTTCCTTCGTTGGTCTCACTGTACAACTTCCCTACACCGTACGACCACCTCCCTTATACCATTCGAACATACAATCCCCATCATCTTCCGTACAAGCCACTTTACTATCCAAGCCATACGTGCTAGATGCAAATGCTTGCACGAAGGTTTGTTTGGCCTAAGTACTCGACCAGGCAAGTCTGCAAATCACGACGGGAACATTACAATGGTATCAGAGTTGGTGATTTTCCCAGCCTATTGGAGGTGAATGCAAGTTTATACCCGAAGGAGGTATCATTCTATTGATAGAATGAGGGAACCACAAGATCCTATTTTAGAAGTCATGACCCTGCTAAGAGAGCTCACCAGAAGTCAAGCTCGGATCAACGACACTCAATGACTGATGGAGGAAACATTACAAAAATTGGTTAAAGGGAAGATATTCGGAGAACAAAATGGGCATAGCGACAACTCGGTTACAGGAAGAACAAATCCTCTACGCACACACTTGCGACCGTCGATGCCAACTTTTTTTGCGAGGACTAAGGCACCGCACAAACAACGGGAACCCACCTTCCAGGAAATGCAAAAACATCTACGAGAAGATTGGAGGAACACGAATATGGAAGGAGACATCCTATAGAGATTATGCTGATCTTAGAATGAGGTACTTTGACAACGACAATTGTGGCTACTTTAACGATGACCTCAAGAGGAAAATAGGCAAGGTGAATAAGTCGCCGTTTGATGGATTTGGATAAATCTCAGCATAGGCATGGGTGCTAAAGGTGGATACATATTTCCAGCTCAATTTGATGCCCGAAAAAGAAGCAATTAAATTTGTTGCATTCCACTTGGAAGGAGGTTCACACGAATGGTGGCATCATGACTTGGTTACTCTTGGTCATGATCAAGTAACCAATTATGCCGAATTCATGGAGAGGCTTATAGACCGCTTCGATGGAAACGATCCGAAGCTAAATGTGATGGAATTGGTGCAGCTGAGGCAAACTGGATCGATTGATAGTTACATTACTAAATTCCAGAGGTTGTTAGTGCTAGTGACAGACATCTCGGAGAGGTGGAGGATTGTGTTATTCATGGATGGGTTGTTGGAGCCTCTGAAGGGATGAGTGAAAGGGTTCAATCCTAGCACTCTCTTTGAGGTAATCAAGAAAGCAAGTGCAATGGTGACATCATCACCTTCATCATCTCTGAATTATTCACACCCCAAGCCACCTCTAGTTCCGAAGGAAAAGGACCACAAATTCCCTTTGAGGAAACCATTGTTGGATGAAGCTACCAGATAGGAACTCAGAAGAAGGAAGCTCTATTTTACTTTCAAGGAGCTGTGGGAGCTTGGGCACAGATGCTTAGGAAAGGGGAAAATACACTACATTGAGGTTTTGTCTAACGGAGAAGATAAGCATGAGGAAACTGAGCTTGAATGTCAGCAAGTTTCATCGGGTGACAACATGGATCGTGCAGAGAGGATTGCCATGTTGGTATGGCGAGGAGGTGCCATCACAGCACTTGCAGGCACTCTGAGGTGTACAATATTTTGGGTGTGGGGTACACTTCAAGGACAATGGGTGGTAGTCATGCTCAATAGTGGGGCCATTCTCAACTTCATCGATTCATCACTCGTGAACCATAGAGGGTTGCGTACGGAGGCACACAAAGGGTTCCACGTCAAGGTGGCGGGTGGAAACCTTCTATCATGTGCACATTTGGTTTCACAACTAAGCATCACCATGGGAAATCATACAGTGATAGACACTTTTTTGTGGTGGATTTGGATGACATGGAAGTGATATTGGGTATTCAGTGGATTGAGACTCTCGACAAGTACACAGAGTTTCAAAAGGATGGAATTCTCCTTGGAAGTAGATGGCAAAAAGATAGTCCTGTGGGGAATGTCGAATGGTGGCCCGAGGGAGATCTTAGCACTACAAATGGAGGCAATTTTCAGACACCACGATGTGGCCTGGCCTGGGCCGTGCACTGCTTCATTTCAGCAAATACACAGAGAACAGACCTGCAACTAGGTTGAAGAGCTTCAGATAGTTTTGGATAAGCACCATATGGTTTCCACCGACATTCCACCTGGCATACCCCCACACTGCGGATTTGAGCATACTATTGAGTTGGAGATTAGTGCCAAGCCTATCATCACGACATCGTACCGTCATCCTAAAAAGTTTAAGGATGAGATCGAAAAGACAATCCAGGAGCTTCTCGACAAAGGATGGATCAGACCCAGCTCTAGCCCCTTTGCATCGTCAGTAGTGTTGGTGAAGGATGGAACCCTCTGGATGTGTGTGGACTATCGTGCTTTGAATAAGAAGACCATCAAGAACAGGTATCCTATTCCCAAGATTGACGAGTTGTTGGATGGTTAGATGGCACAGTCTATTTTTCCAAGCTAGACCTCCGTTTCAGAAATAAGCAAATCTGCACGAGGGAACAAGATGTGGAGAAAACAGCCTTTCGTTGCTAGTACGAACATTATGAGTTCTTGGTCATGCCGTTTGGGTTAACCAACACGCCGGCCACGTTCCAATCTTGCATGAACCACATCTTCAACGGGCAACCGCGCAATTTTCTGTTGGTATTCTTGGATGACAGACTTATTTACAGTAAGACATGGGAGGAGCATTTGAGGCATTTGGAAGAAGTGCTGGGGATTATAGAGACTAAGTTGTTCGCCAAAAAGTCCAAATGTGAATTTGGAATGATGGAAATATTATATCTGGGACACATCGTCAGTTGGCGAGGGGTTCAGGTGCATCAGGGGAAGATTCAAGCCATTTTGGACTGGCCACCCCCCAAAACCCTCTCGGAGTTGCATGGATTCTTTGGGTTGTGCAATTACTATAGAAGGTTTGTGAAAGAGTTTTCACACCTTAGCGCACCACTTACGAATTTGACGAAGAAAGGATCTTTCCAGTGGAATGAGCAAGCACAACACACTTTCAAGAAGTTGAAGGAAGCCATGAGTTCTTGTCCAATTCTTACACTGCCAAATTTCACTCGACCTTTCATCCTAGAGTGCGACGCATCTGGTGAAGGCATCGGGGCTGTACTAATGCGGACCGTCACCCCATTGCATTTGAGAGTTAGAAGCATTCAGGAGCCGAACAATTGTATTCCATCTACGATTAAGAAATGCTCACTATCATGCACGCTTTGACGAAGTTTCGACAGTACCTTGTCGGGGCAAAGTTTGTTGTTCGTACAGACCACAACAACTTGAGGTATTTCTTGGAGCAGAGGGAGTTGAACGAATGACAACAAAAGTATGTGAGCAAAATCCAAGCATTTGACTTTGATATTGAATACGTGAAGGGTAAAAATAGTGTTGTCGCGGATGCGCTGTCAAGAAGGCTTGCCATATGCTCTCTGTCTCAGATCTTGACAAATTGGAAGGCACACCTGTTGGTTGAATATTCCAAGAACACATTTGAGTGCTAGCTGATGGATGGTGAAGTGCAGGATGACAGATACTAGGTGGTTGATGACATCATTTACCACAAGGACAAAATTTATTTGGTATCTGAGTCCAAGATGAAGGAGAGAATTTTAAAAGAGATGCACGACTCACCCTTGGCCGGGCATCTAGGATACCTAAAGACCTACAAAAAAATTAGCGAAAGGTTTTCGTGGGTCTCAAGAATGATGTCCTACAGTACGTTTGAGAATGCACCACCTGCCAGCAGAACAAATCTGAGCACACCCTACTTGGAGGACTGCTTCAACCATTGCTAATACCTGGACGGAAGTGGGATAGCATCTCGATGGACTTCATTTTCGGGCTTCCTAAGGTGCAAGGGAAAGATTGTATCTTCGTCGTGGTTGACTGGCTTACCAAATATGCTCACTTCGCTATTTCCACTAGGTATCAAGTGGCACGAGTGGCAGAGTTATTCTTCCATGAAGTATTTCATGTGCACGGTCTACCTTGAAACATAGTAAGCGACAAGGATAGCCACTTCCTAAGCACTTTTTGTACATAACTGTTTCGGCTTGCAAGAACAACATTGTCGCCAAGTACAAGTTATTACCTACAAATAGATGGACAGACAAAGATTGTGAATAAGTAGCTGGAAGGTTATCTCCGGAACTATATTTCGACACAACAAAAGGCATGGGTTAAGTGGTTGCATTTGAGTGAGCACTGTTACAATACCATGTACCACATGTCAATTGGGATGGCGCCATTCAAAGCATTATACAGTTTTGAGCCCCCATCATTCGTGGATATGGCGTTGGGTGACAGTTGTGCGCCAAAGGCCAAGCAATTGGCTACAGGAGGGTTTGGATATTTTGAGATCTCTCAAGGAAAATCTTCAAAGGGCCCAAAACCGGCAAAACATGTATGTTGACAGGCACTGAATCGAGAGAAGTTTTGAAGTTGGTGACTTGGTATACCTTCATCTTTAGCCCTACAGACAATCTTCTTTGAAGGCATGTGGCAAAGAGAAGTTGAGGCCATGTTTTTACGGGCTGTACCATGTGGTTTGGAGGGTAGTTGAAGTTGTCTACAAATTGGAGCTGCTTGAAGGGAGCCGAATCCACAACGTGTTCCATTTGTCTTGCTTGAAGAAGGTTGTGGGACAACACGTCACAATATCGAATGATCTGCCACCCATTGACGAAGAAGGAAAATTAGCTCTGGAGCCAGCTAAGATCATGGACACTCGAGAGAAGAAGCAGAGAACACCCACCGTCAAGAGGTTTCTTGTGCGTTGGAAGGATCTAACGATAGAAGACACTACCTAGGAAGACAAATATATTTTGGAGCACCCTAGTTTGCAATTGCTTGAGGACAAGCAATTTTTGGGCTGAGAGGACTGTGATGTCCCCGTTATTAAATAAAATAAGATAATAATATTTGTATTTGGGGTCCCGATCGATTCATGTACATCTCGGTCCCATCTTTTATTTTTGTCGTAGGTGTAGGTGTTGCCGTGTCGGCTCTATTTGTGCACCCTCAGGAGTTTATCCAATGGGTATTTATGACTGGCGTGTAGGATGTATTTTCCTTGCGACTTGAATTATTTTATTGTATTGCGAGTTCCAGTTGGAGTTTTTCTCTGTTTTTGCTATTTCGGAAGTGAAAACTTCCCTATTTGGCTAAACATAGTTTTGGTGGGATTTCCCCCTCACCCTATTCTACTCTATTTTTCCTTGGCTTCGGATCTGGCAAATCAGATGCGCTATCATTGTTTTTGAATCAAGAATTACTTCTGGAAAACATTGGTCTCTGGCATTCATCTTTTGGTATTCAGTTTTGTGCAAGACGGTACTCTGGCAACGAAGAATCTATAATCATTTGAAGACAAACTCCTTTCATAGTACAGATCAACTACCGTACGAACTGCTGAAACACCGTATGACCCCCCACCCTCGACTTCGTACAACCCTGCTTTGATTTGCTACGTACGACCCCACCGTATAGTGCTATCACCGTATGGTCTACATATTGATCCCACCATACAGACTTACTCCGCTAGTCTCACCGTACGGCCACCTCCCTTCAACCATTCGACTGTACAGTCCCCATCATCTATCGTACTGGCCACTTTACTGTCCAAACCGTATGTGCTAGATGCAAACGCTTGCATGAAGGTTTGTTTGGCCTAAGTACTCGACCAAGCAAGTCTGCAAATCACAATGGGAACATTACATGATGCAGATTGCAGCCTTTATGAGCAGTGTATTGAAGCATTAAGGCAGCCACAGGGTCTTAAGGCAGCCACATGAGTCACCAACAGGTGATGTTAGAGCTATAGGGCACATTTTGGGGGTTTTAAGTGCTAACATTCCATCTTGGTGCCAATAATACAAGCTGCATTCATATCCTGGTTTTTTTAAATCTACAATAAATTTACTTTTTACTATGTTAGATGATCAATAATTGTAATTCAATTCCAACATTGAAATAAAGAGGAGATTTTGTGCATAGTTGAGATAGTTTGTTTATATGCATTGTTTATATCTTTATTGTTAAAAACCTAAAAGAAACATAAACTACAAAAAACACAAAAAAACTCAAAAAAACTACAAATTTGCAAAAATCAATATCCATCAAAGACAGTTGAGTAGGGGTAGAACCAATGGGGTTCTTACAGTGGTATCAGAGCAATTTCCTTCCATCCTATTGAGGGGGTGGAAAAAAAAATAAAAAAATTAATAGAATTCATACATATGGCATTTGAGTAATCAACACTTTGACAGTTGTTCTAGTCATGGAAATAATCAGGAAAGCATTTAAATTGTGAAAGAAGATGAAGGTTACACCACAAGATATAATGGGTGATAGAAGTAATGAAGTGCTTAGCATGTTTGAGGAATATAACATTCTTCCTCAATATGTTAAGAAAGATTTATTTTTCTACCATTTTTTGGACTTTCATCGAAAGCTATGTGGTATGATTGGTTCAGCAAAGAAACAATATCACAGGATAGCTTGTGACCTATTTGCAAGAAGAGTTGGTTCATGTAGTGACAGGCAAATGGTGTCTGGTGGTAGGAAGGTGAAAATTGAAGAGGGGAATAAACATTAACAGCATCCAGGAAGTTATCAGCACTGATAACAATTCTGATTTTTATGACACGTACTTAATATTGGGCCTACTCATGATATAGCAGCCTTTCCATTTGTAAAAAATGGTTGTATGGAGTTCTTTAGTGTTGAAATTGAAGGATTGGGTGCTAGAAATGAGTTTTGTGATGTAGCTTCAGGCCACAAGTCTGATTTTGCAAATCAGACTTTGGAAAAAAAATTAGAAAACTCAGTGGTTGGTAATAGGTCCTAGGATTGGGTTTTGGATGGACTTGCAGCTACCTTGGAAGAAGTGTGTGAAGATATTGCCATATCAACAACTTCTTCCTTACCAGTTGAGCCATACGTTGAGATTCACTTTGTGAACAATCCTTTGTTTGAGATGGATATAGCATTGTCATATGACAATCCGCTTTTTGAGGTTGATGCTGATCAGTCCCCCAAGTTGAGCCTGGCACAGTTTTCACTATTTGTAGACACAGTTCAGTTTCCTATAGCAGCAATTGGCGATGTTCCTATGTCCACGAGTTATGGTTGTGAGCTAGTTGAGGATAAGGCCACACCTATTACAATTACAGGTGTAGTTGATATAGTTGGGATGAGTGCATCTATTGAGAGCAGCGGAGAACCACATGTTGCATCAGGTTCTCTTGTGGTTACATCTACTACAGGTGTTGTTGGTGATGAGTCAGATGACAGAGGTTATATTTAGAACTATGATAGTCAATGCTTGACTGAGGTGGGAGCTTTTCATTGTGACTACATAGGGAGGATTACTCATCACTACTTTTCTGATCCACACACAAAGGATTTGATGATGCGTCGGTGTGGATTGGCTCCAAGGTTGTACCATCTTTTGTGGGATGAGTATTTGCCATCTGTTGTAGATGGGATCAATGGCTACAAGTTGGATTACTTGCAGAGTCAACACATCCATGGGATCCTAGCTGGGGATAGAGATAGTGACTTTGTAATAGACGCTTTTGGATGTTCTTATCTCCTTAGTACAAATGGATGTGAGTTCAGTGTGCTTTGGGACCCGAGTGATTGGCACGGTGAAGGTGAGTGATTGGCATTGCAGTTTGGGTGGGTCTCATTGATTGGCTTCACCACTTTGGGCATGGTGAAGTTGAATTTAGAGTTGAGCAACAAAAGTTTGAGGATGTTCTTCGTGGCAGACTTTTGTTCAGAGTTTGGGATCCTTCTAGTGCATCGGGATTTTAGATAGAGCTCACTGAGGAGTTTACATAGTGAGGAGTGCCTACAACTTTCCTTTTGATCCTCCTATGGACAACCCCTTTCAGATGCATAGTGTAGTTGCACTTGTGTTGAACAGTGTATATGACAACTCAATTTGCACAGTTTGGGAAGCAAGCTTTGTCAGCCTTCAGAGTTGCTTCCCTTTCAGATGTTTATTCCTGCGACATCTACAGTCGGATTCGATTTAGATTGGAATATTTTGTCAGTTGTACTGGTGGTGATCTTATAGGAGCTTGTTGGTGATCACAGGGATTGCTCTTGGGATCTGGGTGGACTAGTGTGTTACTTGTTTTTGAGATTGCTTGGGGACAAGCAATTTCAAGAAGGGCAAACTGTAATATCCCCTTTTTAGCTCACCATATTTGGTGGTTTGCATTAGCCTATTAGTGACTGTTGTAGGCTGTTAGATGTTTAGGGGTTCTCAGTTGGCAGAACTAGAGGCCAATTCCCACTCCAGAGGTCAGGGATGTTCAAGATTGCTTTTTGTTTGCGTTAGTTTCCCACACTTACTATGTCTATTTCAAGAAAGTCAGAGTTTCTATGTTTAGCATGGCACCTAATTGTGGCAGTGTGGAGTTTTGGTATTGGTGACAGAGCTTTCATTCAGAGACTTACTATTTATAGTAAGTCAATTATGTCCATGTTGCTATTTTTAGCAGTGCTCCAGGACTTGGTATTAGCAATGTTCATCAGTAGATGAAGTGGAATAAGTTTATTGGCTTAAGTTCAAGATATAAATTATTAATAAAGGATTCTTTATTAATAATTAATTGTCTAAGTTATATTATAGTTTTTATTTAAATGTGGCCAATTGACACATTAAAGTGCATTAAATGAAAATGTTATAAAGTGGCACATTAAAGAATTATCCTAAGTCAACATGGGTTATTAAAAGGGCCATCTTTAATGGTTATTTATTGCATTTATGCAATTGATGCCAAGTCAAAGGGAAAATGAATTAATTTATATTAAGTCAACATGCTTTTTAAGCCAAACATATTTTAATGATTTAAAATGCAAAAAGCAAGGAGTTGGGTGTTGAATATATAAGGCTTTGGTGAAATGAATCGACTACCTTTATGATCATTTGCTTTTGTTATTACTTTGGCATGAACTTTTGGATCTGGGGAATTGGTGCTTGGACTAGGGTTCTCTCTTTGAGAACGTTAATTCTTCAGAGAATTTCAGGCATTTGAGGTGCTGAAAGATGCACTGAAATTTTCTATTGGGGAGATTCAATTCAAAGTCTTCATTTGAGACTAATTGTTGAGAGAATTCAATTGATTTGCAGCAACACAAGGGTTGATATCAAAGATTGCAATCAGTTTCAGTTTGTAGAGGTGATAGATTCTTCAAATGATGCAGATCGCAGCCTTTATGAGCAGTGTATGTAAGCATTAATGCAGCCACAGGGTCTTAAGGCATCCACTTGAGTCACCAACAGGTGACGTTAGAGCTAGAGAAGGTACATTTTGAGGGTTTTGAGTGCCAACGTTCCATCTTGGTGCCTATAATTCAAGCTGCATTTATATCCACGTTTTTTAAATCTGCATAAATGTACTCTTTACTATGTTAGATGATCAATAATTGTAATTCAATTCAAACATTAAATGAAGAGGAGATTTTGTGCACAGTTGCAGAGATAGTTTATTTATATGAATTGTTTATATCTATATTGTCAAAAACCAAAACAAAGCATAAACTCAAAAAAAATAAAAACTACAAATTTGCAAAAATCAATATCCATCAAAGACAGTTGAACACGGGTAGAACCAACAGGGTTCTTATATTTTCACAGTCAGCTTGAATGGGCAAATCTATTTACTAATATTTGGTTAAATTGTTGAATGCATAAGTGCTATTTTGAAGTACATAGCTCACCATTTTTAGCCTATATATTTGCATTTTCTACTGACATATGCATGAGAAAATATTGGCTTTTATTTCTAAGATATGGTATCTGAGCGGGCAAAGCAAGCCTATCTGTTATAGATATTTGTGTTTGTTTTGGCATACAATTGCTCTGTTTGGTGTATAACTTGCATTACAACACTTTTATTGTCTCGAGAATCAGGTTGAGATTATCAATGGGAATCATGCCACCGTGTCTTCCTTGCTTCTTGGAGTTGTTATTGTTTGCTTGCTGCTTTGCTTCACAACAAATGACCTGCACACATGAGTATTCAAAGCATCTCGCAAATTTGGAGATCAAATTGCATGTTGACTTTGATTTGGTCTCTAAAGGGCCGTTGTAAACAGGTGTCATCACAAGCTTGAAATCGATATCATAACCTCGATTTATTAGAGATTTGAAGCATAAGGAATGTGAAAATTTGATTGTGAGGCCGTCTAGAAGATCCAAAAACTATGAGGTCTTAGACTCAACGAATAATTCTTCCCACGTGAGTGCGTAGGTGGCAGATAGAAAGAATCTGCCTAGAGCCAATCAACAATTGATCTTAGACTTGCTCTTATTCTAAATAGAGATAAGGCCGATGTAGACCATGAAGGCAAAGGAACCCTTGCCGGCAACATGGAGGAAAGAATGAAGGGACATATAGATCATCTTCTTTGTTGTTCAGACATTTCCAACTTGCTTTTCATCCACAATAGCTATGATGGTTAATAGGTTCATCTTATCCACTATGCAAGCAGTGAGATTGAGTTTTTGAATTTGAACTTATCTTTATTCACATGCCTAGTGGTTTGAATTCTTTGGTATCACCAATCCGTGACTCTCAATAATCGCTTCTTATATCCTTTCAAAGTTGGTGATGTGGAGATAGCTTTATTTGCTTACTTTGGGCATGATATATGTTGTACTCTTGGTCCCTGATCATTTACAAGTGGTATGAAGTCTAAGGTGTCCCCAACTCTTGATCCTCGAAACTTTGATACTCTCATGTTTTTCACTGTTCATCCTTACCTATCTCCTTGCACGACCTAGCTTGCCATTAATGATTAGATTTGGCACTGCAATTACTTCAATGTTTTTTTTGGCCTAGAAACATCATTCATCTCAAGGGCGTGAATCATCATTCATCTCAAGGGCGTGGATTCACATACAATCCCAATGGTGAAAGATTTAGGGTTTCAATCTTTGCATTTCTAGTTGTTGTTAGAATGGCTCATTTTACAAATCATGAAGAGGTAGCTACTGATATTCTATAGTAGATATTTGTAATCATCTCTTTGGCTAGTCGTAGGTTTTTAGGAAAGCTTCCAAGCAATGAAGTGTGACAAGTTCTTATCTTAGGGTTTTTATCTCACCACATTTGTTGGTGTGATTATAATATTGATTTGATAAGCATCCAACATTTTTATGCATTGCAAATGTTATTTGTAATGATCTTTTCAGTATTGCATATGGTTTCTAGAATCTTGGAGAGGGATTATTAAGCATGTTCAATTGTTGATATCATACTTTTTTTTGTGATTTCTATTGTTGTGTCTTTTGATTGGTTGCGACCGTAACCCAATATAAGGGCATTGATCTTAGAAGTGTTTGACCCTTTGTGCATCTTAAGATGAACAAAGTCATTCTCTAGTTGTTTAAGAGTATGAGTTAGTTTGTATGCATTTTAGGTTTAAGCATTTTAACTAGTGAAACAACGAGTGTTGAAGGATTTGACCTTAAGAGAATCATGTTCTGTATACCCATATCTTGTAATTTTGCTATGACGTTTTGATCAGCTTAATCAAGGTTATAGAAAGAGGCTGGTCCTTGGCTTTGTGATAGTTTTTGGAGCCATGTGTACATTGGATTCTATTGCAAGTGTGCTTATGCAAAAACCTTTATTTGTGATTAAATCTTGTTCAATATTACTTGAAGGAACACCCTTGTAGGTCTCCTTGAGTCCAAAGCGAAGGAGAGATTATTCACTCTCGACAGTTGGCTTGGTATCACTCATTCTTTGTTGATAAGCTGGTCTAATCACCTTCTGATGCAGGAGCATCCTGGGTGTAAGAGCAATCTTGCATCACCCAAAAATATTTCTGGTTTCTTTTCAATAAGGGATATCTTGTGCAGAGCTACTATTTATGGAAACTTACTATTTTTAGTAAGTTGGTCATACGAGTTCGGAATGTTTTGATTTCACAGGTGGAGGTTCATCTTAGTCATATCAGCCTGCCAGTTGAATTTCATTGCCATATCATCTGTATAGGTGAAGTTATTGAGGTTTTTGGGTATAAAATCTTTGAGCTCAATTTTGAAGGCCTTAGAGGCTTCGGATCATGATCGACCCCTAGCTGACTGGAGCTTGTGTGAGTCAAGCACTGTAGATCAGGTCCTGCCATTTCCGAAAAGTGGTTATAATAGAAAAATAGAGCTACGGTTAAAAAGTTATGGTCTTGGATGTTGGGGTACCTTAAAACATAATTTGTAATTCTTTTGAGCCGACCCTAATGTAATAATTATGAAAAATAAAATAATTCTAGGGGTAGTCAGCCTTAAGGGCTAAAATTTTTGGAACCTTCTTAGGCGGTGGAAATTGCCTATATAAGGAAGGCCTGTAGTGTTGTCCAGGGCGGTTCTGGGTAGTAGTTATGGGTAATGATTCGAGGCTTTGTCCTACAAAATATTGTAAGGAAAATGCCCATGTGGCTTTGCATATTTTAATTCTGAAATTTGTAATTCCACATTTGTGGAGATAATAAGAAGCCCATTTTCTGTTCTTGCAAATTGTTGTTGTTTCTTTGTTTTTGTTATGTGTTTGAGGTATGGAGCACCCTTCATCACCTTCAAGAATAACATTTGCTTTGTGTTGAAGTGGATTAGTCCCTCCAGAAGTTTGAGCAGAGATTTTAGGACCCAACAATACCTGCATGTTAAATATTTGCATTTGAGAAAATCTATTTGAGATTCATATTTTTTCAAAAGGCTCTTTCAATTTTTGTTTCGTCCATGCTTCAATTTCCTGAACATATTTCCATTTCTTCCAAAACACTGATGTGTTAATGTGGCTCTAGGTTTGCAATTCCTGAAGTACCTTAAAGATTCCATTGTGTAAGGCATTAGCTATGCTATTGATGTCGTCATTTGTAAGAGTTTTTTAACCAGATTATGCCATAGTGATGTCTGCACCACATTATGATTGCACTGCAGGTCACACCGCAAATAATTTTTGGAGTGACTGAAAAATCAGAATAGTCTAGCTGAGATGTAGGGACCTAAATGCATTGTATTTGTGCTAGTCTACTAGAATTGTTTGTGATTTATATTTGACAATTTGGTTCCTGCCTTTATTGCATGAATTTCAGGCCGTTTTCTCGCAGAGCTTACAAAGCAAGTTTTTTCTGATCTTGACGCAAGTAAATACCAGGTTGGTGTTCCAACTCACAGAGTTTGGGGACTTGAGTAATTTCTTATTGCGATTTGTTTACAAAATATGAGAGCATTTAGTGTAGTTTGTGTTTGGCAATTTGACAATTTCAAACATTTATACTGCAATTACATTGAGGGATGCATTTCATATGAATTTTTTTGCCTATTGTCTTCTTAGGGTAGTCATTATCAACAATGCATTTAACAGTTCATGCTGTTCCTGCTTTTGATGTGGCAGATGGCAGAGTACAGAATATCAATCTATGGAAGAAAACAAAGTGAGTGGGACCAAATGGCAAGCTGGATAGTCAACAATGAGTTGTATAGTGAAAATGTTGTTTGGCTGATTCAGGTTTGTTAATAAGGTTTCTAAATGTCATTCTATCCTGTCAATTAAACTCTTAGTTTTGGACATGCCGGGATATTAAACTCTTAGTTTTGTGCATGATGGGCCCCAATGATAATGAATTGAGTTTCTGGAATTCTTTTTGCATGTCCAAATAAAACATTGGGAGAACTTCAGTGATAAGTGAATTTAGAATGAATGTACTTATCAATTGAAGGAGGGCCATAATTCTCTGTAGTGTACATATCTTCCGACAGAGGCCCCTAAAAACTAATTGATATTTATCAATAAAATTAGACTATGCCATTGTATTTGGGATGGATCCCTTCAATTAGGGGTGCTTTGAAGTTATACGGATGCTAATAGTACTTGGGCATACAGCTTTTTAGAAGCTCACTTTTTTTTTTTGCAAATAATTCCAAGAAGTATTCCACTTAGTTACTCTTTCCTCTCCTGGATATTGTATATTATTTGTAATCTCATTGACCGTATTTTGATCATGTTTCTTAAAAATACCACATTCTAAGGGCCTTGATAACATGGGTGATATATTGGCAAATTAGTAACCTAGACTGATACAATCTTCATAGGTTTAGATTTTTTCCTTTTCTAGTTGTGAATGCCCATAGCCGATTTGGGTAATCTTTATGAGTGTCGTAGAGCTTGGTTTTATATAATCACTCTATTTGTATAGGTTTCTAGATCACGTGTTTATGGTCTGCGGCTGCATCGTATTTTTGTTTTTGTTCGTTGCTCTTGTTGGGGTTCTATGGTTTTCTCTTCCTAGATTTTCGTATTGTATTCTATTTTTGTAGAACTTATTTTGGTCACCTGTGGACATTAGTATAATTTCTTTCTTTCAATTCTTGCTTATGATGTGGACCATGATATCCGCTCAAAACAAATAATTTTAACCTGTTGCCTTTGATTTACATATGAATTTAACATTAGTTTCTCTGTTAATGTATTTTTTATATTGCGATGCTTGTTTTCATGATAAGAATTTAACACTTAAATATGTGTCTTTTTATGGAGACTAATCTATTCATATCTTCATTTTCATTCTTTTGTTTGTTTCAGCTGCCAAGGTTATATAATGTGTACAAGGAAATGGGCATAGTTACAAGTTTTCATGATATGCTGGACAATGTTTTTACTCCACTATTTGAGGTTACAGTTGATCCAAGTTCTCATCCTCAACTGCATGTCTTTTTGAAACAGGTTTGCTTCTTATTTCTTATTTAGTGGTCCAAAAATTTCAAAATATTTATAAGGCTTTTGATGAAATGTTCATTTTTATTTGCAATTAATCCTCATTGATAATTTCGTGATATGGTTATTTTTGTGAAACTATTTAGTGTGGGCTCACTTGGTTTTCCTCCTAGAAGGTCACTCTTATAAAGGAAACGTGTAGATCAATAACCTGGCTTGTAGAACATTGACTGATTCTACTGGCTTTATTGGATAGATTTTAATAGGAGCTTTGTCATAAAAAAAAGTCTACTGCTATCTGTCCACAATTAACAGTGATTCTTCTGTTAAATTAAGGCAGTTGTCGATAAAGTTGAATCCAGATAGATAGACAATCCTTTGCCTAATGGTAAGCCCATAGTTTCTGGGAGATGGGTACTAGCATTGGAAATGGGGCTGGCAAACTGGTATGTCTGTTTTCAAAATAATGAGGGACAGATATTTGAATACAGCAAATATAAAAAATATTAAGAATATTATATAAATTCAGAAAAGAAAAATATTCAATGATTATACAAATTAAAAAACTGTAAAACGCTTTAACATTAAAAATGTAACATTTCAAAGTACAGAAATAGATGTCAATGACAGATGAGATTATTTATCTTGTTTTTGCAGGGGGGATGTTCGCATAACTGCCATTATTTAAAAAACATGCCATGAGTGAATTCTTATGTGGCTATATTTTGGATCAATTGGCAAAACTTGAGTGAATATAGACATCTTAATCCTTTTTTATTATTTGTAATCTTACTACGTCTTGTCATTTAACGAACTATGTATATATATATATATATATATATATATATCTCTGTGTGTGTGTAGATATATCTACACGCAGGCACACAGTCTAAAAAGCAAAGTTACAAAAATATTTCAAGTGTCCAGCTTGTGAACGAAGATGCATCAAAGGAGAAGAATAACGGCATAGGTTCATATATGGAATACACACAAGTGTTATTCTATCTCATGGGATTAGACATCTAATATATTGATTATCTATATCTAAAGCTTTTTGAATTGAAAAGAAATTGAAAGGTGAAAGATCCCCAACCAAATCTGATCTGATTTTCCGATTTGTTTGGTTGCTGATTGGAGATGTTTTTTGTTGTTTGCAACGAGTTATGATTTTTAAGTTTCAATGCCAATGGTAGTTTGAAACTTGCCAGGTATAATATGCAAATAAATATGATTTTGACCATGAAATGCAAAAGATGACTAATATGAAAGATCAGAATTCTGATTTATTTTGAACAATAATGCATTTATTCAAAATGAGATATCTAAAACACTACAACAATGTAAAGAGCCTTGCTGGCTCTTTGCTCAAACAATGCTAGAAGATGATATTTATTTCTTTTGTTTTGCAATTTTTAGAAGTTTTTGACATATAGAGATGCAACTGAAATTCTAAAACATTATAAACACAATTCCAAATTCCAAATTCCAATTGCAGACGAATTTAATTCTGCGAACATACAAATATATTGTTGCTTGATTATTAAAATTTATAAGTCAAAGTGCACCTTGCAAATATATTAATGGCCGCCAGCAAATGATTGAAGTCGCAGCCCTCCTGGTAGTGAAACATAGCCTTCTAGGGGGTTGACGCTGCACTTAAAATGCTGACGCAGCCTCTAAGAAAGTTATCATAGTATCCCTTGAATGGCGATGCAGCCAATGTTGTAATAATCGCAGCCCATAATATAAGGAACGTGACTCAATTTAAACCTTCGTAGCCACCAATAAATTAACGCAGCCTCCCAAATTCCGACGTGAACCTCAAGGAGAAAATGCTCCAGCACTTGGGTCATGTTTTTGACTGAAAATGCACAGTATTGAACAAATTCGGTTTACAACAGCACTGAGTTCGCAGCCAATGAAATCAGAATTATTCCACAGATGTTCAAAGCACAATTCACCACTATATCTAGTGATTCAAAGTGCAAAAAAGGGGAGGAATCAGTCCTCTAGTTGAAAGACCCTTCAACTATTTCTCCAAATGATAGAAAAGCAAAGCCAATAATGAATAATGATTTTTCCATAGTCTTTTTTATAATAAAAGAAGTGTGGCTTCTCCAATACACTTTTCACTTAAGAAGCTTCTTGCACACACTTTCAAATTAGAAGCCTTTATTTAATAACTTTGAATTAATAATGAATAACTCCCAAGCTAAAAGCTTCATGAAGACACTTTTCACTGAAAAGGCTTCTTCAACACACCTTCAAATTACAACACAAATGATAAAGTCATTTATTAAGATAAACTTAATAAACAACTTATAATATGAAGCTCCATCAAATAGACTCTATTATATGCTCATGATGCCCAACACCCTATGCCTCCACTGCACTACTAAAAATAGCAACTTCCCAAAATAGACTTACTAAAAATAGTAAGTCCCTCAGACTGAGAACTCTGCAAATGAATCCAAAACTCCACTGATACCAATGCTCAGGCGCTATGCTAAAAATAGTAATCATGACGATCACCCCAAAAAAGAACTTACTATAAATAGTAAGTTTGTCAATTTGACTCAAACGAAGAGCAATCCTGACATCATAGACTTCCAGGGTGGAAACTGACCACTGGCTCTGCCACATGACCCCCTCCAAAATCCTGATTAGCCTACAAAGGTCACAAAAATAAGCTAATCCCATATGCCTAAAAACGGGGACATTACAAACAAGAATGGGCATACCTGGAATTCCAACGCTCACTCCAAGAAGGGTTTTTATTGCTAAAATCACAATAAGATTGCCGTCCATCTAACTAGGTGGTGCCAATAAGTTTTATTTGTAATGTTGATAATTACAAAAAGCAAATTTGAAGGAATCTCTAATTCCTATGCCTAGCTTGCAGGCAAGATCACCTTGCCATTTGATAAACTCTTAATGTGCATCAATCCGATCCATCATAAATCCCTGTTGTCTAAATGAACCTCACAATTGATCTACCGATAATTCTGATCTAGAGATTGCTGCACAAATCCCAACACCATATCCAAGGTGTACGTCTACAAGAGAATGAAAATGGCCTTAGGAAAGGGTACAATTGGTGTATAGGAATGTACGACTGGTAGATGTGATATCAGCCGTCACAAATCTGCCCAAAAACCCGTCCTCTAACTGCTGCAAACTGAATCAATACTTGATATTGTTGTCAGTTTGCCCAATGGTGAATTTTGGGTGAATTCACTCCTCCAGGAAAGCTAGGGTTTTGGCCAACCTTCTAATCTTCAAGGATGTAATGACCCTTACTATAAAGGCCACTAAAAACCACTATTGCTGGACTGTGATTTCGTCAAACACTTGGCACGCAACTGAATTGTTTAGGTTTGGAATGTAATGGCTCAAAGTTGTAGTTGTTAAGCAACAAATCCACAATGTTTCAATTGATACAATACAATGCCATTATGTAATGAAATGCAATCAATACCAATGCTGTCTTTTACAAACTATCACAATTTCCAGAACTTCAATGACTTGGCACCAAGGGAATTCAATGAACTATTGCCAAACAATGATAGGACTTTTATATCAATGCAAATTGAAATATGAGTTACTCAATGTCTGATTACAATATGCAAAGTATGATAATGACTGAATTCTGGAAATACATGGACTGTTACAACTCCCATACATGGACAATGAAACTATTGCAATGTTAAGACCTCATCCATGCACCTAACATTCACTATGACATCCCACATACATATAACTGGTTTCGGTGGATAACAGTGACTGTTTACCAAGTATTAAACCTGCTTTTGTATCACTATCCAAGATATACCAATATCCTATGCAGCTGGGTACAAACAGAGACTAAGTTCATAATATTTCTTGTCACATGAACAACAATTGATATTCATCCATCATATACAGCAATGACTGTTAATGCACACTTTTATTACACTTTTGACATCAACTATCAAACACAAAGAAAGTAGGAGAACCTGGAAATGCTGCAATGTGTTGACTGGAGAACGCTGAAGCAAACAGTGCCAAACTGATTCCAAACTGCCCCTCTGATTACTGCTGTACAGCCACTGGTACAGGCCGTACCTGTACGGACAGTACTGCACCTATATTAATTATTTGTGGGTGTCTTGGCTGCCACAAACACCATGAACAGAATCGCCTGATAATGTGTAATGTCCTCCCCAAAGCATAAAATCGATCTCCAAATGATTTGAGAGATATGAGTGAAAATATGAGTCTTAGGCCCTAGTATGGAATGTCTGAAAATGTGCCAAATTGTCTTCAATCTTTGCCAAAATAATTCATCAATGCAAATGATGAATTCAAACCCTTATTCCAAACAATTGCAAACCCTCAATATCAATTTTTCAGGTCTGCTTTTTCGAACCGCTTTTTCGCATCCGCTTTTTTGTTTTGCTTTTTCGGATCCGCTTTTTCGTTTTGCTTTTTCGGATTGCTTTTTCGAACCTGCTTTTTCTTCCTCTTGCAACCAAAACTCAAACCCTCAGGTAAATTTGAGGATTCCAAATAAGCTCAACATGAAATGGCTGAATACCACTTCCAATGTGCAACCCTTCAGAAGATATCTCACTTCCTCAGTTATGCAAATCCAAGGGAGTTTTCGTTCCCAAAGATCTAATGAAAATTTGTAGACCAAATGACTACAAATTGCTCCAATATGGAAAAGTAGAAGAATCCTCAAATCACCTTGTCCAAATGAATGCCCAAGCCCCCTATTTATTCACTTTTTGAGAAGTTACTAAGAACTTCTAGAAGCATCCATTATAAAATCCCATTATAATGCACTTTTATAATAATATAACTTATAAAATAAAAAGTGCAACTCAACTTAAAATTATAACATGTGGGGCCCGCATAACTCATAATAATAAAAATAAGCTCTAAATCACTTCTCCAAGAGCAAATACGACCACTAATCTACAAAATGACTCTCTCCACATCGCCACCAGTCTACGAGAGCCTGTGATAGACTGATCCGGCACGCTAAACGATGTCAGCCAGAATGGGGACATGACAAAGGAGCTTTCGTTCCCAGATGCTTAAAACTTCTAGTCAAACTCTTTTGGCTTAGAGCTCAAATTCAATTCTCAACTTAAAAAATGAATGAATGAGTTCCTAGACTTGTTGGGACTCACCTAAACTCAGTGAGTCACGAGCTGGGTGACTCTAGGCGAGTCCCAGGGACTTGGATTTGGACTCACATGAGTCTGGGTTGTGACTTGCCAAGTCACGAGTCACAACATGACTCGCCAAGTCCTGATGGCAAGAGTCAACCGATAGAGCTCGAGTTATTTGGGAATTTTTTTTGGGTGTTTTAACTTAATTTTTTTTCTTTTATAAAATATAACATTTAAGTGTAAGTCACATATTTTCGTTTCTTATACTTTAAGTTATATTTTATATAAATATTGTTAGGATGTTTAAGAGTGGTTTTAGATCTCCAGGGGTTGTAATGGAGATTTTGGACTTTGGAGATCCTAAAATATTTTAGACTTAGCCAAGTTTCAGTAAATAGCATGCTTCCATCAATGTTCTTTTCCATAGTTTTTCTTGACTTTTCCAAGACTTTTTGATACTTAGATTTTCCAAGAATTCCCTCATCCCCTGTACACATCTAAGTTTTCTGTTTCCTTCAGCTACAATTTGCATTTATGCTTATGTGATAAATGCATATTCATGTATGTGATTAAAATGTCAAATTAGCTTCTATTTGATGATGTTATTGTGTCTATAAGCTGTATTCAATAAAGGTGCATGAAACGAGTTTTAAATCCTTAAGAATATCTAAATTTCTTGGGTTTTTTCACTTTGCCGAGTCTCAAGTCCTGAGTCGGAACAGCCTTGCCAAGTCTGAGTCTGGGAACTTTGGAATGAATCTAAGTTGCCAATTTGAGTTCGGGTTCACTGGTATGACAAAATTTTGAAATGGGGTTTGGGTTCTTTAGTATAAAAACATTTAAAATATATATATATATATATATATATATATATATATATATATATATATATATATATATATATATATATATTTATGCATCCTATAACCATGAATTAAGATTAGAATGTCATATAATATCAATTAAACAACAAAAACACCATAAACTTGTAATCATAGCATCATGATCAGACCGTTCAAGTTCAACATCAAAATATTAAATTATCAAATGATAAATCATAACATCAAGTTCACGTATCATTGTTTCAAGTTTCAAGTTCAACTAATGGATTAGTAATTTATTCATCATCATCATCATTTCTTCTTCTTCTTCTTCATTGGCATTAGTTGATTCACATATAGTGCTAATGCCAATGGGATCAACTGCAGCAATAACATTATTGGTGTCAAATTCTTCAAATTTAGCAACTACAAGTTGAGAAGTGGAAGCATCCAAGTCCGAATGCTCTGCATTTAAAATCCTGTATCTTCATCTCCCCTTCATTGTATTCTTTATTATTGTGCGAGATGAGATGCAAGTTGCAATGCACATATACTAAGTTTTCCGCTCTTTTTGATTGCAACCTATTGCACTTTACTGAGTGGATGGAAGAATATGTGCGCCAATTTCTTTTTGATGCGGATGAACTAGCAACCTATGAAGACAAGACAAAGTAAACAATTAAAATAAAATTATTAATCTTATAAAATAAAAATTACGAGCAACTCATGAAGACAAAGTAAACTAATTTTTTTTAAATAAAACTTGTGATATAATTTTGATTGCAAGGGGTTGTTGCGTTTGGAATCTTTGGCCATGGAGGTACTACCAACAATGAGCATCCTTCCTAAACCGATGACAAAGAGCATCATTACTTAGACCTCTTGCATTCACAAATTCTATGAACTCATCTGTAATCAAATCTCGCATATCATTGTCAAGAAAGAGTCATTCAAATGTTGTCTTGTATCCTTCAAACACTTATAAATCTCTATATGATGACAACCTTCTTGGTAGATCAACATATTGGGTGCTATAATAGTTTGGTGTCAATGCATAGGCAAGAAAATGAAAATGTAGTGTGTCAGTATTGAGGAACACGGGGGGGGGGGGCTAAATCAGTGCTCGGTACTTTTTAACTTTACTTTACTGATTGCACAACCATAAGCTAGCCACAATGAAAAGTAAACAGATAAAGGACAAAGTAAGCATCCACAAACTCATGACAACATAATTTTTTTGTTTGGAAACCCAATTAAGTGCAATAATACAAAATGGGAATACACTAGCATTCAGGCACGTTGCTTGGAGCACACTGCTCAATTACAAAATAAAGCTACAACCCTTAGAAAGCTCACTTCTTACAAATTGTGTTGGACTACAATTCAAAATGATGAACCGAGAATTAGCATCATCTATACCAATACAGTTCCATGCAAGTACATCAAATATACATCAACCTAACCTCTACAATCAAGTACATAATATCTCTAACCTTCGCATAATATCCTCTTGCCATCACATCACCTGCATCATCACAATAACTTGAGCTTATATACCCATCATCAAAATATAGTTAGTTCACTGTCGGCTCAAATAGCAAAATATGTAACATGTAAAACCTCTAGCAATACATTGATCAAATCTCCATGCTAACCTCAACCAAGATGTAGATATCATGCGACATGTCAACTATACCAAACTATGAGATCAAATCGATTGGATCATCGATCTAGTAGGATCATCGATTGATCCACCTGCTGACTGTCTCTGCCTACCATACTATTCTGACAACCCGATACTTAGAATATCAAAACTTACCCAAAACATAGCATCAGTTGCTGCGAACACATAATACCATAGCATATACCTCTAACAATCTTCAGCTAGCTTCACTACTTATAATTCAACCGAACTTCTTCATACTGAACCTTTTACCGAATCTACACATTGGTGCTTGTTCTTCCATACTTAGCCAATTCTCCATTTTGACCTTCAGTATATACACAATATGTTGGGAGATCAAATGGAGTCAGTGCAGTTGTCATCAATGATTACATACAACCATTGAGTAATAGTGTCTATTGCCCAACAATCTCCCCCTCTGGCATTGATGGCAACACTTAGAGAAAAATGACTAAGTGTTCAAAGCAAAATGCCAAACTCCAAAAACTATCTTTCCTAACCAAAAAATCATGCTCCCCTTGAGCTAATCAACTCATTTTTCTCATCTTATCTCTCTCCATTCGACATCAATGCAAAAGGTGGGGAAGAACTCCAAAAGTCACCTACCAAAATCTTATAGCATCCGCTTATATACATAGATATGCGAAGTGTACTTACAAAAGTTTGAAAATATAAGAAAAGTTTCTCTGTAGAGCTGTAAAATCAACATCCCAACTTTTCTTTAGACTCTCAGAAATTTGAATTTTCTCGCAAACTGCATATGCCAGTTTCTCTGCTTCACTTACATCAGGGGCATTTGGGAATTCATGTGTTGTAGTTGCTTCCTTCACACATCTCGACAGAATATCAAGCTTAGGAATAATCTGACTTATCAATTCTCTGATCCTAACCTTAGTTCTTCCCTTCTCAGTGAAAAGGGTCTTGACCTTATCATTAAGTTTAGTCACTTAGGCTGAGTGAACTGAAGCTAATTCCTTCAAAGGGTCATATCCTTGTGATATCTCAGTCGATTTAGCTTCACTCTCCTTGACTATCTTATCAATATTAGTTACACATTTAGGATAATCAATACATGACTTATATATTTTACTTCCTTCTCCCAAAGAGTCTTCTAGTCCTTGAATAGCAACACTCAATGATGCCTTATCCTATGCAATCATTATACTCAACTGATTAAATATTCTAGTGTTGAATTCATTTTGTACCATCACCATAGCTGATTTTTCAATAGATTGAAAATGTGTATCGACTGCATCCAATAGTCTTGGCTGACTAGATCTGGAATCGTTTTGATCTAATATATAATGTGGCATAATTTTGCTCAACACATTTATTGCCCCGGTTAAGAGTTTTTTTCCCTTCTCACTAGACCTCAAGATACGCTCTCTTGCTTTGGCATGACTAACCGAAGCAAGTCCCATCAACTGATCATCACTAAGAGTATCCAACTCAACTGGACCTTGAATCTACATATCTGTGATCTCCTTCCCTAAGAATGTAGGTACTGCCTTTACACTGTCTCTTGCCTCCTCAAACTCCTCATCTTTTACTTCCTTAACCTTCTCATGGGTCTGCTCATCCAAAGGATTTAGTTTAGTTCTAACTTCTTTTTTCTGATCCTCACCATGAGTTATTTCTGCCTCAGTTTGTCCTTGGTCTAGTTCAATAGGCCTATCATCTGTATTGTCTTTCTCTACTGCCATAATCTCCTTATATTTATCTTTTGTTACTGTTGCTTTGTAGTTCATTACACCAGATATATCTACCTCATCATCTTGACCTATAAAAAGTGTTATGGGTACACCAGAAATAAATAAATCTGGTTCAACAACTGTGGAGTGGAAACCTATATGCATTGTAGATTCACGAGTTGTCTTCTTGTGTTCCTTCAGTGGAGGACCTTCATACCGATTTTCCAAAAGTATTTTGCTTATCACTTCCTTTGTTTCCTCAACAACCTCATCAATTTTGCCACCCATCATCTAATTTATTCCGATTTTAGTCAACAATTGTTTTTTTGCTTCCTCAAGGAGTATCTTAAGAACATTGGTTGCAACGACCGGAAATATTTTTATTTATTACACCTGATTTTCTTATCTTCTAATGCAACCAGTCTCTTTTCGTCAAGTTTAGTAAATAGATCATTAGGGATTTCCTCTTTGATCTCAACAAGTGCTCTATTAAATCTATTCAAATAGTTTATTGTTTCTTTCTCTAATCTCCTCTTCTCATTTTGATCATACTTGTGGTAATATTTCTTCAATTGAACTAAAATACCATGCTC
Source organism: Chamaecyparis obtusa (assembly GCA_027943335.1). Lineage (NCBI taxonomy): Eukaryota > Viridiplantae > Streptophyta > Pinopsida > Cupressales > Cupressaceae > Chamaecyparis > Chamaecyparis obtusa. Next base: position 3,801,585 of record BSBK01000685.1, on the reverse strand, counting down.
AACCAACTTATTTAATACTTCAGTGATTGGTGACTTGACTTACCAGTTACAACTTCTTTAGGTATTTTGCCTATCACCACCTTGGCTGCCTTAGTTCCTTCAGATCTCAACTTCTTCGAGTCATTTGACTCTATCAATTCACTTTTGTCTTCTTCCTTGACTCTTCTTTTAGTCTTGGCTTCTTTACTTGCTGATTCCAAAAATTTCTTTGGTTTTTTGGTCTTTGGCGGTGTGACCTTTGGTGTAGATGGCTTGGGTGTCACTGTTTTTCTTTGAAGTCTTCTCCTAGTAAATTTGCTTCTGAATGGTATGGAGGGAGTGTATCCATCATCATCATCCTCTACATGAATAGGTTTGTCTTCTTTTTCTTTCTTCTTTGAACTTTGTCCTAGCTTTTGGCATTTGTTGTTTGGTAAAACCCATTCTTTCTCCCATGATTTCAACTTCTGTGTAATGTTCCTGTCATTAAATGACTATTAAAACTATTGTATGTGGGTCCCGATTGATTTAGCTTATCTCGGGCCCATTATTTCTTTAGGCATAGTTTTAGTTGACACCGTCGGCTCTTTTGTGCACTCTCGGGAGTTTTCCCTGACGGGTATTTATGCTCGGCGTGTAGGATAGTTTTCATATGTTGAGATTTGATATTTTATTTATGTTTGCGAATTCCTATTGGGGATTTTGCTCTGCGCCATTTCGGAGGTGAAAGACCCTCCCTATTTGGTACTCCGCAGTTTCGGTGGGATTCAACCCTCACCCTATTCTGCTTATTCTGCTTGTATCGGATCTGGCAAATCGGAAGCTCTATCAATAAAGTCAATAATATTGTTCTGGCAATCATATTTGGTTGGCGTATTGCTCTATGTTTGCAAAGTCACATCTAATTATCTTCGGAGGAGAAGTAGTCTTCAATCGAGTGTCTGGAAGGCACCACTAACACGGTGCCAATTCCATCTGTACTGCCACGCCAATCCCATCCGTACTGCCACGCCAACCTCCAACTGTGCGGCATACATTCCCGAACCGTACGACATTCATTCCTGGACCGTATGGCCACCATGCACACTCCCAGGTTACCGTACGGCTCTTCCCAGTCTCCGTACATCCTCCAGAAGTCTTACATTTCACTCTCTCAGTGACATACAGACAATAACTGATCTGATACAGAGGTCAACAGGCGAGGGTGGAAGTTGGGAACATTACAGTGGTATCAGAGCTGGTGATTCTGCCAGCTTGTGGGTATTGAATGAGAGTTTACTCAAGGAAAAGGAGCAGATCTCACTTGGTCGGAAGAATGGGCGATCCTCAAGATCCTACGGCTGAAGTCATGACTCTTCTGAGAGAGCTCACTAAGAATCAAGCACAGATAAATGACACTCAATGCCTCATGAAAGAGACTGCGAAAATTGGCCGAAAACAAGATATCCGCGGAACAAAGCGACAACTCTGTCTCCGGACGAACAAATCATCAACCTGTGCGCTCTCGACCCTCAATGCCAACTTTTCCCTCATGGTCCGAAGAACGGCGGGGAGAACAACCAAACTTCCAAGATGTACAAGATTGGCTTTGGGATGATTGGAGAAATGCAAATATGGAAGGAGATATATCCTACAAAGATTATGCTGAACTCAGAATGAGGTATTCGGGTGGATACAAGCATGGCCACTATAATGACGATCTGAGACAGAAAATGGGCAAAGTCAATTTATCCTCCTTTGATGGGTCTGGAGCTATCACAGCTCGAGCGTGGGTGCAGAAAGCAGACACATATTTCTAGCTCAACCCTATGCTAGAAGATGAGGCCATCAAATTTGTAGCACTACACCTTGAATGAATAGCTCACGAATGGTGGCATCATGGCATGGTTACCCTCGGCCACGACCAAGTAAATTCCTATGCTGAATTCACCGAGAGATTGATTGACCGTTTTGATGGAAGGGATCCAGAACTGAATTTCAAAGAATTGGCTTAGTTAAAGCAATCTGGCACAGTCGATGGTTACATAACAGAATTTCAGAGAATGTCTGTCTTGGTGACTGATATTTCAGAAAGACGATTGGTGGTATTGTTCATGGATGGATTGGCGGAGCCCTTGAAGGGATGAGTGAAGGGATTCAACCCCAACACACTCATGGAGGCAATCAAGAAGGCACGCGACATGGCGACATCTTCATCTTCGTCAACCAAATATCACTCCTAGTCCAAACCACCTCTCGCTCCATAGGAGAAAGACAACAGACCTTCGCCTAGGAGTCCCCCGTTGGATGAAGAATCCAGGCAGGAACTCAGAAGGAAGAAACTCTGTTTCAACTGCAAGGAACCGTGGGTATCGGGACATCGATGCCTCGGGAAAGGAAAAATTCATTACATTGAGGTTTCGTCTGATGGAGAAGAAGAACAAGAACTCGAGGTGGAGGCAACCGAACAACAAGGTTCGGGGGAGGAAAACATCAATCGAGGGGAAAGACTTGCCGCATTGTTCAAAAGGGGAGGTGCCATTGCTACCTTGGCTGGAACTCCGAGGTGCACGGTGTTCCGGGTCCGGGGTACCCTCCAAGGACAACGGGTCGTGGTTATGCTTGACAGCGGAGCCACCCTCAACTTCATCAACTCCTCACTAGTAAGCCGACGAAACTTGTGTACGGAGGCACACCAGGGATTTGATGTCAAAGTGGCGGGAGGAAGTTTGTTGAGATGTACGCATTTGGTTCCGAAACTAAGCATCACTATGGGTAACCACACGGTGACAGATGATTTCTTCGTGGTGGATTTGGACGACATGGAAGTCATTCTGGGCATTCAGCGGATGGAAACGTTGGATGAATACACAGAGTTTCAAGCGAATGGAGTTCTCCTTCGAGGTAAATGGGAAGAAGGTTGTGCTGAGAGGGATGTCAAACGGAGGCCCAAAGGAGGTTTCAGCACAGCGAATGGAAGCTATCTTCCGACACGACAATGTGGTTTGGGCCGCACACTGTTTTGCCTCGACAGAACCCATACAGAGACAAAGAACAGACCAACAGGAAGAAGAACTTCAGAGGGTATTGGATAAGTACAACCAGGTCTTTGCTGACATACCACCAGGCATACCACCACACCAAGGGTTCGAACACACCATTTAGTTGGAGGCTGGTGCCAAACCAGTAATCATGGTACCATACTGCCACCCTCGGAGGTTAGAAGATGAGATTGAAAAAACAATTCAGGAATTGCTTGACAAAGGTTGGATCAGACCTAGCACTAGTCCCTTCGCATCTTCGGTGGTGCTCGTCAAAAAGGATGGAACGATGCGTATGTGTGTGGACTACCGCGCACTGAACAAGAAGACAATCAAAAACAGGTATTCGATTCCCAGGATAGATGAATTGCTGGGCGAGTTACACAGTGCCGTTTATTTCTCTAAAATAGATCTCCGTTTCGGATACCATCAAATTCACATGCGGGAAGAAGATGTGGAGAAAACAACTTTCCGTTGTCACTACGGGCATTATGAGTTCCTGGTCATGCCCTTTGGATTAATGAACGCACCAGCCACTTTTCAATCATGCATGAATCGCATCTTCAACAAACAATTGTGTAAGTACTTGCTGATATTTTTTGATGATCTCCTAATTTGCAGTAAAACCTGGGAAGAACATTTGAGACAATTGGATGACATCCTTGGGATCATGGAGGCTCAATCCTTGTTTGCCAAGAAATCCAAATGTGAATTTGGGATGACAAAAATTTTATACCCGGGTCATGTGGTCAGTAATCAAGGAGTACAGGTCCACCATGAGAAGATTCAAGCTATACTCGACTGGCCAACTCCAAAATCACTCTCCGAGTTGCGAGGTTTCTTTGGATTATGCAGTTATTACAGAAGATTTGTAAAAGGATTTTCTCAGCTGAGTGCACCACTAACAGATTTGACTAAGAAGGGATCCTTCCAATGGAATGAAAGGGCACAACACACTTTTGAAAGGTTGAAAGAAATAATGAGCACGTGCCCCATCCTCGCTCTACCTGACTTCACTCGACCATTCATTCTGGAATGTGATGCGTTGGGAGAAGGCATCGGTGCAGTCCTGATGCAGGAAAGACACCCGATAGCCTACGAAAGTCGGAAGCTTACACAGACTGAGCGTCTATACTCCATCTACAACAAAGAAATGTTGGCCATTGTGCACTCCCTGACTAAGTTTCGGCAATATCTGGTGGGTGCCAAGTTCACCGTCTGTACCAACCATAACAGTTTAAAATATTTCTTGGAGCAACGGGATCTGAACGAGAGGCAACAGAAATGGGTAAGTAAGATCTTGGCCTTCAATTTTGATATTGAGTATGTGAAAGGGAAAAACAATGTGGTTGCAGATGCTCTGTCAAGGAAGCCGGCCACCTGTATGTTGTCACAAATATCAACTGACTGGAAGGCTCACTTGTGGAATATTCTAAAAACCCATTTGCATGTAAGTTGATGGACGGAGACATTCAGGATGATCGATTCAAGGTGGTGGATGACATCATTTACTATAAGGACCGGATATATCTAGTGCCTGAGTCCAAAATTAAGCAGAAAATTTTGAGAGAGGTACATGCTTCGCCATTAGCCGGACACTCGAGTTTTCTCAAGACCTATAGACAGGTTAGGGAGAGGTTCACATGGAAGGGACTTAAAGATGATGTGTTACAGTACGTGCGGGAATGTGAAGTATGCTAGCAAAACAAAGCCGAACACACCTCACCTGCCGGATTACTACAACCTTTGCCCATACCAGAACAGAAGTGGGATGGCATCTCCATGGACTTCATCACCGGACTTCCGAAGGTAAATGGAAAGGACTGTATCTTTGTTGTTGTTGATAGGCTAACAAAGTATGCACACTTCTTCGCCATCTCCTTGGACTACCAGGCTGCACAAGTGGCAGACTTATTTTACAGAGAAGTTTTTCGTCTGCACGGGTTACCCTGAAACATTGTCAATGACCGAGATGGACGTTTCATCAGCATTTTCTGGACAGAGTTGTTTTGGTTGGCAGGGACAGAATTGGCACCCAGTACTAGCTACCATCCGCAGACGGAAGTGCAAACGAAAATCGTGAACAAATGGATAGAAGGCTACCTCCGAAACTACGTTTCAGGACAACAACGGGCATGGGTCAAATGGTTGCATCTGGGAGAATATTGCTACAACACAACTTATCATATGTCTATTGGGATGGCACCCTTCAAAGCACTGTACGGATACGAGCCACTCATTTATTGATAGGGTTCTGGGTGACAGCCGCGCACCGAGGGCAAAGGACTGGCTTCAGGAAGGACAAGACATTCTCAAGGTCTTGAAAGAAAACTTACAAAATGCTCAGAATCGACAGAAGATTTATGCTGACAAACACAGGATAGAGAGAAGTTTTGAGGTTGGCGACTTAGTATACCTAAGGCTCCAACCCTCCAGGCAATCATCATTGAAAGCAACAGGAAAGGAAAAGCTAAAGCCTCGATTCTATGGTCCTTATCGTGTGACGCGCTGTATCGGTGAGGTTGCTTATGAACTTGAACTGCTAGAAGGAAGCCACATCCACAATGTCTTTCATGTCTCCTGCCTAAAGAAAGCTGTCGGGCAGAATATTGTGGTAACCACAGACCTTCCGCCACTGAATGAAGAAGGGAAGCTCCTTTTGGAACCGGCGGAGATCATTGATGTACGGGAGAAGACTCTGTGAAACCGTACCCTTAAGGAATACTTGTACGTTGGAAGCACTTGCCGCTGGACGACGCCACGTGGGAAAGTGAACACATTCTTCAGCACCCGACGTTACAATTGCTTGAGGACAAGCAATTTTCGGGACGGGAGGACTGTAATGTTCCCGTGATTAAATGACTATTAAAACTATTCTATATGTGGGTCCCGATTGATTTAGCTTATCTCGGGCCCATTATTTCTTTTGGCATAGTTATAGTTGACGCCGTCGGCTCTTTTGTGCACTCTCGGGAGTTTTTCCCGACGGGTATTTATGCTCGGCGTGTAGGATAGTTTTCATATGTTGAGATTTGATATTTTATTTATGTTTGCGAATTCCTGTTGGGGATTCTGCTCTGCGCCATTTCGGAGGTGAAAGACCCTCCCTATTTGGTACTCCGCAGTTTTGGTGGGATTCAACCCTCACCCTATTCTGCTTATTCTGCTTGTATCGGATTTGGCAAATCCGAAGCTCTATCAATAAAGTCAATAATATCTTTCTGGCAATCATATTTGGCTGGCGTATTGCTCTATGTTTGCAAAGTCACATCTAATTATCTTCGGAGAAGTAGTCTTCAATCAAGTGTCTGGAAGGCACCACTAACACAGCGCCAATTCCATCCGCACTGCCACGCTAATCTCATCCGTACTGCCACGCCAATCTCATCCCTACTGCCACGCCAATTCCATCCATACTGCCATGCCAATCTCATCCGTACTGCCACGCCAATCCCATCTGTAATGCCACGCCAATCTCATCCGTACTGCCACGCCAATCTCATCCCTACTGCCACGCCAATTCCATCCATACTGCCATGCCAATCTCATCCGTACTGCCACGCCAATCCCATCTGTAATGCCACGCCAATCTCATCCGTACTGCCACGCCAATTCCATCCGTACTGCCACGCCAATCTCATTCGTATTGCCACGCCAATCCCATCCGTACTGCCACCCCAATCCCATCCGTACTGCCACGCCAACCCCATCTGTGCGGCATACATTCCCGAACCGTGCGGCATACATTCCCGAACCGTACGACATACATTCCCGAACCGTACGACTTTCATTCCTAGACCGTACAACCACCATACACATTCCCAGGTTACCATACGGCTCTTCCCAGTCTCCGTACATCCTCCAGAAGTCATACATTTCACTCTCTCAACGACATACAAGCAATAATTGATCTAATACAGAGGTCAACAGGCGAGGGTGGAAGTTGGGAACTTTACATTTTGTTCTAACTTTCCTTTTCATAGCTGGTTTATTCACAACAAGATGTACCTGAAGACTCTTTTCTTTGTAGGTACGAAATCTCTTTTCATTTGGGTCATTTTGTTTCTTTAGAAGATCTTCCACATGCACTTCCACAATTACTGGGTCAACCTCATATCCCATCTGTAAGATGCAAGAAGTTCTTGGCTTCACTGCTTCCATTTTGCATTGATCAATCTCAACCATGAGACAAATAGTATCCTCATCCTTTTCAACTAACTGTCCCAGAATCCTCCATCTCAACTACATGTGTTCCTGAAAGGTCTTGAAGTATGCCCAAAGTTTCTGCAACTGTGTCTAATCTTTGTGATTCCTGTCTGGTGGCTTCGTAACTTGTTCCTACACACAAAAAAAGGGGAAAGGTTGGGAAAAAGGGTTTGCCTTGGTCAAACCCCTGTTTAGGAATCAACCTCGAAATTGAATTGAAATTGCATAATGAAAGATGAAATAGAAGGTGGATCTAGAACATAAATCACCCTATACCTTGATGGCACAATACTTCTTTGGATGTGATTGCAAGTATTGATGCAATAGCTTGAACTCCACAAAAACCCAATAGGAAACCATGAAACCAAAGCCTTGTATAATTGATGTTGTAGTTTGCCACAATGCTTGATGAAGAGGAAGAAGAATTACTTAAAGATCTTGAGGATTTGCTTGATTGCTCGGTTGGTTCCCTTCTCCTCATTGTTGTTGTTCTTGTTATTCTTGTTATGAAAGAATGGAAAAGGGGGGACTTTATATAGATATTTCAAAGTGAAACCACCTTTAGGCTGACTTAGAAAAATGATATTGACCTACGGGTCTAGCTTTGGAGAGTGTGAGATCATAAAATCGCCCTTAAATTTTCAAGCAAAACTGCCAGCACACATGAAAACTCACCATGTACTCGGGTACACATTGAGCGAATTCAATGAAATTTTACAAGGAGAAAGTCGATAGTCTCTAGGCCCCGAAAGATAAATCGTGCGAACATATGAGATTGACAGAGTAAGACCCATCTTAGAGTGAGAAGATGAAATAAATTATTTGATTGGGAGGAGAAAATAGAAGAGCACACTTAGAAGTAAGGGCCAACCTCGAGTTTTAAGGAAATCGAGTCAATATAGGACTTATAATGTTAATTTGAAGGTCCAATAAGTGTTAGGAGAGCGTGAAATCAAGGTGGGAGCCTATATACACTAAAATGGGACTTCAATGAGCACGTAATTTAGGGTGCTTACTTTTAAGGATGATATATATATATATATATATATATAGACACATGTGCATCCATATGTATTTGTATATGTATATGTATGTATCTTGGTAAGTTTAAGATCGCTGCAAATGTAATAGCACTGCTGTACAAGTATGTGTTTTCCAAATGCATCAATCTCTTGAATATATACATGATAAAGATAAGAAGAGACATGTCCCTTCATGGGACATATCTATTCATTAATCTAATTTACATGTATATTAATATAAAATAATATCAATTATTAAATATATTAATATATATATGTATATATAATAAATCAATTCTCATAATAATTATATAATCATTTTTATTTATCTGACCGATGCTACATACATCAACACTCCCTCTTAGCTAGGGAAGATAAAATCATATCACATTTCTTGTGATAAGAGGTCTCACATATCTCATGAAGGCAGATATCACATAACATGTGATGATAAGTATCACATAAGTCGTGAGATGAGGAATCACCTAATACGTGACACCCATCACCTAACATGTGTTACCCAGTTTTACATATCACCTAACATGTGATATGAGGAATCACCTAACACGCGATACCCAGTTTTACATATCACCTAAGATGTGATATGAGGAATCACCTAACATGTGATACCCAGTTTTACATATCACCTAGCACATGATATGAGGAATCACCTAACACGTGATACCTGATTTTCATATCACCTTAGATCGTGATACAAGGATATAGTAATTTGAGAACATTACATTCCCCTTACATATAACCCTATTATGGTATGTGCACTGACATATTAAAAGTCTACCATAACGAATCTCCATTACAAGATCGTCACCTTGTAACATCAAATACAAGTGTTCATTGTCTAAAAAGTCGTCACCTCTTAGAAATGTACACAGGATGGATGAGCCCATAAGAAGTTTACAAATTAAACATACTTATAATATTAATACAAATAAAAAATTATATTACAACCATACCAAGATTTTTCCTGAAGTGATCAACTTTCACCTTGGAAAGTGCTTTGGTAAGAATATCTGCAGTTTGATCTTCTGTACTAATATATTCCAACTGAATCACTTTCTTTTCAACCATATCTCGGACATAGTGATAAGGAATCTCTATAAGATACAAAATAATAATAATGGATTACTAATGTTGAAACTCCATCCTATGAATCGTAGTCCTCTAACTGTTGATCACTAAGGAACCCATCTTGACATGGTTTGCTCCCTCTGAATCAAGATCCTTGGATGTTCACAGATGCAGATCCTCTAGTTGCTCCCTCTGAAGCTCAAGTTTGTGCTCCATCTTGACATTGTCAGACTCCCTCTAAATCCGATATCAACTCTCAACTCAATTCCATAACTGCAGGCATTAAGTTCTTTCTCCCTTGAATGCAATCTCTTATGCTTCTAGATTTGTCTTCAAAGAACTTCAAAGAGAGATTACAATTAGTTTATAAAACTAAATTATACCGAAGGGAAATATCAATTATAGAAGTATAAAAGTTTACTACCCTGATCTTATGGCATGAATTAATGACTCGAAATTTATAAACATTATTCAAGGGTAGAAATACTTATCTCTTATTGTCAAATATTACTGCCCTCTTAGCTAGGGAGGAATCCTTCTTGATAACTTCTGGTTTGTCCTCCTGATGCTAAAATCAACACCCTCTCTTAGCTAAGGAGGGTCTTCTCAGATATATGAGTTATAGAGTGATGTCCACCATGGCTACTCCCAGAGGGTGGCTCCATCATGGCTGCTTCCATGAATGGAAATGCAAACAAACACAAGTGTTTATCAAGAAATCACTCATGTAATATCGTCATCTTATGATGATGGTCACCATAGATACTCCTAGAGGGTGACTCAATACAAGTGTTTAATCATGGACTCACTCACATGACCTCCACCATGGCTATATTTAGTAGTGAGTGATGTCATGTATATATATTCGCATATACAAGTAATGCTCCACTCATATCTGCACACCTGTTGTTTGCCCGCTGGGGTAAACTTAATATTGCATAGACATAGTACAGGAAATATAATAAACACAAAATATATCAGACTATAATAGATGCTTTCATTAATCATTTCAATGTATGAGTACATTCACATAATAAACCCCCTTCACCCGTAGGTGGTACATATTTATCTACCCGAAGAGGTGTGACCAAACGTCACCACCCAACCCAACTACCCTTCGGTAATAATTAATTCCCGTCGGGACCAAATAACTAATACATGACATAACATAAAGTAGTCTTTCCAGCTAACATCATCCCCCCCAAAAACGAAAGTCGTCTCCGGCGACTCACAACAAAAGGGAGATGAAATACACTACATAGAATAAGAAAATCACTAAGGGGCGGAGGGGCGTCCCTAAAGAAGCTGAAGTGCCACCTTCACCATCAATGTTGCTTCGAGTAGTTCTTTTCCGTCACATTACATTCCTCAGCTGGGGTAAGTTTACCCGTAGCTGGGGTAAACTTAATATTGCATAGACATAGTACAAGAAATATAATAAACACAAAATATATCAGACCATAATAGATGCTTTCATTAATTGTTTCAATGTATGAGTACATTCACATAATAATCCCCCTTCACTCGTAGGTGGTACATATTTATCTGCCCGAAGGGGTGTGACCAAACATCACCACCCAACCCAACTGCCCTTCGGTAATAATTAATTCCCGTTGGGACCACATAACTAATACATGACATAACATAAAGTAGTCTTTCCGGCTAACATCATTCCCCCCAAAAACGAAAGTCGTCTCCGGTGACTCACAACGAAAGGGAGATGAAATACACTACATAGAATAAGAAAATCACTGAGAAGGGGCGGAGGGGCGTCCCTGAAGAAGCTGAAGTGCCACCTTCACCATCAATGCTGCTTCGAGTAGTTCTTTTCCGTCACATTACATTCCTCCTGTGCTTGCACCAAACTTGTCTCCAAAACACACTTTTCAGTTGTAGCCTCCACTAACTCTTGTTCAAATGATACTGTCTCCCTAGCTAATCTAACCGTGATAGCCACCCGTGCTGCCTTTTCCGCTTCCAACTCCTGGGTACGCTAAGCCAAGTGTCGCTCTACTACCTCCAACTGGGTGGTCAGCTCCTCCCGAGCTCTCTGTGCATCCACCAAGATAGCCTCACGTCCAACCAAAACCTATGTTGAGTGCCTCAAAGCATAGTACCCCTCTTGAAAGGCTTTCTCCAATGCTCTCTCCACCAGACACTCCATGCCTACAATAGCTCTGGGTCCCATCAACTGGTCACACTCCCCAAAGGCTGATAATTGAATTGAATAATTTCCTCGTGCCGTTCTGATGCCCTAACTCACAATTGTAGTGTACCTCAAAAATAAAATGGGGGTCTAGAGGTAACGCCCCCAGTGGGGTCAAGGGGCAGCACCCCCACCGCCAAGACCAAATTAGCACCTTCAAACCCGCGCAGAAGTCCATGGGGCACACCATTTTTGTGATTTTCTTCCGATGCCATACTCTGTCTACCAACCGCTTTCAGTGCTTGTGCAAATGGCCACTAAATATGTTTTCTTCACTACCTGTTTATGTCCTTCCCTTCGGTGCCATAGGTTATTCACTGTGAACTGTTTTTATTTGTCGTCGTTTTTTTTTTAAATTTTAGAACCTTTGCTGCTACCACTCCTTGCTATCCGTATGGAACTTCTCCCTGATTAGCCTTCCTCTCACCTTCGTAATAAGCCGTACGGTCAAGTTGAGGAGGTGCGGTTTCTTGTCTCTGTTCTTATGACAGTGAATTGTCACCAGTGACTCACAGTTCTGTGACTTCACCGTTCGGTGACTTCTTACTGGTTTTTTTTTTTTCTTTTTTGTTCGATTTTTTTTTATAATAAATTCTTAATCTAATTACCTTCCAAATGCTTTTCCGGTCGCTCGTCTGGACGGCTCTCGGGTTGCCTACCTGACCTCTCAAGTCCCTTTCCATCTTCTCAGGTGTTCTATCCCTCCTCTCGGGTCCATTCTTTCCAGGTAAGGTCTCAATTTGGACCCGTTGATGGCCTCATGTATCTCCAGTTTATCGAGAGTCCAGAACTTGACAGCCCCGTCGTAGTCGACTTCCCGAAATTTTCCTGGCTTAATCTCATTCTTTCCATTGTACTTCAACACTAGTTGGCCAGGGGAGGAACGCATCTTTCGTAGGTGCTTATCGTGCCAACATTTTCTCTGTTGTTGTGTGACCTTCGTTACCCATTGTGCTATCATTCTTCTTTCATCTAATTTATTGAGAGTGTGCAACCGCTCCCTGAAGCTTTTCCTGTCGCCGAGTCTATTTTCAATGGCCATCCAAAGGCTTGGAACCATAAATTCTATAGGGACCACGGTCTCTTGCCCGTACATAAGGAGAATAAAGATTTTTAAGGCTGTCGTCTTCCACTCGTGATTCCAATCGTCGCCGACAGGAATGATCTTAGGTTCCTCTTCCTTGCCCATATTCATTGGTTTGACAGACGACTCCTTATACTTCATGGGGTTTTTCTCATCAAATTTATGCATCGGGACTTCGCTTACTTTCGCATCCCCTTCCTTGTATTCATCGTACTCTGAGGGAAATGTTTCCTGCTCTTCCTCAATACTTAGTACATTGCATGTTGGTTGGAAGAGTTCATAGTCCATTTGCCAGTGGAAGAGACCGTTCAGTGAATCTGCATCATCCTCTGAGTATTTCCCCAATCTTAGCACGCCTTCACTATTCAGTTCCATTCCGTCCCTTCATCCTTTCGATCGTTTTCACTATCAGATTCTGAGTTTGAAGAAGAGGCTATCTCTTCACTCACCATCTGGGTGCGAAGGTCGATGGTGAAATTCCTCCCCCCCTTCTCCATCGAGAGGGTGTTTTTCTTCCAATTGTGGTTTACCTTTGCTATGACTAGCCACCCTCAACCCATAATGGCATCCTAACCCTTCTTTTTCAAAGGTATCACGACAAAGTCTAGTACAAATGGTTGTGAACCAATGGTGACCTGTTGTGCCATCAGCGTTCTGAGGGGTTTGATACCCTGTTGATCAGTGCCCAATAAGTTGTAGGTTGGGGGCCAGAAGGTTGGCTTGCCCAATTTCTTCAATGTCTCCTTCGGAAGGACGTTTACTCCTGACCCTCCGTCCACTATAGTGTTTGTTAGGATGGTGCCAAGGATGCCCATCTCAACGAATGTCGGGTACCTTCTGTTGTTTACAACAAGTATCATCGGGTCAGTTGCAAACCCTTCGGGGGTGTCCGTATGTGTGGTATTTGGCTGCGTGACCAAGTTCCCCAACAGTGTCGTTCCCAAGTGAGGCATGGTGTGAAGGAGGTCCTTTTGTTTCACCGGTACCTCTAAATGTAACATTTGTCTCAGAATATTTTGTTTTGCCTCCCTCCAGCTCGAGGTAGTGGCCATCTCCTATGTTTCTTTTTGTGCTTTCATCGCCTTCTCTATTTCTTCCTTACCTCCCGTGCCCTTTGTTTTTCTATTTGAGGGTTCGGATATGTGGCTTGTTTTGCTTGTGCTCGTGTGATGGCTAGTACCCCCTCATCTCTTCTCGTTCCCTCGATGTTGAGCAAGTTGACCCCGGATTTTGGGCAGTTGGCATCCTCGTGGTTTCCAGGACCACACCAACGACATAGCTTTTGCGGAGTGTCGCCCTTGTCGCAGTCCCTTGCAAAGTGGCCCCCTGATTGCAAGCTCGGCACTGGATCATCAACCGACCCTTGGAGTCATATTGTATTGGACTCGTTGTGTTGGTGTTGTTATTGCCCCTTCCGACACTGCGTCGGTTGCCTTCGTATCCGCTTGAGGATGCGTTATTGTTAGTCTATGCCCCCAATGTAGATGGTTGCTCTTGGGGAAATAATACTTGTTGATTCCTCACCTTCATGTTGTATGGGCATTCCTTGGTAGAATGGCCCATGATCTGGCAAATGTCACAAAATGCCTTTTTGGGACACGACCCCTTTGCATGGCCACTCGCCTTGCAGTCTCTACACCACATGTCATCTTCCCCGTTGTTGGTACCCCCTTTCATGGTCTTGAACTCCATCATTCTTTCCATGTCCTTTTGGAGTGCCATGACTTTTTTCTTCGACTTGCCATCACTGCCACTATCATCGTCCAAAGTGTCATCTTTGTCGAAAGAGGACTTGCTTCTTTTCTTCTTGGAGGTCTTTTGTTCGCTCTCCAAGTCCATCGCTCGGTTATAGGCATCTTCGTATGAGGTGGGGGCACTATCTTCATTTTCCTCCGTATGTTAGATTTCAGGCCCTCCACGAACCATCTTTTCTTCAGGCCATCCGTTGGCTGGCTATCCATTTTTCCGACTAACTCCTTCAGTCGGTGATCGTAAGCCCACACAGTCTCCTTCTTGCCTTGTTTGGTACCGTATATCTCAGAAACAATTTTATTGTCATCCCTCAAGAGTTGAAACTCCTCAAATTCTTTCTTGAGGTCGGCCCAAGTGGTCACCTTTGTTTTGTCCACATCGGAGTACCAGTCGATGGCTACCCCTTTGAGTGTGGTAGGAAACTGTTTCACCCATTCTGCGTGGTCGGCGACTCCATTCGCTGACCAGATTGTCTCGCACGTATGGCAATGCTGTACTGGATCTTCCTTCCCATCTCCTTGGAATTTTGGCAGCTTCTCTTTGTTAGTCGCCATGTTTACTTTTCTAGGTGCCAATTGTGTTTGTAGCACTGGTTGTGTTGCAGGCTGGGATGGTACTGCCGACGTCGGTACCCCAGAATTGTTTGGTACTATACCACTTGATGTCCTCGAACTACTGGAACTGTCCAAGCCTGGTGGGCTACTGTGATCACTGTGTCCCTCTGTCACTTCGATACCCTCGGCGGCGGTGGTATCTTGAGCCTCCCTCCATGCGGCTTCCTCTTCTTCCTTCCTTTGAGCTTCTCTTGCTTCCGTCTGTGGGGTTATGGTTAAAGATCCGAACAAGCTCCTTGTTTCTTCTAGGCGGTCCTCGTCACTTCTTCCGACCTAGTGGTCAGATTCCTCCAGATCCTCACCTTCACTTACTCCCTTCGGTAGTCCTTCAGCGCGTCTTTTGAATCTCCCTTCACTCGGCTTGTTGTTGTGCGAGTACGACTTTTCTAGCAACTTGTTCCTCCTCGAGTTCCTTCTTTAAATTTCTATTTTTATTCAATTGATTGGGCATAAATTCTTTGCTCAGTTCTCCGAAGGGCAATAATCAACACCAATTTATTTTTTTAAATTTTTTTTTAAAAGAACACTTTTATTCATTCATGTCGTTTTATTACAACACTTCTCAATTGAGTGATTTCCTCATTGTAGTGTCTTCTCCTTCGTAGAGTTCCGTACGTGCGTCGTCGGCCTCTAGGTTAATCTCACCAAGTGGTAGGCCCATAGTGCCCGTACACCATCCAGTCCTTCCCTTCCCGAGTATGTCTAGGCAACGGTGCCAAATGTTTGCTTGCTGGGGTAAACTTAATATTGCATAGACATAGTACAGGGAATATAATAAACACAGAATATATCAGACCATAATAGATGCTTTCATTAATCATTCCAATGTATGAGTACATTCACATAATAATCTCCCCTTCACCCGTAGGTGGTACATATTTATCTACCCGAAGGGGTGTGACCAAACGTCACCACCCAACCCAATTGCCCTTCGGTAATAACTAATTCCCGTCGGGACCACATAACTAATACATGACATAACATAAAGTAGTCTTTTCGGCTAACACTTGTCATTTGATGTTAGCTATTATGTTTTTGTCTTTGCTTCTCCTGTATGCAGGTTTGCCAACTATATTTGTTTGTCCACTGTTCGATCACTCTTTATTTGCCAAAACCTTCGAAGCATATGCAATATATATAAAGTCAGTTTCATATTTTATTGTTGCCCCAAGCTAGTTCAATAAAGTCTTCAACCTGTGCGATGAATGACTAGTCACAGATAAAGTATGGATCAAGCCTTCAAAATACCAAGAGGTTATAACTGTACACTTGTAGTCACGGACCAAATTTGTATCATAGCTCCAGAATATAAGGCAGAAATAATAAATTAATTATAACAGTTCAATGCCACAATTACTCCTGTATTTTCCAGAACAAACCTTTGGTATGATGCACACCACGCACTAAGGAAATACAATATATTCCTCTACAAACACGGTACCTCCTGCAAACTCAGAGGCGTTCCCATTTACCTTCACACTGCTTGGAAATTGTCTTTTTGTTGATCGCTAACGACTGATCTTATTTCTGAATTTTCTTTAGTTGATCAATATGTAATGAAATAGATCTTTGTCTATTTAAACACTGGATAGATGTGATGTCAAATCGAAGTCCAAACTCACAATAGATATTTATCCATCAAATAGTCAGTTGTAATGATCTCCTTGTCTACAATTTAGGCTATGCAAGATTTGAGCACCAACATTCGCAAAGATGACATCAATTTCTGCGAAGAAGTCTCCACAACTGCTCGGTTCAGCGATGGTGCCCTTCCTTGTCATTGATTAGGAGGATGGCGTCCATGTTTAGGCACATGTTGTGCACTTACATGGCCCCCTCACTGGTCGCCAAGGCATGGTGGTCATGGAAGTTCCTGCTGACAATAGGTCTCCACGCAGGCTTAGCAGATCAAACTTGGACCAATAAATACACAACCAGGGCCTCATTACAGTCATGTAGCCCATAAAATGTCAATTAAGACGCTGCCAAACAAGCTTTCAAAGCTATGCGAAGGCATGGATTTCGTGGGAGCATTATAATCTTTTGTGAGCTCTCCAACGATTAATACATGGGCCAAAAAGATAAATCACACGCAGACCAAAAAATGATCCAATGGTCGGCCCAGCCAAGTAAAGTGCGCCAATGAAGAATTAATGTATCCTAATGAAGTCACTGTCGCTTCTTGTTGTGGTAGAGCTGTCATCACTTACGCTTGGATCAAATTCTTTCTCACACTCGCCAACATCATCATTGTTTGACAGGTAATAGTAAAGCTTCACAATATTCTTATACTGAATTGTACCAAGAGTTTCGACCCTACTTTGGCCAGTCGATTTTCTTGTTCTCTGAAGACATTCTGCTTGTTATGACAACAGTTCTCAGGTTTGTTTGCATCTTCTTCCATTTTGCTGCTTGTCAAAAACTGTTTCACTACTACAACTTCATTGTTCGATAGATCCACGCGATATACCGTACTTGAATCGCTGCTTATATAATATGGTCGTTTTTATTCTTCCCTTCTTTTTTTTTTCAAAATATTTTAGTAGATATATCCCATATTCTTCATTCATATCATTTCTTTCTCACATTTGCAGTCTGGCTCTGATACCATGTTAAGTTTAAGATCGCTGCAAATGTAATAGCACTGCTGTACAAGTATGTGTTTTCCAAATGCATCGATCTCTTGTATATATACATGATAAAGATAAGAAGAGACATGTCCCATCATGGGACATGTCTGTTCATTAATCTAATTTATTAATTTAACTATATAGTTATTATAAGAATAAATAAATGATTCACTTCATATATATATATATATATATATATGTATATTAATATAAAATAATATCAATTATTAAATAAATATATATATATATATATATATAATAAATCAATTCTCATAATAATTATATAATCAGTTTTATTTATCTGACCGATGCTACATACATCAACATATCTATATGAATATATGTATGTGTGTGTGTGTGTATATATATACCTATGTATGTATGTATATGTTTACACACAATTTGACATGTTTCGGAAACTCGAAAACTCGGAAACCCATCTCCTAGCTGTCCCATAGTATTAATATTTGAGTTTTGATAATTTGTTTGACTTTGATTCTCATGTGAACTCTTGATTTGAAGTATTTAACACAAATGTTATATGTTAAGGTTCTATAATGTACACGAACATACTTTATCTGTGTTTTCATATGAATATTTAAAATTTCCCTATATATTTTAAATTTTCGTTATTTTTTATATAGTCGTCCCCTCTACCATCCCCTTTGTCCCCCTAAAATGGCAAAAGAAAATATCCGTCCTGGAAACCTATCCCCCCATCTTGGAAACATGAGGTAATGTAGACACACACACACACACACACACATATATATACGTGTGTGTGTGTGTGTATATATCTTTTAGAGTTGTATAAACAAACCTTGCATACAGTAACCTCTAAGTGCAGATTCTGAAACAATAGACAATCTTCGTAAGTCTAGAACTCTACTCCACATTACATCTAAAGATGAAGATGAACCGTTCCTTTGCTTGTATAGATTTATTGAATAGCCTGGTATATTTATTGTCTCCATTTAAGTTATGTATTCATCTAATGAGTCATTGATGAATACACAAGTCGCCTTACTCAATATTCCACAGAGTACATGTAATGTGCAAGACAATGATATCGCCTTTTTCCTATAGTGTCAAATGTGTGTTGATGGAATTGATACCAAATTCTCTCGTAGTGTGTACTTTGTATAATATAGAAGCTCTCGATCTCAATCAATTCCTTGGAGGTAAGTATTCCCTCGATTTATACAAAAAATATGTTCCATGGCATGAATCCCTTCAAGCACTCCTTATTGGAAGATCAAACAGCTCTAACGGCTTAAAAGGTTTCACAAGCGTGGTGTTTATCTTTTGCATTGCTAGACCTTTGTCAATGATACGAACTTATCTCATGCGATTTACTAGTGTAATTGGATTGATATCACTTCCATTGATTTGCTATCCATTGCCTGGCCAAAATCACGAGTGCACAACTCCTAGTCGGATAATATATTTATGCCCCTTTCAAGGGTTCTTGCAATTCTCGATAATCTCCATGGGTAGAAAATATAATGATCTCTGTATCTTTGAATTGATTTCTACCATTTATCTTTGGTGACGTATTCCTTCTTAGCGCCTGACAATCACAATATGGTGAAGCCACGATAATATAAATCTGTGGCTTGGTCTATTGTTTCAACCCATATTAGAGTTCCCAAGCAACAAAGTCCGTAGAAGGCAATGTATAATAATTGAGCACTTTAAATTTATCGAGACTAAGATCAGACAAGAAGGCACCTCTTGACTATTGTTTTAAGGCCCAATCAATTATTATTTGAATTGGCTTTGTATTGATGTCTGCAATAACTATATTAGTCGTTTACTTCAGACAAACATCTTTATTTAGGCAAATATAATCGTTATAATTATTGACATAATTCACCGCACAGATAAAGTTTTATCGACTGCACGCACCTCCCATCAATAGGAATGCAATCGTATTATCACTGTTGAAATGACAACAATAAATTCTTCAGAAGAAATATTCTTATTTTCAGACCCAATACTGAAGAGTTCCAAATACAATGAATCTTGTAAATTTATCTTCACTTAAAGACCCCACAAATTTGGGCAAACCCGACAAACTAGGGAGGATCTTGCACCTTTGAAACTACAAGCTAGAGATCCAATTTTAAAATTGGAATTTCAAATACAAACAATGAGATGGATGATTGATCGATGATTACAATTGCTCCAAGGGAGCCGAATAAATATGAGGTTCATGATTCCAATTAGGTCATGAAGTGACTTCACCTAATTGGAGAAACCAACAGACTAGGGAGGATCTCTCACCCCAAAAACTACTCTCCAATACGGATTTGTAAATAGGAATTGTGAACACAAAGAAATGATTTGTTGGAATGATGATCATGAACTTACAACATGCTTAGTTAAATTGGACTAATCAAACAATTGTCTTATGCAGATCAAGCACTAGCGATACTCTTTGAGAATCAACATCATTTGCAAATCTTCATCCTGCTCGAGTTCGATAATCTACAGTAACAAGCCTCAAGTGACATCCTAATTCAGATTGCATCATTTAGAACCCAACGATTGTAATGTCCCCGAAATAATTAAATAACCCAATTAATTTAATTGTTTGTATGGGCCCATAATAAATAATACCTTATGGACCCTTTTTATTAATTAGTTTAATTATAAGTTGTTAGGTGTCGACCCGCTTGTAACCCTTTGGGAAGTTCCCAGAGCCCATTTAAAAGGTCGTGTTTGGCGTAGTTGTAGGCATGGTGAATTTGATGTTTTTTTTGTATTTGCAAATTCCAGTTGGAGTTAAGCACGATTGCAGTTTCAGAGGTTAAAGCCCCTCCTTATTTTGTACTTGTAGTTTCGGTGGGAGTAACTCCTCTCCCTATTCTGCCTGTGGCTTTCAATCTCTATAATCCAAGATCTATCTTGTGTAAAAATTCAAGTACTTATTATCGATGATTCATTCCTTTCTCTGTGTGGATACATTTATCACCACTGCCTAATTTATTTTGGCTACAACATTAAAATGTTGTATTCCGAAGCATAAGTTCCCTATTATTTGTTAGCAATCCAATTTGAGACTTAGAAACCAACCTCATGGGCAGACATCTCAGGAGGACTGTACGAAGGGGTCATTAATGTGACCATACGAACATCATCTTTACCATATAGGAAAGGAGTGGCGATGTGGAAGTCCATTGTATGGTATGTCTTAGTGTCGTACACAGGAGGAAGAGGAAGTTTGACTATACGGTGACACTGTATGAAGCAGACAAGTCGTATGCATGTCTTGGGAGGTTGTCGTACGGTGTTTGGAATTTTTCGTATGCTAAGTTATTAGTCGTAAGAGTGTCCACTGAGAGGTTGTCGTACGATCAGGTTGTGCCATTAGAACATTACAATGGTATCAGAGCTAGTGATTTTGCCAGCCTATCGAGTAGTGGATACAGGTATACACCAGAAGGAGGTACCGTTTTGCTGACAAAATGGGGAACCATAGGATCCTACCACAGAAATCATGACACTGTTAAGGGAGCTAACGAGAAGCCAAGCTCACCTCAACCAAACCATGGTCAGAGGAGAACAATGACAACATTCCATGGAGGAGACATTGTGTCAATTGGCAGAAGGTAGAATAAATGGAGGCCATAAAGGACACGGTGAAAATTCGGTCACTAGAAACACCCAACGCTCCCATTCTCGACCGTTGATGCCAACATTTCCCTATAGAACAGAAGCATCTCGCAGATAGCAAGTGCCTACTTTCTAGAAGTTGCAAGAGCAATTGAGACAAGATTGGAAGGCTGTGAATCTTGAGGGAGATATATCCTTCAAGGATTATGTAGATCTTCGAATGAAATACTCGGGTGGCAAGAGACGTGGCTACTACAACGATGATATCAAACGGAAGGTTGGCAAGATAAATTTGTCATCCTTTGATGGGACCGAGACAACATCAACATGGGCATGGGTGCAAAAAGCAAATATCTACTTCCAGCTCAACTCGATGCTTGTGAGGCAATCAAATTTGCAGCACTTCATTTGGAAGGAGTCACTCATGAATGGTGGCACCATGGGATGGTCACCCTCGGCCACGATCGAGTCACCTCATACAAATTTCATAGAGAAACTTATAGACCGCTTTGATGGGAAGGATCCAGAGCTCAACTTCAAGGAGTTGGCACAACTAAAGCAGATCAAATCGGTGGATGATTACATTTTAGAATTTTAGAGGTTGCGAGTGTTGGTTACTAACATGTCTGAGAGAAGACCTGTCATGTTGTTCATGGATGGATTGATGGAACCCCTCAAGGGTTGGGTCAAAGGTTTCAATCCCAACACGCTCACAGAGGCATATAAGAAGGCACGTAACATGGCTACCTCTTCCTCCAGGAGTTGCACACATTCCCAACCACCTCTCCCACAGGAGGATAGGGATAAGGAGTCGTTTTAGAAGAAGCCTCCGATGGATGAGGCCACTCATCAGGGGGTCCAAAGGAGGAAGCTTTGTTTCACTTGCAGAGAGCCTTGGGATTCTGGTCACCATTGTCTTGGTAAAGAGAAGATTCACTATATTGAGGTGGTACCTGATGATGAGGAAGTAAAGCTCTCGAAGAGGAAGAGACTAATCATGCGGAGAGGATTGCCACACTTGTACAAAAGGGAGGTTCCATTGCTACACTTTCTGCAACTTCCAGATGTAGCGTATTTCGGGTCCGTGGCACACTTTAGGGGGAGCGAGTCTCAATCATGCTTGATAGTGGGACCACACTCAATTTCATCAATTCATCCTTTGTCGCTAAGAGGGCCTTGCACACAATGGAGCATGAGGGATTTGAAGTCAAGGTGGCAGGAGGTACTTTACTACCCTGCACTCATGTGATTCCACATCTAAGCATTACCATGGGAAACTATACAATGACGAATGATTTCTTTGTGATAGATCTGGATGATACAGATATCATATTGTGCATTCAATGGATGGAGACCCTCGACCAATAGACACAGAGTTTCAAGATGGAGTTTTCATTTGAGGTGGACGACAAGAGGGTGGTGCTAAAAAGGGATGTCAAATAGAGGCCCAAGGGAAATTTCATTGAAGAAGATAGAGGCAATTTTCAGACAAGATAAGATTCCAACACATAAGTTTGACACTAAAGGTGTGAGGACGAATGGGGTGGCCAATGCTTTACTCAAGATGTCTGCCATATGCCCATTGTTTCAAATTTTAAAGGATTGGAGGGCTCATTTGTTGGTTGAGTACTCCAAGAACACCTTTGCATGCTAGTTGATGGATGGTCAAATACAGGATGACAGGTACAAGGTTGTTGATAATGTCATCTACTACAATGACATAATCTATTTGGTACTTGACTCACAACTAAAGAAGATGATCATAGGGAAGATTCATGATCCACCACTAGCCAAATTCCCAGGATCAAATTTGCGATTGCTTGAGGGCAAGCAATCTCTTGGCTGGAAGGATTATAATGTCCCCAAAATAATTAAATATCCCAATTAATCTAATTGTTTGTATGGCCTCGCAATAAATAATATCTTACGGGCCCTTTTTATTAATTAGTTTAATTATAAGTTAATAGGTGTTGGCGCGCTTGTAACCCTTCAGAAGTTTCTCGAAGCCTATTTATAAGGTCGTGTTTGGCATAGTCGTAGGCTATAATGTCCCCATTTTTTGCAGGTCATTGATCTGATGGTGCTAGGTCATTATTGTGATCCTCGTGGTCTGGCGAGGTGTTTAGAGGGTCTTTGGTGTGAACTTACTATTTATAGTAAGTCGATGGATAGTTTTGATGAGCTCAGATGAGTTAGAGGAGTTGAATGATGCTCTTAGTTTTCATTTCTGGCTTCCGGTTTGAGCTCCAAGAATCTTGGAGAGAGCGTCTATTTTTAGTAAGTCACCCCGTCAAGTTCATTCATCATCTGGATCAATCCTGTGCAGACAGATTTCGATTCGGACGCTTCTTCAGTTGTTTTCGCAAGATGGGTGGTTTATTATTATTATTTAATTAAATTTGCTAAGGTTGCCATTTTTGTTGGTATTATATATGCTGGATACCTTAGTGTTATAGCTCGTTGGAACCAAGATGAAAAGTTTTAAATCTTGGGCACAAGAAACAGGGACCTTGCGTGTCATAATTTCATGATATTGGTGAAAAAACCTGTTTTGGAGCCAAATGAATTAATAAATTATATTATTCAATATGTTCCTAAGTATAAAAAGTGTTTTAAGTGAAAAGTGTGGGAGAGAAGACACTTTTGAATTATAAAAGAAATGCTTTGTGAAAGGAAAAGAATCCATTTGTTGAATTATGAATTGATTGAAGTTCATGAGAAAGCCTACCCGGTTAGGGTTTTGAGGACTGGTTCCTCTTCTGGCAATTTGAGCCATTACAGATTAATGGTGAATTTTGCGGCTGTATCTGAGATCGTAATCCAGTGCTGAGGTATACTGGAATTCTGAGAAGTGTTTACATGCAAAAAGATGATTGCATTCCAAGGGTTTTTATTTATTTATTCTTGCTGAGGTGAAGATATTGATTAAGAAATCTGCTGCGATTTCTTGACTGGTGTTTCATGTGCAAAGTGGTGACTGAATTTACAAAGTTAAATCAATTAATATTGTTATTCCCTGGCTGCGTTTCTTATTGGAAGGGAATTGCGGGTGTTGCAAGGTAACCGCATTCATCAAATGAATGCCGTATGAGTGTTTCAGAAGGTTGGCGTGAGGCTGGGAAGTCTCAAGTCTCAAACTACAGCTCACGTGACAATATACAAGGGGCTGTTTCAACACAGTTCAGACCTGCTGCAAACTCCTGCCTGGCACGTGATTCTCTTGGCTGCTGCATGTGTTTCCAGGTTGTGGCGGATCAACTTGTTGGGCTGTGTGTTCTTTTGTGAGGGACCTGTTGCCAGTTTCAAGCACACGTGATTGTCCAGGTGTTGTCTTTTGAGAAAATTAGTGTTTTAATATATGATATATTTTATGGAATAAAATAAATCAGAGATCTTTTAGAATTATTAAATTATTCAGTATTGGATATTTGAATTTTGGTGGAAGTTGAATCTAATTTGCAATTAAAAGTAAGTTTGAACAAGTGTTTGCAAATATTTTAAATTCAAGATTAAGTGGATTCAAAAGAGCCAACTAAGGTTCTTCACATAGGCATGGTGAATTTGATGTTTTCTTTGTATTTGTGAATTCCAGTTGGAGTTCAACATGATTGCATTTTTGGAGGTGCAAGACCCTCCCTATTCTGTACTTGCAGTTTCGGTGGTAGTAATTTCTCACCCTATTCTGCCTGTGGCTCTCAATCTCTATAATCTAGGATATATCTTGTGTAAAAATTCAAGTACTTATTATTGACGATTCATTTCTTTCTTTGTGTGGATGCATTTATCACAGTTGCGTAATTTATTTTGGCTACAACATTAAAATATTGTATTCCAAAGCATAAGTTCCTTGTTATTCGTTAGCGATCCAATGTGAGACTCAGAAACCAACCTCACAAGCTAACATCTCAGGAGGACCGTATGAAGGGGTCATTAGTGTGACCATACAAACATCTTTACCTTACAAGAAAGGAGTGGTGATGTGGAAGTCCACTGTATGGTGTGTCTTAGTACCGTACGTAGGAGGAAGAGGTGGTTTGACCGTACGGTGTCATCGTACATGGTTGATCATACAAAGCAGGTAGGTTGTACACACATCTTGAGAGGTTGTTGTATGGCGTTTGGAATTTGTCGTACGCTGAGTTATTAGCCATACGGGGAGAGTTTCCACTGAGAGGCTGTTGTACGGTTAGGTTGTGCCGTTGGGACATTGTCGTACGGTCAAGTTGTGTCGTCAAAACATTACAGTGATATTATTGCAATTACATTTGTGAATAATTAGAGATCTACTTCATACCTTCCTCATGGTACCTATGACTACATAGCCAATATCATAGAGATATATCTAATAGTGATTTGTCAATTGATACGACATCTTTGCAAGCTCGCATAGTGTTGTCATTCAATTATATTGTAATATCCTCTACGACTTCATTTGGAGATATCATCTTGAGCCATACATTTGTGGATACATCCGTACCTACTATACAATTCATTAGCAACTGTCATATTGGTGGACACGACACTTGTCATATTAACTTATGGCGATCTCCATCATACATCTGCGCTACATTCGCTTACCATTATAGATTGGATTGGCACCCACAATATTATAATCTGTTGAAGGCTATCAATACCATCATACATATGATTGCAAACACAAGAACTTTACCATTCAATCGCAGTCACAAAGATACACTTGCATTGACATTATTATCAGACATCTATTTGCAATCCAAAAGGGATAATTGCATACAACTCGACAATCTTAGTCACTGAGGGTATAATAGTAGACATCCAATGACATTCCAAAAGATGTAATTGCATACAAATTGACAATCTTAGTCATTGAGGGTATAATCGCAAATCGACACTATAGTTACAACAACTCATTGTATACAGCTCGATATCGCTGAGGCTACCATTGCTTCGTCTCACAACCATCAATTCGGAGATCCTTTTGAAACTACCGATCGCATACTCTAGTGACAGTCAATTACTTCTACAAATGGTGGCATCTCAGACATCAATGACAATCGATTGCATCGTAATTCTGATTTGGATATCAATCAGTATCCACTCGTTAGAATGCAGATACCAGTCGTTAAAAGAATGGTTGCGTGTGTTTCTAATTGTAATCTGACATTGATATTTAATTGATCTCTAGTTTGTGGCTTGCAATTCTATGTTATTTCTAGGTTTTTTGTCATTTTTAGTACTTGGGACATTTCAATGGTATCAGAGCTGATGATCTTGCCAGCTTGTTGGAAGGAGTTTGATGTCCTCCGAGTTTGCAATCTAATGGAGGAGGTACCGCTCGTTGGATAGAATGGGAGAATCACATGTTGACATAATAGCAATGCTAAGAGAGTTGACAAGAGGATAGCTTAAGCTTAATGACACTTTGATAAAGGGGCAGCAACAAATTGGCGAGATCCTTTGACACTTGGTGGATGGTAGAGCACATGGAGAACACAATGGTCACAATGACAGCTTAGTCAATGGAAGATCACATACACAACAGTCCCATGCACGTCCAATGATGCCCACATTTTCTCAATAGATGGAGCAACAAGAAGAACAAACTCACTCCCCGTTGGAATTGCAATAGCAACTCAAACGAGATTGGCTTGATGGAGGACTAGGACCAGAATCAGCCCTCAAGGACTACATAGAGTTGAGGATGAGATTTCATACCACCATAAATAATGGGAGCTACAACAACGACCTCCAGTGAAGGATTGGCAAGATGAACCTCTCTACTCTTGATGGATACGGAAAATCATCGGCAAGAGCTTGGGTGCAAATGGTAGACACATACTTTTAACTCAACCCTATGGTAGAGGATGAGGCAATCAAATTTGCAACTTTACATTTGGAGGGAATCACACATGAATGGTGAAACCATGGATTTGTCACACTTGGGCACGACCAAATCACTTAATATGTCGATTTCACGGAGAGACTCATTGATTGTTTTTATGGCAAGGACCCGAAACTCAATGTTAAGGAGTTGGTGTAGTTGAGGCAAAGCAGTTCTTTGGATAGCTACATTGCAGAATTCTAGAGGCTTTTGGTTTTGGTGACTGGCATTTTGAAGAGACTAATAGTGCTATTCAAGAAGGCACATGACATGGCGACCTCTTCCCCTTCCTCTATGATTTAGACACACTCCAAGCCACCTTTCTCACTACAGGACACGAGCAAGAAGTCGTTTCAGAAAAAGCCCCCGATGGATGAGGCCACTCATTAAGAGCTCGGGAGGAAGAAACAAGTCATTTTACTTGCAAGGAGCCTTGAGAACTAGGTCATTATTGTCTTGGCAAGAGGAAGATCCATTATATCGAGTTGGTATATCATTGTGAGGACGAATTTGAGGAACTTGAGGAGCAAGAAGAGACTACTCATGTAGAGAAGATTGCCACCGTTGTGAGGAGAGGAAGTACCATTGTTGCACTTTCCGGGACTCCTCGATGTAGTGTATTTTGAGTACATGGCACTCTTCATGGGCAACAAGTCATAATCATGCTTAATAGTGAGGCCACACTCAATTTCATCAATTCATCTCTAGTCACCAAGAGGGGTGGAGCATGAAGGGTTTGAGGTCGAGGTGGTGGAATGATCTTTACAACCTTACACACATTTGGTTCCCAATTAAGCATCACCATGGGGAACTACACAGTGATGGATGACTTCTTTGTGGTGGATTTGGATGACATGAATGTCATTTTTGGACATTCGATGGATGGAGATCTTCGACAAACAAAAACAAAACTTCAAAAAGATGGAGTTCTCATTCTTGGTGGATGGAAAGGTGGTATTGTGAGGAATGTCCAATGGAGATCCTATTTCAGGCAAGCACATGGAGGCAATTTTCAGACATGACAAGGTCGTTTGGGTGGCAAAATGTTTGGTTTCAACCAAACCCTTGAGTGGACAGCACACATGTTATCATGACGACGAGCTTCAGCTAGTGTTGGGCAAGCACAATTTGGTATTCAACGACATTCCACAAGGGATGCCCCCACATTGAGGCTTTGAGTACACAATAGAGTTGGAGGAAGGAGTGGAGCTATTCATCACAACTTTCTACTGCCATCACAAGAAGTTTAAGGATGAGATAGAGAAGTTGGTTCAAGAGTTTCTCGACAAGCGGTACATCAAGCATAGCTCGAGTCCCTTCGCATCCTCGATGGTTTTGGTGAAGGACGAGACTCTACTAGGCATCAAGACCCCATACCCTATTTTAAGGATTGATGAGCTATTGGATGAACTTCACAAAGCAGTCTATTTCTCCAAGACTGATCTTCTTTCTGATATCATCAAATTCATGTGAGGGAGCAAGATGTGCACTGGACGATATTTTGTTTCCACTATGGCCACTGAGTTCTTGGTAATACCCTTTGGGTTGACCAATGCACCTATTACTTTCTAGTCTTGCATGAACCACATCTTCAGCAAGCAATTGTAGAAATTCTTGTTGGTGTTCTTTGACATACTCATTTACAAGACTTGGTAAGAACATTTTAGGCATTTGGAGGAGGTGTTGGGAATTATGGAGTCACAATCCTTGTTTGCAAAGAGGTCCAAACACAAGCATGCATTTAAACCTCAATTCCATAGGAGAAGATAGAATCATCAAGGTTAATCTCAAAAAATTTAGATATAGCAACGCTAGGATTAATAGAGAGAAGTTCACTGGCGTCCAAGTGACACAAGGTAACCCTAGGGTCATCCATTAAAAGGGCTTTGCCAATAGAAGCAAGCAGAGAGAATAAGGGTCTAGAATAGGGGTATGATCTTAACCTTGACCTATCTAGGGCACAATGGAGCCAAAACTTCTCTCTAGCGTCATTTTAAGAGCCCTAAATGCTCAATTCCCAATATTGCTGAATTGTTTATTAGTGACAATTTCTTGCTTATAAGAATCTTTGAAAAAAGTTATAAACAAACCTTTTTGCACCATCCTACAGTATGAAATTTGTATTCCTAGTTTTTTAAGCCAAATATTCTTAAATCAATTATCCAAAAACTTCCTCGTAGGGACCTTGTTGTTGTCCATTGCCATGAGAAAAAATGCTATGTTCTTAAGTCTACATTTTCCCTTGTTGATCACATTAACCATGTCAGGGTTTGGAGAAAGAGAGAGAACCCTAGGGTTATAGGGAGAGTGCTTACCTTCTTTGTATCCATTTTTATCTTCTTCTTTGGAAATCCTAGCCAAGAAACAAGCAGTTTCAAGCACTACCGTAGGCTTTTCCAAAACTGCACCCTTGAAAGACTGTGCATCTCTCTTAACACTATCTAAATCCCCACCCACACCAGGCGACTTGCCATCCATTAATGGCAAGGTACTTTTAGCCTTTAATGAGCATTAACTAAGAATCGCTTACAAAGTCTAGAGAATGAAGCAAATGAAACAAACCCGCACACAACCAAGTAACAAATCAATGCAAAGCATAGTATTGAGGAAAAACAAGAGCCAAGGGATGGGGAGGCTGCTTATGTGGCCAAGGAACCAAAGCTGCATGGAGAGGGTCTGCTCAAGTTTCCTCCATGTTTGGGGAGCCAAGCATTCCCATTGTTGGCACACCCCTATGCCTCAAACCCTTGGTGCGCCTCACTCCCGTGGTTTTTACCGAAGAATAATTATTTCAATAAAGGTGAATTTAAAATATAACTCCTCGAAAGTTCCCTCGGACACTATAAAGGAGGAATGAAGGAGCTCATTTTCATACCTTGGACATTTTATTTCTCTCATTTACAATGTTTGGATTGCAAGTTCAACTTCAAACCATAAGACGAAAGCCCTACGGTTATTTGACTTCAAATATGAAAGATTTCTTTCTAGTCAAATTATTGGTGGATTCACAATTGCAATTAAACAGAGGAAATGAAGATTTGGTTTACAATTGCTGGCTTTGAAATCCCAGGTATAAATTTATTGAGATTTTCTGGCAAATAATAAATTTGTGTTTCTAGCAAGTGTGAATGGTGAAAGGAGCAGAGAGTGCAAGTGCAGTGTGTGCAGAGAGTGTAAGTGCAATGTTTGCATAGAACAACGGAATTAAATATTATATTTTGTTGTAGCTGAGTCTACCTAGCCATATTGTGTGGTAGCTCCCAAGGGAACCATACAACAGAAAAAGAAGGGTTGATACTTGTCTTGATGCTTTGATTATTTAATCATTGGTTACGGTTACTTGACAATTATAATAGTCATTGTTATCCATACCAATGAGTTTGACTAGATCTAATCATGGTTTATTCATGATCGTGCCATCCTATAGGGCATTTATCACTGGTAACCTTGTTAACTTAATCTTGTATACTTATTGATCGGACTATCCATTGATTTAAGTTGCTATTGTTTTCCATCAATATTATTTAATAAAAGTTGATGAATGCTGTTCAGCATACTCAATCGATATTCCTATACTATCGCTCCTTGTCACATCCAAACTACATAATCACGGCTCTTTCGTATACATGTCGTTTGCCTGTCCTTATGACCACTGAGTCATTATTGACCCTAAATCACTGAAGTTTATAATATCATTTTGACTCATCATTAGTGCTTTGCTCGATAACCATTAGCTGTCGATTGTCAACATATCTGTGCAACGTATTATATTTCTTGGCTTTGACATTGAAGTGGTTCTTCTATTATTCTTAGTAAATGCTAACTCCATCTTCAGGTAGTGTTTTCCATAAAACATTAATCAATATTATCTCTGCTATCTTCGTCAAAATTATCGGAAGTGTCTATCCTTCTACAATTTTGTCTCACTAGAGACTTCACAAAATTGTGTTCCTGAATTGAGAGAGATGGACCATCATAATTAGGGTTTCAAACAGGGGATGACATGTAAACTGTGAAAATTTTAAAATTTTGGTCAAATATTCTGGGACTGTATCTTACAAGGAATCAATGCAAAACACATGTTTTCACGTTGCAAGCTTTCATCTCTCTCCCTCAATGGTACTAAGCATCTTTCCTGTCATCCTTCAACACAGCGAGTTTCCTTTCTTTCATCATGTGTAGTCTTCCTATCATACTGACATGGTTTATTCAATGATGAACGACATACATTTACTGACATCAAATTGCACAAGACTTCATCATGATATGTTCCTATTTTAAATTTCACCAAATATTATTCATTCACAAACAGAAACACCTTATGGTGTTCTTTCAACCATAAG
Organism: Chamaecyparis obtusa; assembly: GCA_027943335.1. NCBI lineage: Eukaryota > Viridiplantae > Streptophyta > Pinopsida > Cupressales > Cupressaceae > Chamaecyparis > Chamaecyparis obtusa. Next base: position 3,770,162 of record BSBK01000685.1, on the reverse strand, counting down.
ATTCTACAAGGATGGACAAAGGTCTTTAACTTACCTCAATTTCAATTTGTTAATCATTTCTTATGATTCTAGACTATCTATACTTCCATTATCAATTATAACACTGCAACATTTGGTAAGCATCTGTATGGGGCTCAACCAATCTGCATTTTTGGTCATAAGGGGACGTTGATGTATTGCTATATTTATTTTCATTGACTGAAACTGTATTTATCCAAAGAAGGTACTTTTTAGGTTGCTGCTTTCTAACCGGTGTTGCTTCAAGACAACATAACAGTAGCTTCTATCTACCGTGTCTTCTCGTAACAAAGAGAAATTCAGATATCTTCTACAAAATGACTGAAAAAGATAAAAAGAAAGCATGTTAACAATTCATCAGTTCTCAATGCGGTAGCCTGGGATTGATCATTCTTCTTTTATCCGGAAAGGTCAAATTGTGCATATAATGTGGAATCATTCATGAGCAGTTTCCAGAAAATCTCTTGTTCTCTACCTTTTTGACTAGTCAATGAGTTATAGTTAGTCATTGAAATATAAATAAATGGTTTCTTACTATTATTATTTCCAGGTTGTAGGGTTTGATATGGTTGATGATGAAAGCAAACCTGAAAGACGTCCAACAAAGCACATGCCAACTCCAGCACAGTGGACCAATGTCTTTAATCCGGCTTACTCGTACTATGCTTATTATTGCTACGCCAACTTATACACACTTAACAAGGTAAGTTCATATTTGCAGTGGCAGTAAAATCAACAAAAAAACGTTCGTTGCAATATTTACTAATGTCTTGTTCAATCTCAACATTCTTTATAAGATACATAGTATTCTATGGGCTGCCTTTACAAATTGTACAATAAAAATTAATGGCAATAATTGTTCTTTGTTTACAGCTTCGTGAATCCAAGGGGTATTCAATATTAAAATTCCGCCCCCATTGTGGCGAGGTATTTTTATCTTTATTAATAAGCACATAATAGGTTTTTGCTTAATACAGCATGTTTCTCCATGACTGAGCTAGTATTGGATAAAATGTTACAGGCAGGGGATATTGATCACTTGGCAGCCACTTTCTTATTGGCACATAACATTGCTCATGGAAATAATTTAAGGAAGACTCCTGCACTGCAGTATTTGTACTATCTTTCACAAGTATGAAACAAAACAGCAATACGATGTCATAATTTTGAATGAGTTCTTATGATTTGATATTATTCTTATGGCGTTGAGAGGCTGCATTTGAGCAATCTAATGTGTTCGAGAAACTAATATTGTGTATTTACTCTCCAGATTGGTTTGGCTATGTCTCCATTGAGTAACAATTCCCTGTTCTTGGATTACCATAAAAATCCTTTCCCTATGTTTTTTGCACGTGGGCTCAATGTCTCTCTTTCAACAGATGATCCTTTACAAATTCATCTCACAAAAGAGCCTCTTGTAGAGGAATATAGCATTGCAGCATCGGTACGTAATTAATTTCACCATCCATTTCTGTCAGCACAATTGATAATCTGTTTTCAATAGAAATACTTAATAAAATGTTTTTATACAACTAAAAATGATTTATACAGGTCTGGAAGCTTAGTGCTTGCGATCTTTGTGAAATTGCACGTAATTCTGTTTACCAGTCTGGATTTTCTAATGCTCTGAAGGTAAACATAAGAATTGTTTATTTATTTATTTTTTGTTTATATATATTTATGGATTTGGATGACTTACAAGGAAAAATGTAAGCATAATTTATCCCCATATGCTTTTGCAGTCCCACTGGATTGGGAGAAAGTATTACCAGAGAGGTCCAGCGGGCAATGATATTCATAAAACCAATGTACCTCACATGAGAGTTGAATTTCGTGACGAGGTATGGAATTTATCTTTTATGAACTTCGCGAGGAGGAATGCAAAAACTACTGTTTCCGTACATTATTATGTTTATACTATTTTATTTCAAATTAATGATGGCAATAACGATATATATCTGTAGGTCTGGCAAGAGGAGATGAGCTATTTATACCTTGGTCGTGCGCCGATACCAGAAGAGTTGGTCCCCTGAACAATTAACTGGCACGTCTATACAAATAAGAAGGGGTCCAGGCGCTTCATTTCGTATATATTTGTAAACTAAAACGCCCTGGAAAATAACTGGGACTACATGAATGGTACATATAATGCTCCTGAAATCGATGACATGATATATATTTATAATTAAGCCATCGGGGAAAGTCAATGTTTTCAGAGCAGAGATAAAATCATGTTTCCTAATATCTTTGAAATGAAATTCAATTTTTATTTTGTGGATAGAATTCTATTATTTTTGCTTTTGCCAAATGTATAATTTATATGGCTCCCATTAATCCATGCTTTATTTTATGGATCAAAGTTAAATTATAATAATAAATAGCAGCAAATAAAGGACCACAATAAGATATAGAAAGAAACTATAGAATCAAAACGATTATACACTTGAAGTTTTAAGCACTTTTGAAGCTATTAGGAACAACTGGCATTCTTCTTATATAAATGTGGGAGCCGGTACTTAATTTCTTTTAAATTCATACTTTATTTGGAAGCGTTGCCAAACAAAACTATGATAACTTTTAGCTGAGATCTATAATATGTAAACTTCGATATATATAGAATACTTTTTATAGATATGATCGACTATGTTTTTGCTACAAGGCGCAAGGCCTTGTAAGCATTGGTAGATCCATGCCTATACGTGTTGTTCTCTTTTGACTAAAGATGGTCGGGTGGTCAAATACAATGAAGGCATGGATATCATTATATCTGAGGTTGAATGCATATCTAAAATAGACATCTCTATTTCATAAGTTTTTCCTTTAGTGGGTGGGAAATCAAACATTTATGATTTTAAAAAGGCTTTGTGCAACACAAAGTTCATAAAAAGGCTTTGTGCAACACAAAGTCTTGATTGAGGTTTAGGGAAAGACACTAATCAATGTTTATATATAAGATGTATTCTAGTTCTTGCATATATCATAAATTTAGTTATGGTTTAGTCTTTGATGAAACTTGTCTTCTATGTGGACAACCTAAGTTCAAAAAAATCTTCATGTTAACTTAGTAATAAAGATTTGCTGCTCAAAATACAAAAATGTTTGGTTGATTAACAAGTTTGATTTTCTTGCTTTGTAATATCCAAGATTGTAAATCTTAAAATTGAATTTGAAGTCTGTGATATGTTATTGTTGTATTTAGTAGATTGACAAGTTTGAATTAATGCCTTGTACCTTAAAAACTACCTTTGATTTGTAAACATTGGACTTGTAGCCCTTATATATATTAATTCCATTCACTACCTCAAATTTGTTTACTAGTAAATAAGTATATATGACATGTTTAAAATTAATAAAGAATTAAACAAGAAACATAGCAAACACTAATCAACAGCACCTAACCCCAAAATTTAGTTCCAAATTTTAGTTGGAGAACCAAGTGAATAAACAAACCTCTAGGAGGGATATGCCATTAGCATCCCACTCCTAAGTTTAGTATTAATATATAGAGGTCACATCACCACATAGTTAATTTAAGTTGATTAGTGTAGGTGCACTTTTAGTACACCAATTTTAAAACTTTTGAAGTTATTTTCCTCTAGTGTGTTCTCCGTTTTTCCTAACAATGTTTCTGGGAAAGATGAAGATCAAAGTTCTAATGCAGATGTGAAAGTTCCTACACCCCCAATTCAAAGTTTATTGACTCGATTCAGAATTACAGATTCAAAATGAAATTTCGGAAGAAAAGCAGAATTGGGACGCAGAAGTAGAATTGGAATGTAGAAGCACCTTTTGAGTTTTCTGCAAAGAGACAATGGAAAATGACCTCCAGTGGTCATTTTCCGCCAAGAAGAAGTTTAAGTGTCATTTTTCGCCTGAGAAGGGAAAATGCAAAATCCCGATTCATAGTGAAGAGGAATGGATTCTTAGTATTAGGATTACTCTTTCCATGCAATTCATGAATCAATCGACATCAAATCGTGTCCATTACAGTGAAGCGGAAAATTGGAAAACTGCTATGCTTTTTGTCCTTCATTTGGGATTTTCCGCCAAAGGACCAAGAAGGCCATGTTTGAAATCTTGAACCCTACTCAGCTCACTTAGACAGTGGATCATAAATGTGAAATGTAAATGCATGTGATGGTGAACACAGTTTAAGTGAATGATTGACATCATTGGAATGAAGCTCGAGCTTTGTCGAAATAACATTTAAAATCAAACTAGCTTATTTGGATCAAAGGAACCTACGTTGTGATCAACGTTGATGGGTTCCATATGAAGTGTGTGAGCTCAAGACCATCGAGTTGATCAGGACGTATCCCCTCATGTGGAAGAAGTGAAGATTTCACATTTCAAAGGTATACGAGATGAGAGCACATAATCCCCAATTGAGCTAGAGAAGATAATGAGTTCTGTGTTGATAATGAATCGGTATGAGAAGACACAAGCATCATTCAAATATTGCATTACAGAGAATGATTATATGTGAATGGGAGCGCTCGAGAACATCACCAAGCCGACTCGGGTAGTAATGACAAACAAGATACCCAATATCAGTGGAAAGCTTGAATGTCGAGTGTGATAAAAAGAAGGAAGATTTGATTGGATGCACGATGACAATGATGAGTAGTAGATTCAGAGCCAATATGAACACCGCTCGAATCATACGAGAGCACCATGACTGGTTTCAGCGAAGAAAGGGCAGAATTAAGAAACCGAACAAAGGAATCCCTATAGAGTGAATGCCATTGACTCTATAGCCCAAATGGACCTGACAGTGCCGATCAAGATGAGTTCGACCATAGGCAAGGCATTGTTACAGACAGAGCATGCCAAGGCTATCATGATGACTACGATCACGTAAGTAGACATAGTTGAGCCACCCGAGCCTCATAGACATATTGAATGAGATCGACTTCGTTCTGTTTTGAGCAGTGCCAGACATTCATTACAAGGAGGAAGGCCCATTGAGGAAAGTATGAATTCAAAGCCAAAATAAAGTTTGCGATGAACAAGGAGAACTCGAATATGATCAATGTGAGCCTGGAAATGAATAGCTCGGTAGAAAGAGCCTTTAACTCCTCATATTGGTAGAAAGGTTGATTGTCACGATCATACATGACGAAGCCCAACATAGGATCACTAAATGAGATTGATTAAAATTTAGGCCCATGATCGGCGGCACCGAATTCATAGCATAAGAAGAGGTTTACCTCTCAGGGAACTACTCGGTAAAACATGTCATCGGGAGATATGACAATTGTGAAGTGCCGGCTATGCTTTTGAAGAAAATGGGAAGCATGAAAATTCCAGTGATGATGAAATGGCTCAAGTAAATAACCAAGGAGACACAGAAACAATTAAAGAAGAAGACATGACAGATTCCTCGAAGACTTCTCCTGTTGCAATTGGCATCCATTCCTTAGCAACGAAGTGACTGCCATCTCCGGGAAGGAATGTCGAAAAACATGAACACTCAGCATGTGCATGATGAATGCTCAATTTGTAAGCTAAGCCGATAACGAGACGCCCATAAGTGAAGTCCCCTGTAATAATGATTGACTAATACAGAGTTATATGAATGAGTTGACGAGTCATCGGAATTCTGTTGATGATAAACAAAATTGAAAGGTTATGGAATTAAAGGTAATGATCGAGTGTCAAAAGACCCTATGGTAGATGTCAAATTGTCTTCCACAAGTCATTTTCGATGAAGAGCTTTTTTACACTTGCATCTTGTTATCAAGAAGTTGCAGATTGTCGTGGTAGGCACATGTAAATTATTTGATAAAGAATAGGCGCTAATCAAATTCATCAAAACGGTAAAAGTTAAGGATATGAGACCATTGTTTGTTGTTTCTAACGAATAAGTGACTCTTATTGAACTCATGGACCAATTCAAAGCCATATAGCGGTTACTGCAGTTATAGTGGAGTCAGTGAAAGCATCCGAAGATATAGAGACATATGGTAGGTCTTCTCTCAAAAAGAAATCTCATTTTAAATGATTTTTTTTTTTAAGATTTATAATTTGAAAGGTTTCAATTGATGCAGCATGAAAAGAAAAGTTTTGGAAATATTCAAAATGGATTTAAATATGAAAGGGAAAATAAAAGAGCTCAAAAGCTATGAAGAGCCAAAATGTGAAAAGTCATAAGAAACCGAAAAGTCAATTTTAGTAACTGAAAAGTCACCGAGAGAGAGAAACTGAATAGTTGCTATGAGGACAGTATTTATTGTAAATTCTGAGATGGATTGTGGGTTCTTCTTTTCTGCAAGAGTAGGAAGTGCTGGAGTAGAAGGGAGATAGTTTTTCTTTTATGCATTTCATTTTCATTTGCATTTGGAGTTGAGAGTTCTGGTTTTTTGTAATAGACTTAGCAGAGGGTGTGAGCAAATAAAATCGGAGTATTCTTATTTGTTGTGTTCAAGACAAAGAGTGGTTTTATTTTGAATCGTAGCATTTGGTTATTACTTTTCTGTTTATAATCAATCGTAGTATTGTTGTATTTAGTTTTGGGCATTATCTTGCATCTTGTGTTAAGTACTGGATGGGCTAACAATCGTGGTATTTGCAGACATTCCTATTACAGAAATCGGGATTATTTAACCTTCATTTTCATTTCAGTTTCAGTGCAGTTGCATAAGTAGCATTCATATTGAATTACCAATGCTGGGGAGTCATAGGAAATGTGAATTCTTGGAGTTGGCTAGGTCTAGAACTGAATTTACTGCTTGAGTTAGTTCTGTCTAGGGCTGGCTTGATTTTCCTCTTTCATTCTCAGGTTAAGAACGTACCCAGTTAGTTTAGGAATACAACAAATTCATTGAATATCATTCATAAGGGAGCTGTACCTTTCAATTCAGAGGGAATCTATCAACCTGATGATAGATTATCCAACTCTTGGTATCAAATTGTTTCTTGCAGATTTGGGCATTTGAGAGTTAAATTGAAAAGAACAATTTGTTTACCAACAATTAGCAATCTAATCTACTTTTACCTCTAGTACATCATAGATGTCTTGCAAGTGTTCCTCGATTTCCTTGAACTAGCAAGCTTATTTCCCAACTACCCAACCCTTCATGCACCCTCTTTCCATCATTTATATTTTTCTAGTCATCTTATCAAATAATTAATTTAAGTTGATTAGCAATCTAATCTACTTTTTTGCCTTTAGTGCCTCATAGATGCCTTGCATGTATTCCTCAATTTCCTTGGACCAACAAGTTTTTTCCCTAGGTACCCAAGCCTTTGTACACCCTCTTTTCTATCATATATATTTTCGCAAGTCACTTTTGTAAATAGTTAATTTCAGTTTATTAGCAATATAATCTACTTATTTGTCTCTAGTGTCTCATAGACACCTTGCATGCGTTCCTCAATTTCCTTGAACCAACAAGCTTATTTCCCAAGCACCCAACCCTTTATGCACTCTCATTTTAATCATATATATTTTCCCATTCACACCTAAGCATGAGAAAGGAACAACTACCCATTGGACATTGAATGTTATATGGTGTCAAACCCCTTTTAGGAAGAAAACCATTGCAAGATATTGAGTACTGATTACTTAAAAAATACAAATTGATGTTTGGGGAGGCCTTTTATGTTTTCATTCGCTCATTATCTTATTATCTTGGATTGTTTTTTGTTCTAGTAATCATCTTGTATTTATGTCCCTTAGTCCTCTTAAAGCATTCCTTGTATACCTAGTCAAATTCTCTAAAATGGCCAAATTTTAAGGGAGGCACTACAATGATGGAACTAAAGTGGCAAATGAACCTTTAGTTGAATGATTATATCTAGAAAATGAGGTACAAACAATCAAGAAAGAAGTTTTTGGTGAATCTACAACTCTTGAGATCAAAATCATAGAATAATTGCTTATTAGTATGCTAACATCTTAATTGTTACGAATGTTGAAGATATTTATCAAACATATTTTCAAGCCTAACATTCTTTTGAATTTGATTTATAAGACTATTTACAAGTGATTTATGGGTGCTAGCAAGAAGTTGAGTCCACTTTTTGGCCAAAAAGTCAATCTGTCTTCCCTATTTTCATAATTCATCCCAATTGACCTAAAAATTTGAAGCACTTAAAGATTGAATCTTTAAAAAAGTCAGTAATCAGAAATGTAGTATTGAAAGTCTAGTATCTAAATATGAGATTTATATTAGTACCTAGATTAAAAAAAAATGATTTTGACCAGAGAAAACTTTAGTGGCGATTATTCGCCATTTGGTGAATGTCGCCCGTCGGCATCCCGCGATTTGGCAAATAAATTGCCCATATGGGACTGACCCCATCGCCCCGCATTTATGAAGATTGGGTCCATTGCTCGGGTCCATCGCCAAACGCTATATTAAATTTTGTCCATTTCTTGCACATTTTCGCGAATGGCATATACTTCTTGGGCACGATATATTTTTAAAATTCGCCTATAATTTCAATGCGGCCCCAAATGGATGGCCTATATTCGCCCATAGTTATATATAAATATTTTTTAGGCGGCCCCAACTTCGCCAGTTATTTTACTTACGCGTCTCTCAAACCGATGGGTTTTCGCCACCTTTATTAATCATACCAAGGTACTGGCGACCCATAATCGCCTAGGAAATAACACAAGACGTGTTATCATTACGTGGGCTTTGCCAAATATTTGGACACTGACCTAATACCTCCCGCCCAATTCGTCAAAAAAGATTAGTATAAATACATTCATACATCAATGTTATTGTACACAATTTGGAATCTTGGATCGGTTCAATTTGATTGATAGCGAATTTTAGACTGTCTCACTATTGAGTCTCAACTGCTTTGGCGAGTCAAAGGTAAGTGATTATTATTTTGAATTTCTGCGACTATGTAAACATTGTATATTATAGTTATGTTGTCATTTGTCACTTCTTCAACAAGTAAACATTTTTTTTACATATTTTTATCACTAGGCTGGTAGCCAATTGAGATGTCGAACAATAATAAGGGTAAGGCTCCGGTAGATGGGGAAAGCCAAGAGAGGCCAACAAAACGTAGAACCTTATCATCGTACTTTGGTCATGGTCGTGAAAATGTTTCTGGCCAAAATAGGGAAGCTAGTGTTACTTCATTACAAGAAGATTTTGAACCTGAGGTTGAACCTTCATGACATATTGAAGAAGTCAGCGAACCTGATATCTCAGATCACGATGAACTTGAAGAATATTTTCAGTTAAATACCCAGAGTAGCCATAATGATATAATCGACTTGGATGAGACTGAGAATGTCAGAAAAGATGATGGTGCAACTGCAAGGAAGAAAAGAAAATCCAAATCAAAGAATGATAGACTGTGGGATATGTCGAGAAATTTTCAAAAAGATTGGGTGTCAACATATCCATTCATTGAACCAGTGCCTAATCCAATTGAAGGGGAACCTCCGGTAGAATGCAGATGTAAGATTTGCAGCGTGATAAATAAGAAGGAAAAGAGGTTGCAGCTAAAAATTGACACCATAGAAAAGCATATTGGTAAAGTTTACAAAAAGAAAACCATAGATGGAGTTCAAAAATCAGTGATAAGATGGAAAACAAAGGAGGAATCTCAGCATGTTAGGAATGTAGAATTACATGAATTTTAGCATAATATAAAGACGAAACCTGGTAAAGTTAAAGGCTCTATTGAAGCTTGTTTTGGAAAAGCATTGGAAGTAGAACTAATGGGAAAAGCTATTCAGTTAAGTGTTGTGTTTAATATTTTGAGCAGAGGGCGTCCAATGACACCCATTAGAGTGCTTTATTACACTTTCTGAAAGTTCGTAACTATCCTAACAGTCACTGGTCAGTAAACAGTGGATGGGAATGGGCAAGTTGTCTTGCCGATGTTGAAAAAGAGGATTTGAAGGCAAAAATTAAAGAGTCAAATTTTATTGCATTGTCTTTAGACGAGGTCACAGCAGTAGACAATACTTCCTGGGTATGCTTGCATGTTTATACTGTACAAAATTTTGTTCGCCAACCTCATCTACTAACTGTTGCTAAAATGAGGGATAATGCAACAACGGAAAATTTATTTCAACTAGTAAAGAGTTCTCTAATTGAATATGGAGGTATAGATGACATGACCATTGCCAAAAAGCTGGTGTGTGTTGGAGCTGATGGAGCTTCAGTAATGCAAGGCCACAGGGGTGGTCTTTGCACAAAGATACAATCTTCTTGTGCACCCTACATTACTCCCATTCACTGCATGGCCCATAGAATGAATCTAGCTTTTGGAGTTGTCAGCAAGCATGCTCCAGTACAAAAAATTGAAGTTTTAATCAAAGAGATCTACCAATACTTCTGTTGAAGTCTGAAACGATTCAGGGAATTTCAACACTTTGCTGAAGGACTAACCGATGGGAACAAGCTTCTTAAGGATAATGATACTAGATGGATCTCTTTGGATGGACCAGCACATCGAGTTTTTTCAGAATATCAATCATTGCTTGGTCTAATGAACTCAAGTCGTGACGAAGTAGGGCAATCAAAATTTCCTGCGCTGCTGTCAATGTTAAGTAATGTAGAGACACTGTTAACATTAGCAGGTCTTCTCCCCATGCTTGAGGAAATGAGAAATTTAATGAAAAAAGCCCAGCAAAGAGCTATGTATATCGCAGAATATGCTACGCTCCGTAAGTTGACATGCGTGATGCTCGATAATCTCTATCATTTATTTGTTGATGAAGTAAAATTTGCCAGTTGGCTGAAAATCACAGATTTGGACAATCCTGATAACTTTTTAAAAATTGGTTCAAACAGGGGGTTATGTGCAGAAGTTCGCGGAGTTGAGATACCAATGCACTACAATGCCAGGATCAAGTCTGAGGAACCAGGAAAGAACCCTAGGAGGTGAGTATCAAGTGTTAAAAGGGAAGACTTTACCAAGATCGTTGAGTTTGTAACAGCTTCAGTGAAGCACATTGCGTTTGATCTTTCCTCACAGATTAGAGCAAGATTCCCTCCAGTCAAACTACTTGAATCCATGGCTATTGTGTTTCCTCATTATTGGTGTATGAACAATTTGAAAGATTTTAAAAGTAGGCTACTAACTTTGATAGATCATTTTTGCAAAACCAAAGAGTTAGATGGAGTAACTCTAAATGGAATTTTAGATGCAAATCATTTGAGAGAGCAATCAGCTCATTTTTCACGGGCAATGAGGGAACAATTTAATCTTATGGAGAACCCTATGGAAGATGGATCGGTAACAAGGCTTTGGAAAAACCTAGCTGAGAGTGAATTGTTGATTGATTCAATATCAGAATATTTCAAGCTTGTTGAATTATGTCTAACCATGATATTGGGGTCGGTGGAGGATGAGAGAGTTTTCAGTGCTTTGGGATTCCTAAAGTCAAAGCTAAGAAACAAACTTGACAAGAATTTGGAAAATTGCTTGAGGCTCTATACATCCAGGTATGAAGTCAATAATTTTCCTTACGAAAGGGGACTAAAATTGTGGAGGAAGAAATGTCAGAGAAGAGGGGTGGGCAACATGTCAAACCAAAGTGGGAGTGGGAGTGGGAATGCCAGAGACAATTATGTCATTGACCGGGACCCATGTACTGGCACTGGTATTGCTAGCGGTGAACATCAGTTAAGTGGAGGTATGCAGAGTGAAGAAAACATATCAAAGAACCAAGGAAGCTATGAAGTTGATGCTGATGAATCTGACAATCTCAATGATGATATGGTGTGGCAGCTTGAAATTGAACCGTTGTAGAAGTAGCACTGAAGAATTAGCATGTCCTAGGTATTTATTAACTTTTTCCCTAAAGTCTACTGTCAGTTTCTGTATTTCATCATCAATCATGCATATCCCAATGTCAAAAACATGAATGTGGTTGATAATGTCATCAAGATTCAAGATTCAATTCCACAATTAATAATTATTAATGGTTTTCATTCGCAATATTCAGCTAATATGGTACAATTCTTGTAGTTTTTTCATTATTTTGTTTGACAACATAGCAATTCGTATGTTACAATTCTTAGAGTTAGAAATACTGATTCTCATTAATTTAGTTACAAATATGATACAATGTATCCATTCATTGATCAATACTAGTAAGAACACAACTCTCTGATTCTGTTTACAAAAGTCAATGACTCAATTCCCATTGGCAATTTAGTAAGCCAATGACCCTGAATTCCCTTTTATAGAAACAAGGGAGCAACAATAGCTTTAGGTCGATTTGCCTAATGTGAAGTCTCAAAATCTAAATCAGTAAGACAACTACAAGACTACAAGTCTACAACATCTCTACAACTTTAGTTGTACATTTCTGCATTTGACAAGCCGGTTTAGTAAATTAGCATAGGCAATAGCATCTGCAAGACTGCAACATTGATCCTGTTCAAAAAGCAAAGTTCAAACTTGTTACTTTAAACTCAATTCTAGAGTCTAGACTGTAGTATGTAGGATAATATGAAAGATATAGAGATGATTGAAACTGAAAGTACTTTCACATGCTATGATTCAAGGTGATTTTGTAAGTTTCTGTAGTATGCTCCATTCTTCTTCGGTTGGAAGGGAAAAATTTTTGATGGTATGGTAAATGACCTGCATTCTCGTCAGAATTCCATACTTGGAAGAGCGAGTTTTAAGCAATGTTCCTTCCATTAGTGCATGCAAATTTGTGAATGTTTTGATGCACTTTGCAATGCCTTCATGAGTTCTGCCCTAAGGAAGGTTGCCTAAATCAGAGGTTATTGTGTCCTCCAACTTTTGTTTGTAAGCTTCTCTTCCAACGAAACCCATTGTTGACAAATCAGGTCCAGGACTCGGTAAACCAAGAGATATCAATTTGGCTATTTTTATTGTTCATATTGACGAGCTTTGGCCCAAATAAAGCAAGAACTTCTTCTGCTTCTGTTAGTTTCTGACATTTATGAAATACAGAGCTTGCCTTTATTATTGAACCAACGTGGTCCTGAATTCCCTTGCTTGCCAATTGCCTGTTAGCAGTGCTGTTGATTTCTTGCAATCTGCTTTGCAGTTTTCTGTCTTTGACCAAAACTTTTGTTCTCCTCAAGTTGCTCTTTCAGCTTCTCAAAAACATATGTAAGAGATTCATAGAGTTCAAACCAATCACACAACCTATCAGCAGAAGACTTTATTTGCCCCCAGAAGTAATTTTTTATTTGCTGTACTGTATTATTTACATGGTCATTCAAGAAGTTTTCATAAATTTTAATAGTATTATTTGCCTTCTTTAGGTCTTCTTTCATTTCTGAGTACTGGTGTTCACTATGTTTTCTTATTTGCTCTGCTTTCTCTTCCCACTCTTTTGTTTTCACCCTCTCATTTTCCAATTCTTTCTTTAACTCATTGTTTACCTGTGCAGCATTCTCCAAGTTTTTGTATAAATTTACTGAAGAGGCTTTTTTATCCTGAAGTTTTTTATCCCTTTTTTCCAATTCTTTCTTTAACTCATTGTTTACTTGTGCAGCATTCTCCAAGTTTTTGTATAAATTTAATAAAGAGGCTTTTTCATCCTGAAGTTTTTTATCCCTTTTTTTCCAATTTTTCCCTCAAAGTTTTCAGTTCTGCATCCATATGTTCTTGCTGTTCAATTGCTTCTTTAGAGCCAGAGGATGAATTTTTTATCCTTTTCTCTAATTCTTTGCACCTGTTTATTGTTGCTTTCTCACTTGCCTTTACATTTGCTAGGTCTGCTTTTAACTTATCTATTGTGCCCTGAAGCTTTCCTTTCTCTCTCTCCAACTTCATCACTGAACTATAGACCACTTGGTCATTTTGGACACATTTATCTTGTCCACATTTTTAATTTTGGATAAATCCATTTGGAGGGTGCTAACTTGAAATTCAGATGGATCTAACTGACTCTCTGGTGGATTGTTATCTCTAGCTGGGGGCATAACAACCATGAATTCCATCATATCTTTATTCGGGTCATATGTGGTTAATAACCTGTTGGATGCAGGTTCTGCATCACGAGCTGCAACAATTGCTTCCATCTTCATTGTCTTACTATTTTGTCTATTCTTATTTTTTGATTTTTCATAGTTAGTTACAAATTCATTGTAATGAAAATCAGGATTTTGTGAGACAATTGAATGTTTGAATGGTGAAATAGCACTTGCACTGATGTACGAGCTTCCACCAATACCATGAGGATTACCAACACCTAGACCCATTACAAGTGGGGTTTGTGGACTATTCTGAGGGTTTTGTCCTGAAGGATGGGCAATTGTTGGACTCACAGTCACCATTGGCACTGTTGTACTAGTACTACTACTAATACTTGTCATAACCTTTTGCTTCTTTACACTTTCTTGACCTTCGGGACCAACCTTTCTTGCATCTACATATTGATATAATATCCTTTTCGGACCACTACTTTTAGTTGTACAAATGATATTGCCAGCTGTGGGAGTGACAATTGATTCAGAATGAATCTGAGTGCTTGGAACAACTGGAAGTGGAACTCTATTTGAAGTAGAAACAAATGGAATTAACTGAGTTGAAACCAATGTGAATGGAATTGACTGAGTTGATGATTGATCTCCATGCCCAAGGCCTGGTTTCTGACCATGTTTTGGTGCTACAACTGGTGGTTCAGGTGCATACCAAACCCCTTCTCCACTGGGACCCAGACCACCAGAACCTTGGTAGCCCATTTTTTCTACAATTTCTGCCCCTTTGCTATATAGAAGTTTGGTGGATGCATCAACTCCTCTCTTAATTGCTGTACTGGATGAGGGATTCAAAGAATCTTGGTCATCGTAATCATCATCATTATCATTGTGATATGCTTCAGCTGGATGCTCCTTATTCCACAATTCGTTAAACATTGTATCCTCTTCCACCTCATTAAGATCTGCAGAGGTCTTTGGCTCACTGAGATTCTTCCTCATTTCCCAAAATTCAAAAATTTTGGTTCGACTCCATCTAGCATCTATACATTCATTCATTAGCTCTTTTGGAATACGTTTTGTAGATGGTTTATCAGCTTTCTTGTAGAAATTGGACGATGTCATGGCCTGTACTTTTCCTTTCTGTTTGTGCAATGCCATTATTTGTGATGACAATTCCTGTATTGACATATTATTTTCAGTAGCATATTTCTCCATCTATTTTTTGACCTCCTCCCAGGAGTCCATGTTTTTAAAATTTTCAATCAAAGGCATACTTTCCTGTTGATATTTGCTTGCAGAGTTCCCATTGTCTTTAAGCCTTGCTCCAATTATGTTCAGTGGATCATACTGCCAGTGACTGTCAACATCAAATCAAAAAATTGAAAAAAAGGCTTCTGCCACTTTGAATCCTCTTCTCTCAAATGCGAACCCTCCAAAGTAGAATGGCAAGGAGGGAAATATCATTTTCTTTTGCTGACCATTAAAGAGTACATCTGTGCTCTCCATTTGTCGTACATATTCCAATGCAAATACCCTCTCTGTTACATGTATTGGAAGTTTGTAGGGTTCTACCCATGAACCGTAAAACCTTAACACAGTGTACTCTTCCATTAAGTACCAGTCAGCCAATTGTAGTTGACTTCCGAGTTGAATTCAATTTCTACAAGTAACAGGCAATCTAGGCATTGGAGTGCCTATAATTTTATGGTACATTGGTGCCAAAAAGAAGTTTACAAAATTGTTGTAGTTCCTTCTGTTATCAATCATCCTTATCTGAGGTGTCCACTCATATATTGGATTTTCGCCTTGAGTCTGACTGCAAAGCTTGTTTGCCTGAAATAATGCATGATGCTTTGCTAGGAGAAGATAGCACAAGTAGGTTGTGAATCTAAATGTCTTCTCTGAACCTCTTTGAATCATTAGTAATTGATCTTGCATGCAACGAACAATGTGCTCAATAAAACAATATTTTACTGGTTCTCTTTCAAAATGAATATGATAAAGCATTTCAAGAATGCTGGCACCCACTTGTTTGTTACTATCCAATCCCAAACAAAATGCTAGCAAGGAAATACTGTCCTGTGCCCATGGCACAAAAATTTCATAATCATAAGGAGGCCTATGATATGGACTCAGACTACAACCGCTTGTTATTCCTCTGATATAAGAATCTCTCTGTTTTGCATCTAATTTTTCATAATCCTCTGCCAGCTTTCCCAAGTCAATGTGTACGTTTGAGTGTTGTTGTTGAAACCCTAGGTTCAACAGACTAGCAAATTCACTCTCAGTTATGGACAAAATTTCCTCCTGAGTATTTTTATTCACAATTGCTTTTCTATTTTCATCATAATTTTCGGCGCAGAGCATAACAATTTTTGGGCAAGGGAATACTTGAGGTAACGCCATGTGCGCTGACCCAGCTTCCCACGGTGCAATTTTATTTGCAGTTGCATTTACCCTAGGGTTAAATGAATAAAATTTTGAAGCCTTATTTGGATGGTTCCACTTGTTTTCAAGTGCAAATCTAATCTCCATTATACCCTTATTTCCATGAATAACAGGATCATGTATATCATGGAATAAATCACTGAAACCTGGTGTTTTAAGCATATTGTGGAATTCTATTATTTTGCCCATCATTTTATTCTTGGTATTTGTAGCTACAAGCCTATAGGGGTGATTCAAAATTAAAACCTAATAGACTAAATTTTTTTTATATAATATAAATAGTAAAGTTGTAAATCAAGAGACTTGAAAAATTTAAAATGCAGGACGTAGATTTTCAGGATTTTACTAGTTACACTTACCCGTTGACGTTCACGTTGCCCTTAGTTTCAATTTTTGCAGAGAGCTGAGAGACTTTGTAGTTTCTTGCTTTCCTCGGACCTCAATCCTCAACCTAGAAATTAAGAATCCATAACTTTGTTGCGCTGTAAGTTTGTAAATTGTAACCCCTTTCTAATTTCTAAATCTGCAGACCACATATAACTGCAAAATTAAAGAAACTTAAAGCGCCAAAATTGTACAATCTGTACTCTATAGTCATCACACCCTGTCATGTGTCACTTTCAGTTTAAATGTGAGTGGAATTGTGGACCACTAGTTACTAGACATGCATCATGAATCCGGAATGGGTTTGCTAATGTCACTGTTAACTAACCCGTCATGACTCATAATGTATTAATGTCATTCTCATTCATAATGTCACTGTTAACTATAAGTGGAATGTGATTATGTCAATGTGTTAACTAAGCAGTGACACATGTCATGATTCTGGGATGCGTTTCAAAAGATAGGGTGTCTTTTTCCTTTCGGCCCGAAACTGAACTTCAGTCATTGATCTATAAACATCCAATGACAATGGTGAATGGTGTGGTACTGGTGGCCCCGTGGGTCGTGGGTCCCATTAACTAGGCTAGTTAGGATGACTCACATCACGAGTCAGACGTGTCAGTGTCACGTCATCACCAAATTGAAATGACATTGTTATTTGTTGGTCGACTAAGGAGTTTAGTGACACGTGTAATGATTCCGGGACGCGTTTGAAAAGATAGGGTTTCTTTTTCCTTTCAGCCCGAAACTCAACTTTGGTCGTTGATCTATAAACATCCAACGACAATGGTGAACGGTGTGGTGGCCGCGTGGACCGTGGGTCCCATTAACTAATCTAGTCAGGATGACTCACATCACGAGTCAGACGTGTCAGTCTCACATCATCACCAAATTGAAATGACATTGTTCATTGTCATTTGTTGGTAGACCGACGACTGTGCGAGGTGTTAAGTGACACGTGTCATGATTTCGAGACACGTTTGAAAAGATGGGGTTTCTTTTCCCTTTCGGCCCGAAACTCAACTTCGGTCGTTGATGTATAATAATCCAACGGCAACAGTGAATGGTATTGGTGTACTATTTTTTGTACTGATTAATTTTTTTTTAATTTAAGATAATATTACTATTTAATTTTATTTGGAAACATTCTTTTATTTAAAACACATATATTTTAGAATTGTTATTATATTATCATTTTAATAGTACTATATTTTAATTGATTTTATTTTTGTATCATCTAATTAATATTAATTTTTTATAATATATTTAGAAATACATATATATAGATATTGTTATTATAATATTATCATAATGATAGTATTATATTTTAGTTATTTTTATTTTTATATCATCTTTTAACTATATTATTATTATATTTATCTTATATTATCTTATAACTATGCACATAACCTTTATATTATTTTTTATAGTAAACTTATATTTTCTATGGGATTATTTATTAAAATATACTTATTATTATACATATTTTTTAGATTTATTTTTTACATTGTTAAAAACTTAGAGACTCAATTTGACAACTTTAATCTTTTAATAAAATGAAAGAATTATAATCATTATGTTTTATGATGTTACAAATTATAAATATAAGATATAAGTTTTTTTCATTTATATATGTTTAAATTATACTATGTTAGTTTACCATAATAAGAGTTAAAAAAATTACATGTGAAAAGTAATGTTCAAATTCTATATTATAATTTGTGAATATTTTTTAATGGAGAGTAATTATTTAAGTATTTAAACATCAATCTCATTTGTAGAGATATAATTGTACTTCAGACTATGTAATAAATTAAATGTGGGAGACACCATTTTTAAATAATTATTAAACTACAGTTTCAATTAGTGAAGTTTAATTGTAATAGATATCTAAAGGAGGATATTTGTCAGTTATTTTATATATATTAAAATGTCTACAGATAACTGATAAAGCATTGAAGCAAGTAATTAAAATATTGCAATCATGGTTACAGAGAAGTATAAAATATTAAAAACTATTTTTGCAATCACGGTTACAGAGAAGAAATATTGCAATCATGGTTACACAAAGCACAAATTGAAATGAGGTAAAGCTTGCAAAATTTCCATTGTATTTTTCATAAAATTATATTTACATTCTTGACTTCATACTATGTCTATAAACAAAAAGAAACATACTCGACTTGATACTATGTCTATAAACATATTATATTTACATTCTCGACTTGATACTATGTCTATAAACAAAAAAAAAAACTGTAAACGACTACAGTACCAATACCAGTACAAGGTAAGCTTTTAATATTTATATAAAAAAAAAATTATAAAGAAAAATCAATTGCGCCCTTCTGTGTAGAATTCTGCAGAGAGGATTAGCTGCATGAATTCGTCGAGCCACACAAATTGCCCCGCCCGAGCCTCCTCTGTGTCAAGCTCAAACCACTTATGAAGAAAACCCCTCGCAATCAGCGCCCATTTCCTATGGCGCTTCAATTGCCCAGCAATCAGGCACAAAAGAAAAGGTTGCATGGCCACATTCTGGCCTGGGAGGAGAAGCTTGTGTATTTGACTTGCCCTAGGGATCCCCACCCCTAATTTAGCAAAGATGACAACTTGAACGTCGTCCCCCAAGTATTCCTCTTTGAATACCCTCCTCAGCAGCATCACCATGTCAACCTTCGGTCCTCCAAGGTCCAGAAGGGAAGCCAAAAAATGAGATGTAATGTCCGTGGCTACCCGGTACCTATCTTCATTGTCAAGAAACTCTCGGCCCAACACCATTCTGACAGCCTCTGTAACGAAAGACCCACCATCCTTACAAATTGATGCTAAAAATTCATCAGAAAAGGAACCCAGAAAGGCCTTCTAGGCCTCCTCAGAAGTGCATCTAAGACAAATGGGAGTGTCCATCTTAGATTACTTGCAGACTATAAAACTTAAAATAGTAAAACTAAAAAATTTAAAAACAAATTACTTGCAAAATGTGTCACTGCAGACCCTAAACAAACAATCAATCAATGTCGATGAATAATGAAGCTAGATCGTCTATAAATAGCCCTTAAATCCTTGATTGTTACTTACCAATCAATTATTTCTATCTTAATGGTATTAAATACATTGTCCTCGATATGCCTCTAAATCTTGCACGAAAATCTTTTCCCTAAATACATGCGTGTGAGAATTGAAAATTTTGTCCTTAATCTTTCACATCTGGCAGTAAATCTTTTCTATCGATAAAAAACTATCAGAAATCGGCTGTACAATTTGGGAAGTGGTGTGTGGTAGCCAAAGAATGTCGCTGTCACTGACATGGCATTTAATTCTTTCCCGATTAAGTGCTTTTAATACTCTGCAGACAACTTACCTTGATACGATCATACGTGTCAACATTCCGGTTAAGTGCTTTTAATACTCTGCAGACAACTTACCTTGACACGTGTCAACATTCCGGTGACTACCTCGACAATTCTTCTTCCTTCAAGAAATGTTGGCCGAAATTAAACCTCAGCCATTGATCTTGGATCATCAGACGGTCTGAGTTCTCAAATAATACATTTAACATAATTACAGTGGTAGTGGCAAAGATTATGGTAGTGGCAAATAATATGTTATGCTTCCATAATATAAGGTCAAACAACCACGTCTTTAAACCATCACTTGCCAGTTGCCAATAATTTATGTATGTTAGGTATGCTAGGTTAGGCTACTTATTTCCCATCTTTTGAACGATTAGGCTACTTATGCCAATAATTTATTTATTTTTCCATAATTAACGAACAATTAGCCAATACAATTATTTTTTCACCCTTCAAAAGAAAAGTATTCGCCTCAAATATTAAAATTTTTTACTTGAAAAGAAAATTATTCGCCTCAAATATTATAATTTTTTACTTGAAAAGAAAATTATTCGCCTCAAATATTATAATTTTTTACTTGAAAAGAAAATTATTCACCAGCAATTTATGAAATTTTCAATCCGGGGGGAAAAAATCGCCAATACAAACTATGAAAAATCGTGGATTTGAAAAAAAAATCGCCTAGATTAAAACAAATTACCCCCTAAAATAATGTACAATTCGCCAAGACTTTACACTTTTTCCTAAAAGGGGGTTTCTTAAAGTTATCCCTGATTTTGACTTGGTGCTCTCAAAAACCACTATTCAAAAGTCACTTTTTCAGGACCTTCCATGCCCGTGTATGACAACCATAATTTGGCCTAAATGAAAGTATTTATTTTAGTCCTTTTGGGATATAATTTTTAAGACATAAGATTGATGAGTATATTTTTTTGTAATTTTTTTTTAATATATTTTTTTCTACTATTTTTTTATTGGGAGTGATTTTTGTTTTGAAAACCCCTTGTGTACGACAAACATAAGTTAACCTAAAGTCATCATTTTTCAAATTTTATTTTTTTCAAAGTGAAGAATTGTCTGCAGTCTAATGTCATATAACTTGTTTTTAAAAAAATGTGGAAAAAATTAAAGTTAGTATAAAAATAAGAAAACTTATTATTTCACACTTATGTACCTATTTTATTAGAAATTATTTAAAATAGAAAAATTGGTCCAACTAAACAAAAATTTTATATTTTACATTTATGCAATCATATCTATAATGGGTTTTAATTTTGTGAGAAAATTCCAGAGGAAACATCTTCCACCCAAAGTGGACTTCACACACAAAATGTTAAGTTTTAGGATCGATTACAAATGTAGTAATATTATTGTCTTTTTATATTTTCCAAATGCATTGATCTCTTGGTTTTATACAAGGCAAAGACAAGAAGACATGTCTATTCATTTCAAGGGACATGTCTATTAATAATTAGTTACTATAAGATTAATATAACTTATATATTCATTTATATTAATAATATATATAGTAATATTAATACATATAACTATTACATATATATATTGATATAAATAATCATTCAATGTTCTAAGATAACAATGACTTTTATCTGAGCAAAGCTACATACTTTAACACTCCCTCTTAGCTAGGGAAGACAAAAGTCAGTAATATGTTTTTACAAAACATGAACTAAATAATATCAGTGATCTGTTTCAACATCACATGATGTATATCACTTTCAATAATTGTGATCTGTTTTAGCGTCACATGACGACTATCACAATATAAGTACCGGTGATCTGTTTCAGCGTCACACGACGACTATCACCTTCAATATTTGTGATATGTTTCAGCATCACATGACGACTATCACAATAGCTAGGTACCAGTGATCTGTTTCAGCGTCACATGATGACTATCACCTTCAATATTGTGATCTGTTTCAGCATCACATGATGACTATCACAGTACAAGATCATGGTCATTTTAAGGAACTCAATCCACCATGTAATAATTCATTTATCATGATCTGTTTCAGCCATCACATGAGGTCTATCATGATAAAAGATAGTTATTGTAAGATCGTCACCTTTCAATAACATAAAAAATACAAGTGATAATCACTTGGAAGTCGTCACTTCCTTATGATTTACACTGGGCCCATATAGCATTAAATAATTCCATTAGTATAATAATCAATTATATCAAGTTTACCTCAGAGGTGTTCCACCTTCATTAGTGAACTCCCTCTCAATCAACATGATCAAGATTGTCACAAGTTGACTGAACCATCTGCTCCCTCTGAAGATAAATATCTCTTATAGTACTTATTAAAAATAAGAGAGAGACTAATATAATACACAAGGAGATCATTCCAATATAATATAGATAAATATCTAACTTTGAACATATATGCATTTGTTCCATCTTATATATATCTACTTTAATCTATATTTTCAACACATTATTTCCTTATTAATGCCACATAATAATCTAAGGTTACCAATTTCCCAATCTATATTCATAAGAAATAAACAATTAATACTTACCTCCAACATTACCTTAACTTCTTCAACCTCTATGTACGTGGTCTATGGAAGATGGTAATCCTTGTATTATGTGTCTTGTTATGACTTTGAATATATCTTACTGGTGCCTCCACCTCCTTAAGCACACAACTGAATCAAGAGGGTGCGGTATTGTAATGCATTCTCTCATTATGATAGTATTAGATTGATTGCTTCATTCACAGTAAGACAAGAGATATTAAAACTGCAATGAATATCAAAGTAATGAGCCAGAATCAGCAGTCTGCCCATGATAATAATACAACCTCCCGCAAGAGTTATTTTGCCGCCTGATACTTCCAAGTCATTCATACTCAGTATTGAATGCTTCTATTTCTTCACCCAATAGACGCAGCCATTAAGAGAAGTTATAAGTATGATAAGACGTGCCTAAGGCAACCCCTTTATGACGCATATTTCCCCCGTCATCTTCTACCTCTCTTAGACCCGATAATGATGATTGTTTCTTCCTTTACATTTGCAACCTACTCTGATACCATGTTAAGTTTTAGGATCGATTACAAATGTAGTAATATTATTGTCTTTTTATATTTTCCAAATGCATCGATCTCTTGGTTTTATACAAGGCAAAGACAAGAAGACATGTCTATTCATTTCAAGGGACATGTCTATTAATAATTAGTTACTATAAGATTAATATAACTTATATATTCATTTATATTAATAATATATATAGTAATATTAATACATATAACTATTACATATATATATTGATATAAATAATCATTCAATGTTCTAAGATAACAATGACTTTTATCTGAGCGAAGCTACATACTTTAACACAAAATGTTCCCCTAAAAGTGAACTCAACTTCTTCCACTTACCCTTATAAAACCTTGTACAAAAATTGTAAAAAATGCTTTAGAATAGAAGAAAAATAAAGCATTCAAACCAAGTTGTTGCTTGTCTTGCTAGTCTTTGAAATATAATACATTAGGAGTCATCTTGATGTAAAAGTTGTTCATTTTGTTGAGATCCTTATTGTAGACACGAAAAATTGGCAAAAGGCTTAAATCAATAAAAAAAGTGCAATCAAATCATCAAAATAGCACGAAAAATCAATAAATGGAACAAAGGCAATTCAAATCAAATGAAAATTTAATTAAATGATTAAATAAAAGCTTGAAAAGGGAAAAAACACTACGAAATTGATTAAATTCAATTAATGACATAGTTGTTGAAAGCAAAAATCAAAATGAACATCTTACCCTTCATGGCTAAATTTAATTACTTTAATTAATTAATAAATACTAATTTCCCTCAACAAAGCAAAAAGGAGACAAAATGGACACAAATCACTCACTTTTGTTGAAATGGTCTAGCCTTTTGAAACCATTTAAATGATTGTCCCCTCCTTGTCCCCCCATTTATGGACAAAGCAAAGCCAATTGACCTTACCCAAGCATAACCATGGTTATCTCACTCTACCCCCTACCCTTGGGAAAATCTTATATATTGAAGACATTTAGAAGCATAATTGATCCACTCCATATCTTTGAATTGCAACAAAGCTCTGTCAATTTGCATCCACATCACTCACTTATCATTTTTCATTGATAATTAGCTTAAATTGCTTTGATCATAGTAGATTGTTCATCAAATAGAGCTAGAATTTGATAGAATAGATCTAAATTTGCATATCATATAGCTTAATTCTCATCTTTAGAGTGTCACTAGTGAGGATCATAGCTGAGAGCCTCATTTACCACTTTATTTTAGAGATCCATGAGATATTTAGATTAATTGTGCATTATTTAGATTAGTTTGCTTTGAATAGTGTAATTGTCTTTTAAATCTTGTTATTTCATGAAGGTGTAAATCACTCACACACACTTATCAAGTCTTGTATCTTTGTAGAAAATGAAAGTCTTTCTATGGGTGATAAATAATCACCCTCCAATAAAGGAACAATGATTTGTGTGAGAGGCGAACATATATCGCTAAGGAAAGGATCGCCCCTTCGCATTCTAGTATCCTAATAGTGTTTTGATAAATGCTTGCCTTTTTTTCTTTTTGTTGTGCACTAAAAATTAACATTCAACCAATGCAAAACTAAATACTCAACTCCAAAATGTAACCATTTTAATATTTTCATCAAAACAAGAATGAATTGACTCCCAAATAGCATGTCATCTAAACGACCCAAACAAACCCATCAATGAAAAACATACACAGTTAAGAACTCTTGTTGCAAGTTAAGAACTCTTGTTGCATGGCTAATGTCAAATCTAAAATTAGACCAAGGCATACCAAGTCTATCAAATCAATTTTATACCAAGTTGTGGCTTATAATCAAACAATTTAGTAATGAGGAGAAATCGCAATGATCCACATATATAATAAAAATAACTACATAATATTTCACAAGTCACTATAACATTCCCAAGCCAATCACATTGAACCATATGAACATAGACTTCTAGGAAGTGGTCATAGAACCAAGAGAGAAAACTTGTAAATTATATAACATGACATGTCCTACCAATACCTCAAATTGCTAAGCTATGTCAAGTTATATCTTCTTCACAACCCCAACTAAAAACCATTAACAATAACCAATCATTTAATCTTATAGGTCAAACAAGACATGCGTATCTCATATAATCCTATCATTTAACATTTATTTAAGAGTTAATGAAATCCCAAATAGAACTTAATATGAAAAATAGATATAAAAACTAGCTTCCCATAATTGTTTACCATGTGAAGTTGTAGGGTGAGTATGAGCTATTTAGCTCAGAAGATTTAAATGGTGCACACACTTAAGAAATTAATGAAATGGTACATGAAATCATACTATATGATCATTATGAAAATTATGTTGTTGAATTTTGGTTGTCTATGTTTGAAAAGGATTCATAGACCATAGTATATTTAATTTGGCCAATTCTCATATGGAGTAGAATATTTATAGCTTGATTTGCTTCTCTATAATAATTGTTGAATTTATGAGGAAAAGTCATCCTCATGTTTCATCATGCTTGTTATGAGACAAAAATAAGCATTTTGATTTAAAACAAAGTCATACTTATGTTGTGTGTGTTGATTGAGTCTATTTTGAAGAGATATTATTGTCAAATCTATTTCATAAAAAAATGAATATAACTAGATTGCATCATCAATAATGTCCTGAATTGCATTTAGAACATTCTCTTATAGTTTTTAGTTTCATGCCAATAACATTTTGAAGTGATTTTTTTGAATTGGAACTAGTTAGGTCACATAAATAATGTAATGATGAATAATTTTCTTTGATTTTTTGAAAAAATGATCTTAAATTATTATAAAAATTTGCAATTTCACCTAATTATAAATCCTTTATTAGTTTCTTCATATATTAATGGGTTTGAAGATAAGGACCTCCTACTTAGAATGTAATTCGAGATCCTAAACTTGGTTTAGTCATTATTTATGTCATTAGTGTACCTTATATTGTATGATAGAATATTATATGCCTTAATTCTCACTCATTGGTCACTTAACACATATTTTGTAACAATAAATAGGGTATAGGATTTGATTTGTTTCTTTCGTGTTTTCTTTCTTTAGTGTTTTTTTAGTTGGTGATTGACCTTTTCCCAAGAGACGAATAATATAAATATTATATCCTATAGAGTCAAAAATTGCATACCCCCATTTACAATTTAGGTCATACTTATGTAACTATTGTATTGTTTATTCCCCTTATATTTGAGTACGCTCATTTTAGCCCTTGCATTAGCCTTTTCCCTCTCAGGATGCTCGGGATCCTTATCAGCAACTATTTTCTAGTGTTGGCTTTGCATTATTTGCATGATTCCTTTGTTGCATGTCCTTTTTTATCATGCTTCATTTGGACACTAGTGCATCGTACAGACATTCGCGCATTGTGCATTTGTCCTGTGACATCTTAATGATCAAATATTGGTCATGTGCATGATATCCACTTGTCACTTACTTTTGTCAGTGGAATGACTCAAAATCTTCTAGAATGGCCTAGATGCCTCTTTTCCCCTTTTAAATTCACGTTTTCACCTTCATTCAAGATCTCTCTCTCTCTCTCTCTCTCTTGGAAAATCTCCTTTGCACTCTTGAAAGTTCTCTTGCTTGCAATAACTTGCACTCTTTTTCTCTCCACTTGCTACAACAATCTCTTGTAGCGATTCAATAATATCCTTCTATTTATCTTGTGTCTTTGAGCATCTTGGGATCTATCACATCCTCTATCTATAATCTATCTCATGCAATTGAGGTTTTCCTCCACTAGTGGGGTTTGTTTCTATTTGCATATCTCGCATAATAGGGGTTCTCCTCCATCTAGCAGGGTTCGGTTTCTATTATTTTATCATTTATTTATTTGTCTTTTCAATCTATCTATTTATCTACTGTTGTGAAGGTGGAAATGCCAAAGTAGAGACTTGATTGAGGCAAGTCTCCAAACAACCCTGGAAACATTTTTTCTCTCTTGAATGTGTGCAGGTTTATTGGAGGCAATCAACCGCATGGAGGTTTGCTTGTATTTTGTCCATTTCATTTTTATTTATCTTTGTTACATAGTATTTGTTGTTATATATTTTTAATTCTGTATTTTGCAGGTTATCTGAGATACAAACTCGACTTTTTGCCAAATTCTAAATCTTTTATGTTTCAATATGTACATGACTACAACATGACGTGCTGACATCTGTGGCCGAGACGCTCATATTTAGACGAAAGACTCTTTATCATCTAGTCTTCCCATTTTTACAACTAGAATATTCTTTCTCTTTATCTATAATAAGATATTTCCACTGGTTTAGTTAGTTGGAGATATTTGAATGTGTGTTGTGAAAATGGATCTACATGGGAATAATGTTTGAATTCAAGCATTGACAATGTTGAATGGGAATGGACAAAACAAACTTTGAGGGAAGGAATGGGCCCAAACCAACCACCTAAATGGTCAAAGCTTAGAGTATGCTAGGGGAGAGGACCCAATAGAACTTCACACTTCTCAAAATCTTACGTGAAAATTTCAAATCACTCCCAACTTTTTACACTAGCTTACTTAGCAAGTCCCCTGCTTATAACTAAGGTTTCTGGGCCACATCATCAAATTTGATGCCACGTCAACATGTTCTTTACTAAGGTGTCCAAAAGGTCCAAATAAAAGTGAGACCAATACTTGTGCACTAAATCATGTTTTATTGGTGTGCTGACATGATATTCTATGATTTGTTTCTTTTTAGATCTAAGGAATACATTTCATTCAATTATGAATAGTCTTCATCAATAATAACAATTTTTTTTTATGAATAGAGACCTTTTCTATTAATAATAACAATTTTAAAATACAATTATTAATAAAATCTTATCATAAATATAAAACATTTTACCAACAATGACAATTATTGAAATATGTTCAACTACTAAACCATTTCCCCTAATTATGCTTAACTTTTATTATTTTTCCAGCTTTATTAAAATTATTTTATTTACTAATTTTTTTTCTTGAAAATATTAAACTTACATATGACTCCTCTACCATTGCCCGGTCAATCCACCGACAAAGCTGTATTAAACTGACTGAAGACGCATATTTCCATTTTATAAATGCCTGACATCTTACCACATTCAACAGATGTGTTTTGGACCTCCCACCTAATTTAGACCAGATGGTTATAAAAAACAAATACTAACAGAAACGCCATTTTTCAGTTGTTATTTTCAACTTTCCTGATTGAATACCATTTTGATCTTGACTCCATTTTGGTTGAAAGAGCATATCAAATGCAAAGCAAATTGAATACGTATCTTTCAAGAAACAAATAATTTGTGTTGAATTGTCTTTGATTGTTTGAAAGTCACAAAGATATAATTTCTTATTATGCATAGAAGAAGACTTATATTAAAAACCGTTTTGTTAATATGATCTTATCAATTATAATCATATATAATTTTTTATTAAATTTAAATTTGGACAATGAAAGAGTTTAAATAATTAATTTTAAAAAGTAACATGATGTTTGAATAAATTTAGTGGCTGTCAACTAAGGGTGTGTAAATAATTGAATAGCATTCTATCATATAAATATGTGTTTGTGAATAAATGCTTATTTTAGATTTATAGATAGTTAAGTAGATAAAAAAATATAAGTTTATGAATTGTGATTTTTAAAAATATAAATCTTTATTAGTAATTATATTTAAAGTTTAATGTGTGTTGATAGGTTTGAGAAGAAACAACAAAAATACAAGAGGAATATTTTATTTGTAAGGCTAAGAGTTGTGTATTATAAATATTGGAAAGATGAAAATATGAAAGGTTGTTTGATTTCTTGTAATATGAGAAATTATCTTTCTCAATTACATAATGAGGAGAACAAAATATTTTTTATGAATTATGCCAATATTGTTCAAGGATGCTACTCTTGATTTTCGAGGATTAGATAAACGTTATTATTCATGCATGGATATCATTCAATGAGAATGCAAATAAGATGCATAGATTAGATAATCCTTCAGTTAGTGACCCTAATGTAAATGCAAGACTTTAATGGTTTGTGTTTTGAATGGGAATTGTTTATCTATTAATAAAGGGTCCTTATACTTTATGGATTGTTGATGTCCAAACCATTTGTAAAGAGATAGTTGATGGCAATCACGAGTAAGTGAACCAATTGGAATGTTGTGGGTCTTGTGTCCGAAGTGACTATAATGTAACATTTTTTGAAACTTAAAAAAAAAAGAGCAATAAATTTGGTGGTATGTTGTCTTTTTTTTGTAGATGGTAGAAATAAATTTGCCAAGAGCACCATTAATGATTGTAGTTGGAATATGTGAATTTGAATATGGCATAACAAACTACTTAATGCATAACAACTCATTTGCCTATAGTTGTGCATCATCTAAAATTGAAATTGATCTAGCCATTATTTTCTTAGGTAATGCATTGTACGACAAATGTTGCCATTGATTTCAAAATTGGTTGTTATACATTCTAACCAACTCATTTGCTAAACACAAATGTATTGATAAATATAATATATCTTGCCGATTAGAAAGAAAGAAAAAGATGGTTGTTTGTGGATGAGATGAGAAGTTGTGAATTTGTTAATGTTGCATCAACATTCTTTATAATTTAAAGGAGGTTGCTAATATAACACCACTCTTATGTTGTCAAAAAATATGTCTAATATAACCACTATCCAAAAAAAATCTCCAAAGTGTTGTTCCATATGATGATCTAACATAAATTAGAATGTCCCTTATATATAAAAGTTATCCTAGGTCACCAATAAGAAACTAGGAAATCATTGAAAATTTTTGATTGTGATATGGATGCCTTAATCAACCTATTATAAATTTGTTCAAATAATTGTTTACTCCCTATGAGGTATTTGTTTAATACTTGAGAAAACAAGAATATGGACAAAAAATATAACATAGCAATTTAGAGAAAACACAACACAAGAAATTGGCGGAGAGATATAGATTTTATTTCCATGTAATGTCTATAACAGGCACAATAGATGCCTCTGCAATTCTGGTTCGATCGAAACAAGGCTGGTAGGCCTAAATTAAATACATTGTTTGACTGCACATACGCACGCATAAACAATAGAAATTCCTTCCAAAGGGGTTAATGATCCTTTGAGGAAAAAACAACCTAATATCCTAATTATCAGAAATGCTTCAAATCTAAACTAAGGTTAGAATGTAATGTCGAACCTAATTTAATGTTTGATAAATAAGATAGCAGATTAGAAATGTACTTCACAGAAAGAAATAAATGACAAAATCAAATGAACGAATAGACTAGTGCCTGATACCAGAATGGGAATAGAGTTAGATACATTCAATGTTGTGTATAACCAGAGACGGTTTTAAGATAACTCGTTTCTGCAGAACGAGACCATCACCCTACAAGCTTCTATTTAAACAAAATTTTACAACAATTCATACAACATGTCCTATGGCTTTTAACTCAACTTAAGAGCTCGAAAGGAAACAGTAACAGGTTCTTAGACCATGCTACCATTATTCAAATTGTACAAATTGATCATAAATGAATGCATAAAATAGAAAGCATAGTAGGACGCCCTGGTTAGAGAGTAATCTGAGAAACTGATTGAATGCAAAAACTATATTAACAGTAAGGTATAAGAACTTATCTGATATTCATACATAAGACTTTGAGCATTAATTTCCAATCCGTGAGAGGTATATTTTTGCCATGATAAATTATGTCTTTTGTTTACAAATGATTGATTATAAATATGAATCCCAATGGTTCTCTGTGAAAGGACATGCCCTTTCACAAGACCTAATTATATCAACTACCCCCAAAAATATACAAAACAAACCATAATAATGGTTTTTTTAGGGAAATGTTTCCTGTAAATTTCAATCTTGATTATTGTGTTGTGTGCATAATAGCCCATCATTTAAGTTCCTACACAAAACACCTAATGTCAGTTAATATTAAAAATTGAAGTCATTTTATACATAATATATTAGGCTTATACAAAATTATTCATTATTCATTTATTGATTAATAATTAATTGAAAATGAATGTATGTCATATTTTATACATATACTTAATAGTGAAAAATAAAATTAGAAAATTAATAATAAACCATCCATATTAATTGTCAAAATATAAGCAAGTATATTAATTACTAAAAGACCTCAATAATGAGATAATTCCCTAAATTAATAAAATGACATTAGGTAGTAACAATTTATTTTTATTTCCAAAATAAAATAAGTTCACTCACAAACATAATAAAATAATGTTGCATAAACATATGTTAGAATTTTTAGGGTAAAAAGATTTCACATTTCAACCCTAGCGAAAGGGAAAATTTCATTCACTCAAAATCAAAATAATTATAATGCAAATCAATAGTACAATTACATGAAATACATATATCAATAAATTAATTCATGAATGAAAAATCAAGTAAAGTGGGATAAAATTATTTACACCCACTTTATTCTAAAATCAAGATGAAAACATAAAGTGAAAATTTTCTTTTAGGGATTTTGAAATTAAAAAATAAAACCAACTAATTACTATTCAAACCCTAAAAAATAAACAATCAACTTTCCATACCTTTTACCCTAAAAAATTAATTGTTAAAAACAATTAATGTGAAAAATCAAATTAAGTATATATGGATACATAAAAATTAATATCAAAAACCCTAATATACTTATATACATCAAATGATATCCCTTATATCATATTTTTAACTTTTAGGGTTTAGGGGGGTAAATCACAAATGAAAGCATTATTAATACTATAAGATTTAAAATTTCTATCTCACAAACAATATTAATTTTAATAATTTATTTCAAAAGAGATAAGATTATCTTAAATTTATACATTTATTTAGATACACATTCTTGAAGAATAATATAGAGCAATTGGTAGGGGTAGGGTCGGGTAGTTAGGTAGGAAAAGGAATGGGTTGAGAGGTTGAGTGTTCAACTCCCTTTCTCCATTCTTTTTCTTAAAATTGGAAAAATAGATAAATACATAAATAAAGTAATAATCACATCATTTAATCTAAGAAGATAATTAGGGAAGAGATAACTCCCTATGTAAGAGGTTGTCTTTATTTCTCACCTGGACATAAAAATAGAGATAAATAAGTATTTTCTCCTAACCCTCTTGAAGAAAACAAGTAGACTAATTGGTTAGGGGGTAGGAGGGTAGATAGGTAGGAAAAAAGGTCGACTTGAGAGGTTGAGTGTTCAACTCTCTCGTTACCTTTTGTTCAACCTATTTTATTTTTTATTTTTAGAATTATTATTTATCCAAAACAAATGTGCATTAGAATAAAGCAATTTACAACCTAATACATGAAAATAAAAATAACAAATGCACACACTTTCTATTCATTTTAGTCTTTTAAACATAGGAAAATTATATAAAATTGAAATAAAACATCATACTTCCCTGATGTTTTGTCTATTTTGAGCCTAAAAATTTTAGTGTCAACAGTGGCTCTTATTGGGGACGTGGGTCCATTCTTGGACACAGCGTGAATCCAGCGTTCTCTAGAGGAAGCAGACCACATAAAATAAACTAAGAACAAGTAAAATAAATAAATAAATAATAATCAAATCTATTAAGAAAAATTAAAATATACTATAAAGAAACTTCCCTAAAATAAAGATTTTTCCCTCTCATAATTTCCTGATCTTGCAAAATTTAAATAATCACATAAATACTTAGGCCCACTCTCTCTCTCTCTACATGACCACACTGTCTCCTTTGCTTCTCCCCATGAAATGTGCAGGCTATACCATGTAGAACCTTTGGAAGATTCTCCTTATATTTCACCAGGAATACAAGAATATTGTTGAATCCATTCAATTAAAATAATTTCGTTCTCCAGTTTACACAGACTCAAAATCCAGTGAGCCTGCCTAGCATTCAATGTGAGACCATATATTACTGCAAGACCAGCCATGCTGGGATCAATGGTGGGATCAATGGTACCAATAGGAAAGCTCACAAGGAGAGCCATTGAGAAAGCAAAGACACAAGTTTATAACAATTCCATCCGTAAGCAAAGCCATTCAATGGCTGTAAAACTCTAAAAGAATGGACGAGCATAGCAGTCATATAAATATAAATTTCTTTCCATAAATCTTTGTTCCTGGCCAAAACTTTTGATGGTTGCTGCTCCAGCTATTGACCTCCCAAAGTGATAACTAATTGGAGCCTTCAGTATACCTATCATTCGAACTAGTTCTCTTGACAATGCCATGTAGTATTTCTGCATCCATAAACAATCCATTGACATTGGTACAAACAATACTAGAACCTGCCATGTGACCTTTGACATAACAACAATTATGCCAAAAAGTTGAATGGTAGTAGAGGCAAATCCACCCAGTCTGAAGGGAATATCTAGATCTCAACACTTTGATCAATAGAAACACGACTGAGAATACGCCCAATTGGTGTTGAATCAAAGAATGACATTGGAGCACGGAAAATACTTCGTAACATATTAGCAAACAGATTTTGTGATGCCTTTAGACCAAAGGTTGCCACAAGTAGAGCCCTTATGAATACAAATATTGCACTTCCAAATTCCAGGCCCATGTAAACTAGAATAAGAGTGAAGCTACTTATTCGGGGCTTTTCTCTATCTGTCTGTGGATTTGCCCATGCCATCCACCAATTGCTTCCTATTTGCAAAACCTAAAATAATGTATGTGCATGTATGATGAGAGGAGCTAAAGCACCCCTATAGGCTGCAGTCAAATAAGACCATACACATGAAAGTGGACACTTCCCCTCTCACGTTCTTTTTCCTGTATAAGTTGTTTCTTTCGCATTCGCCTGGCCTTCTTCTACTGCAAGATATATCTTGTTAATTTTATTTGCCTCATATAAACATGTTGGCCGTTTTTGTAAATCTAGGCAATTTCTGGGCTCATACACACTCCAAAATTATTTGAAACAATGTAAAAATGACCTCCAAGTTGAGGTATATAGTCAAACTAGTCATTTTCAAACAAAAATCATTATTTACAGCACACATACAGCCCTGAAAAAAGGGTCCAAATATTTGCGCGGGAATACAAATTCTGTTGTTTGTATTATGTTTTTCAACTCTCTAACTTTCTTCATTCTAGTCTTTCAAGAAAAATATTTTTCGCACAGAATTATAATTCTAATGATCCCGATTTATTATTTAATGAAAGAAAAAAAATGATTAGTGAGAAAATTTAATATCAATATACTATAAAATGATGGACTAATTAAAAAGCATATAAATTTAAGGACTATAATCTATCAATATGACACCCAGAAAGAAAAACATAAATAATTCATAACACATAATATAAACAGGGAGAAAAACATGGTAAAAAACATAAAACATATTTACCTATTCTAAAATTTGGAAAAAGAAACTCTTACCTTTGTCAAAAATCTTGTTCTGGGGATATGACAACATATACCTTCTGGAAACATCATTCTTGGTAATTGGAGTAAAAAGGAAAACACAATTCCATGTAGTTATTAATCTATGCCAGAGTTCAAGGGCCCAATTTTTATTTTCCAAATACGTTTCATTTGAAAGCCCAAAATTTTTTTCTTTAGGAAAATCTAAGAACATACATTCAATAGTATGCATAAAATAAAAGGTAACGTCAAATTGATCATATTTTATACTATGTTTTATATAATTCAAATTTTCATGCTTTAATATTTTTGCCTTTAGAACTCTAGTACACAAATTAGGATGCCCTAATTTTTTGTCATCATTCTTTGTGCCAAATTGCACGAATATTATATCCATTTTTTCTTCAAGCATTTTATTTTCTTGGCATTTCAATTTTAGGTATATATTTTTCTTAGGAATAATTTGAAGACATATTACATCTTCTTCTTTATATGTTATTTCATCTCATATTTCTAAATTATTTTCAATAAAATTTTCTTCTACCTTTTCACAACAAGAATTTAGAAATATGGGAAAGTTATACATACCTGTAGGGATACTTACCTATGATTCTTCATCATTTTCAACTTTATATCCAAGTGCATCATCATTTCCATGAATATGGTCCATTTCTACTCCCTCTTGTACACATGATTTTTCTTGTAACATTTTATCTTTAATGTGCAGAAAATTTGAAGAACCTATGAAGTCTCTTATGGAAATGTCCTCCTGAAGATTATTAATACCAGTTTCCTCATTACCTATTTTTTCAAAGAACTCTTCCTGCTCACAGTCTGAATGTATTTCACTTTCACAATATAGAAGGATTTCATTTATTTCACCAAATTGTTCACATCCAGAGAATATATTTTTATACTTCTCCAAAGTCTTGTCATCTAGGAAGTTTGAAAAATTTGCAGAACCTTCTACAAATATATTTCTTTCGTGAAATGTTTCATCCTTTTGGTATTTATTTTTTATTTCAAATACTACCTAATTATTCTCTTCATTGCAACATTAATTTTCTCTTCGGATACTTTCCTTTGATTCATCATATAAAGAACTGTCTGGAGTTTCATGATGCATATCTTCAATGGACACAACATTCTGAACCTGCTCATCCTGACGATTGTTGGATAAATGTGAACCATTTTTCTCAACATACCTTGAGTGTTCTGCATCCAGAAAATCTAAAATTTCTCTAGTGCTGAGAAGTTTTTCATCTTCATCAATGAATTCATTCTCTGCATCAACTTCACCTATCTTATTTTTAATGGAATCATCCATACTGTAATTTTGTTCAGAACACATACCATCCTCTTCTTCAACTTGATTTGAATCCTCTTGAGGCTCCTTTTCTACTTCATCGAATACCTCCTTAATATGCATTGATCCATCAATTTGTTTATGATGGATTGAGAAAAATTTTGGACAATTTTACTGAACATGTTTCTGATATTCGATATCTAATAAATCTGAAATTTCTTGTGAATTGAGAGAATGTTCCTCTTCATCATTTAACTCATTTGAATTCATTTTTATACAAGTCTTTTCTTGGATAGGATCTTCTTCCATCTGATCCAAACTTTCTTGTTCATCTGAATCTAGAATATCATTAGGTTTTTGTGCCCCTTTTGTAACTTTATCATTTTCTTCGATTGCATCTTCCTATGCAATTTCAAGAATAACCTCTAGTTGCTCATGAGTTACTCCTAAACTACATGTTTTGTTTGAAAAACTTGACCTAATATCAGAAGGTATTCTACGAAAAATATCCATCATCCTCATAAACAAACTCACCACATTTTCATTATCATATCGTTCTAAAGTAATGAATGCATTCAAGGGAGACATGCTTGATTCATCCCTGTCATGGAACACATCAAGGAACCATCATTCAAACTGCATCCATGATGAAATGTGTTGTGTAGGTAGTGATTCATATTTTTCCCTTGCATTATTCTTTAGTGACCATGCAAACAATTTCATGGCATCATCTTCTATATGGACCTCATAATTATTAAGAAATATATGAAACGCATCCAAATGATCAAGAGCTGATTCATCATAATCTCCATAAAATTTAGGAACCCTTTGTGAAAGTTGTGAAAACAATTCATTAGAACTGCATTGAAACTTTCTAAGATCCAAAGGCCTGATATCAATGGGAATCAAAAACCTTTTGAAAATTTTCTTGAAAGGAAAATTTATCATCCCTTCTAGGCTATCTTCCTATCTCCTTCTAAGTTTTCTCCCTTAGTAGAGTCACTAACTCAAATGTTGTATTCAATAGAGTCGCCACCTTCTTCATAAGATAGATAAAATCATATAACTAATTCTTAGTCCCATCTCCAGTAGAGTCTCACAACTATAACCAAAGATTCTGCAAACATCTTTCACTGATAACGTCCCCAACAGAGTCGCCAATTTGTTGGTGCTTGAAAACGCTGACCATTTTGAGGCCAACTAACAGGCACAATAGATGCCTCTGCAATTCTGGTTCGATCGAACCAAGGCTGGTAGGCCTAAATTAAATACGTTGTCTGACTGCACATACACGCACATAAACAACCTAATATCCTAATTATAAGAAATGCTTCAAATCTAAACTAGGGTTAGAATGTAATGCCGAACCTAATTTAATGTTTGATAAATAAGACAGCAGATTAGAAATGTACTTCATAGAAAGAAATAAATGACAAAATCAAATGAACGAATAGACTAGTGCATGATACTAGAATGGGAATAGAGTCAGATACATTTAATGTTGTGTATAACCAGAGACGGTTTTAAGATAACTCATTTCTGCAGAACGAGACCATCACCCTACAAGCTTCTATTTAAACAAAATTTTACAACAATTCATACAACAGGTCCTATGGTTTTTAACTCAACTTAAGAGCCCGAAAGGAAACAGTAATAGGTTCTTAGACCATGCTACCATTATTCAAATTGTACAAATTGATCATAAATGAATGCATAAAATAGAAAGCATAGTAGGACACCCTGGTTAGAGAGTAATCTGAGAAACCGATTGAATGCAAAAACTATATTAACAGTAAGGTATAAGAACTTATATGATATTCATACATAAGACTCTGAGCATTAATTTCCAATTTGTGAGAGGTATATCTTTGCCGTGATAAATTGTGTCTTTTGTTTACAAATGATTGATTATAAATATGAATCCCAATGGTTCCCTATGAAAGGACATGCCCTTTCACAGGACCTAATTATATCAACTACCCCCAAAAATATACAAAACAAACCATAATAATGGTTTTTTTAGGGAAATGTTTCCTATAAATTTCAATCTTGATTATTGCGTTGTGTGCATAATAGCCCATCATTTAAGTTCCTGCACAAAACACCTAATGTCAGTTAATATTAAAAATTGAAGTCATTTTATACATAATATATTAGGCTTATACAAAATTATTCATTATTCATTTATTGATTAATAATTAATTGAAAATGAATGTATGTCATATTTTATACATATACTTAATAGTGAAAAATAAAATTAAAAAATTAATAATAAATCATCCATATTAATTGTCAAAATATAAGCAAGTATATTAATTACTAAAAGACCTCAATAATGAGATAATTCCCTAAATTAATAAAATGACATTAGGTAGTAACAATTTATTTTTATTTCCAAAATAAAATAAGTTCACTCACAAACATAATAAAATAATGTTGCATAAACATATGTTAAAATTTTTAGGGTAAAAAGATTTCACGTTTCAACCCTAGCAAAAGGGAAAATTTCATTCACTCAAAATCAAAATAATTATAATGCAAATCAATAGTACAATTACATGAAATACATATATCAATAAATTAATTCATGAATGAAAAATCAAGTAAAGTGGGATAAAATTATTTACACCCACTTTATTCTAAAATCAAGATGAAAACATAAAGTGAAAATTTTCTTTTAGGGATTTTGAAATTAAAAAATAAAACCAACTAATTACTATTCAAACCCTAAAAAATAAACAATCAACTTTCCATGCTTTTTACCCTAAAAAATTAATTGTTAAAAACAATTAATGTGAAAAATCAAATTAAGTATATATGGATACATAAAAATTAATATAAAAAACCCTAATATACTTATATTCATTAAATGATATCCCTTATATCATATTTTTAACTTTTAGGGTTTTGGGGGTAAATCACAAATGGAAGCATTATTAATACTATAAGATTTAAAATTTCTATCTCACAAACAATATTAATTTTAATAATTTATTTCAAAGGAGATAAGATTATCTTAAATTTATACATTTATTTAGATACACATTCTCGAAGAATAATATAGAGCAATTGGTAGGGGTAGGGTTAGGTAGTTAGGTAGGAAAAGGAATGGGTTGAGAGGTTGAGTGTTCAACTCCCTCTCCCCATTCTTTTTCTTAAAATTGGAAAAATAGATAAATACATAAATAAAGTAATAATCACATCATTTAATCTAAGAAGATAATTAGGGAAGAGATAACTCCCTGTGTAGGAGGGTAGATAGGTAGGAAAAAAGGTCGGCTTGAGAGGTTGAGTGTTCAACTCCCTCTCGCCACCTTTTGTTCAACCTATTTTATTTTTAATTTTTAGAATTATTATTTATCCAAAACAAATGTGCATTAGAATAAAGCAATTTACAACCTAATACATGAAAATAAAAATAACAAATGCACACACTTTCTATTCATTTTAGTCTTTTAAACATAGGGAAATTATATAAAATTGAAATAAAACATCATACTTCCCTAACGTTTCGTCCATTTTGAACTTGAAAATTTCAGTGTCAATAGGGTGACAAGACACCCTTGGGTCAAGGATCCCAACCTAGAAAGATGTTGATGAAGAAGTCATAGGTCACTTTCTGCTATTAGCTATTTTTCTCGAACGAGTCTCACCATTGTGACGATGTCCATTAGATCTCTCTTTGTGTTCTAAAGCTCTCCCACGTTGGCTCCCAATTGTCTTTCTACTTTTGCAAGTTGAGTCTCCTTCCTTGGCCTCACCTCGCTCTCGTGTACTAACTGTTCCTCCAAGGTAGCAGGAATATTTTTCTACTCCATAAGCTTCTCTTGGGTGGTTTTCTCATGTTGTATTGTAAATGTGCACTCCTCCTCTACCTTCCTCCCATGCTAGATAACTCTATGGGATTGCTGGAATGTGTCTCTAAATACATGATCCATACTTTTGAGGGTGCCCATCATGCCACCCTACCCATTTGGTGTATACAACCTACACCATGTATCGACCATCTTCAGTGTCTGTATGAGCATCCATCCATGAGTTGTAAAATGGTGTGTAAATTCTCACTCACAACATCATGTCATGAACTCTTGGAGCCTCTCTACCTCAGGTAAGATGGGTCCCATGTTTACTTTCTTGGTGAGATCTTTCATCCCACGTGCTACTGCAAAAAATCCCTCTAATTCTTTCAAATACCTATAGATCAATCCTAGGGAATCCCATGGGTCGAGCTTGGAGACCCAAATGTAGTCATCATCTTATATCACTCTTCTACTAGTATCTCTCATCATCATTATCTGTTGTAGGGAAGTGTCTTCCTGGTGCACACTTTCTTCTTCAAATTCAATCACTTCCTCTCTTATTGTTGGTACCTCTTCTTGCTCTCTAAGGGACTCCCAACCTACAAGTTGAGGTAGGTCCTTTACGTCTTTACCCTAAAGTTTTGGACCATCAACAAGGTGGGTGAGGATTACGTGGAATTTCACTAACGTCCACTACAAATCTATTCAAAAGACTATCTAGCCTGGTCTCAACCTCATCCCCTCCTGAGGGTACAAGTGTCACACTCCCTCATGTTTTGTCTCCTCTATCTACATCCACATCCCCTGCAACATTATGGTGTAAAGGTGTAGAATTCTCCCTTCCTTCATCCTCAACTTTTGTGGTGGGTGGAATTAAATCTTCGATTGTAGGGACCAAACCTTAGACTATAGGGGACACACCTGTAAGCTATAAAATATCGATGAATAGGGTTTAGAATAATGCACATGAAAGAGATGCTAAACCAATATTTTTCACATACATATGAACTCTAAGGGGATGGAATGTAAATCTGGAAATTCTAATATTGAAATGAAGAAATAAAAGTACTTACCTCTGAAAAAGAACCTGTTGAAAACCCTATCAAACAGTCTCAAAAAATGTTGATTTTTGTGACCTTACATTGAAATTACGAGATCTACAAAACCCAAAAATATTTTTCCTTTCTAAGCAAGGTCATCCTTGACCTCAAGACAAGGGTAAGATCTTACCTTGGGGTACAATCTTACCCCAAAAAGTCATCCTTGACCTGCACTGCTCCGATGGAAATTCTGTTCGTAGATCCCAAAAGTTTGCCGAAAAGGGTATCTAGATCTGCACTGATATTATCTGTCTCGCACCTATACTTGCAAGAAAAAGTTTTTTTTTTTTGGATGAGGGGTTTTCCTTAGTCAAACCTCAGTTTGGAATCAACCTTAATAATGAAATTGAAATAGAAAATGCTAGCAAGTAGTAGAAGTAGATCTAACAATGAGGCTATGGTATTCAATAGATATGCAATTGTATTTGAAATGTAAACAAGTATATTGATATGAAAGCTTGGAATCAAAAATGTAAATCAAAATCTCCATGATTGTATGCTTGAAATCCACCTTGAGGGAAGACTGAATGGATCTTGAAGATGAACAAAGGATCTTGAAGGAAGATCACAACACCATGATGGATAGATCTAGGGTTTGAATGATGAATCTTGAATGCTTGAACCAAATCCCTTCAAAGGCTTGAATGCTTGAATCCTTGATCTTCAATGGAGACCTTGAATGCTTGAATGGATGATTCCTTGAATGCTTGTTCACTTGATTTTCTTGAGAGAAAACTTGATGGATTTTGGATGCACTTGATTGAGAGATCTAATGGAGAAAATGAGAGAGGAAGGCTTCCTTTTATAGAGATCTAGGGCACAAACTCCTAGAGAGGATGACATATGAGAAATAAATTCCCATTGGGCCCTTACCCCTAGAAATGGACCTATATTAAATACAATTTAAGATTTTACCATTTTAGAGACCAAAACAGCCGATCCGGAAGTGGGAAAATAAACTTTTGAGTTTCCCCCCACATTTGGCAAACTTTTCGATGAAAAGGGGGACATGGGTCAAGGTTGAGGTTTAATTTGACCTAGGTCAAGGTCGAGGTTGACTTTGACCTTGGTCAAGTTTGAGTTCAACCTTTATCCAAGCTTTAGGACCCCTGGAAAATGTGCTAGGTGAGGAAAACAGTTCTCGGAGAGGCCCAAACAGAGCCCTAAACATGCACAAAAGATGGGAAGGGGGTAGAAAATAGAGGACAACATGATGATGGCCTAAAACACCCCCTAAGAAGGGCTAAACATTCTTAACATGGAAGTACTTCCATTTTAAGATGATACATTAAGCCCCCACTTTAGTGGGAGTATAGAAATCGAACATACTCATGGTAAAGGAGAAGAAAGATTCCAGTGGATTCACAACAAGGTAGAATATCATCTAGTCAAGGACATAAGCCCCCAGGCCAAGGATTCTAACTCAACATACACATACGAGGGTGTGAAAACAAAGAAAAACAATAAAGACAAAGCTAAAAGACACAAAAAGAGGGGTTAGTACAAAAGATAAACCCAAATCAACCAACAAAGGAAACCTTGCTAAGAAATGTTTCCTATACTAATATCATGTTTGGAAAGCTATCATAAGAGCATAAATGATTACATAAGAAAGACAAGAGCAAGACTATAAATAACATAGCTTCATGATCCAGTCCTACTAGCATGAAAGCGAAAAGAGAGAAAGGGAAAAGAGTGATTACCTCACCTAGTAAGACGCCCACCTTACCATGAATCACCAAGGAGGGAGAGCCCACAAGGTGGCCAACCTGATAGTTCACCCAAAAATTGTGCTTTGCAATTGTAATGTGTCTTCTAACGGCTTCTAGAATACCCATAGATCCACCTTCTTGTGTCACCATGGAATATAAAATGTGTGTCTCCTTAGGATTTAGCAACTTATGTACGTTACCTTCGGAAGATTTAGCATATTGAAAATTGAAAAATGCGTGTCTCTTCAAGATTTATCAACTTATGTGCATTACCTTCAGAGGATTTAACATATTGAAAATTGAAAAATGTGTCTCTTCAAAATTTAGCAACTTATGTGTGTTATCGTTAGAGGATTTAGCATATAATTGAAAAACTACAGTACAAGGGAGACCCTATATATGCCCCCCTCCTTATCGTGGTTGTCTACTAGACATGATAAGGAAGAGAAGGAGGATACCTACTTCACAATGTAAGGAGATATCCCATTTAACAACAATGTACACTATATTCTTAGCGAAGGGTATTGACCCCTACATCCAAGAGCATAGATAATTGTGAAAAGGATATGTCACTCATGGAAAAAGTATCCTCAAAGAAAGAGATCCTATCAACAAGACCCCCACCATAGAGGAGTTCTTTTAGATAAAATATCATATTTCCAAAGGAAACATAGATTCAATCATCTAGCCCCCTGCAGTCAAGAGGAAGAGGAATCTTTGGAATGAGGGAAACAACTCTAACACCAAAGCAAGGGTAAGAGTTTATAAAGAAAAATAATTTTCAAAATAAAGAAGAGGTGATGACCTAGGACAACAACCTCAAAACCTCAGTCAGTATAACAAAATAATGTTGCAAGATAAACAAATGCCACTAAGCTAAGGAAAGAAGATCCCTAGAAAAAGAGAAAGAAGGAAGAACCTTGC
Source organism: Chamaecyparis obtusa (assembly GCA_027943335.1). NCBI lineage: Eukaryota > Viridiplantae > Streptophyta > Pinopsida > Cupressales > Cupressaceae > Chamaecyparis > Chamaecyparis obtusa. Next base: position 3,726,739 of record BSBK01000685.1, on the reverse strand, counting down.
CCCCCAGGGATGAGAGCAAGGGATACCTTTTGCAAAACAACTATCTCAAAAAAGATATCATGAATACTAGAAGAGAGCGATGGATGATTAGAAGAAAAAGCTGTCATAATACAAAACCATCGAGATAAATGAGAGAAAGAATAACCAATTAAGCTCAAAGAAAAAAAACATAATGGATTCCAGAAGACTGGGAGAAATACACCTCTTGCCCCCCAGTCTAGAGACAAGAGGAGAAAAGATCTATATTATATTAAAATGAGGGGTAAAATTATGAAGAAATCTCAAAAGAGAAGTTTCTTTTCTCTTCCCTTTAATATCACTATGGATTGGATAATAAGTGGAAGGTAATTTAAAGAATCTTTTCATATCTGCATCATGAACCATAGTTCGAACCTCATTAGAAGTGTGGGAAGAACTAGGAATAGCAGATGGAGAATTGGGAATATGAATATTAGGAATCAGATTAGGAAGGATATGATTAGGATTAGGAGGATTAGGAACTAGATTAGGAAGGATACAATTAGGATTAGGAAGATTAGGAACACTAGAAAAAGTGTAGGAAGCAGCGGGAATGGAAGACACAACCAGAGGAACACTTGGAACCACAGTTGGAAGAGGGTTGGAATAGGTATAAGGAATACTATAGTAAGAAGGCTTTGAGGTAGGTAAAGACACCGATGGAACACTCAGAGGAAGAGATGAAAGAGATGTAACCACTAAAGGAAGAGTGTAAGTAGGAATGTTGGGTAAAGGAATATAAGAAAGTTCTTGAGTTTCTTGAGCTAAAGGTTTGACAAGATGAGTGATACCACTATCACAAAGGACTTTCTCAAAGGCCTCTATAGCTTGAATATAATATTTGGGATATAACATTCTAGGTACATCAAAGTTGTAAATAGTGGAACATGAAGGTAACCATGCACACACCCTATGGTAAAGATCAATTGAAGAGGTTGTAGAGGAAGATGAAATAGGAATAGGATCAATGGAGATCTCATTCGAACAATTTTCATCCTCACTTCCATGTACCTCATTAAGGGATCTATCCTCTTTTGTAATAAAAGCCTCATCAAAGTATTCAAAACAAAAATCATACATGTTGAACACAAAGTAACACTAAAAGCATGAAAATTTGAAATATTCTTTTGTATTTTTAAAGAAATTTTGCAATTTTTTTGTATTTTTGAAATATAAATGTGAGAGGATAAAATAATCTACTTTTATAAGCATGCAAGATCTAACACAAGATGTAAATCTAACAACAAAAAGAAAGAGTTGTCGTAAACGAGTTCACCAAAATAATAGATATAAAATATGGATGAATAGGGTTTAGAATAATGCACACAAAGAGACCCTAAACCCATATTTTACACATACATATTAATTCTAAGGGGATGGAATGTAAATCTAGAAATGCTAATATTGAAATGAAGAAATACAAGTACTTACCTCTAAAAAAGAACCTGTTGAAAACCCTGTCAAACAGTCTAAAAAACTATTGATTTTCTAGATCCTGAACCGAAACTGCGAGATCTACAAAACCCATAAATATTTTTCCTTTCTGAGAAAGGTCATCCTTGACCTCAGGATAGGGGTAAGATCTTACCCCGGGGTACAATCTTACCCCAAAAAGTCATCCTTGACATGCACTGCTCCGATGCAAATTCTATTCCCAGATCCTAAAAGTTTTTCGAAAAGGGTATCCAAATCTGTACTGATATTCATTGTCCCGCACCTGTACCTACAAGAAAAAGGGTTTTTTTTGTTTGGATGAGGGGTATGCCTTAGTCAAACCCCAGTTTGGAATCAACCTTAATAATGAAATTGAAATAGATAATTCTAGTAAGTAGTAGAAGTAGATCTAACAATGAAGCTATGATATTCAATAGATATGCAATTGTATTTGAAATGTAAACAAGTATATTGATATGAAAGCTTGGACTCAACAATGTAAATCAAAACCTCCATGATTGTATGCTTGAAATCCACCTTGAGGGAAGAATGAATGGATCTTGAAGATGAAAAAAGGATCTTGAAGGAAGATCACACCACCATGATGGATAAATCTAGGGTTTGAATGATGAATATTGAATGCTTGAACCAAATCCCTTCAAAGGCTTGAATGCTTGAATCCTTGATCTTCAATGGAGAACTTGAATGCTTGAATGGATGATTGCTTGAATGATTTCTCACTTGATTTTCTTGAGAGAAAACTTGATGGATTGTGGATGCACTTGGTTGAGAGATTTGATGGAGAAAATGAGAGAGGAAGGCTTCCTTTTATAGAGATCTAGGGCACAAACTCCTAGAGAGGTTGACATATGAGAAATAAATTCCCATTGGGCCCTTACCCCTAGAAATGGACCTAGATTAAATGCAATTTAAGAGTTTACCATTTCGGAGACCAAAACAATCGACCCAGAAGCAAGAAAATAAACTTTTGAGTTTCCCCCCACATCTGAAAAACTTTCCAATGAAAAGGGGGACCTAGGTCAAGGTTGAGGTTGACTTTGACCTAGGTCAAGGTCAAGGTTAACCTTGACCCAGGGGTTTAGGACCCCTGGAAAATGTGCCAGGTGAGGAAAACAGTGTCAAGGAGGCCCAAACAGAGCCCTAAATAGGCATAGAAGATGGGAAGGGGGAAAAAAATAGAGGACAACAAGATGATAGCCCAAAACACCCCCTAAGGAGGGATAAACATTCTTAACATGGAAGTGCTTCCATTTTAAGATGATACAACACCTTCACTTGTATGGGTCAAACCTTCAACCATAGGGAACACACTTTCACCCATCGAAGTAATATCTTTGTGCACAAGTGCACGTGTTACCACCAACGCCACAAGAGTAGCCTCTTGGACTCCCCGTGATATAGTTAGGTAGAGTGTGGTTGGCCCCAATCCATGCATGGAATGGTTTTGTCATGCTTCTTGTGGCATGATCAAACGCATGGTGGGTGATAGTTGTGCTAGTGTGAATAAAATCTTGGCTAGCGCTTTAAACATTTTGGCTCTCTAATCAGCTACTATCATTGTTTCCCTTTCTACCACTGAGATTCCCTCTTCTTTACCATCCCCTTCACCTCCACCTATAGTCTCTTGTACTTCATCACTACCCCCTACATGTTGTATCGTCTAATACACCTCCTCCTCTATACTCTCACTCTCAGAAGAGGATAATTCCACATTCTCTTCTTCTTCCTTGTTGTCCTCCTCATTCATACTAGTTGTATCACTCTCATGTTTCTTAGTAAACATATTTGTCTTTATACAATAACTAAACCAATTGACTCATTAATGCCCAAACTTAAAGACAAAACTGTAACATAACAGTTGATTTACTTGCCATGACATTGTGCAAGTACTCTCTGCTTGTTTTACAAGGTGCAACTACCTTCAAGAGGTATACAATGAATAATAGTATCGATTATACCTTTAACTAGAAGGAAAAGAAGGAAAACTACCATCTATTCATAACCATGAAATAGATGTGAAAGATTATAAACAAAAAAAAAATTAAAAACTCATAGACTCTTAACTTCACACCCATAATTGATAAACTAAGGGAAAGATTCAAGATTCATCTCAGACATATGTGATGTCTAGAACCCACAGATTCCATTACACACATAAACACAGCTCGGTGAATGGAAATATATTAAAGATGACTGTGAAAACACACAGATTAACTCTAGCTAGAATGAATGCTTTTGAATACAAAGATCTAACATGCATTCAATCATGCCTTCAATAAAAATAATAACCAACAGATTATCACTTCCTCTACAGAAACTTGTGTTTGAAACAAAAAGCTTACTGCCCCTTTCCCTATTACAAACTTAGAAAACAATTTTCTCTTTTTGGAGCCAATAGACTGTTGGAAAGAAAAGACCTCTACTTCATCAAAATATTCCAATAAATAATCTTCAGCCCCTTTCCCTGTTAACTAATTCTTGGATACTTTCACCTTATTCTTTCACTTCTTGTAACTTTTCAATTCTTATCCCATAACTGATTCTTGAAAATATTTTCCATTCATTCCCAAAGTTTTTCTTTTTTTAGAACATGAAATATTTATAAACTATTGATTTAAAGTTTATAAAGATATATCTTAACATATTAAATGATATTTGGACAAGTGGCATTTGAATATGTTAAACCAAAAATAAAAATATTTTAATGTTGGGGTGGATGAAAATATTTATGACAGAAAAATTAGGTCTCCATGTGGGGGGCATAACTTTTTATTTCACTATTGGATCGATCTCAATTTCGGATATGTCATCTGAAACGTAGTTTTCTAAATTTTGACTAGAGAGATTTCAAAAATGAACTCTCGGGAAAGATTTATTCATTACTATCTTCGGGTCTATAAAAATGTCATGAAATTTGACTTGATACACATTGTAAGTACATGGTTGTACATTCACAGTTACAATTCTTCCTTTATACTATCCCAAAATGGTTTACGAATGACCTTAGAGGAAGCATCAAACTATCTTTCATAAAATGCTTGGACCTGATATCTTATTGCTTGAAAACATTGCTTGCATCTCAGATTTCTATCACTAAGGCTGCATTTTGTAAGTGACTCCAATTCATTGGTTGAGAGATTATTATGCAAAACTTTGTTAACCCAAGTTTTTGATTGTATGCCCACCATATAAAAGATATCACCCACTTTTGGAATTCAAACTTATGAGCCACAAACTCTGCAATTTCAACCTTTGAAAGTGAACCCGTAGTTTTGAACTGTGTGAACACGAATCATCGTGTCATTGAACTTTAAACTTTGAATTGAGAAGGTTCAAAGTTTAGGCTCAATATGTCATTAGCCTTTGGAATAAAAATTTGAACTCAATTTTTTATGGAATCCATCAAAATTTGAGCTTGAACCTGTAAAATCCCACACCTGTTCTTTTTGAACTTTGAACTAGTTGAAAATTGGGACTCGAGTTATTGAACTTGAACTTGAACCTAAACTACTTGGCTCAAAAACCTTTCTAGACGCTGCCCTTTCAAAAAACATAACTTTCACAAAAGATTTAAAAATCATGCGACACTTGCATTTAATGGAGTGGGGGCTCAATTTAAAAGTTTAAAACTTGGGTGCCAAAAGAAAACCAACAACTGGCTCTGAATGGGGATGTGGATGATAAAGACACAAAGAATCTAGCATCTCTGGTTAAGAACAATGTCTAGCCATTGGGCAATGGAGACAAAGCCAATAACAGGGAGCTACATGTATAGGACGGAGGGAGTAGGGCAACTATCAAACCAAAACAACACCAAAACTAGCAGCACTACAAAAACTAGCCAAGCCAAACTTATTTACAAGTATGTACACAGGCAGGAAACTCCCAACACAAGAGCTAGGGAAAAGATTACTTACACAAAACTGTTCATGAGTTGCAAAAATATTGAACCTTTCCAGAATAATGGGATGCATACATGTGAAGTAGCACGTACCGGCTGCCATCTGGCAATCTCTCCAATATTGAAAAACAAATCAATAGTGTGCAGGAACTTTGCAAGTAAAGACTCGCTCCCAAAGAGCCATGTTTCATCATATATTTATGGTTGTAATGTCCTGACACCATATTGCATGAGCTAATTTGTACCAAGAAAACCAGTGCATCCCATATGAATGTTAGAAAAATAAGTTAGGCATTTGATAAGACAACATTCTTCAAGAGTAAAAGGATGATCTGCAAGAGTGTTCCTTTTAAAATCTGAATTTGAATTTATTTGAAACTTGTTTTCCAAGGATGCATTATCAAGATCATCATCAAAACAAAATGATTCCAACATGGGATTACTATCAAGCAACTCATCTTCATAATCAAACTTGAATATCTCTAATTCAGATTGTGTATGTGGTGTCATACCGGGAACAAAAAAAGTTTCATCATCTTTCTCTTCATAAGATCTCTTATGATTCTTCAATGCCTTGGATTGTAAGAACTCTTTACTATCTTGCATACAATCAAACTGAAAAGACTCAAAAATTGCTTGTATATCAATATGCAAGATATCTTCTATCTTATCATCACTATGCATTTCTTGTTCTTGCTGCTCCATTATACCGGGCTGATTGAAATTACTTGTTGGAAATGCATTAGAAAATGTACAGGACTCAAAATCTGAAAAAGAAATACCTTCCGGCAAGCTTTCATTTGAATTTTCATCATCAAGTCCTTTCTCAAGAGAAGATGCATATGGGTATGTCAATAAATTTTTTGATTGTTCAATGGATGGTTCATGTGGGTGTGTTAATGAGTTTTTTGATAGTGTAGTATGATCATACATATCTTTTAATGCATCCTCATGCTCAACATGTAAATGATATATTCCAATGACACTAGAAAGACTATTTTTAATCATAGGAGGTGATTGAAGTCTTGATCATTAAAAATAGTCAAGTTTTGGTAATGAGGAACAAATTGTGTTGACTGTACTATTTTCATGACAGGTTTCCTTTGTAAGGGCCTCTCTTTTGGACACACATTTTGATCACAAAGATAAATTTCTGATTGAGATATATTTACAGCAAAAGTACCCACCCATTTAATTCCACTTAGAGTCATACAATCATCTATTTCCACAATTTCCCTTTGAGCATCTTCTAGATTTTGTAATTTCTTTTGCCTTAACAAGAATTTAATTTCAATTTGTAAAGCAGCAATGAAGATGTATAACTAATTATTCTGGCTTGGTTGGAAAGTTGGGGGAATTTTACCAATATATCTATTGAATCTATCAGTAAAATCTCTTATAGATTCATCCCTTTTCCTTTTAATTTGAAAGAAGTTTAACAACAATTTACAAGTATCAACTGTAGGATGAAACCTTCTAAGGAATTTTACCTTGAGACTATCCCAACTAGTGATGCATCCTTTTGGTAGGTTTTGGAACCATTCGACATCATCTCCAACAAAGCTCTTAACAAACAATCTGACAAATACATTTTCTTCTTGCACTCCAAGAATTCCACATGCAACAATGACTGCTTTAATATGGTCATTTGGATCTTGAATTTTATCTCCAAAAAACTTAGGAAGGTATTCTACTGACCTTTTAGGTAAGGGTGAGTATTGGGGTAGAGAAAAATGTCCAATTGGAGCCCCGAATGGTTGAGCTGCAAGCAAAGCTATAACACACTAGAACTATCTTACCAAAAAAATATGCAAATTAAAACACAGAGTCGCCAATCTCTTTTATGCGTAGAGATAATATAAAAGTTGGAGAAGATAAATAAAACATTGGTCCTTGTTTTTGAATCCCCTGTAGAGTCGCCAAAAATCTATTAGTAAATAGATTTGTCTTTATACAATAACTAAACCAATTGACTCATTAATGCCCAAAATTAAAGACAAAATTGTAAGATAACAGTTGAGTTACTTTCCATGACATTGTGTGAGTACTCTATGCTTGCTTTACAAGGTGCGGCTACCTTCAAGAGGTATACAATAAATAATATTATCAGTTATACCTTTAACTAGAAGGAAAAGAAGGAAAACTACCATCTATTCATAACCATGAAATAGATGTGAATGATTATAAACAAAAAAAATAAAAAAAATCACACACTCTTAACTTCACACCCATAATTGATAAACTAAGGGAAAGATTCAAGATTCATCTCAGACATATGTGATAACCAGAACCCACAGATTCCATTACACATATAAATACAGCTCGGTGAACGGAAATATATTAAAGATGACTGTGAAAACACACAAATTAACTCCAGCCAGAATGAATGCTTTCGAATAAAAAAATCTAACATGCATTCAATCATTCCTTCAATAAAAATAATAACCAACAGATTATCACTTCCTCTACAAAAAACTGTGTTTGAAACAAAAATCTTACTGCCCCTTTCCCTTTTACAAACTCGGAAAATAATTTTCTCTTTCTGGAGCCAACAGACTGCTGGAAAGAAAAGACCTCTGCTTCATCAAAATCTTCCAATAAATAATCTTCAGCCCCTTTCCCAGTTAACTGATCCTTGGATACTTTCACCTTATTCTTTCACTTCTTGTAACCTTTCAATTCTTATCCCATAACTAATTCTTGAAAATATTTTCCATTCATTCCCAAAGTTTTTCTTTTGTTTAGAACATGATATCTTTATAAACTATTAAGGGCATGTGTTATTAGAATGCATCAAGGACTTTTTCAACCTCGAGCATAAGATGAAGGGCATGTGTTATTAGAATGCATTATTCTAATAGTAATAGCAATTATATTCCTTCGATGCATGGGAGAGATCTAGTTATATGACTAGTGTTTCTAGTGTCTTTCGAACCCTTTCTTCACTTTTTCTTTTCCTAATCCACACACTTGTGTTTGCAAAGGGGTTTGGCTAGGGGGTACTTTATGTTATTTCCTAAGCACTTTTTTATAATATAAGCTTTAATTTCTTTATATCACCCCTTTTTTCATCTCTTAGTTCCCTTTTAATTTTTAATATAAATTTGAACTTTTTGGTTCTTTTTTTCTCCGCCTTTGTGAATTAATCTCCTTTCTTCCTTTCTCCTTTGTGTGTTTCCCTTTAAATATTTTATTTTTTTCCAAATCGGTGCAGATTCCTTATGTTAATTTTTTTGTTCTTGTCATCTTTGATTTTATTCATATTATATTTTTTCCTCTTTGGTGATGCTTTATTTTTATCAACCATATTTCTTTTTGTTCCATTTTGTTCGATGTTGGTTGCAACCTTAACTTTCAATGTGTAGTGCCACATACAGGTTCTAGGATATGTCTTTTAGTATTCATTTTCACAACATGTTCCAATGTATTCGAGGTCAAATATCTTATCTACTAGAGGTGTCAGTCCTACACCCTTATAACTCCTATCCACATAATGACCACCACACTTGTGGTACCACACTAGTTCCTCTTCATTCATTTTTGGGGATCCCATAGGGTTTGGGATGACCATCCATAATGCATTAGAAGTAGGCTAGTATGGGACCTTTTCTCCTTCAGTGATACATTTTTTAATTAGGTGTTCATTGTAGCCATCCCTATCTGCAAGGAATAAGTCATCAATTTTTATGACCATTGTTAGGCATGGCCTAAAAGTAACACCATACTCCTCCAGGTCCTCTTCTTAGACCTTCTCCTTCCCAACTTGATCCTCTTGATGTTTCTCTTTCACTTGTTCATCAATATCCTATGACACATATCCTTCGTGCTTCCCTTCATAAGGTGCCTTCCAATTATAGTATCCATTTATTCATACCCATAATGTCAGTGTGCCAAAAAGTACATTCATAAGATGTTCATGAACACTTGGGATAGAAAGCCCATCTACATGTTTTTGGTGCCATCATGGGTTTGGCCTAGTCCAAGTCCGATTTGTACAAGTCTTCTCTTATCTCTAGGTCTTCTTTAATGTTTTTACTACAGCCAATTATTCAATCTTTGTAGGTTATGTATCCCAACATATCAATTTCTATAATTCATCTCTCCCTTTCTAATTTAATTTTCAACTTCAATCTATTACAGGATACTGAATAGGATTATTGTCCAAGGTTGGTAATTTTACTGCACCATTTAATCCCACTTCCCTGACTTTATATGGTCCTAACTAACAAACTCGAAACTTCCCAGGTCAAAGTTTGTTACGATCATTGTACTTGAGTACCAATTATCCTGATTAGAATTTCATCTATCAAAGATGCTTGTCGAGCTATAAAAAAATTTCTCTATTGAGCCACCTTTGTCACCCTTTCTATTGCACTTCATCATTTGTCTAGCTTTGTGAGATTGAACAACTATTCATTCAAATTTTGTTGCGTCCCCAAGTCAATTTTATACTAGAATTCTTACGCTTGGTACAATGTACTCTGTTGGTACCATTTTTTCATGTTTTTACATGAACTATGAGGGGGGTGTCCCATTGTTTCCTTGTACATGATATAATATACTCATAGTATGACAAAGAGACTTTCCCTTATCTTCTTTCTCCACTATACATGACTTGTACAAAATTGACACAAGTGCGTTATTTTTTTATTCAACTTGTCCATTGGCTCAAGGGTAGTATGGACTTGAAAAGTTAGGAAATATCTTAATTTCCACCATTAATATCTGAATGATGTGGTTGACAAATTGTACCTTTCTGTCACTTGTGATTTGAATGGGTGTGTCTAACCGGGTTACAATCTTTTCATACATAAACCTTGTCATACTGAGTGTAGTGTTTTATGATACGATCCTTGCCTCAAACCACTTCAAAAGATATTTGGTGGCCACATGATGTACCCACATTAGTGAATGTTTCTCATGTTCAATGGTATGATCATGTCATTACCCCACTTTTCAAATAGTTCTTGTAGTTGTGAAGGGAACAATGGCATGAAGTTCATTTTCAATAGCTTTCCCTCCCCTTGGCATGTGTTGCATCTAAGTACCCACTCTTGAGAACTTGTGTGTGACTCCTTTAGCACCTCATTAATATCCTACATCACACACCTTCGTAAGACCTAGTTTGGCCCCATCTCATACACTAACTCCTTAATAAATTGGAAATTCTTACTTTTCAGGGCTAATTTTATTTTCTCACTTGCCAACATATCTCGTGGGAATGTGGACATAGATAAGTACTTTCCAATACTTTTTTACCAAGGAGGAAATGTTGTAGTTTGAAATAGGTGATTGTCCAAAATGTCTTCATTCACTCCCTCTATAACTCCCCCAATTTCATTTATAAGATTTGACTCTCTATTATGTGTCTCTTCTTAGGCCATACTACAATGTTGAAGGTGAAATCCTACAATAGGAGAAACCACCTACTCACTCTCCCTTGGATGATCAATTTATTCACTAAGTGCATTAGTGTTTGGTGGTTCACATAGAAGGTGAATGGTTTCATGAACAAATAGTGTTAAAGTATCTATAGAGACTACACCATGCCAAGTGACCCCCACTTTGTCGTACTGTAGTTCCATTTGGATCTCAAGAGTAAGTTGTTGGAAAAAGAAATGGGGTGATCCAACCCTTTGGAGCTAGCTTGTTCCATGGTGGTGTCAATGGCATGGTTAGATGCATCTGCATGTACATGAAATTCATTTTCTCAATCAATATATGTTAGGATGGATGTTGTCACCAATCTACACTTAATTAGTTCCTCGAACGCCTATTCTTTCTCTATCCCGCATACAAATGGTTCATCTTTCCTTGTTAGTGGTTGTAATAGATATGAGATTCATGAAAATATTTTGGTGAATCTTCAGTTGTAGCCTACATGTCCTAGGAATGATTTGACCCCTATTACATCCTTCAGACTCTCCATATGAATGATGAGCCCTGCCTTATTTGGGTTTGTCTTTAATTCTTCCTTGCATACTATGTGGTTGAGTAATTTACCCTATGGTATGAAAAATTGACACTTCTTTGGGTTGAGCATTAGTCATGCCCTCTAACATCTTTATGTACATTCCTTCATTGTCATGAGGTAGGTCTCCTTTCCATTGTAGATGAACCAATCATCCAGGAAGGCTTTTAAGTTTCCTATTGAAATCTTGTAAAAAATGTGTAATATTATTCTTTGGAAAGTGGTTGGGGTGTTGCATAGACTGAATGACATCTAGTTGTATGCGTACACTCCATCTTATACCATGAGTGTGGTTTTCAATTTATCCTCCTCAACAATGTGTATTTGGTTATACCAAGAAAAATCATCCAAGAATGAGTACATATCATGCCTCACCACCTCTTCCAATATTCTATCAATATATGGAATTGAAGGGGTATTTAATCATGACCGCATTAAGGAATCTAAAGTACACATAGATCTGAATCTAGTTTTATTCTTTCATCTAGGAAATGACAATCGGAAAAACCCACTCACTTATTTGTACTTTGAAGATGATGCTTGCCTCCAACATTTTTTCTATTTTCTCCTGCACCTTCGCGACATAGTTTTCATTCATTTGGTATGACCCCTTTTGTATGGGTTGTTCATCAGTACAAGAAAGATCTTATGTACACACAGTTCTAGTAGTATCACCTTTAAATATTTATATGTCTAGGAAAAGATATATTTATACTTCATGAAAATTTTGAATGCAGTTCTCTTGAGTATGGGGTATCACTCATCCCCAACCAATCGGGTTATCTTCCTCTCCTAATTTTACATTTTCTATATTTGTTTCCTCATACTTGACTATATTATCTCTCTCGAATCGATGGGTCATCCACTCTCACCACACATTCTTTTTACTCTTTGTACTTAGGAGGATAGGTTTCACTCTCTCCACCAACTTCCTCAATTTCCATGATTTCTAACATATTGCATCTAGGGTGGAAGATTTCACAGCCCTCCATCTCCTAATGGATCACAACCTATTAATATAATTTGTTTCATCTTTTGAGAAATTTTTGAGTTCTAGTACACCTGCATTATTGGGTTCAATCACACATCCTTGTGTTAGGAATAAGGTTCCTCAACCTTGTATATTTCCTTCCATTTGTTGTTTTCCAAATGTCGGCACTTTGGACAATGTGTAAGGTGATCATGACTGAAATGGTTATGACGGATTCCTATGATGGTCATTAATATTTGTAAGAGCTAATTGTGAAAGTTTCGATGATGGGTGAAGACATGCAAGACATGTGGCAACTGGTAAAGGGAAGCGCATGATATAAGCATTTTCAGGGCTGCAAATTCTGATGAGAATCGAGTGTATTGTTGGAGCATTTTATGCTACCAGATTTGTCTTCAAGTGTTCATGATCTCCTGAAAGAACTTGCATTGCAAGTGTATTGTAAACTGTAACAGTTTTGATTAATACATTGTGCAGGTTTTGGAGTTCTGGGGTTTTTATTGAAAGGTTTTCCCTAGGGTATATCATTGTGTCATTCTTTGTTTTCTAAGTATTCTGGTTACTGCAGCAACATCTAAGTTATTTGTATTACATTATGTAATTGTTAAGGGTTAAATCTGAATTTGCATGATCCTCTCCTTGGGAGTTTAGCATAGGGAACTATTTTCCACACACTTGGTTTCCTTTCACCTTGCATGTTGAACTCCCCACCTTTAGATTATGAGTTCAATGCTAGCTCCTAACTCACCACCTGATTCTACAAGTCAATGAGGTAATTTCTCTTGTCACTTTAAATATAGAATGTTATTTTCTTCCAATTATGATTTTCTTTTTCTACGATCAACCAACCTCTTTTGAAGAGGGAATCATATGCCTTATTTTCCAATGGGATGACAAAGTGTATCCAAGAAGAAGTGTTGAGTGGCAATGATTACATTCTATGCCATGAGTGTTCTAATTGGTTTTATGTTGTGTTGGTTGGAACCTACCAAATGGAAGGTTGGTGGCCAGAGTGTTGGCTTATCGAGGGCCAGGGATAACTTTAGTGGCAAATATTCGCCAATTGGCCAATTTCACTCATCGGGGACCCAAAATTTGGCAAATAAAATTGGACTTTCGGGATGGCCATGTCACTCGCGCTTTATAAAAATTGGGTCCCATGCATATGCAAATCGCTAATAGTGACATGGAATTATTTTTATTTCAGCAATGATGTCACCAATTGAATTAATTTTTCCACAAGTAAATTGAATATTTTCGTCTACAATTTCCAAAACTTGTCTTAATTGATGGTCATATTCGCCAATATGTGGTCAAAATTTAAGTTAGAGTATGGGTTAAGTACATAGATTTGACATGTGTCTCTATTCTGGAGACTTTTCATGGAACTTTTTATCCTTTCAAACTTTGGCCCGAATAAATGAAACTTTTAATCTCTATTCCGAAGACTTTCAATGAAACTTTATGGCTTTTAAAACTTTGGCCCGGAATAGATTTGACACATGTTTCTATTCTGGAGACTTTCGAGGGAATCTTTGTGTCCTTTAAAACCTTGGCCCGAAATAGAATTCCTGCCATTGATCTCAGATCATCAAATGGTTGCCCCCAAACCCCTATCAAATAATGATGATTTCTAGGTATGGGTTCCTGTCATCGTGATTTTCTTCAATAATGAAATATTCGCTAATATTTTATAGAATTTTCATATAATTGAAAAAAAATCGCCAGTACAAATAATATTTTTTCCTTTCAAATTAAAAAATTCACCAATAATATTATTTTTTTTGACCCAAAATAATGTAGGATTCACCAGGATTTTACACTTTTTCTAGGGAGGGGGTTTCTTAAAGTTTTCCCTGTCGAGGGCCTTCCATATCTTCTTTGATAGTACATTCACATTGGAGTCTTCATCAACAATGGTATTTGTAAGCCTTCATCCCATTATGTCCATCTCAACAATAAAAAATTTCCTCTCAATGCCTACCATCAACAACATCAAGTCAATGGTGAGACTATCTTTTTGTTCCTCCCTTGTCTTTCCATGATCCTAGCCAATTGTTATATTACCAAATATGTTGGTAATGGCTACCTTTAATTTCCACATAGTCTCCAAAAGGTCTAATACTCGTATGGGTACTGTGGCTTACAAAATTTGTCTCGTGATGGATTTTTTGAACTCTAACCATGAGGGAGTACTGGAAACATTGTGTGAGGTCCCTCTTTCCTCCTCCATCACCCTTTTCATATCATTCTTTGATTTTCAAAGTCTTTCCTTCTCTTTATGGGGGTCAGGGTATGCTTATTTCTTGGTCTTAAGTTTGGTGATCGTCAGTACTCCTCATGGTTTTTTATGTTCACCATATTTAATCTCTTTTGTTATAGGTAGTTGGGGTCCTCATGGTTCCTTGTACCACACCACTTGCACAAAAATATTCCATTGTTCTTCTCTCTCTGATAGTCCCACATAAAGTGACCCCACTTATTGCACCTTTGGCATTGGACCACGGTTCATCCCTTCCATTCATACTGGATTTAACTTATGGATGTAGTATGTTTTTCGTTGTTTTTGTTGTTGTTCCCTCACCATTTATTGCGGTATCAGCCTGGTGAGGCATTAGATTTTGCAAGTGGCTTTGGCAGTATGGTTGGTGGGGTCACCTACTCCCTTGAGCAGAGAGAAATTTTTTCCTCTTAGCCTTCAAGTTATAGAAGTATTTAGTAATGGAATGTTTTAGTACTTGACAAATGTTAAAAAAATTTTCTTTGGATAGTTAGACCGCGTTGCCTTAAACTTTTAAGTTGGTGCACCACATCTCCTTATGCTTCTTGACACTTTATTTTTCCTCCTTTATCTCATTCAAATTTGCATTATGCCCCTCCATAGGTATTTATAGTCTTAGACTCTTTCTCAGAGCACTCATCTATAATGTCATCATCACTAACCTTCTTTTTCCCTTGAGACATTTTGTTATTTCTATCAATGCCCATTGCTTGATTATAGGTGTCAACATACACGGATGGGAGCACCAATTTCATTTTATTCCACAATGAGGTGATCAAACATTCAATGAATCATCTCTTTTTTATCCCATTGGCTAGCTGACTTTCCAACTTCCCAAGAAACACTTTGAGCCTACGATAGTAAAGTAGTACATGTTATAGATTTTTGCAACTATTTCATTGTCAAGTCTTAGAAATTTGAATTATTCTTTGAATGGACTCTTTAGATCATTCCATATCTATTTTCTCCCTCTTGTCTATGTACCATTTAATGAAAATTCCATGTGATGTGGCAGGGAATATCTTCAATGGATAGTCATGGTCATCTTTGCTATTAGCTTCACATATTGTCACACAAGTTCTATAGTGGCATACAAGGTCCCCCGATCTGTCCCTTGTGAATTTGGGGAGCTTTTTCTTCTTCGGGGTGTTCAACATTGTTCTTGATTGTTACACATTGTGTGTATAAGACAAAAATGGAGTGTTCCTTTCTCGATCATGTTTTGATGCCTCACTTGCAGTCTTAGCCATATACAAGTCTTCTACATGTTCACCAACATTGTCTGCACCTTGGTCACATCCCTCATGTTTGTACTTCCTCCTCCTCGAAGTCTTCGACTCTGACCCTTATCCTTGATTCCTCTTATACGAATAAGTTCTCAATGCCAAATAATGTGTTGTCAAATATTTTGGCTACCTCACTCTCGAGTTTTCTCTCTTTTTCATTTTTATTGTGCATGCAGAGTGCACCAACAGGCCACTCTTTGTGGATTCAGATTGTGAGTCATCCTCGTTTGATATTTCTTGTAGGAACATTTACTTTCTTGGTCAAAAATATCTTATCCTACCTCGTCATGGAGTGGTAGGACTTTGGTAATATCCTCCCACTCACACTACATATGTTTTATTATGCCTTCCCTGCTAGGTGGCTCCCGCCTCTCTCGGCTCTGGTTTCAATTAACACTTTGATTTTTCTTTTGAGGTGGTATTTGAGATTCCTTGATGATTATCTATAGCCATCATTTACTTTCACCCCATTCCCTGATTCTCTCGCGTTACATTTACCCATTCCTTTCCTTGTACCATTGTATTGTTTGCTAACGTCATTGCTCTCTTTGTCTTTCCTCAAATTGTTATTTCACCTCAATCATATTACAAGCCAACAACTTGGGAATGCTTCTGAGAAGACCATATATTGTCGATCACACCTCTGCACATACTAATTTAAGGAAACTTCTCACACGTGAAACAAGTCCTCTGTCAATTGATCATTTTCTTCCATGTTGTCCTTGACACCAGTTTTGATTACTAACACTTGTTGTTTGAATGTGCGTCCCATTATTTGTCATCCTGCCTGTTGGCCTTCCGTTAGATCTTCAAGTTCATACAAGCAATGCCAAAAATCTATATTTTGTGAAATATTTGAAGTTGTATATGCTTGCCATTATTAACACATAATCGAACATGGAGACTACCAAAAGGGCCATTTTTTATTAAAAAATATTTTTTGTTTGATTCTTTATTTTACATTGTTGTATCTATGACATGTTAATTTGATGAAAGGAAGAATTTGTAAAAAAAAAAAATGATGTGTAATACATGTATAACATACATACATATACACATACACATATATAGTAACATTATTTAATCCAAAATATTCTACTCGACAGATATGAGAGATTTAAAGAATATGGAAATAGTTTTTTTCATTATTATTCTTTAAATTAATATCAGGAAGGTGATTGTGGATTCATGATATGAAATTAATTTACAAATCTTGTGGAGGGTTCTACTTGACTTTTTTAGTTGGAATGTTGTTAAATTCATTTAGGATTTTTTGACAACCAAATAGTTTCATAGATTTTAGTTCAATTTTTCTTGAAGTTAATACTATAAAGATATCAAACTTTTACATTTTATTAGGTTTAATTGTAAACTTTTATTATTATCAATTTTAGGCATAAAAGAAACTTTAAGGTGCCCAATTTTTTAAAATAATCACTACTCACTATATGCATTATGAAATTAACTATTGTTTAAATTTTTTAATGTGGATACTGAAGTCACACCTTGATTACACACTTATAGTGTGTTAGGTTACATAAATATGTTCTAGACTGAAATCTATACATGCATCATTTTGCACCACTGTTTATCTCACAATTATTATCTTAAAAAAAAATTGAATTAATTTATGAATTTGTAAAATATTTTGAAATTTGATCTCTTGACATATTTTATATAGATATTTTAAAAGGTGTATTACACTCCATATAGATGCAAAAATGTCAAATCATTTTTGATGTGTGTGTGGCACTTAAATGCATGAAAAACAAAAAAAATATTATTATTAAAATTTTATATTATTTAATTAGAAGATTAGTATTTTTATATTAGAAACATAAAAAACTAGGGTGTTGGCCCTATACACTAACAACCTGAAGGCATCTTAAATAGGCTATCAAGCAAACATTAACAACACATTAATAATAGTTCACCATCAAAACAAAATAGATTAAGAGTCTTAATAGTAGTTAAACATAAAACGATTAAGAGTCTTAGTAGAATATAACAAAATCTAAAAGATCTAAAACTAGCCACCTAGTGACTAAGTGAGCACATTATTCTCGTCATTAGTGAGGAGCTTAAAAAGCCCCTTATAGTTTTCTTTTTTTTCAATATACATTCCTAGCACCTTCTTCTCCATTGGGCGTAGAGAGGTGGACAAGTTGTGCATCATACGCAAGATGAACTTGAATTTATTAATCATATTTTTCTCCATCTCTTACACTTTCTTCTTGAGGGCCTCCAACTCACCATAATAGTCTTACAGTCTACACAAGTACCTACACCAACCCATTGATGGTTTTCTTCTTTTGGTAGAGCCTCCTCAGTTAGGTCCACCAGCTCAATTTTGGCATTGTCAGATATGTGCATGGAACTATCGTTGGTGGACTTATTCAAACTTTCTTCCTTCCTTGTGTCACCATCATCAAGAACATCACACTCCCTTCAAATTTTCTTCATAATCCACTACTTTCTTTCTTTTCCATTTATCAACTATGTAGAATTCAAGTCTATTAGAGCACCTAGGGTTTCCAGTCCTTCTTTTACTATTTTCTTCATCCAAATCCACCTCCAAATCACTAAATATTTATTGTATGGTTATGTGGGACTTTGATTTTATTGTCGGTGCGATAAGTTTCTTAAGATTCTTTTTTTCCCACAATGGAGGTGGTTATGATTTTCTTAATGTCACAAAGGATTTTAGGTATAGTGTAATGGGTGGGAATTCTATGGGTACTAAGTTGAGAAGTGATTTTAGTAGCACCCAAGATATGCAAATGATTCTTCTTTCTAGGGCCAATGGATTCAGGAATACTCACTACTAGGGGAGAATCAAAGCATGGGGCTTATGCTACAAAATATTTCTTAGGAGAGCATAGGGAAAGATAGAAATTATATAGGCATACTATAAGCCCTTGATGGAGAGGGATAAGCTTCCTATCTTTGGTCTTAGCCACTTCAATTGCATCTTTAACCAATTTTTCAAGTGAATTCAGTAAAAAATGGTAAGGAAATCAAAACATGGTGATAGAAGTGGTTTAACAAAGGTAAATGATAATAGTAATAGACTTTAAATATTCCCTTTAATATAGAAGTTTTCATAATCATGCGACAAACCTAGTCTCATATTGCAAGAATCTCAACTCTATCCAACCTTCTATGAAGCTTAGGGTTCGTTTGGTTGCTGGAATTAAATAACACTAGAATTGTCAAATTCCAGTATTTGACAATTATAGAAGGTTTTAATGCAGAAAATAATTTTTGGAATGTGATTGGAACCGTTTGGTTCACTTGGAATTCATAATGAGAAGATGGAAAATGCTGTTTGCATATGGATTTCAAAATATTATAATTTTTTCTTTACCCCCAATTCCCATTTAAGTGGTATTGGAAATGATTTTCCAGTTCCACCTATCCAGATGGAAGATTCAAATGTTGGTTTTGGGGGTAAATGGGAATTAACAAATCCTTATTCCATTTTCATGTTTTGAACACAAATATAAAAAATGTCTATTCTAGGATTTGACAATCCTAATTCCATTCTAATTCCAGCAAAAAAAAATGGGCCCTTAACTAACTTCTAATTTTCTAGGAGGAATTGGATCAAACTATCATTATTCGCAACCCTGATATGTTTCTTCCATTCTCATCTTTTTTTTGAGAGGCATGTTTCCTTTTCTATGACATATCCATTGATGGAAAATGAGATACCTATGACCCCAACTCTCCTATCATCCCAAAAGTAGAAAACTATATTGTCAAGTTCTCATTGAGACCATTGATGCATTCAATGAACTAGGTTGCCCCTCCCTTAGAAAAAAATGTGCTAAATTTTGGCATCCCTTTGAATTTTAGATGGTTACTTGGTTTGACTAGCACGATATCCTCACCAATAGTCTAAATAATCATTGTTAACATAGTAGTAGAGAACACAAAAATACAAACTTAACCTTTCTTTTACCCAACTAGCTAATAATAGTTGCAATAATGCAATAAGGTTTTATTGAAAAGGGTTGAATGTGTGTCAATGGGAAGATAATAATTTTTTGGCATCTACATTAAAGGTCAAGCATGCCAACCTCTTCTTGTGGTGGGTACTTGGGGAAAGATCTAGTAAGGTTTCCTTCACATATAAATCACATGCCAAATAACTCTTGTTAAGTATTTATTAAAAATGGTGTTTGGGTCATGTCAATAGCAATAAGGCTACACAAAAAATAATGATATCACATCATTAGTAAGTGACTCCTGATAGTGATCGTGCGGGCATACATGCGTGAAGGGGCCATATTAACATCGTGGTCCTATGACTAGTCATGGCTGAGAAAGAGCCCTAGATTTTAATCCACCTAATCATTCTTTCCTTCTATAAAATCTTCCACATATACTTAGCAACCTACACTGGCCAAAATGTTTTATAGGGCTTCTCACAGTTAAGTCTATTCAACAAAAAATGTGATCTTTATCTCACCAAAGAAATTTGAAAATATGTGATGAAGGGTGCTCCCCTTAATACCACAAACATATAACAGAAATAGAGAAACAACAACAATATGCAAGAACAGAAAATTGGCTTCTTATTATCTCCACAAATGTGGAATTACAAACTTTCAGAATTACAATATGCAAAGCCACATGGGCATTCCCTTACAATATTCTGTAGGAAAAAGCCTCGAACTATTACCCAGATCTACTACCCAGAACTATTCTGAACTGCCTAAGACAATAATACAGCCTTCCTTATATAGGCAATTTTCCACCGCCTGGGAAGGTTCCAGAAATTTAGCCCATAGGGCCGACCAAACTTAGAATTAATTTATTTTACATTTCATTACATCATAGTCGGCTCAAGATAACCTTTGAAACCCGAACATAAATTTTGAAGAAAATTATTTTTCGCCGTTTCAGGTGACCCGACTTCCAGAGATCATAAGTCATCACCAGTTGACCCGCTCGGCTATTATAATCCCATTTCAGAAATGCCACGAAGCGCTCTACAGGCTTGACCGGCGCAAGCGCTCGTCACCCAAATTTTTGACCTCATCCGGGGCCTCTAAAGCCTTCAAAACTGAGTTCAAAGTTTCTGTACCCTGCTGCCAATACCGAAAATCTTCAATATCTTCCAATATACACTTGATCTGGCAATGAAACTTTACTGGCAAACTTATATGACCAAAACGAACCTCCAAGAAAGAAATCAGATCATTCTGAGCACATACAAAAATTACCAAAAATAGTAACTTTTCATAAATGGCAGCTCTGCACAAAATAGCCCTTATTGAATACAAAAAAACAAAAATATTTTTGGGTGATGCAAGATTGCTCTTACACCCAGGATGCTCCTGCATCAGACACCCGGGGTAATTTGAGAAGTGACCCTGTCACGACTCAGGTGTGTAGAGGAAAACCAAGACGGTTAACCTCCTCCTTTGTTAGCCATGATGAATCTTCAACAGGTCATCCTTTCCATTTGACCAGATATTCTTCATATGTCCTGTTCCTTGTGCTTCTGCCAACACGGCTGTCCAGTATGTCTTCAATCTCCTTGATATCTGAACTAAATGCTGGAATACTCCACTGTGCTACTGTGATCTCATCTTCAACACCTCCTTCATGATACTCTGTCAAATCTGAAATGTTAAACACTGGTGAAATATTTAGCTCAGTAGGAAATTCTACCTCATATGCGTTTCCTGAATCATGTTTCTTCAGTATCCTGCATGGTCCAAACTTCTTCATTTTCAGCTTGTTATATGTACCAACTGGAAATCGCTCCTTCCGCAAATGAACCATGACTTCATCACCAACCTGAAATTCCTTATACCTCCTTTTCTCATCCGCCTTAGCCTTATACTGTGCATTCATCTTGGTAATATGCTTCCTCACCTCCCCATGGATGTTCTTCAAATGTTCTGCAAAATCCTCAGCTTCAGCACTACTTATTTCTCCTTTATCTATCTTCCTCAATTCAGATGCATTTCTTGGACTACTTCCATATACAATCTGGAATGGTGATTTACCAGTGCTCCTGTTGACAGAATTATTGTATGCAAATTCTGCCTGTGGTAAAATCAAATCCCATCCTGTTGGCTTATCTCCAACCAAACATCTCAGCAAATTTCCCAAACTCCTATTCACCACCTCTGTTTGTCCATCAGTCTGTGGATGATGTGATGAACTGAACTTCAAATCTGTCTTCAACTTCTTCCACAATGTACGCCAGAAATATCCAACAAACTTAGTGTCCCGATCTGAAACTATGGTCTTTGGCAAACCATGAAGTCTCACTACTTCTCTGAAAAACAATTCTGCTACATGAACAGCATCATTAGTCTTCTTGCAGGGAATGAAATGTGCCATCTTTGAAAATCTGTCAACCACCACAAAAATTGAATCGTGTCCCCGCTGTGTCCTCGGTAAACCAAGAACAAAGTCCATGCTGATATCCTCCCAAGGCTGCTCTGGTACGAGTAATGGCTGATACAATCCTGTATTCTGCTTCACTCCTTTCGCCATCTGACATACTCTGCAACTCTGTACAAACTTCTTCACATCTTGCTACAACTGTGGCCAATAATAATTCTCTCTAACCAAACCAAGGGTTTTATCACAACCAAAATGTCCAGCCAATCCTCCACTATGCTTCTCCTTGATGAGATTCTCCCTCATAGAACTTCGTGGAATGCACAACTGACTCCCTTTGAATAGCATATCATCCTGGATGATGAAATCCAACCATTTCGTCCTGTCTAGAGTAATAGGTTCTGTACAAGCCTTCCAAGCTTCACCAAAATCAGGATCCTCTGGATACAAATTCTTGAGTTCCTTGAACCCAACCACTTCAATCTGCATTTCTGTCAGCAATAGTTGCCTTCTGCTAAGAGCATCTGCAACCCTATTAGACTTTCCACTTCTGTGTTTCAAAACAAATGTATAACTTTGCAAAAACTCAACCCATTTCAAATGCCTTTGATTCAATTTTCCTTGACTATTCAAATATTGCAAAGCTTGATGATCAGTATACAAAACAAACTCCTTAGGAAGCAGATAATGTCTCCACTTCTTTAATGCCTGAACTATAGCATAAAATTCTTGATCATAAACAGAATATTTCCTCTTGGCATCATTTAACTTCTCACTGAAATAAGCAACAGGTTTACCTTCTTGGCTCATAACAGCTCCTATTGCAGTACCACTAGCATCACAATCTACTTGAAACACCTTATTAAAATTTGGAAGTGCTAAAACAGGTTGTTCTGTAACTTTTTGTTTCAACAATTGAAAACTCTTTTCTGCCCCATTAGTCCACTTAAACTCTTTTCTATCCCCTCTCATTGTTTCAGTCAAGGGTCCACAAATACTGCTAAAATTTTTGATAAACTTTCTGTAAAAGCTAGCTAGACCATGAAAAGATCTTACCTCAGTAGCACTCCTTGGAGTAGGCCATTCAAGGATAGCCTGTACCTTCTCTGGGTCCATTTTTAGACCTTCTGCTGAAACTACAAATCCCAAATACACTAACTCTTTCTTCACAAAACTGCACTTCTTCAAATTAATCAACAATTTCTCTTCTCTCAACTTCTCAAATACCATACGAATATGCATCATATGCTCATCCAATGTCTTACTAAAGATCAAAATATCATCTAGGTAAACAATGACAAACTTACCCAAAAATTCTTTCAGAACCTCGTTCATGAGCCGCATGAAAGTGCTCGGTGCATTGGTTAGCCCAAAAGGCATGACTAACCACTCATATAGTCCTTCCTTTGTCTTGAAGGCAGTCTTCCATTCATCTCCTTCTCTGATCCGAATCTGATGATATCCACTCTTCAGATCTATCTTTGAGAAATACACAGCTCCACTCAAACAGTCCATAATATCATCCATTCGTGGTAATGGAAACTTGTACTTGATTGTAATCTTATTTATTGCCCTAGAATCTGTACACATCCTCCATTCTCCATTCTTCTTTGGTGCTAATACCGCTGGTACAACACAGGGACTCAGGCTCTCACGGATCAATCCTTTCTGTAACAACTCATGTACTTGTCTGTTCAACTCCTCACTTTCTGCAGGTGTCATTCTGTGTGCTGCCTTATTCGGCAAACTCGCTCCTGGGATCAAGTCCATCTGATGACTGATCTTTCTGACTGGTGGTAATCCATCAGGCACGTTATCAGATACAATATCCTGAAACTCATTCAACAAATCTGCAACTTCTACAAGAACATCTTCTACTTCCTCTTTACCAGCTTTTGGAATTAAAGCAAAACATACATGCTCATGCCTCATACCATCTAGGAAATTTCTTCCATCAACAAAAGTTATCCTTGCATTACCACATACCTTTTCTTCAGTCTCCTTCAATGGTTTTAGCTTATGTCGCACTCCATCCTTTGTCAGGGAATAGGTATTCGCACGACCATCATGTACAGCACATCTGTCAAACTGCCATGGTCTACCCAACAACATATGACATGCATCCATAGATATGATATCACATAATACCTCATCTTGGTATCCGCCTATCTTGAACTTTACCGGGCACTGTTCACTGACCATGACCTTGTGGTCATCCTGCACCCAGGCAATCCGATATGGATGTGGGTGTTTCTGTCTCTTGAGTTTCAACTTTGTCACCATCTCTTCTGACACCAAATTGTCAGTGCTTCCACTATCAATAATCACATCACAACATTTACCTTCACACTTGCACCTGGTGCGAAACAGGCTTCTCCTTTGCTCAGGTTCATTCTCACCACTCAACAGGACTCTTCTGTTAATCAACGTTTCTCCTCTTTCAGCATCTTCAGAATTTGATGATCTGGCATCTTCATCTACATGTGCAACTCTGGCCTGGCCTTCATTTCTCCTGTCTGTTCTGCCTTGGCACTGAGGACATTCAAATGCCCTATGACCTTCTTCTCCACAGTGAAAACATGTTCCACGGAAGCCTCCTCGTCCAGATCCTTGTCCTCTTCCTCTTCCCCTCTGATCTCTATTATTCTGATCCTGGAAGCGATTGGAATTATTTCCACGCTGATTTTGACTGCTACTGGCCTCATCCTTCTTTTTCAGATCTTCATTTCGGCCACCATATGACCGTCCACCAGATCGTCCACCGCGACCTCTTCCATTTTGTCTGCTCTCAAACTTCTTGTTCAGCTTTTCCTCTACTTTTAGGGCAAATTGGTATGCCTCCTCAATACTGTTCATTCGAACCAAATTCAGCTCCTCCTGAATGCTTGGCCTTAACCCATTAAGGTATCGGGCAACTTTCTCCTTATCAGCTTCTGCATGGCTTGTTCTGATGAGAATTCGATAGAACTCTTCTGTATACTCCTGAACAGATCTTCCTGCTTGCTTCAAACTCTGCATTTTCTTCAGTAGGTCAAGCTCATAATCAACAGGAATGAACTGTCGCTTCAATTTATCCACCATCCGATCCCATCTCATGATTTTCTCCTTTCCCCTTCTATTTCGCTCCAACTGAATCTCTTGCCACCATATCTTCGCATGACCTTTCAGTCTGGCCTTCGCAAATTTGACCCTATCAGGATCCTCAACATCTTCATACTCAAAATATTCTTCACATTCATTGATCCAGTCGATCAATTCCTCTGGGTTAAGATTTCCAGAAAATGTAGGAACCTCAATCTTAGGTCTTTTCCCAATCTTGGAAATCGCCCGGAAAAGTCTTTCTTCCTCCTGGTTCACAATTTCGGCTTCTCCTTCTTGATATTCTTCTTCGGCTTCATCCTCGCTTTCGTCTCTGACATTGAGATTCATTCCTCTGCGAATTTCTTCTTGCAATGCTTGCACTTGTCTCTGCAACTCTCTAACCTCAGGTGTCACAGCACCAACTCTTCCGCCACGTTCTCGTCGTGGAGGCATTTTCGCGATGCGTGCTGAAACCCTAGCCACGGTCCTGGTGCAAACTGCCTCACAGTCGGCGATCTGTTTACACACTCAAGAACTCCTGCTCTGATACCACTTGATGAAGGGTGCTCCCCTTAATACCACAAACACATAATAGAAATAGAGAAACAACAACAATATGCAAGAACAGAAAATTGGCTTCTTATTATCTCCACAAATGTGGAATTACAAACTTTCAGAATTACAATATGCAAAGCCACATGGGCATTCCCTTACAATATTCTGTAGGACAAAGCCTCGAACTATTACCCAGATCTACTACCCAGAACTATTCTGAACTGCCTAAGACAATAATACAGCCTTCCTTATATAGGCAATTTTCCACCGCCTGGGAAGGTTCCAGAAATTTAGCCCATAGGGCCGACCAAACTTAGAATTAATTTATTTTACATTTCATTACATCATAGTCGGCTCAAGATAACCTTTGAAACCCGAACAGAAATTTTGAAGAAAATTATTTTTCGCCGTTTCAAGTGACCCGACTTCCAGAGATCATAAGTCATCACCAGTTGACCCGCTCGGCTATTATAACCCCATTTCGGAAATGCCACGAAGTGCTGTACAGGCTTGACCGGCGCAAGCGCCCACAAGCGCCCGTCACCCAAATTTTTGACCTCATCCGGGGCCTCTAAAGCCTTCAAAACTGAGTTCAAAGTTTCTGTACCCTGCTGCCAATACCGAAAATCTTCAATATCTTCCAATATACACTTGATCTGGCAATGAAACTTTACTGGCAAACTTATATGACCAAAACGAACCTCCAAGAAAGAAATCAAATCATTCTGAGCACATACAAAAATTACCAAAAATAGTAACTTTCCATAAATGGCAGCTCTGCACAAAATAGCCCTTATTGAATACAAAAAAACAAAAATATTTTTGGGTGATGCAAGATTGCTCTTACACCCAGGATGCTCCTGCATCAATATGGTTTTTGCCTCCCAAACTCCACTCCAAGGGCACCAAGAAGAGAAAGGTCCTAAAAAACCAAAAAATCTAGGAATTAAACATCTTGTGTGCTTGTTTGATTTTCTCTCCTATGAAATGAGTCTTTGAATATTTATAGCTAGGAAATCCCTCTTCCTCCAACATTTGAGATTTCCAATCCCCATCCCAAAGTATTCATGGCATCTTGAAACTATATCTCCTTCCATGTATGTGTACCCAATCTTGAAAATATCTAAACCCAAGAGGATTTTATGGATATGGATATCAATATCTATACATATCGTGGATATGAAAAAGGAAGCACGGTCAAGTGTATATACGAATAGATCACTTCCCTTTTCATGAATTGCACAACTAGGAAGGAAGATGCCCCCAATAGGATCAAGAGGTGACTCAAGCACTAAATGGGGACAATGATTCCTTCTCTAAAATATTTATTTGATGAAATGATAATTATATGATATAATAACGTAAATGATTAACTAGGAAAGTCACTTAAAAACTATTAAACATAGACTATAACAGGCAAATAGTGAGTTGAAATTAACAGAAATGGTAACCAAAAGATGAAACTGACTTGTGGTAGAAATGTGAGCTCCAGCTGGCAGGGACATGATAGAAATGGAGACATGCTCCCAATGTTTTTAACTAAAAATTTTACAGATTGTCTGATTGTACCTGATCTACCTAGATCTAATCTGGAAGCTCTGTAACATGTTCCTACACATAGATAAATGAGGGAAAAGGTTGGATAAGGGTTTTTCCTTGGTCAACCCCCTATTTAGGAATCAACCTTAGAAATTCAGTGAAAATGCATAAAGGAAAGTAAATAGGAATAAAAATATTATATTCACCTTACCTAAACCCTCATGGATGGATGTAGAAATCGCTCATACCCATGAAGATCCTTGAATGTACTTGAGATCTAAAGAGTTGACCTTGGAATGAGATGTAGAATTAAGGATTCCCTCACATATGCATAGATCTATGAATACCACTCCTAGATCTTAAATGTAGATATGCTTGATAACCCTTGGAAAGAATGAGAGCGAAGAAGGTGTAAAAGGTGGATCTTCTTGCTTGATTGGGAATTCCTCTACTTTTCCATCATGGAAGAGAAAATTGCATTAATTGGAGAAGATTTTTGATATGAATGATCTTGAAGAATTGGAGACTTGGAGATCTTCAATGATTGGAGACTTGGAGATCTTGACCTTTGTGGTTCCCTTCAAATTTTGAATCCAATTGCTCTTGCTTTCTTGAAAACTTGATAGATTGATTGCCAAATTATGGATCTTAGCTTGCACTTGATAATGGATGTCAAAATGAGGTTTGATAAGGGGTTATTATACAAACTCCATCATTTTTTAATTCAAATTTATTCCAAGATGACAACAGAAGGAAATCCTTGAAGAAAACCCCTACATTGGGCCATGGGTTAAATTTGGGCCCCAAAACCTAGGGACATGTCTCCATTGTTGATATGTACCTATGGGAATGGATTCAAATTTGATTCAGAGCTCAGGGAGAGTGAAAAGGAATAGGAAATCTAGAATCATCTTTCCATGATCAAGCATAACAAACATTCTAACCTCAAAATCACCAAAATGGGTCTAATAGGTCCTAATAAAGAAACCAATCATGGGTGCTAAATTTTTAGGATAGTAAACATTCAACATGCCATTCCAACGTGTTGAGGCCTTTGATGGAATAGAAATTTATCTTTTAATCCCCTTCAATTTAAAGGTTCCTAATCTTGATTGAGAGAGAAAATTTTATTCCCAATAGTAGGGTCATCCACTTATCCTAGTTGTTGGTACCTCCATAACAATTACTTGTATAAGAAGCCACATAAGCATAAAATTATATCTTATCACTCATCCAATAGAAATCCTACCCTATTTGGCCCTTGCTGCCCCATTGAAGTTGAGTTTGTTCCATCCAGATGGTAAGGGGTATTGCCTTGTATTTATCCTTTTCATCCTCTTTGAGTTGTCAAATTTGGCATAAGAGTTGTGTAGGTTCTAATTATTGGCAACCTTTTCATCAAAAGGAATGGCCCAAGCCCCAAGGTATGAAGGGCATGGAAATCTAGAATAAAATAGGTTATCCATAAAAAATTTGGCAAATCTTGGGAACGATTCCTCCAAAGGTTTCTCCACATCCCTAAAGATTCAATTATTTCTTTCCTTCCAAAGACTCTAGCATAGGTGGGGGGTAATTTGCCTCTAGAGGTCTTTGATAAGTGGATGTTTTGAAGGGACAACTCAATCACAAGTAAGGGGTGGGAGAGCTTTGTACATAACCTAAAAATGATTTCATCTTTTGCAAAACCTGGCTATAAAGATTATGAGAAAATTGACAATGTAACAAGATGTGGAGGAGTAGTTGAAATCCAAACTTACTAAGGTTGTCTTGGGTTAGGATTTTTTTATGCATCGTCGTCCGCCAAAAAAAATTAATTTTGGGGAGGATTTCAAGGTTCCAAATTTTCCACCGAAGTCAAAAAGAACTACTCTCCTTTAATAGTAAATTATAAGCCAATCTAATCTAGAATTTCCCTTTAGGTTTTTTGTTCCAAACAAATTTATCTTCTCTTGAGAATGGGGGGTTCTAATTTGTTGAATGAACTGCTACAAAAAGAAGCCTTTTACAATAAGTGTGGTAGATTTTGACAACATTGTGTGATATCTCTTCATGATGTGTGAGGTAATATGTAGTGTGACACCAAGGGTCCAAAGAATTTTTGGGCTTGTTCACACACACACACACAGACATAAACAAAAAAATATTTCTATATTGTTTTAAATATAATATTCTAAAATAGTTGTATAATAACATATTAGATATAATTTTGTTAATTATGGGGGATTGAAAGTGTCCCTACATAAAATCCACATTTTTTCAAGGATTGGGTAAAAACGAGAATATATAATTGTTGGTGTAATTAATTATTTACTAATTACACTTTACTTAAGCTTACTCAAGATAATGCATACATAGTAGTTTTCATTTAAGACATTTAAGGTGGTGACAGTTGTTATCAGATTTTAACTTTGTGTTGTCCCCACCTTTAGTGCATATATCACTTATCATCCTCACATTGTTTCACATGTTTTCACATATTTTATTGCACAATGGAGGATGATCCACCTTTGGTGGACATGTACTTCCACCTAATGTGTATGGTAAGTTATCTCTTTCTTATCTCCTAGTTATCTTGCCTTGCCTATTTATGCAAGTATATCTAAATTAAACTCATTCATTATTGATTATCCACTTGTTGGCTAAAAATTTTGTAAGCCGCTAAGACTACACCTTAAAAAATTGTAACTTTAAACAATGTCTAATGATATTTCTCTCTCCTCTTAGCAATAAGGGAGGCTCCCTTCTTACCATAGGTGGCTTAAACAAGAACTTAACTAAAATTACAAAAAGGGTGATTCTCTTAATCGATTCCTCTTTTTTCAGGAATGATTTGCACACAACTACTACTTTCCAACTTAACAAAAAAGTGCCTTATTGCTACGATAATACTGGTGACCCTGAAGTTGACATAAGAACAATACTATGGCAATCAACTTTCTTTTTTATATTGTGTGATACAAAAATAGGAACCAAAAGTCTCGTGCGCTTGTCTTGTGAGGATTCAAGCAAAATAACCAATAAGACACAAAGTCTCTTACTAGATACTCTCAAATTTAATAAAAACACTTACAACTAAAGCCCAAAGTCTTCATCTCTAAGCAATTGCAGCCACTACTATCTATCACAATTTGTCCTTTTGCAGTACGAAATCTTCAAAATTTCAAATTGGCTCTGAATCCAACATGCGACTCAAAGTATGCACAATTGAATCCAAATCCATTTTGAATCAAAGTATTAAAACTCACAATCAACTCAAGAAAATGTTGTGACATAACAGTTTGAATTGGCAAAAAGTCTCAAAACAATTAGCACAAAGTCTTAGAGTGCACAATACAAATTGGAAGAATTTTCTTGCCTTGCCAAAAGATGATTATGTACAATGATCTCCCCCCTTTATATAGGAAAAGAGTGGAGAGAAAGGTGGATAAAGAAGGGGAAAACCCTTAACCACCTTGACTTATTCCCTAACTAACTAACTAATTTTGACTTATTCAAAGTTGCACACCTAATGCACTTGTAACTTGATTACATGTTACAACTTTGCATGTGATACTATCACATGCAATTACATCTTGTTTTCACATTACATTTAATTTTTCAAATACAAATTACAAATACATGATGAAAATATTCAAAGTGTCTGACAAGACATGACTTATTTTACATCATCCTTTATGGGTCCTCATGCTGCTACATGATGCCCAATGTTTGATATGCTCTGGTTTGGTGAAAGCATCTTGATCAAGAACAAGAATATGCATCCTTGATTCTTGCATTGAGTGTTCATTGACCATTTTTTTCTTGAAAGCATTCTATGCTTGTAATATTTCAAACCTTTCTAGGGAGAAAGATCCAATCTTCTTATCGAGCTTTTGTTCTAATTTTGATTCACTTGATTCCCTCGAAGTTGAATTTCTCTTAAGGGTGGCCTTTGATCTCTCCTATGGGCTTCCCTTTCTTTTTTTATCCTTTCTCTTTCCTCACATTCCAATCTTTCTCTAAGCCCCCTTTCAATTCTTTGTCTTTCTCTTTCAAATTCAATACCAACTTCCTCCTCTTCCTCCAAGATAGCCTGAGCAATTTTATAGTGTGCATCCTCTTCTCTTTGATTCCAAATGAAAGCCCCTAAGTCTGAAATGACATCTTCATGCCTTACGTTTATATCCAAGGCTGGTTGCACAACTGGATAGTTAGCATAGGAAGGCAACACCATCTTAGATCATTCTTTGAGTTTTGTTTCTCACGTTTCAAACTTTCTTGATTCACCCCTTTAATCCTTTGGGCCTTTTCCTCTTCCTTTTCTGGTGTTGGCTAGAGATTCTCCTGACATAGCAATATGATATGCCTGAGTAGTTGTGACATGAAGATTCCACAAGGTAAGAATATCTTCAAGTAATGGATCCATTTCACTTTTTGGATGCACAAGAAGTGAGCTTGGGGTATTGTAAGTGGCTGGAAAACTTTAGGACAACGAAGAGGTGAATGGATTTTAGCTCAAAAATGATAAGGAAGACCCAAAAATGGGTTTATTGGAGGTTTGTATATGTGGAAAGCGAGAATTATGAAGGGAAACATGTATGGAAATGAGAGGATATGATGTCTACTTAAAATGAATTGTTATCTTTTCATCATAAGAAAATTTGCAAGCAACCACCATCATGAATTTTGAGTCATGTGGCAGCGATATAGCAAGCTGGATGGAGTGTGTATAAGCATGAAAATGGGCTTTTTGGATGCAAAAGCATGTTTCAAAATGATCTTACTTTCCTTGATAATTTCATTCAAGTTCATCCTGACTGCATATGCAAGCAAGATGAAGCACTTGCATATGCAACTTGGGGAATGAAGACGGAAGATAGAAGAAGCACAAATTCAAACACATGTAAATCTAAAAATGAAAGTTGACATGTTAACAAAATAACTTGGGAAGAAAATAGGAAAAAGGCTTTACCTCAATCCTTGAGAAGAAATCTTGGGAAAAATCTAAAATGAATCAATGGATTTTCAAATTTAGGAAAGATTGGATTTAAAAACTATATATAGATCACATTCCTAGTCTTTTTCCTTCAATTTTGGAGAGTCAACATGCAAATATAGCCAAGTGGGAAGAAATGAGAGATTAAATGCAAAGAAATAGCAACCATTTGACCATTTCCAATGCATATGCAATGAAGATAAAAAGCGGTGTCTAGGGCATGAGATTCAATCAGAATGATGAAATAAAACAATCCAAGAAAGAAATAACTTACACACAATCAATTCCAGAGCTGAGAGAACAATCATAGATGCTCAAATCCCTTTAGCATGAAGCATTTTTGGAGAGCAATGATCAAAGAACGGATTGTTTTTATCCAAATACACATGCCTTGCATTTTTTATAACATATGCAATCTTCTCCAAATTTGACGCCCAAGAGAAAATGCAGCCAAGTAAAGGAGAAAATGCACTTTTCAAATGCCCAAACACATGCAAAGAAACATGTAATTGATCATAAAATCGCCACCTAGGGCTTTATGGCTAGGAACAGAATTTTTACATGCAAAAACACATTCAAAATAATGTGTAAATGCTCTTGAAAAAGATGTCTAAAAGGGCAGATTAAAAATATTATTTTTATGATGTCTTTGCACATTTAAAAATCATGCAATCCCTCCCAAATTTTATGCCCAAGGAAAAACGCAGCTTGGAAGAGTAAAAACATACAAAAACAAGCATGTATTTTTCTTTTAAAACAACATCCAAAGGATGGAGTTAAAAATGTTATTTTTTATAAGCCTTTGTATGTTTCAAAAGACATGTAATCCTCTCCAAAATTGGTGCTCAAGGAGGAGGATTAAAAACATTATTTTTGTCATGTGTTTGCACATAGAAAAATACACATAAAAGATATGCATTTGTGTTAAAAAACAACACCTTAAGTGTATCCCTATCAAAAACACACTTTTTAAGTGCAATTACACATTTAAAAGAATGTCTTTAATTAGGAAAAAGCCACTTCAAGTATTTTAAATACGTTGTTTTATATATGCAGATGCATATAAAAACAACACTTATAAGAGGATTAAATACGTTCTTTTGGAGTTCAACTGCACATTCTCATAAAACATGTTTTTGACCTAGAAAAAGCTACTTTTACATGTTTTACATATGCAGTTGCATGTAAAAACAACGTATTTAATGTGTAAATGACTTAATTTCAAGAGGTGGGTTTTAAAAAGTGATTTGCATGTTGATGATATGCAATGAAGAACAAAAATCATACTTCTTTAAACTTAAGTGATTTAATTTAAAATTAAATTTAATATATATAATTATAGTATTAATAAAGTAACATGAAATTAGATCATTTTAAAACTAATTTCATGAAAACATTAAAAGATATAGCTAAATCAACTCGAAATGAGTTGAAATTTGAAAATGGACATCTAAATCCAATTTATATTTTAAATATAATTCAAACTCATGCAATTGACTTTGAAAAACCAACTTTTAAGGATTTTTCAAAGAATATGCAGTCAGCCTGAAAAACCTCACCTTTTGCATCATAACTTGAGTTATACAACTTCGTTTGATGTCTAAGATAGCTCGAAGCGAGCGTATTTCAAAGGGCTATTGACTCGAGGGAAAATCAAGATTAAAATTTGCTAACAAGAAAGAAAAAAATGAAGAAAAGTACTTAAAGGTTACCAAAAATTAAGCACTTGCACTCGGAGAAGAAAAACTCATTGTGACAAGCAATAAGGTGATTAACTTGATGGGAACCCTAAAAAAGGATGCATGAAATATGTAAACTAAAGACCATTTCAGGGATGATGAATTGTCTTTATAACACATTATCCAAAACATCAAAATCATAGAGGATACACCCACAAATTCATAAGAAAAATTGCATAGGGTTGCCACAATTTTGTGATGTGAAAATTGAGGACAACACCACTACACTTCAATTATTGCATATTAATGAGAATTCATTTTATTTGTGTCCATCATGTCTATCTTGTTTTTTAAATATTCATTAGCCTCTATATTTTGGGTTTTTGTTAGTATTTGAAAATTCATACATGATATCAGGGCTTGTGGAGTGTCATTGCATAGCCTATTTGGAGAGATCTTGCTTTGTTCGTTGGAGGGCTTGCATTCAGATTTAGGAAGCAACATTTTGTGGGAGTTTCTAGAGCAAGATATGACCTCACCATCTATAAATTTTTACTATAAATTTATTTATTTTGGGCAAAAGTCAAATCTAGCAATTTTATTTGCAAAATGTGTTGTATGTCTCAATCTACGCATGTTGATACAATTTTGAAAAAAAAAATTACTTTTTTTAATTTTGTGATTTAAAATATTCTTTTGCAACCTGTTTGTCGTAATATTATTTCCAAGAAAAATATTGTTATCCAGGTCAAACCCGGTCTCTATTTATTTGTCAGATTTAACAAGTCCTATCTCTGTCAGACTGAGACTTTCATAGAATCTATACTTGTGTAAGCTATTAGAACACATCCATCAACTTACAACTTCAGGGATGAGTTTCTAGAATTAGTAGAAAATCTGATAGCAGTTATAGAATCTTTGGCCACCGCCCATGCCACATTTTTATTTTCTCTAAGATCTGTGATGTTTACATATAAATAATTGTAAAAGGCCCCACACAACACATGTGGGATCAATTCCCATTGCCACCACCAATCGACCACTCAACCTCTCTAATTTGTCACGCCTTCCACTAGGCTACTTCTAATGATCCACCATAGCACCTACTACCAACCTATGCTAAATAAACATGCCATGTGACACATCAAGATTACAACCATCACAGCTCAGCTAGATGTGCAAGCTTCCACACCAAATCCACATGGCTTCACTCTAGCCTGTCACATAATGCACAATAAATGAAACACGCAGAGCCAATTGAAGTGAGACATGTGTCATATTAACACATCACCCTCCTAGTCATGCCGGTGACAAAGAAAACTAGTGAATTTGGAACACCTCTCTAAGTTATACAGTGTCTGCATATTTAACATCACACTCAGTGACTTACACAATCTTGAGGTCAACATCATAGGTGACATCATTTATTATATGTCTTTTAATTTGATGTTTGTTTAAACGTCATTTTGGGGGTTGCTATCATTTTTTCAATGACCATTTAGCCATCAAATATAACCTCTTGGTTTACTAATGTCATCAGTTTTTAGGATTTTTTACCCCTCACCATTGAACTTTTTAGTTTTGTATTCCAACTTTGAAGGCTCATATCTTCCTCATTTTGAGGTCTTTTTTCAAGCAATTTTTTTATTTGGGGTAGAAAATCATGAACCTTCCAATGGTATTGTTATTTTTTGAATTTTGGTGCATAGATTGTTGGAAACTGCAATTGAAACAATTGTTGTATTATCATTGATGTCAAACCTTAACTAGTAAGACTGTTGCTACTTAGGAAAGTACTATATCTATTTGAGTGTTGCTAAGGGGATAGGCAAGATTGGTAACAATAGCACCTAGGGAAAGGTTGAGTTATCTTGATACTACAAAGTGTACTTGACTATGTTGTACAATGATGAGACAATGTATTATTTATCTTAGTAAGATTGGAGACTAAACTGGTAGGCTTGACCGAGAAAAGAATGGAGAAATCATGTTTAAGACAAGTAATCTTAGTGTCGACTGAGTCAGTGTATGCCAAGCAAAATTCTAGTGTCGACTGAACAACAGTTAATTACCGAGGAAGATAGTGTAAGCCAAGGAAACATTTCTAGTAATGACCGAGCTTTCTACATGAAGACCGAGTAGTTAATCACAGTATTGACTGAGCATCAACATTTTTATATTTGAAGAGAATTTAGTTTTGGAGCCGACATTGTTGAATTCTTGGATTATGTAAAATGTGTTGACTTTATTTATTGATTGTCTGAAAGCATTAAATGCACTGTAAAACATTTTATTGTAAATCTTTAATAGATTTGAGATGATTCTAGAAAAGGAGATGAAGAACATGAAGTGGGTAGATTCAATGAATCTAACCTAACCCTAAGATCTACGAATGAGATTGAGTGGCATAAGATGAGTTAACCTAATTGAGGAAAGTATTAAAGGGAACCTGAGCATTGGATATGCATAAGTGCATGGGGTGAAAAAGAGAATGTTGGAAGATCAATAAAGTTTTATTGACTGTATAAGCAGAAAAGGCTGAAGGAGAATTGTGGTGGTTGCTTGAAGAAAAGTTCCAAGCAGATCAGAGATGGAGATGGAAAAGTTTCAAAGTCAGTAAAACAACATTAGTGTACGGAATCAGATATGATATTTGCAAAGTGAGTTGTATATTTTTTAGATAAATATTGCTTCTACTTTCTAACCATTGTAACAGTCAAAATCCTTTTAATAGAGGTTGACCTAACAGTCATATGTTAAATCCTTTGAACAAGGTTGCATTCTAATGGAGTGTATGTAAGTCCTATGACAAGGCTCACTTTTAA
This sequence comes from Chamaecyparis obtusa, assembly GCA_027943335.1. NCBI lineage: Eukaryota > Viridiplantae > Streptophyta > Pinopsida > Cupressales > Cupressaceae > Chamaecyparis > Chamaecyparis obtusa. Next base: position 3,689,816 of record BSBK01000685.1, on the reverse strand, counting down.
TAGGGTGATTGAAATCCTTTAACCCGGTCACACCTAGCAGTGTGTATTGTAACCTTTGACAGGGTTGGCTTTTAACCGAGCTCACTTCAGAAGAGTGAAAATAATAGTAGCATGTTACAAAGTGGTTTTTCCCAAATTGGGTTTCCACTATAAATCCTGGTGTTAATACTTGTGTGAATGTTTTGGTTTGAACATTTCTATGTTTTACAAGTTAAGTTAAAGCTGGGTAGTGGACTGCATTGTTATATGTTTCTATTATTGAATTAGTGATGACCGAGTTTGTTTTGTTTATTGGATTTGATTTAAGGAAAAGTTTTTAAGTTTGTTTTATACATCAAGACCTGAGAACAAATGATTCAAACCCCCTCTCTGTTGTTTTAAATCATATTAAAAATTGGTATCAGAGCTTTGTTGCTTATTATTAGTGTTTATAGAAATCAAGTTTAAAGGGGCTTGAAGAAAATCAGGATGTATAAGAAGGAGGTACCAAAGTTGAATAAGGAAAACTTACCTGCATGGAAAAGCTTGATGAAGTTGCATCTAGCTAGTATTAGTGACTCTGCAAAGTACTACATTGATAATGGCTATGTCTCACCTGTCGCACCTTTGACTACCGAAGAAATGAGAGCTAAGCAAGAACATAATCAGGCAATGCTAGAAATTGCATCTGCCCTAAGCTATCTAGAATTTGAGGACATTAAGGATTGCACAACTGCTAAGGAGATGTGGGACACTCTTGCAAGGATCTATGGTGGTGACTTAAATGTACTGAAAGCAAAGGCCGAGAGTCTAGAGGTAAGTTTGATGAAATGAGAATGCAAGAAGGTGAGTAAAATAAAAAAAGTTGTGAATGCTATTAGAGGAGCAAATGGGGTTATTGATGATGAAACTATAATTAGGAAAGTACTAAGAACCCTACGTCCTATATATGCTATTAAGATCTCAGCTATTCAAGAATCTAGATGTAACTCTGCTAATGTTCGTACTTTGGAAAGTTTGGTTGGTAAGCTGACTGTTTTGAACTCTCTAACTATGATAATTTCACTGTTGGAAGCATTGGTAATGTTGAATCTACTTTCAAGTCACAGCTAGTTCTGAACAAGCCAAAGAAAGAAAAAGAAAGATGCATCAGTGAAAGTGAAAGTGACAGTGACACTTCTGATGAAGAACTGGAAGATCTAGAAGCTCTTATGGCTAGAAGACTAAGAAGAGGAAAAGGAAAGTATAAAGGTAAACTCCCTATTATATGTTTTGTATGTAATAAAGTTGGTCATATAGCTGCTAGATGTCCTAACAGGAAGGATAAAGATGATGAAAGAAAACACAAAGACAAAAGAGATGACAGAAGCTACCGAAGGAACAAGGACTACAAAGGAAAAGGTAAGAAATCTTGTTACATTGCTGAAAAAGAGACTGACACTGATAGTGATGATTTTGAAATTGAGGTAGTCTATGTTGCAATGAAAGATGAATTTGATGAGGATGAGAAAACTGCATTGATATCCTATGTGAACAAGAATGATAAATGGATTATTGACAGTGGTTGTTCACATCACATGACTGGTGACAAAAATAAGTTTGAGACCTCACATCATTACAGAGGTAAAAGTGTAAAATTTGGTAATGATGCACCATGTCCTGTTAGAGGAAAAGGTTTGATTAAACTGACTGATAAGATATCTTGTGAAAATGCATATTGGGTTGAAGGTCTTAATTATAATTTGTTAAGTGTTGCTCAACTTAGCAAAATTGGTTACCAAGTGGAATTTCATCACAAGTAAGCTAAAATATTTGATGCTACTGGAGAACTAATTGGAAGTGGAGATCATGTGAGAAGGTAATGTGTTCTATCTTGACCTATCTAAAGAAAAATGTTTAATTTCACAACTTGATGATATCTGGTTATGGCATAAAAGGTTGTGTCATGTTAACTTTGACAATCTGGTAGAGATAAGTAAGAAGAAAAAGGTAAGAGGTCTACCTAGATTGAAGAAACCTAAGAATGTGATGTGCAAGGAATGTTAGCTAGGAAAGATGACAAAGTCAAGTTTTAAGAGAAAATCGTTTACTTCTGAAAACATTTTAGATTTGGTTCATACTGACCTTTGTGGACCTATGGGTGTACAAAGTTACTGTGGTGCTAGATACGTTATCTTATTTTTTGATGATCATACTAGGATGATGCATGTAATGTTTCTAAAAGAAAAATCTGAAGCTTTTCAATCCTTTAAGTGGTATTTGGCTAAGGTTGAGAAGGAGACAGGTAGGAACCTGAGATGTCTTAGATCTGACCGAGGTGGAGAATTTACTTCAAATGAATTCAATCTATTTTACAATGATAGAGGAATTAAAAGATAGATGTCTGCACCTAGAACACCTCCACAGAATGGTATAACAAAAAGGAGAAACAGATCTATCTTGGATTGTGCAAGGACATTGTTGATTGAAAAGAATGTGGCACAAAAATACTAGAAAGAAGCTATAAGCACTATTGTCTACACTCTTAACCGGGTACAGATCAAGAAAGGTAAAAATTTGACACCCTATGAATTATGGCATGGGCATGCACTGAGTGTTAAATACTTTAGAATCTTTGGAAGCAAGTGCTATATATTAAAAGACACTAGGAATGGAAAGTTTGATGCTAAGAGTGATGAAGGCATATTCCTAGGGTATTCCACAAAAAGTAAATCTTACAAGTGTCTGAACTCTAACACTAACAAAATTGTGGAAAGTGTGAATATGAAAATTGATGAGTATGCAGAAAGAAATGAAGCTGATAGCAAAAGAGAACCAGCAGATTATAGATCTTTTGTGTACATTGAGGAACAAGAAGAGGAAAGTAACAGACTTGCACCTGATGCCGAGTCTTAGGTAAGTAATGTCGAGTGACAGACAGATGTTGCCGAGCATCAGGAAGACAGTGCTAAAAGAGAACAAGAACATGCCGAGCTACAAGAAAATGTTGTTGAGTATCAGGAAGAGGTTGCTGAGCATTCAGAAGCTGAATCTGACAATCTTGTTGGGGAATCTGATGAAATAGAGGAGAGAACAACTGAACCTATTTTGGCAAAATATGTAAGAAGACATCACAAGCCTGAACAGATAATTGGAGAAAAAAATATTGGAATTCAGACCAGAAGTAAGAATAAGGATCCAACATGCCTACTATGTGAATTTGAACCTAAGTCAACTAGAGATTTAGAGAATGAAGACTGGATACAAGTAATGAATGAAGAGATTGACCAGATTGAGAAGAATGATACTTGGACTCTGGTGCCGAGACCTAAAAATAAAAATGTTATAGGAACAAAGTGGGTGTTTCGGAATAAGATGAATGAAAATGGTGAAATAACTAGGAACAAAGCTAGGCTAGTATGCAAAGGCTACGCACAAGAAGAAGGAATTGATTATGGGGAGACATTTGCCCCTATAGCTAGATTGGAAGGAGTAAGAACTCTGCTTGCATATGCTGCTTATAAAGATTTCAAGGTATATCAAATGGATGTCAAGTTTGCATTTTTGAATGGTATACTAGAAGAAGTTTACATAGAATAGCGAGAAGGTTTTATTGATCCAAACAGAAGACACATGGTGTGCAAATTGAACAAAGCACTATATGGATTGAAACAAGCTCCCAGAGCATGGTATGAGAGGTTGCAAAAATACTTAATACATATTGGATTTTCAAGAACAAATGACACAAACAATCTGTACATGAAGGATGAAGAAGGTAAAGGTATCCTGTTGGCAAAAAATTTTGTGGATGACATTATTTTTGGTGGACAAGATGCATTGTGTAAAAGATTTTCAAATGAAATGCTAACTAAATTTGAAATGAGCATGTTTGGTGAGATCAAATTCTTTGTTGGTTTACAAGTATATCAGAGGAAGAAAGGAATTTTCATTACAAAGTCTAAGTATGTTAATGAAATACTGAAAACTTTTGGCATGGAAGATGTTAAACTAGTGAGTACTCCTATGGTTACTGGACAAAAGTTATCTAAGAATGATGATGCTGCAGAAGTGAATCAAACTTTGTACAAATCCATGATTGGAAAATTGCAGTATGTTGTACATAGTAGACTAGATATTGCACTAGTTGTTGGGATTGTGGCAAGATTCTCTGCCAATCCTAAGGAAACACACATGATGGCTGTGAAAAGAATTATGAGATACTTGAAAGGAATTGCTTATTATGGTCTATATTATAAGAAGGATGACAAATTTGAACTCAGAGTTTATACAGATGCTGATTGGGCAGGAAATGTAGATGACAGAAAGAGTACTAGTGTTGGAGCTTTCTTTCTTGGACAGAGATTAGTCTCCTAGACGAGCAAGAAACAAAATTGCATTTCCCAATCTACTATCGAGGTTGAGTATGTTCTTGCTGCAGTAAACTGTTCAAATCTAGTATGTATAAAATAATTGTTGATAGGCCTGAAAGAAGAAATCACTGAACCTATTGTTATTTTCTGTGACAACACAAGTGCTATCAATATTTCTAAGAATCCAGTGATGCACACTAAGACCAAGCACATAGCAATCAAGTATCACTACTTGAGAGAATTAGTACAAGATAAAGAAGTCTGAATGGAATATGTGAATACAAAAGAACAATTAGCAGACATATTCACTAAAGCTTTACCCAGAGAAGCTCATGAGTATTTGAGAAGTCAATTAGGGGTCCTTCCCCTAACTGAGGCTGCCTAGTCAAGCTAGGAGCACTGCATCAAATATGCTACAGTAGAATATTTGACAAATTGATGCTGAAGATTGTCACACTTTAGGGCTGGCCTAGAGTTGTGAAAAGGAGAAAAGACAAGGAATTAGTCATAAGCAAGATGATAGAGGGAGAAAACATTGAGCTGCACAGATATTATCTACATTTGTTAGATGTATGTTTTAGTTGCTACTTTTGCATTTTTGTCAAAGAGGGAGATGAACTGATATGATAACACATGACACTAAAAAGTAAGGGTGATGAACTGAAATGAAGGATCAAGATAGAGGGAGATCTAAATACTTTTGATGGTCACAGAAGTGAGGCTTATAGGATTTTGAATCAGAATGAAGCTAAGGATATTACAAATAATTCTTTGATGAACAGATAAGTTTTTGGATTGGTTGGTAATCCATGTGTTATTTAGGTGATATCATATGGTGTTGCCATCAATGCTAAAGAGGGAGATTGTTGGAAACTACAATTGAAACAATTGTTGTATTGTCATTGATGTCAAACCTTAATTGGTAAGACTGCTGCTACTTAGGAAAGTACTAATCTATTTGAGTGTTGCTAACGGGATAGGCAAGATTGGTAACAATAGCACCTAGGGAAAGGTTGAGTTATCTTGATACTACAAAGTGTACTTGACTATGTTATACAATGATGAGACAATGTATTGTTTATCTTAGTAAGACTGAAGACTAAACTGGTAGGCTTGACCAAGCAAAGAATGGAGAAATCATGTTTAAGCCAAGTAATATTAGTGTCGACTGAGTCAGTGTATGCTGAGAAAAATTATAGTGTCGACCAAACAACAGTTAATTGTAGAGGAAGACAATGTAAGCCGAGGAAACATTTCTAGTAATGACCAAGCTTTCTACATGAAGACCGAGTAGTTAATCACAGTATTGACCGAGCATCAGCATTTTTATATTTGAAGAGAATTTAGTTTTGGAGCCGACATTATTGAATTCTTGGATTATGTAAAACATGTTGACTTTATTTATTGATTGTCTGAAAGCATTAAATGCACTGTAAAATGTTTTATTGTAAATCTTTAAGACATTTGAGATGGTTCTAGAAAATGAGCCGAAGAACATGAAGCGGGTAGATTCAATGAATGTGACCTAACCCTAAGATCTACGAATTAGATTGAGCGGCATAAGATGAGTTAACCTAATTGAGGAAAGTATTAAAGGGAACCTGAGCATTGGATATACATAAGTGCATGGGGTGAAAAAGAGAATGTTGGAAGATCAGTAAAGTTTTATTGACTGTATAAGCAGAAAAGGCTGAAGGAGAATTGTGGTGGTTTCTTGAAGAAAATTTATGAGCAGATCATAGATGGAGATGGAAAAGTTTCAAAGTCAGTAAACCAGCATTAGTGTACAAAATCAGATCTAATATTTGCAAAATGAGTTGTATATTTTTCAGATAAATATTGCTGCTACTTTCTAACCATTGTAACAGTCAAAATCCTTTTAATAGAGGTTGACCTAAAAATCATATGTTAAATCCTTTGAACAAGGTTGCATTCTAATGGAGTGTATGTAAGTCCTATGACAAGGCTCACTTTTAACAGGGTGATTGAAATCCTTTAACCCGGTCACACCTAACAGTGTGTATTGTAACCTTTGACAGGGTTGGCTTTTAATCGAGCTCACTTCAGAAGAGTGAAAATAATAGTAGCATGTTACAAAGTGGTTTTTCCCAAATTGGGTTTCCACTATAAATCCTAGTGTTAATACTTGTGTGAATGTTTTGGTTTGAACATTTCTATGTTTTACAAGTTAAGTTACAGCTGGGTAGTGGACTGCATTGTTATATGTTTCTATTATTGAATCAGTGATGACCGAGTTTGTTTTGGTTATTGGATCTGATTTAAGGAAATTTTTTTAAGTTTGTTTTATACATCAGGACCTGAGAACAAATGATTCACCCCCCCTCTCTATTGTTCTAAATCATATTAACAATTGGTATCAGAGCTTTGTTGCTTATTATTAGTGTTTACATAAATCAGGTTTAAAGGGGCTTGAAGCAAATGATCAGGATGTATAAGAAGGAGGTGCCAAAGCTGAATAAGGAAAACTTCCCTGCATGGAAAAGCTTTATGAAGCTGCATCTAGCTGGTATTGGTGACTCTGCAAAGTACTACATTGAGAACGGCTATGTCTCACCTGTCGCACCTTTGACTACCGAAGACATGAGAGCTAAGCAAGAACATAATCAGGCAATGTTGGAAATTGCATCTACCCTAAGCTATCTATAATTTGAGGACATTAAGGATTGCATAAATGCTAAGGAGATGTGGGACACTCTTGCAAGGATCTATGGTGATGACTTAAATGTACTGAAAGCAAAGGCTGAGAGTCTTAGAGGTAAGTTTGATGAAATGAGAATGCAAGAAGGTGAAAACATTGCATAATATTATGGTAGAATAAAAGAAGTTGTGAATTCTATTAGAGGTGAAAATGGGGTTATTGATGATGAAACTATAATTGGGAAAGTACTAAGAACCCTGCGTCCTATATATGCTATTAAGATCTCAGCTATTTAGGAATCTAGATGTAACTCTGCTAATGTTCTTACTTTGGAAAGTTTGGTTGGTAAGCTGACTGCTTTTGAACTCTCCAACTATGATAATTTCACTATTGGAAGCATTGGTAATGTTGAATCTTCTTTCAAGTCACAGCTAGTTCTGAACAAAGCAAAGAAAGAAAAAGAAAGATGCATTAGTGAAAGTGAAAGTGAAAGTGACAGTGACACTTCTGATGAAGAAATGGAAGATCTAGAAGCTCTTATGGCTAGAAGACTGAGAAGAGGAAAAGGAAAGTATAAAGGTAAACTCCCTATTATATGTTTTGCATGTAATAAAGTTGGTCATATAGCTGCTAGATATCTTGACAGGAAGGATAAAGATGATTAAACGAAATGATATAGATTTCCAAAGAAATAAGTGATTACAAAGACAAATCTATTAATAATGATTCTGATATAAAATATGCATGGTTGATGCATCAAATATACTATTATTACAATACTAAAACATGCATAAGATTTATAGCCAAATAAATATCTTCCAAAACCTGTTTAAAATTATGCAAATCTTCTCAATGGTGAACCCTAAGTGAGCCAACCTCTCAAGTAGTGTTGGGTTTATGTCCAACCTACAAATATCCAAGGGTTTGAACCATCCTCAATTATGGTTGCTACTCTCAAACCAGAAACAATGGATAAATTATCAAGTATCAAATCAACATATCATAATAGAATGCATAATAATGTCCCAATTCTTATTGATGCCTCCTTATAAAGACATACAATCCAAAAAGATGCAAAATCCTAATAAGTGTCCCAATTCAATGAACTTATATGAATATGTCCCCATTCAATGAGTTGCCTTCTTCTAATTCTTTTACTTAGAAACTTAGGCAAATAATAATATTTTCCTTATATTTAATAATTCACCCCCATGGCCTAGGAAAGACTTAAGTTGTAACTTAAGTTGGCCCCTTTTTAATAATTACCAATGAATAATTAAATTTATATATCCAATAATTATAATTTTTTCCTCATATTATTTAATAAAACACTTAACCCCTTTATTAACTTAATGCTTTAGCCTATGGAGAGAATAGATAATAGGATAGCATTAGTATTTATTTATTTATTAGTGTGCTGGGAAAAAAGGGGATATTACAGTCCTTCCTTCTTGGAGATTTCTTTCCCTTAATCAATCTACACCTACATGCTGAAACCAAATGCCTGGATCCCATATCAACTTTAGGAACACTGCTCCACCAATAAATTGTGCTATTTTGATAATAACAACATTATATCCAGAGTTGCGAAGCAACTAATCATGCATGCTTTGAATCCTCTTTACATATTCTATGTGATGACGTACAAAGTCTTCCCTCTTACTAGTTGCATCATCAACCCATGTCTCATGACTATCTACCCAAACTTGAATGCCAACATTAAGTGACCACATAACATTTTCTTCTCTATAATTATGGGTTTCATTATCTTGAGGATGAAGAGAAATATCACTAATATTTTACATTTTTTTCATGTCTTTAACTTTCACAAACACTTCTTCATTGAAAACTTCATACTCAACACTTGTAGAATCTTCGTCGTTAGTTGTTTCATGTGTAAGGGCTGTAAACTCATGAGAATGAGAAAGTAAACTATTGTTGTCCAATTAAATTAGAATTATGAACTCTTCTTTTCTTTTTTTGGAATCATGAATCACCACCAAATTTTGACTTCACTCATTTTCTTCCCAAATAATTAAAGGTGGCAGTGTCTCAAATAAGTCATCTTCCCATACCAAGTGCTTGTGTGCCAAGTTTTTCAAGTGTCCTTGAATGCCATGTTCTGATTTTTCCTTGTGCATAGGAATTATGTCATAATAGGAATCAACTAACACAATAGAAGATGCATTTTGATCACCCAAAGGATCCATACCATTATTATCCATATCAATCTCATGCTTAACATCAAGATAATGCATGTTTATCTCTCTTCTAGAATCCTCTTTTCTTAAACCCTCATATGGATGAAGTGATTTTTTAGCTTCTTCTTCAAATAAATTCTCAATATAGGGATGATCTATATGCTCATCATCAGTGACTTCAATGTTCTCATCATTATTCTACCTCTTATCCATCTTTTTAGCTTCTTTCAAAAGCAATTTCTCTAATAATATGACATATCTGATTGATATTTTTGAAATGCTTGAAATAAGTCATTCATACCATTCATAATTTTTTCATATTTCAATCATTTCTTTGTGGACCTTCACTATTTTTTCTATCCCTTTCTTTAGCTGGTGAGGTAGGAAGGAAAGTAGGTAACAATTTCCCATTTTTTATTTTAGCCATTGATGTAACCTTTTATACCCATGTTGTAGATGTCTGAAACAAACAATGAAATTTTTTCCTCTATTCCAAGCAATATACCTCTAAGTCCATTCACTTTCATGCATGAGTCAAAATACTAACATGCAAAGTAAACCCAAATTCAAGAATTGATCAGAATTTCCATGTAATCAAATCCAAAAATTTGTACTACTTGAAAATGACATGCAAAAGAAATCCAATTCATTAAACTGATTTAAAAGCATTCAACTATCTAGATATCCACCAAGTTTTCATGCAACATGAATCCACTAACTAGGACTACTTAGAAATAACATGCAATGGTAGCCCTCTTCATAAATTGCTCCTAAACCAACATGCAATCATTTGGGTATTCCCCAAATTGTCATACAATAACATTCTACAATTATTACTAGTACATTTGAGACCTTTTTTGACGGTCGAATGTCTAAATTTAGACAGTATATTATTGCTTAAGCGACACCACCCGACATCATAGTTTTGTAGTCAAAAAAACTGATGGTTTTGTTAGGCGTCATAATTACGACAACCACAGTTGTCACAAAAAGAGGGTGCCAACCAAGCGAACCTGTCGTCAGACCTATTTGTGGCCATCGAAATTGGGATGCCTATCCATCACAAACAATACAAAAAATGGTGACCTGTTAGAATATTCTGACAAGTAGCCGTCGTTTGTAATTTGTTCGCTGATGAAAATGCTATTAATGCAATGGATATCTGTCAGAAGTTTATGATAGATATCCATGATTTATGGTTTGTAACGACAACTATGTTGTACATGTGACAGACATGCGTTGGACATTTACGACGGATATCCATTATTTATGGTTTTTTCTAATAGTGATGCTGCTAATGCAACATCTGGATGTCGAATGTTTGCAATGGCTAATCATCGCTATTGTGGGGCCCTCATAGTATGATGACAATCAGTTTTTAAAATATATATAAATATATATATATATATATATATATATATATATATATATATATATATATATATATATATATATATATATATATATATATATATATATATATATATATATATATATATATATATATATATATATATATATATATATATATATATATATATATTTCGATTCAGAACTGTGTTCTTGTAGATCTGGTTCCTAGTCGTGATTTGGTTATGGATCATTCAGAGATAACTTTGCAGTAGATTCAGTAGCGGATCGTGGATTATTGAGTTGAGTCTAGAGACTTGGATTTCGAATGGATCCTACTGAATCAAGACTTGTGACAGCGACGACTCCAGCACAAGAAGCTAGTGAGGTGATCAGAGATGCATTCTTCCTAATGTGTTCATGGGATATATGTGGACCTGATTGCATTCAAATCTGATTTGAGTGACTTCTTGACTTCTTTGGTCTAAATTTGATGTGCTTTGTTCCTATGGAGTGTAGTAGTGACTTGACTTGGAGTTTGAGTAGATTGTGCATTGATTGGCTTGAAGACAGAATCAAGCTACTCTTTGCATTGTTGTTGAGATTGGGTTGTGATGAATCGCTAGGATCATCTACCATTTTTTCCATAGTTTCGAGTGAGTTATGTGTGATGTTGAGAGAGCAACATGCAGAACATGCACATTAGAGATTCGTAGATCACTATGGTGTCCATGATGACTTGGGAGAAATCTTCTTCTTGGTGAACTGAGCTGAGAGACTTAGATTATAGAAAGTGGATCATTTGATGTGACTTATGAGACATTGAATGCCTCTTCACAATGGGTTCACAGTGTGGTCTATGGTGTTTCTTTGCGACTGGGTTCTTGACAGAGATCTGTTGATTTGGTAGCCATTGAGATGGATCAATATATATTTGTCCTATGTAGATTGAGATCTTAAATTATTAATCTTCTCTTTGTTTTGAGAATAGTTTAACATTCTCTACTTAACAGGGCCAACCACGTGAAGGTGAAAGCTCATTTGACCCCTCCTAGGAGCCTCGTATGACCCTTTACGACATTTTAAGATCTCTAAGATGTATTCTTAGGGATCATAAAGGGTCATAAAGGGTCATAAGGGGTCTTGGGACACAACAACTAAGAAACATAAATGTTGGCATCATGGTCACAATTTTTTGGAAACACAAGATAATTGAGTGGTATACCCAGATGATGCAATGCAACTACTCCTCCAGTTCCATGTCTACACTGTGTAAACAAAACCCAAAGATAAAGAATAAATTTAGAGAGCGCAAGAGGAGAGCGATAATGAACAAAATAATATAGGGACCTATATTACTTTGGTTGTTCTCGCTCTCCTCCACTCTCTAAATTTATTTTTTATCTATGGATTTTGTTTACCGCAGTGTAAACTTGGAACCAGAGGAGTGATATGTAGTTGTGTTGCATCATCTAGGTATACCATTCAATTATGTTGTGTCTCCAAAAAATTATGATTATGATGTCTACATTTATGTTTTTCATTTGTTGTGATATCTACATTTATGTTTCTCATTTGCCATGTTTATGTGCATGTTCTTTATGTGTATCTACTAGAAATTCTATAAAAAAAAATTAGTATCTACAATAGCCCTTTGTTAACCACATTTACGCATATGGTCCCAACAAAGTAGTGCACAAACTACAAAAAGAAGGCATAACAGAAATATGATTTCTACTTTCACCATTGAAGCAATCTTGGAAGCACTAGCTGCCTCTCGAGCCTTGCACAAGTTGCACTCATTTCCTACATCAGGTATAGATGTAGATGGGGTAGATGTAAATGTGGTTTGATTGACCCACCGAAAGTATTGACATCTAGTATTTCGCTGACAATACCAAATGTACATCAGTTCTTCATAAAATGATTGGTTGTCACATTATTTTTAAATATAAAATATAATTACGTATCTAGACCTTTTTCCTATTTGGGCAAACCCAAAATTGACACTCAGGATTACTTGTTGTGTGTGATGTCTTCAACATGCATGGGCCAACACCACATTGACATAGAGGCACATTGACCGAAGTCATCGATGCTATTTCGACAAATATTGCATTATCACAAATATTGCATTGTCATTATTTTGTTCATTCATACTAATTATAATTACAATAAAAAGAAACATAATAATGTAGACTTGCACACTTTTTGGCTAAGTCAAAGTCTTTGGTTTAAATCACTAGACCCTCAAAACAAAATGACAGACCAAAGACAACCATGCAATTGTAAAGAAAGGTAATTTTCTTAATCATGTCACTAATTTGTGCATGTCTAAATACTGGTGTTTTTCAAGTGATTTGATTCTTGTCATGCCCACTACAAATGAGAATAGTCTTAACTAGTGAGGTTTTTTAAGCATATAGAGATTAAATACACTCTTTTAGAATGAAATTTCTCTTAACAAAAGATCAAATATATATAAGTAGGACATATAAAACAAGGTGAATTAGAGTAGTACATATAAAAAAATTGTTAGAACATGCCAAACATCTGGCATAATTGTACATTTCATTCATGTCATTGATATTCTTCTTCATCCATCACATCATCAAGATCATCATCATCAATGACATCATCACCACCACTATTGTCATCATCCTCATCATCACCATTAGCATCATCATCATCGTCATCCTCATCACCATCATCATCAGTAGCAGCATCATCATCATCAGTAGCAACATCATCGTCGTCTTCTTCTTCATATTCTTCTCCAACTAGCTCTCGATCATGATTTGGTTCTACATCATCTTCCACTTCTTCATCTTCCTCGGTATCTTCTTCCATCACATTATACTTTATCAGTCTTCCTCTTGGATCATGTCTAACAACAAATGACCAACCTAGTTTATATGGAACCTTTGAGTAAAATACTTGCACACATTGGCTTGGAAGAACATAGGGCTCTTCTCCAATTGGTGCAAACAACCTTGTATTAATCATTGAAAATCCATTGTTATGTTCAATAACAATTCTATCAAGATCATTTTTATTGAGTCATAGTCTGTACCATTTCACAACGAAGAGAACTAATTTGAAATAATTGAAGTCACAGTCAAGTATATCAACCAAAATACCATAGTATCAATTTTGTGACTCTCAAGGATGTAAGTCATTTCTAGATGAAATATTAGTCACCTGGAACACTGCACTTATCCCAGAATCACAAGTTCTCTTCATGTCATCCACCTTTTGATGCAAAATTTATAACCATTTCAAAATATAGCCTTGTGGTGTTTCACCTGCAATAATGTCAAATGTATAAATTATTGCATCACGAGTTGAAAAATATATGATTGATTAATTAACAAATTTATAAGTACCTAGTGATCTCTTAAACCATATGCTAAATCTATTTCCTTTTGTGTAACATTGGGATCTTCATTGCGATGAGCTTGTATAACTAATGAAGACACAGATTTGCATGTTAATCTATGACCATCATGTTGACATCGTTCAATCCATGCCATCATCCAATCTTGATTGTTTGCAATAAACAAATGTATTGCATTCCACTCTTTAGTAGCTATACAAAAGTAAATAGATGACTTACAATAGATTTATTTTGAAGATTAAGAATTAATTTACTACAATAACATCTCATAATTTATTACTTTTTAGTTTCCTAAATCTACCGTTGCCCACCAAGTACTCCCCTTCAAATTTTTTAATTGAGTCGAGAAACCAAATGTAATCTATATGGGTCTTTGCTGTAAGATTAGGAAGATATTGAGTAACGTACACCATCATCCGGTATACCTTATATCCCTCAACCATAGAACCCTTGGGACGTGCTCTTTTTCATACCAAACCCTTCAAAAATTTCAAGTGTCTCTCAACTATCCACATTGACCTAGCATGTACAGGTCCACACAATTCAATCTCCTCAACTTGGTGTATGAGGTAGTGTTCTTGTGCATTGAAAAAAGTTGGAGGTAAACACTTTTGCATTTCACACATTAATCGACAAATTCTTTTGTTCCAATATTTTATATCTTCTTTATGTATTTGTTTAGATGACAACCACCTACAAGGGATTCAAGACATAAATATATAAATATGAGACTTTACAATATATTAATTGTTTGATATTATTATTTGATATATTGAACAAATATCAATACTTACCTCATGTATTTTCCAAGATCATATATCACTTGTTTGATATTATTGTCAAAGTTCTCTGGGAGAGATAGGGGTAGCAAATACTGCAACAATTGTCAACTGATCATTTCATACAATGAAAATTGAATGCAATTACACAAATATATTGTAAATACAAAATACTATGACTTACCTTGATGAAGGTATGTCAATCATGTGTTTTCATCCCTGACCCACAATCATTTTTCTTTGATATGAGATTGCTTATATCCGCAGCAAATCCTATAGGAAATCAAATTTTTCAGATCACTTCTTTTATGGCATTACTTTGTTGCTCTGTTAATAACCAAGGAAGAGCACTTTCATTAATCTGATCTTCATTGCTATTTGATTCAATGATATTTTTCATTGCATGATTGGTATCATGAATGTCACTACAAATTTTTCCAAGTTTTTCTTTGTCATGCCTTCCATCCAATATTTTCCATAGTGTCTCTATTACATTCTTTCCAATATGCATAGTATCAAACAAATGCATAATTTGTAGATGCTCATAGTAGGGCAGCCTACTAAATTCTCCGGGATAACATTTTAGTCTCTTTGGAAGCTAGTTGGTGATGCCTTCACGACCTTCAAGATCATCAACTACATAATTAGCCAACAAAACACAATCAAAATATATAATTTTCAAACATTGACCATTACGTGGAACGATATTACCTTGAATTCTATTATATTCCAACTTCCATAAGTGAGGTTTCATTTTTGGGGATTTGATGTAGTCACTTCTTTTCCATTGAAAAGATGACTTTCTGCACTTCGATACTTATGATTTCTAGGGAGGAACTGCCTATATTCATCAAACACCTATTTTCTTAAATTTTTGGAATGACGGGATTTCATATTTGGACCACACATTGGACATGCAAATTTTCTCTTTGTTTGAAGACCTACAAGATAACGATAAAATTGGATTAAATATGTATATTTTTAGAATTTGAATTATCGCGTACAATTAGAATTCACCATAACATACCACAAAAATGTGTCAACCCTAGAGCATAATAAATTGTCCACACAAGAATTGCATGGAATTAAAATTATCTTTGTCCAATTGGTCGGGAGATGTCATACATAGTGAAACCATTCCATAACACCAACAACTCATCGATAAGAGGCACAATATATACATTCATATCTTTCACTTGGTACGTACCTAGTTGAATTAACAACAACATTAGATAATTATTATGGCCATTTCACTCCAAGACTTATAATTACATGTAGATAACTATAAAATAATAAGATACTTAGAACAATCATTGCCAACATAATGTGCTCCCTCTTTATTGACATCCATGGATGAAAGTTATTGTTTATAACAAAAATAGGCCATACCGAGCAAACATATCTCATCTCTCCATGCGGATTGACACCATCTACTGCCAAAGAAAGCTTGAGATTTTGAGGTTCCTCTTTAAAGTGTGGCCATTTTTCCTCTATGTCCATAAATGATAAACCATCCACAGGCATTTGAATAATTTCATCTTGACTCTTGTCGCGTGTATAGTAATCTGTAAATTGTGCCAAGCTATTGCACTTGAATAATTGTTTTAGACATGGCATAATTAGGATGTGATGAAGAACCTTGTGAGGCACCTTTTTTGTCACTTGATCATCTCGATATTTGCTCGTATGGCATTCAGGGCATTCTGTTGCATTTTCATTTTATTTATAATAAATAATATGATCTTCAAGACAAGCATCTATTGTTTGATAGTCCATTCCAATATGTTTCATAGTGGCACATAATTCTCAGTCCAAGCGAGGGAGAACATTTGATGGTGGTAACAGAAAGTCACCTATCAATCTGCAACAAATAATATAAGTCATTACTATAAACAATCTTAATGGTACATGTTTCACCTTTCATAGACTATAATGACATATATGACAAACCTTAGCATACGTGACATTGCTATGTTGGATAAACCATTCATAACCTTCAAATTCACCAATAACAATATAACATAGAGAAGAGTAGATTGGGAGCTTTCGTAAAGGGTCGTGTTCACCTTCTCAAGTAGAGGTATATCATGGACATTGTTAATGTCATCCTCATCATCATCATCATCAGCAGAAGCAACAGTAGCACTAGCAGCACTAGTACCAAATGTGTCAATGATCAATGCATTCATACCATCATCTTCAAATGTGTTTTCTAGCGCATGATCATCATCTTCCATGGGATCATCCTCTATATTCACATTGGGGAGATTGACCTATATGAAAATGATGATAATCAAACCTCCTTCCATGGTTCATATGTATATTAATTGTGAAAAAATAAAATAAACAACTTACCACTGGATTATAATCAAACCCCCCGTCCATGTGACCATTCTCCCTACAATGTCTCTTTGTTGTTTTGATTTTGATTCTTCTTATTTTTAAGTCTTTACAACTCTTGCATGGACAATAACATTTGTCATCGCCTTTTTTTTGAAAGTTAGACAACAATCTAGTGATTGTCTCCCTATTTTGATCGAATTCCCTTGTATTATCTAACATGATCCTTAATGTGTATATCTGAAAAAAAAATTGGAGATGCCTCATTTCATTAGCTTCATGTCACCTTCTCATAGCTTCTCATTTTCTGATAGATTTTCTCAAAAACTTTGAGGAAACTAAGTAAGGTGTATTCTTGAGTTCAAACCCATTGAGATGCTACAACTGAATTATAAATCATGAATTCACTATAAAATTAAAACTGAATAGGGACATAAGTAAGACATTTAATGCATTATTACTTTATCACGATGATAAAAATTTCATTGGCTCAAAGCACATAAAAATTCAAAACAGTAGGATATCTTAATCTTTATGAGCTCGAATTCAAAATAGTAAGTGCATTATTTTATTACTGATGTCCCTAGTTGACCTAATAGCATTAATATAACAAATAGAGCACCGACCAATCAAATAGGGACATGAGGTGCTCAAATAGTGAGCTCATAAAACAATATGTTTAGTCTTAATAAAATCTTATAAAATAACATATATTGTGTGAAGTGTTTGATCTCTCTTTATTTCTTTTGTTGTTGATATTCACTATGTGGTACTCCCCGTTTATGATCATTTCATGAGGAAATATCTTAATGGCTTGCGGGCTACAAGCTAGGGCATCATGCATTATTTATGAGCTCACTGTTTGAGCACCAGCCAATCAAATAGGGACATGAGGTGCTCAAACAGTGAGCTCATAAATAATGCATGATGCCCTAGTTGTAGGTAGTTATCTCTTCTATAATGATGGAGGAGTGAAAGGTAACGATCAATGAGGTTGCTGCTATTAGATCATACATTAATACACTTACTGTTTTGAATTTGAGCTCGAGCATCATGCAATGTTATTGTTGTCACTACATGCTTGTTGTTGTTGTGCACCATATATTGTTTTATACACTATTTATTTCATTGAAACTGTGAGCTATTGTAGTTGACTATATTCTTTTGGGGTCTGATCTATTGTAGTTATTTCTTTTTTTTTTAAATCATTGTTTACAATTACTTTTGATGCAATATTTGTGTGAAGAACAAGAACAAAATGGTGAACAAGCGTATTTGACAAAGATAAACATAACACATTTTGTTGGGCTAATTGGGTTGGCCTGGTACCATTTACATGGCCTGGCTAGATATTAAATAGTGAGCTCATGAACAATGTATGATGCCCTACCTTGCATCCTGCGAGCCATCAAGACATTTCCTCATGAAATGATCATAAATGGGGAGTACCACATGGTGAATATCAACACCAAAATAAATAAAGAGAGATCAAACACTTCACACAATGCCTTGAAGGTAATAGATACGATGCCCTAGCTCTCAAATATCATAGGTCATCAAGCAGTCCAAATGAAAAGATGTAAACAATGTCAGTATTAAACAGTGAGTTCATGAACAATGTATCATGCCCTAGCTTGCAGCATCCCGCGAGCCACCAAGACATTTCCTCATGAAATGATCATAAACGGGGAGTACCACATAGTGTATTATTTTATTACTGATGTCCCTATTTGATCTAACAACATCAATTTAACAAACAGAGCATTGAACAATCAAATAGGGACATGAGGTGCTCAAACAGTGAACTCATAAAACAATATATTTAGTCTTAATAAAATCTTATAAAGCACCATATATTGTGTGAAGTTTTTGATCTCTCTTTATTTGTTTTGTTGTTGATATTCACTATGTGGTACTCCTCATTTATGATCAAATAGAAAAAGCTCGAATGCCTACCTCAAGTGTGAGTGCCCTCTTCCCACACAGTGTCAGCCTCTTAGCACCACGCAAAAGTGCAGTGTCGTCTTCACGGCAGCTCTTCAAATTCACAAATTACAAATGACACTTTCTTTTTCTCTTTTTTTTTTTTATAACCAAATGGGTGTCACAATTTATGAGCTCAATGTTTCAGCACTGGCCAATCAAATAGGGACATGAGGTGCTCAAATAGTGAGCTCATAAATAATGCATGATGCCCTAGTTGTAGTTAGTTATCTCTTCTATAATGATGGAGGAGTGAAAGGTAATGATCAATGAGGTTGTTGCTATTAGATCATACATTAATACACTTACTATTTTGAATTTGAGCTCGGACATCATGCAATGTTATTGTTGTCATTACATGCTTGTTGTTGTTGTGCACCATATATTGTTTTATACACATAGAACAATAGATTTGGGGACTTGGACTAAGTTCAATCCTTAGTAATGGTTTGGGGAACTAATTACTAGATGAGTGACTATAGTACCTTATTTTGCATTATTAGATGATCTTGTTTAATTTGTGTTCATTTCATGCAAAGATACATGTAAAGGAAAATAAATTTTTGCATCTAAAGATTACATGTATATATATGAAAAATAACTTGTATATACTATACAAGGAAAATAAATTTCAGAAGAAAATGCAAGAGTACAGGCATACATAAGAGGATGAACATAAATAATAAGGGTGCTAGACATTTCCTGAAGTGATGAATTTTTGACCCGGGTATGAATCTAGTGTGCCCTTGTGTGATCCAAAACCTACAAAGAAAAGAGAGATGGGGGTTAGATAAAAAATATCTAAGCAATAAATGGCATCCTATTACCGATCCTCATCTACAATTATGCATGTGCATAGTCAAGCCATACACTTCTGAAAGAAAAACCAAGCTCATAGTCTCAATGAAATAAAGAGTGTATAAAACAATATATGGTGCACAACAGCAGCAAGCATGCAATGACAACAATAACATTGCATGATGTCCGAGCTCAAATTCAAAATAGTAAGTGTGTTAATGTATGATCTAATAGCAGTAACCTCATTTATCATTACCTTTCACTCCTCCATCATTATAGAAGAGATAACTACCTACAACTATATTTTATAATTCCTCCTTTGAAGTATATATATATCAAGTATAATTATGAGTTTACATCATATATTTAGTCTTAATAAAATCTTATAAAACAACATAAAATTAATCCAAAATACTTTGTCTTAATAAAATCTTAATAAAACAATATATTTAGTCTTAATAAAATAATACACTTACTATTTTGAATTTGAACTCAGGCATCATGCATTGTTTATGAGCTCATTGTTTGATTATCAGCCAATCAAATAGGGACATGAGGTTCTCAAACAGTGAGCTCATAAACAATGCATGATGCCCTAGCTTGTAGCCTGCAAGCCATCAAGACATTTCCTCATGAAATGATCATAAATGGGGAGTACCACATAGTGAATATCAACAACAAAACAAATAAAGAGAGGTCAAACACTTCACACAATGCCTTGAAGGTAATAGAAACGATGCCCTAGCTTTCAAAGCTTGCGAGTCATCAAGCATTCTAGATGAAAAAATGTAAACAATGTCAATATTAAACAGTGAGATCATGAACAATGTATGATGCCCTAGCTTGCAGCCTGTGAGCCATCAAGATATTTTCTCATGAAATGATCATAAACGGGGTGTACCACATAGTGAATATCAACACCAAAATAAATAAAGAGAGATCAAACACTTCACACAATATATGTTGTTTTATAAGATTTTATAAAGACTAAATATATTGTTTTATGAGCTCACTGTTTGAGCACTTCATGTCTCTATTTGATTGGTCGGTGCTTTTTTTGTTATATTGATGTTATTAGATCAAATAGGGACATCAGTAATAAAATAATACACAACTATTTTTAATTAGAGCTCATAAAGATTAACTTTCAGAAAAATATGAACGAATGCAAACATACATAAGTGGATGAACATAAATAATGAAGGTATCAAACATTTTCTGAAGTAATGAAGTGTTGACCCAAGCTTCAATCCAGTATGCTCTTATATGATCCAAAACCTGCAAGGAAGGAAAAGATGGAGTTAGATCCAAAGGATCTAAGCAATTCCTAGCACCCTATTACTGATCCTCATCTACAATTATGCATGTGCATAGTCAAGCCATACACTTCTAAAACAAACTATGCTACAGAACATGAGTCTGTGTTAGTGTAATTCAAAAGCTATTATGCAAGATTATTTTATTATTGAGATAAGGATATCTTAATTCTACAAGAATAAACATTTTGAGAAATATTTGAATTTAATTTTGACAATAACATGAGGAGTGATATATTTCAAGCTTCAGTGAGATTTCATACCACGTAGTGTTCTTAGATTACGTTCAATGCGTTATTTACGCTTGTATTGGTGAGAAAACTCTTGAAAACGTGCAAAAGAAATTGAATTCAACCATATTGTTTACATGACACATGTAGTTTACCTTCAGCCTAAATCAGTGTTGCATATAAATATGTGGATGCTACGTGGTACGAAGCCTCGCTGAAGCTTGAAAATGATAAGCATTATGATGTTGAGGTATGGTGTGGTAAGCACAAGTATAGTTTCTCGTAAGCTACTATTGGTATAGTTTTTTTTTCAATAGTTGCAGAATCCATCTTCTCCTATACTTACACGTGTTAGGAATAAGGTGTCTCAACCTTGGATAATTCCTATTCTTATTATTTGTTTTGTAAAATGTATTTCTTGCAAATAATGTTGATGTGTCGGCATCTTGAATTGTGTGTAAGGAGATCATGGCTAAAATAGTTATGATGGATTCCTATGACACATAAGAGCTATGTCAGGAAGATTCAATGATAGGTGAAGACATGTGGCAACTGATAAATTTGAGTACTGTACACTCTTCCCCAATTGTGGGGTTCGGGGCATCACCCCGAAAATTTTTTTGGGGTTCCTATTTTCTCAGAGAATGGTAAAACCCTAATACGGTTATCTTTGGGAGTAGCCCTAAAAAGTGAAGCGCATGATATAAGCTTTTTTAGGGTTGCGAAGAGAAGTGATGCGAGTGTATGGTTGGAATGTTTTTTATGCTACCGTGATTTGTCTTCAAGGTTTTGGAAATCTTCTGAAAAGAACTTGCATTGCAAGTGTATTGTAAGCTGTAATAGTTTTGATCAATACATTGTGTAGGTTTTGGAGTGCTGGGGTTTTTACCGAAAGGTTTCCCCAGGGTATATCATTTTTTCATTCTCTATTTTTCTATATGCATGGTATGTGGTTGCAATATCTTTGTTAAAGTAGTTTACGAATCTGAAATTGTAAGGATTTATAAGAATTTTCACAATACTCTCCTATAAAGATTAGCGTAGGAAGCTGTTTTCGCACCTGAATTTCCTTACAACACGTATGTATACATTTTGGGCTTGGCTTTAATGTCATGTAAATTTGAGTGAAATGGTAATAATATTTAAGAGCAACAAGTATGACATTTTAAACAAGCATGCATATACATTATATAACAGGAGGAGTGATATATTTTAATGGAAACACTTAATAAGAATGATGCCTATATAACAGGAGGAGTGATATATTTTAATGGCAGTGGACATAGAAATTGAAGTGAAACTCTGTAATTTATTATTGTAAGTGGACATGGAAATTATAGTTTAAGTAGTAGGATGATTGTTCATGGGCTCACTATTTAATATCTTGCCAAGCCATGTAAATGGTACCAAGCCAACCCAATCAGCCAAACAAAATGTCTCATGTTTATCTTTGTCAAATACACTCATTCACCATTTTGTTCTTGTTCTTCACACAAATATTACATCAAAAGTAATTGTAAACAATGAATCAAAGAAAAAAGAAACAACTACAATAGATTAAACCCCAAAAGAATACAATCAACTACAATAGCTCACAGTCTCAATGAAATAAAAAATGTATAAAACAATATATGGTGCACAACAGCAGCAAGCATGCAATGACAACAATAACATTGCATGATAAAATTCAATATTCTTAGTTTTTATTCAAATCTATTCGAAACTCCTATCAGCTCATTGTCCAATAGTTAAACTAACCTATGAATTCAAAGGAGGAATTATGAAATATAGTTGTAGGTAGTTATCTCTTCTATAATGATGGAGGAGTCAAATATAATGATCAATGAGGTTGTTGCTATTAGATCATACATTAATACACTTACTATTTTGACAGCAATAACATTGCATGATGTCAGAGCTCAAATTCAAAATAGTAAGTGTATTATTTTATTACTGATGTTCCTATTTTATTAATGATGTCCCTATTTGATCTAATAGCATCAATATAACAAATAGAGCATTGGCCAATCAAATAGAGACATGAGGTGCTCAAACAGTGAGCTCATAAACAATACATGATGCCCTAGCTTGCGTCCCGCAAGCCATCAAGACATTTCCTCATGAAATGATCATAAATGGGGAGTACCACATAGTGAATATCAATAATAAAATAAATAAAGAGAGATCAAACACTTCACACAATGCCTTGAAGGTAATAGCAATGATGCCTTAACTCTCAAAGCTTGCGGGTCATCGAGCATTCCAAATGCAAAGATGTAAACAATGTCAGTATTAACATTCATATTTTTCCATTAAATCAACAAATGTCATCAAAATGAAATTGAGTTAATGAGAAGACAAAGCTCAAATACCTACCTCAAGTCATGTCTGCCATATAAAGATCAAATGCTAAGGAACTGTGTTATAAAATTTCATGCCAAATTTCAAGGCATGAAATTTTATAACTGTACATATATTTTCTTCAAGTCCCCCACATTGTAAAATCAATGCTAAGGAGAAAAAATTATGATGTCAAAAAGTATAAAATTTCATGCCTTGAAATTTTATAACATAG
The DNA here is from genome assembly GCA_027943335.1 of Chamaecyparis obtusa. Classification (NCBI taxonomy): domain Eukaryota; kingdom Viridiplantae; phylum Streptophyta; class Pinopsida; order Cupressales; family Cupressaceae; genus Chamaecyparis; species Chamaecyparis obtusa. Next base: position 3,665,860 of record BSBK01000685.1, on the reverse strand, counting down.
TTCCTTCGTAGCTGCCATATGAAGAGCAGTGCAAAGTGGCAACTTTCTCATTTTACCATAGTTAGGGCCCTCTTTTACCATGCTTTATGAGCTTTATATTTTTACCATGCTTTATGAGCTTTATATTTTTGTTTTAAGTGAAGACAAAGATTATCTTAATTTGTTATCTTTAAATTTTATTCATTTTATGATTTAAAAAATTGAAATAAAAAATATAAACTTTTAAGAAACTTTTACATATTTTCATCAAATGACCCAAAAACATCAAGAATCATCATATATGGTTGCTAATAGCCAAATTTTAGAATAATATGAATGAATTAAAACATACATAAGTGGATGAACATAAATAATGAAGGTACCAGACATTGCCTGAAGTAATGAAGTGTTGACCTGGGGTTCAATCCAGTATGCTCTTGTATGATCCAAAACCTACAAGGAAGGAAAAGACGGGGTTAGATCTAAAGGATCTAAGCAATGCATGGCACCCTATTACTGATCCTCATCTACAATTATGCATTTGCAATGTGAATAAAAACTAAGAGTATTGAATTTTATCATGCAATGTTATTGTTGTCATTGCATGCTTGTTGTTGTGCATCATATATTGTTTTATACACTGTTTATTTCATTGAGATTGTGAGCTATTGTAGTTGACTATATTCTTTTGGGGTCTAATCTATTGTAGTTGTTTCTTTTTTCTTTGAATCATTGTTTACAATTACTTTTGATGCAATATTTGTGTGAAGAACAAGAACAAAATGGTGAACGAGTGTGTTTGACAAAGATAAACACGACACATTTTGTTGGGCTGATTGGGTTGGCCTGGTACCATTTACATGGACTAGCCAGATATTAAAAAGTGAGCTCATGAACAATGTTAGTATTAAACAGTGAGCTCATGAATAATGTATGATGTCGTAGCTTGCAGCCCACAAGCTATCAAGACATTTCCTCATGAAATGATCATAAACGGAGAGTACCACATAGTGAATATCAACACCAAAACAAATAAAGAGAGATCAAACACTTCACACAATGCCTTGAAGGTAATAGAAATGATGCCCTAGCTCTCAAACCTTGCAGGTCATCAAGCATTCCAAATGAAAAGATGTAAACAATGCCAGTATTAAACAGTGAGCTCATAAACAATGTATCATGCCCTAGCTTGCAGCAGCCCACGAGCCACCAACACCTTTCCTCATGAAATGATCATAAATGGGGAGTACCACATAGTGTATTTTTTTATTACTGATGTCCCTATTTGATCTAATAGCATCAATATAACAAATAGAGCACTGACCAATCAAATAGGGACATGAGGTGCTCAAACAGTGAGCTCATAAAATAATATATTTAGTCTTAATAAAATCTTATAAAGCAACATATATTGTGTGAAGTGTTTGATCTCTCTTTATTTTTTTGGTTGTTGATATTCACTATGTGGTTCTCCCTGTTTATGATCATTTCATGAGGAAATGTCTTGATGGCTTGCAGGCTGCAAGCTAGGGCATCATGCATTATTTATGAGCTCACTATTTGAGCATTGGCCAATCAAATAGGACATGAGGTGCTCAAATAGTGAGCTCATAAACAATGCATGATGCCCTAGTTGTAGGTAGTTATCTCTTCTATAATGATGGAGGAGTAAAAGGTAATGATCAATGAGGTTGTTGCTATTAGATCATACATTAATACACTTACTGTTTTGATTTTGAGCTCAGGAATCATGCAATGTTATTGTTGTCATTGCATGCTTGTTGTTGTTGTGCACCATATATTATTTTATACACTGTTTATTTCATTGAGACTATGAGCTATTGTAGTTGACTGTATTCTTTTGGGGTCTAATCTATTGTAGTTGTTTCTTTTTTCTTTAATCATTGTTTACAATTATTTTTGATGCAATATTTGTGTGAAGAACAAGAACAAAATGGTGAACGAGTGTATTTGACAAAGATAAACATGAAACATTTTGTTGGGCTGATTGGGTTGACCTGGTACCATTTACGTGGCCTGGCTAGATATTAAAAAGTGAGCTCATGAATAATGCTAGTATTAAACAGTGAGCCCATGAATAATGTATGATGCTGTAGCTTGCAGCCCACAAGCCATCAAGACATTTCCTCATGAAATGATCATAAACGGAGAGTACCACATAGTGAATATCAACACCAAAACAAATAAAGAGAGATCAAACACTTCACACAATGCCTTGAAGGTAATAGAAATGATGCCCTAGCTCTCAAAGCTCGCAGGTCATCAAGCATTCCAAATGAAAAGATGTAAACAATGCCAATATTAAATAGTGAGCTCATGAACAATGTATCATGCCCTAGCTTGCAGCATCCCGCGAGCCACCGAGACATTTTCTCATGAAATGATCATAAACGAGGAGTACCACATAGTGTATTATTTTATTACTGATGTCCCTATTTGATGTCCTTATTTTATCTAATAGCATCAATATAACAAACAGAGCATCGACCAATCAAATAGGGACATGAGGTGCTCAAACAGTAAGCTCATAAAATAATATATTTAGTCTTAATAAAATCTTATAAAGCAACATATATTGTGTGAAGTGTTTGATCTCTCTTTATTTTTTTGGTTGTTGATATTCACTATGTGGTGCTCCCGGTTTATGATCATTTAATGAGGAAATGTCTTGATGGCTTGTGGGCTGCAAGCTAGGGCATCATGCATTATTTATGAGCTCACTATTTGAGCACTGGCCAATCAAATAGGGACATGAGGTGCTCAAATAATGAGCTCATAAACAATGCATGATGCCCTAGTTGTAGGTAGTTATCTCATCTATAATGATGGAGGAGTAAAAGGTAATGATCAATGAGGTTGTTGCTATTAGATCATACATTAATACACTTACTATTTTGAATTTGAGCTCGGGAATCATGTAATGTTATTGTTGTCATTGCATGCTTGTTGTTGTTGTGCACCATATATTATTTTATACACTATTTATTTCATTGAGACTATGAGTTATTGTAGTTGACTGTATTCTTTTGGGGTCTAGTCTATTGTAGTTGTTTCTTTTTTCTTTGAATCATTGTTTACAATTATTTTTGATGCAATATTTGTGTGAAGAACAAGAACAAAATGGTGAACGAGTGTATTTGACAAAGATGAACATGACATATTTTGTTGGGCTGATTGGGTTGGCCTGGTACCATTTACATGGCCTGGCCAGATATTAAACAATGAGCTCATGAATCATTCCAGTATTAAATAGTGAGCTCATGAACAATGTATGATGCCCTAGCTTGCATCCCGCGAGCCATCAAGACATTTCCTCATGAAATGATCATAAATGGGGAGTACCACATAGTGAATATCAACACCAAAACAAATAAAGAGAGATCAAACACTTCACACAATGCCTTGAAGGTAATAGAAATGATGCCCTAGCTCTCAAAGCTCGTAGGTCATCAAGCATTCCAAATGAAAAGATGTAAACAATGCCAGTATTAAACAGTGAGCTCATGAACAATGTATCATGCCCTAGCTTGCAGCCCATGATCCATCAAGACATTTCCTCATGAAATGATCATAAACAGGGAGTACCACATAGTGAATATCAATAACAAAATAAATAAAGAGAGATCAAACACTTCACAAAATGCCTTGAAGGTAATAGCAACAATGCCCTAGCTCTCAAACCTCGTGGGTCATCAAGCATTCCAAATGAAAAGATGTAAACAATGCCAGTAATCAATAGTGAGCTCATAAACAATGTATGATGCCCTAGCTTGCAGCTCACGAGCCAACAAGACATTTCCTCATGAAATGATCATAAACAGGTAGGGAGTACCACATAATGAATATCAACAAAAAGACAAAAAAATAGAGATCAAACACTTCACATAATGCCTTGAAGGTAATAGCAATGATGCCCTAGCTTTCAAAGCTCACAGGTCATCGAGCATTTCAAATGCTAAGATGTAAACAATGCCACTATTAACAATGCTAAGATGTAAACAATGCCACTGAAATTGATTTAATGAGAAGACAAAGCTTGAATGCCTACCTCAAGTGTCAGTGCCCTCTTCCCACATGGTGTTGGCCTCTTCACACATGCCACACTCGAATGCCCTCTTCGCACCATGCAAAAGTGCAGTGTCATCTTTTCGGTAGCTCTTCGAATTCACAACTTATAAATGACACTTTCTTTTTCTTTTCTTTTTTTATAAACACATGGGTGTTGCAATTATGACAACATCATCGCTATTATGACACCATCGGGGGAACTTGCAAAAAATACACAAAAAACAAACACAAATTGTAGTGGCATCGCAAATCGGCATCAAAATTTGACCCTAAATGTTGTAGTGTATGGATAGTAGAACCAACATATCTACATCTATATAGGAATGAATGGTGAGCGGGAACTGGGCGTACGGGAAAAGGGCGAGCGGTGCTAGGGCTTTTGGTTCTTCAGTGAAGCTGAGTGAGTCTGGTGATGATGAAGATGACCCACTTGAGGGTTCACTGGATCTGGTGGTTGGGGTTCTTTTTGTGCCTGGTACACCTTGGTCAGCTACTTTCCTGGTGTGGAGCCAGTTTGGTCTTGTTTTTGCTAGGACAACTAGAGATGCCCATGTTGAGGCCTCCTCCTCTTTTTTCTGTGAAGATCTTATTCTTTCCTGCCTCATCCCTCTTCCTTGGGCTCTTGCTCGACATGAGGAAGGTTGGTGCGAGTTTTGTGGGGTTAGTTTTTCATTAGTCCTACCTTGTGCCTGCTTTGTTGGTGGTGTGGCTTTTCTCTGGGGGGGATGGATCTGGTGGTTCCTTGGAGACTCTCTCAGTAGATCTGTCTTGTTCCCCTCTCTTCCTTTTATTTTATGGAAGGTTTTTGGGTCTTTCTTCTCTAGTTTTTGTTTCTTCCTTAGAGTTGGATGGCTGTCGGGGTTCAGCCTTCTTTGATGTAGGGGGTTTTCATTTTTGTTTTCCTCCTCTCTGTTTTATTTGAGCTCTTTGTTGTTTCCCTGTGGCAAAGCTTCTTGAGGCATGTTTTGCTTCTCGGTGCTTTGGTGTGGAGAGGCTTCCTTTCTCTTATGATGCCCAGGGTTGGAGGGTGACTATGTCAGAGTTTTGGCTCTTTCATCCCTTTCCTTTCTATGGTGCAAATCCCTATTGAGGTGGGGTTTCACTCCTGAGCCCAGTGGCAATTGAAGGCTTCTCTTCTACTTTCTTCTTTCCTACTTCCTATTGAGGTGGAATCTCCTTTTGAGGTGGAGGCTCAGCCTATAGAGGTGGCTCATTGCTGGATGAAAGAGGTGCAAAGGAGTGTTGTTGTTGAGCTTGGTCTATGTTGGAGGGAGCTCTTTTTGCCAGAGTTCTTTGCCTGTACTTTCTTTCTCCTGGAAGATTGTGGCTTGCTAGTTTGGGGAGACTTTCTTTACCCCATTTCTCTGGTTAAGGCTGGGGGAGCCTTTCAAAACCCTTATGTCTTGGCGTAGCTCAAGTTAAATCTGCTTAAAAATTTAAGTTCTTTTTATTCATGTTTTGTTCTACAAGGGTGGATTGGTCTTTTTACCACCATGCTGGTTTTGGGTCCCAAGTTAAAACCTATAATGGTAATGGGAGCCATTTCAAAACCCATATTACTAGTTTGGGGTGCCTGAAAACCCTAGTTTTCTTCTATTGTCGTAAAGCTTTGGCTTCACTCTAACGACTTTGAGCAGTTAGAGCCTCGGTGTTAATCCTTCTTTTGGCTATTGTTGTTTTGATGATTTGGGGCTGCTGGTAGTTCTACTGGAAATCTTTGTTGGGGGGGCTCTATAAAGATTACCTTCTTCTCCCAGTTGTCTCATTTTAGGTTTGTACTAATTTTTCCTATCTTTCTCTGCTTTTGCAATGGGTTACAGTTCCCTTAAAAAATTGAATGTATATGGTTTCAGGGCCCATTCAAAACCTGTTTTCCCTAATCAAAAACATTCTACAATTATGTTACCATTGAAATATCCCTTTTTAATTGCTCTGATACAATTGAAATATCTTGAACTGGGATATTGTTTCAAATTCGATTTGGATTTTTTTATCTTGCCAAGTTTAGCTTCATTTCATTGCAAAATAACAACATCCAAACTAAACATTTAAAGGAAATGATATAGATTTCCAAAGAAATAAGCGATTGCAAATAAAAATCTATTAATAAGGATTCTGATATAAAACATGCATGTTTGATACATCAAATATACTACTATTACAATGCTAAAACATGCATAAGATTTCTAGCCACAAAATCTCTTCAAAAACCTGTTTAAAATTATACAAATCTACTCAATGATGAACCCTGAATGAGCCACTTCTTAAGTATTGTTGGGTTTCCATCCAACCTACAAATATTCAAGGGTTTTCATCCTCATTTATGGTTTCTATTGTCAAACCAAGAACACTGGATAAATTATCAAGTATCAAATCAACGTATCATAATAGAATGCATAATATTGTCCCAATTCCAATCGATACCTGCTTAAAAAGATATACAATCCAAAAAGTTGCAAACTCTTCTGTCCCAATTCAATGAACTCGTAAGAATATGTCCCCATTCAATTAATTGTCTTCTTCTAATTGTTTTACTTGGAAACTTAGGAAAATAATAATATTTGCCTCATATTTAATAACTCACCCCCATAGCCTAGGAAAGACTTAAGTCATAACTTAATTTGGCCCCTTTTTAATAATTGTCAATGAATAATTAAATTTATATTAGCAATAATTATAGATTTTTCCCCCTCTTATTTAATTAAACTCTTAACCCCATATATTAACTTAATGCTTTAGCCTATGGGGAGAATACATAATAAGCTAGCATTAGTATTTATTTATTTACTGGCGTGCTAGGAAAAAAGGGTACATTACTATTTCACAAGTGGTAATTGTACACGCACTATATATAAGGTGCCAAAATCTTTTTTAGGGGGGGGTACTTTGATTGAGTGAATTTGGGGGTTGAGGGGGTGGGGGTGGGGGTGGGGTCTCTCTCTCTCTCTCTCTCTCTCTCTCTCTCTCATGCTCATTTCATTTTTCCATTATGGATTCTCCTAAATTTCCACTTTTAACTCCACATAACTATGTAACATGGAAAGATAATGTATGGAATAAGTTAATGGATAAAGATTTAAATCATTATGCTGGTGGAACAATTCCAGAACCAATAAACCCTACTACTAGTGATAATGTAAAAAATGAATGGCTCATCAAAAGTTCTATGGCTCTAGTTACTTTGAGAAAATATATTTCTCTTCATCTCATTTTTCATATTTCCAAGTGTAAGAAAACCGAGCAAGCATGGGATAAAATTGAAAATTTGTATGGTAAAGTGGATGAGACTAAGGGATATACACATTAGTTATACCTTATCAACTTGGATCCTAAGAGCTTTGACACAAGTCAAGATTATGTCAACAAAGTCAATGAGTTTAAAGAAATACTTAAAGATTGTGGTATTAACATGAAGCATGCACAATTAGTCCATGACATGTTGTGGAACCTTCCTTCAGAATACACAACCTTTTTTTCAAGTTGTTAGACTCGTTGATTGACTATTGGAAGTGCCGACACTCAACCTTCATTTGACTCACTTGCAAAGATGTTGATTTTAGAGAAATCCAAATTGATAATTATGGTGAATCTCAAGTCTTCAAGGTCCAAATCTTTTGTAGCCAATAAATTAAATCAAGGGAAACAAGATAATGGTTCTCAGTAGAATAAGAAGAAAGGAAAGTCAAAGCCACATTAAGAGAGAGCACAATCAACCTCCTCACATCAAGGTGATCCTTCATCTTCTTTCAACAAGAAGAGAAATTCAACTATGAAGGAGAGGCCAACTTTTTCATATTGTAAGAAGAATGGTCATGATGAGCATCATTGTCACACTAAGAAGATTGATGAGTTGGAGAATATTATAAAGAGAAATAACACTGATTTTCCAAATGGATAAAAAAATAAGGATTCGTCTCCTTCCACTTCCTCACAGTCAAAAGGAAAAGGAAATTTTTTTTTGGTAATTAAAATTTCTTCAAAAAAATGGATACTTGACTTGGGTGCCACTAATCATATGGGTTCTTCAAAGGAGTAGTTTTCTTTATTGGATACAACTAAGGTACCTCACATCTTCATAGGTGATGATACTCAAGTATAATTTGAAGGCAAATGTTCAACTGACACGGGTAATAGATCATTTAAGGATGTACTGTATGTTCCTAACTTGAGCACCAATCCCCTTTAAATTTACCAAATCACTCACTATGGAGATTGAATGAAAGTTGAGTTCCTTCTTGATTGAGTTGTGGTAAATAAACTTAAGGATGATGCTTTGGTTGTAGTTGGAAAAGATAATCACAACACAAGGCTTTACTCATTCTCCCACTTTATGTCTAATTCTCCTTCTACTTCCTTGCTTACTCACTCAAATTTAAAAAGTAATATTTGGCATGAGCTGTTTGGATGTGTAAATTAGTGCTATCTTGAGTAGCTAAGCTCCAAGGATATGGTCATAGGCCTACCTCCTATCAATTTTTCAAATGGTTTATGTTCAGGATGTTGAATGAGAAAGCATGTAAAAGAGATGTTTGAGAAGGAAAAGTCTTGGAGAACTTCAAAAGTTCTTCAACTAGTTCATGGTGATGTAGCAAACCCCTTTCCAGTGCCATTATTTGGAAAGGCTTGATATTTCCCCACTTTTATTGATGAATTCTCTCGATTCACATGGGTCTACTTTATTGGTTATAAGAATGAAGTGTTTGATGGATTTATAGACTTCAAGGCATATGTTGAGAAGAAATCAAGGAAACCAGTTAAGATTCCATGCACAAACAATGGAAGGGAATATGTGAATGATAGACTTGAGGACTTTTGCACACTTGAGTAAATTGATCTTCAACACTTGATTGCATACAATATCCATAAAAATGGTGTTGCAGAGAAAAAATAGAACCCTTAAGGAGATGTCGTGATGCATGATTCATGTTAAGTCTCTTGGTCCAAAATTTTGGGTAGAAGCTATAGGTTGTATCACACAAATCCAAAATTAGGTTCCTCATATACATTTGAATGGCATCACTCCTTTTGAGGCTTGGTGTGGTAGAAAAATGATTGTGAGACACTTTAGAGTCATTATTTGTCCAACATGGGTACATATACCTCCATAGAAATGCAAGGCATTGTCACCTCAAAGTAGGCCTTACATATTTGTTGGACATCTTAAAGGTATGAAGGCATATAGACTTATGGATCTTGAGACTCATGAGATATTCATTGAGAGGAGTGTATACTCTGAGGAAATATCTCCTATCTTAGCCTTTGTATCATCGTAAAATGGAAGCACTTCCATTTAGGACTGGTTTAGCCCTTTGAGTAGGTAGTTTGGGGTCATGTCAAATGCCTCGAATAGATCCCTGGCTTGGATTTATCTTTTCTCCTCATTCTACCCCTTTTTCCACCTTCTTTCTGTACTTTTATGGCATTCTGGATTGAGATCCTGAGATTCTTGACCTCAGGGTCAAGGTCGACCTTTTAGGTCAAGGTCAATCTTGAACCTAACCTAGGTCAAGGATGACCTCAACACTTACCTAGGTCAAGGTTGACCTTGACCTTGACCCAAGGTCCAAACTTCAAGATTCCATGATTTTTGGATATCGGGTTTCAGAATGAGTTGTTTTCCTGCTTCCAGGTCGGATGTTTTGGTCTCTGAAATGGCAAACTCTTAAATTGCATTTAATCTAGGTCCATTTCTAGTGGTAAGGGCCCAATGGAAATTTATTTCTCATTTGTCAGCATCTCTAGGAGTTTGTGCCCTAGATCTCTATAAAAGGAAGCCTCCTCTCATTTTCTCCATCTATCATCAAGAAATCATCCACAATCTATCAAGTTTTCTCTCAAGAAAATCAAGTGAGAAAGCATTCAAGAAATCATATATTCAATCATTGAAGATCAAGGATTCAAGAATTCAAGCCTTTGAAGGGATTTGGTTCAAGCATTTAAGATTCATCATTCAAACCCTAGATCTATCCATCATGGTGGTGTAATCTTCCTTCAAGATCCTTTGTTCATCTTCAAGATCCATTCATTCTTCCTACAAGGTGGATTTCAAGCATACAATCATGGAGGTTTTGATTTACATTTATGCTTTTTAGCATTGATTCCAAGTTTTCATATCAATATACTTGTTTACATTTCAAATACAATTGCATATCTATTGAATATCATAGCTTCATTGTTAGATCTACTTCTACTACTTGCTAGCATTCTCAATTTCAATTATATTTCAAGGTTGATTCCAAAACCAGGGTTTGACCAAGGTAAACCCCTCATCCAACAAACAAAACCATTTTTCTTGTAGGTACAAGTGCAGGACAATGAATATCAATGCAGATCTAAGTACCCTTTTCGACGAACTTCTGAGATCCGCAAATAGAATTTCCGTCAGAGCAGTGTTGGTCAAGGTCAACATAAAGGGGTAAGATTGTGCCCTGGGGTAAGATCTTACCCCTGTTTTGGGTCAAGGTTGACCTGGCTCAAAAAAGAAAAATATTTCTGGGTTTTGTAGATCTCACAGTTTCAATTTGGTAGTGAGAAAATAAACAATTTCTGAGACTGTTTGACAGGGTTTTCAGCAGGTTCTTTTTCAGAAGGTAAGTACTTTTAGTTCTTCATTTCAATATTAGAATTTCTAGATTTACATTCCATCCCCTTAGAATTCATATGTATGTGTAAAATATGGGTTTAGGGTCTCTTTCATGTACATTATTCTAAACCCTATTTATCCATATTTTATATCTTACAACCTCTACTCAACTTCCTTCCTCCATAGTGGAAAGTGATAGTGACTCAAATGGTGACTCTACCTCAACCGCAACTCGCAAGGTCTAGTTACAATTGAGGATAATCCTTCTACATCTTTTACTAGACCTTATTGGACTCGATAGACTATTGAGTCAGTAGGTTCTCTTGCAAGAGATCCTTCAAACACTTGTAGAACAAGGTCACAACATTAATCTTTTCCACATGCTTACATTTCTACAAATTATGATCCACACATATTTTAGGTATCATTGTGACTTATTGAATGGGACTCATCCATGAAGGAAGAGTATAGTTCTTTGATGAGGATTAATACATGGGACTTGGTTCCAATTCCTAAGGGAAGAAAGATGGTTCAATGTAAGTATATCTATCAAACCAAGTTTGCAATGGATAAAAGTGTGGATAAGTATAAATCTCGGCTTGCTGCTAAAGGTTTCTCACAAGTTCCAGGTGTTGAATATACTAAGACCTTTGCACCTTTAGCTAAGATGAATTTCATTTTTTTGACACTTTCTATTGCTCTAACTCATGGCTGGGTTGCATGTCAGATGGATGGAGATAGTGCATTTCAACATGGGGATCTTCATTAGGATATTTATATGGAGCATCCATTTGGATTCATACAAGATACTTCTTTGGTTTGCAGGTTAAGAGAATCTATATGTGGCCTCAAAAAATATCCTAGAGCTTGGTATGCCAAAATGGATTCCTTTCTTCTCTCAACAGGGTTCACTAGGTTTTATTTAGATTCTAATGTCTTCATTTTTTGATAGGATGACTCTCACTTGATACTTGTGCTCTATGTTGATGACTTCATCATAATAGGGAGTGCTTAATCCATCATCGACCATGTCAAGTCTTCTTTGTAGGACAAAGTTTCCATGAAAACCTTGGGCCATTTTCACTGCTTTCTTGGCATTAAGATCACACAATAATATTTAAGGATTACTCTTGCACAACCATGGTATTCTCTTGACTTACTTACTTGATTCTATATGATTGATTGCAAGCCTACCCTGACTCTATTTCTTTTAGGAGTCAAGCTTGAGGCTAAGTGTTCCACACCACTTGTTGATGCCACATTATATTGATAGATTGTTGGCATCCTCATATACTTGACACATACACACATTTAACATATTCTTTGTAGTTGGAATGGTTTATCACTTCATTAGAAGGAAGCCAAATGTATCTTGCACTACATATAGGGCACAGGGTGACCCCACAATAGTGGGTTACACTTTTTTAGACATGCTGATGTTTGCTGAAATGATACATTTTTAATAAAATATTTAAGCCTTGAGAGGTTCAATTTGAAGGAATTAATTAGAAATGGTTAGCTCAAAGCCTCTTAGATTAAAAAATCATTGATATAACATATATACTCCTCATTGATACCTACAATGGACTCTCCTTCGCACCTATTAACATGCTGATAAAAATCAATTCGACTTTATCTTTTGGAAGATCAAATGAATCCATTCGAAAAACCTATCTATGTAGTAAGGTACTACTGAGAAAACTATTTCCAATTATTATAATGTTAATATATATTAAGTTTATTATGATTTTGTATTTTTAGTTTTACTAAACATAGATATTTCACAATATCTCCACCTCTATGTTCGATGCTTGTGGAAAAATAGTAAATGAGAGAAAAAAAATTCTAAAAAATATCTATGCCCTAGGTATTGAAGCTATCTTTCTATCAAAAAAATAAAAATAAAATTGGACAAATACACAAAAAGTTATAAGCTATGTAGCCAAGGTATGTCAAAATTACGGCTTAGTCAACTTCAAAAGTTAATAAATATTAAATAATCATGATAATGTCAAAAACCCAATTGCATGCGCTCCATATGGATGTTAAAAAACTAAATTTGAAAGAATCACATTGATATGTATTTTAGAAAAAAAAGTTATGCTCTACAAAAACAATGTAACTCTTTGAAAATGACATTTTTAGCAACATACCAATTTTTGTGGGAGAAAGAAAAAACCAATCAAATCAATTCAAAAATAAAAATAAAAAATATATTTAGAATCTAGATAGAAAATCCTAAAAGACTCTAATTTACTTCATCTTCTGATTCTTAACGGTTTAACGACAATATGCATTCGAATCTAAAACTTTTATTCAAAATTTAGAGTACAGTGTCTGTTCAGGCAAAAAAGTGTAACCCACTATTGTGGGTTGACCCCACACATACTTATGGGATTCACTATGCAACATGCATTGGACTAGACTTAGTTTGATACATAAACTCAAATTGGGTTGGTGATCTTGGTGATCGTAAGTCTACTTCAAGTTACAAATTTCATCCTAGTTTAGGCCCCATTTTTTGGTAGAGTAAGAAGAAACATGCTACTACTCTCTCTTTGACTAAGGATGAATATCAAGGGGTTGTTAACGTAGGTACAAAGGCTATTTGGCTTCAACATATCTTGATAGAGTTTGGTTCCAGCATTCCATGACCTACAGTCATTTATTGTGATGGAGTGAGATTAAGATCTCGAAGAACCTGGTCCATCATCAACAAACCAAACACATTGAGTTCCACATGCACCTGTAGACACACAAAATTGGACAAAGTGCTTTTAAATTGCAAAAATCAATTAAATGGCTCAAAATCATCAAAATGCATGAAAAGGGATCAAATCAATTTAAAATGGACATAATTAAATAAAGTTGGACAAAATCAATTAAAGAAAAGGAAAAATCAAATAATGAGGTTAAATAATTAAATGAAAGCTTAAAGGGGTGAAAAACACTACATAATTGATTTTAATCAATTAAGTGTATAGTTGTTTAAATCAAAAATCAAAATGAGCCTATTACCCTTACATGGCTAAATTTAATTAATTAATTGAATTTAATAATTCCTAATTTATTTCAACAAGTTGAGCAACCAATGAAAATTGAGCACAAAAAGACATAAATCACTCAAACCTTTAAAGTGTTCAAAGCTTTGAGACCATTAAAGGATTGTCCCCTCATTGTCCCCCCATTTATGAACAAAGAAAAGTATTTGACTCAACCAAGGGATAATCATGATTACTTCACTCCACCCCCTACCCTTGGGAAATTACTATAAATATGAAGCATTTTGAGAGCAATTATCATCTTAGAATTTCATTTGCAAAGCATTGTTACTATAGGCAATTGGGAGCATTCTAAGAGCAATTAAGAGCATTTAGAGCAATTATCATTGTAATTTTGTCAATTTGAGCTAGATTAAGCATTGAATGAGCATTGTAGAAGCATAGTAGAAGCATAATTTCTCATTTTAGAAGTGTCACTAGTGAGGATTTGAGCTGAGAGCTTCACTTACCACCTCTATCTAGAGAACCATGAGATGTTATAGATTATAGTTTCAATTCTAATTAGATTTGCATTGTATTTAGTTTCAATTGTTGCTATTAGATCTTAATTTCATGAAGGTGATATTCATCATCACACAAATGGTGCCCACCGTGGGGCTCTAAGCCTCATTTTATCATTTTCATCATAAATTGCATGCTTGTGTTTTCTATTTTCTGTGAAAATCTTGCAGGAAATTGGTGAAGTCACGCTTACGAGAGATTTGTTCACGCCTGCAGTTATTTTACTGCTGCCTACAATCTCTGTATTGACGCCTATTATCTGGAGGTTCACGCCTGGCATGCGACTTTGATTCGACATTAATTCCTTTATAGTCGCTTGCTTATCATAAGCTCATGCCTACGAAAGAAACATATTCAGCCTTTGGATCTTAAAGTCATGCCTGTGACTCAAGAAGTATAGCTTTGATAAATTTTGTTGTCACCTGAGTTAAAGCTTTGCCTCGCACTTTTCAATAACAATCACATGTTGAATATTTCTAATTACGCTTAGGATTACTAAAGTGTCTCTTTGCAATAATCATTTTCTACAATTTTTAGTTTTATTCACGCTTTGGAATAAACTATTCACGCTTGTGTAATTTTCAATATTGCCTATAGCACTGCAGAGTGTCACTTTCTATCAGTAAAGTTACGCTTGCTAACAGTTTGTTCCCACCTATTAGCTAGACAATGTCACCTGCTACCTGTTGTCTGTATTTACTATTTAATTGATTAAATCATTTGTCTAACCCTGTTTGTGTGATTTAATAGTAAATGAGAAACCACAGAAAGGTGCAGAAGCTTGAAAGCAGATTCAACCAAGAAGGAAAGACACTAGCAAGGACGATCAAGAAAGAAAACATAGCACACATCAAAGCTGTCCTTGAGACTACACAAGATGAGGATAACTAGGTATTCAAGCACTACCTTAAAATTGTTGAAGCATACAAATCAAAGTTTGTCTCTCTAAATTGGATTTTTAGTCCTTAGATCAAGTTTCTTTGGAAATTTGCAAATAAGCTCTATAAAATTCATACATAAGTATTGCTTCTTCAATTTTTGATTTTCATTTCCCCTCATAGTGTTTGTTAGTGTTGACTAACTTGCTGGTGGACAAGCACATTTGGAGGAGGCTATTGCTAAGGTGAGTGGAAACACAATGACAAAAACCTTTCAAAAATGCCCCTAGCTTAGGCTAGATACAAAGAAAAGGTATTCTTCTATTCAAGCTTGCACTTGATTAAATTGCGGCATTATTTTTTAACATAGCTTAATTAAAATGGGAAATGAACCAAACACTTCAATTTTAAGAATCTCCTTGTTAAGAGATTGGGAAAGAACAAACTTGTGTTTGAGTGTTTGGAACAAAGAAAGACAATAGGGATATGCTCTTCACTTTTTAAGTGAATCAAATTCCCAAACTTGTCAGCCTAAGTTCATTTCTTACTTTTTATATATATGCTAGAGCAATAGTGGGCTCACCTCCCAAGTTTTCCTTAACGAGGCCAGTGAGAGGGACACCCCAAAGTGGGATACACTCACTTTTTCCCCGGGGATCCAACCCACTATAAAACAAAACACACACATCCTTAATGGGGTGTGTGACAAACGGATCTTGAATTATTCGAATTTCCTCTAGTAATCCTCATGGATTGCGAAAATCATACCTTGGTGCGTGTGACAAATGGATTGCGCAAAATCATATACTTGTGAAAAACATTGGAGAATATACACAATAGAGTGTTTTTAGGGACATGATGACAAATTGATGTGTGTGTTGCGATTGTTTTTCATTTTCAAACAAAGAAATTTCAAAAGACTGATCTTAAACGTTTAAAATTTTCAAAATCTTACAACCTGGTCAGAGAACTACCACCTGTGCACAAAATAATTTTGCTTATCAGAGGCTCAGTCACACTTGTGACTTGTGTGAAAACACGTAGACATAGTAAAGTCACACTTAGAAAGTTTTGAAACACTCCTGGTAAAATTGGACAATCGCCTATCAATAGAAAAATGTCGCTTGCATCCCTGTAGAGTGTCACCTAATAATATACCATTACACACGTATGCTAAATTTAGTCACACCTATGCTCAGTTTAGTGATGCCTAGAAATTTAAAAAGGCAAACAGAGAGTACTTGCAGGACGAGTAAGAAAATTTTGATCATATATTTGAGTACCCTTTTCCATGCTCTTACTTCTCCAACTTTCAGTTTGGTCAAAATCCCTGTTCTATAACATTTTTTGCAAATTTTACAAGGATTAGACCCCAGGCAATACTGATTCTTATTTTCCAAGGTTCATGCCTGCTTTTACTAGATAATATTACATCAAGCAAACCTTGCAAGCAGACAGGACCTATTTGAGTCAAGAGCTCCCTTATCCAAGAGACGAGTCTACCACTCCAAGAGTACCCCAAAAATCACCCGAACAAGAAGGGGAGGACAACATGATGTACTACGGTAGTTTGGGTGGTAAAGGCAATAGTGGCATTGACCCCAATAATCAAGGTGATGCCAATAATGGGGGCATTGACATAAATAACCAAGGCAATACCAATGGTGGAGAGGCAGACCAAAATACCCAAGGGATTGACAACACTCACAATAGAATTAACACCGAAGCAACGACAGAAGATGCCATGGATGAAAAGGTTAGTGAGGCTATCCAATATTCCTATTTTTGAAAGCTCATGGAGAAGGCAATGGATAGGGATAGAGAAAAGTACTTTATGGACTAAGCACAGAAAGGCCTCAAGCTTCCCCATGACTATGATGTTAACCAACTCAAACCATCAAAAGTTGAAGAGAGTACCTTAGACATCATGAACAAAAAGTTCAAGATTTTTCAAATGCAATTGGACACCATTAAGCAAAGTGAGGCTCCCAAGCCTTTCTCCATAGAAGTATTGTGTCCATTCCCGTTTGATAAAAGCTTGGTTATGGTGCCATTCCTAATCAATGTAGTGTTTCCCAAATATGACAAGTATGAAGGAACGTCAGATCCCCGAGATCACTTACGTGAGTTTTTTTCCTTGAGCTTAGAGTTTATGCATGATACAACCTATTTAATGAGACTATTCCCACGAAGCTTATGAGGCATGGCTATGGAGTGGTTTTCTAAACTACCCTTTGACATTAAGACCTTCGAGGAGCTAGCTTCAAAATTTGTGGCCCATTACTCATATAACATCAGACATGAGGTCACAATGATAACATTATGTAACACTAGACAAAAGGATGGAGAAGCATTCCTCACTTTTCTAAAAAGATGGAGGACAATTTTTGCAAGATATCCTAGGAGTGTGCCTGAAAAGGAGAAGATGGATATCTTCATAAACAGTTTAAGCAATGAGATGAACTACTGATTACGAATGAAATGTCCCAAAACATTCCAGGATCTGATTGAAAACGGAGTGACAACGGAGGAAGTGTTGGTCAAAAGTGGAGAACTAAAATTGTATAAAGATAATAAGAACAACTCCAACAACAATAAATCCAACAATGGCAACAATCAGAAGAATAATTGGTTCAATAGTAATACTCGGTATAATAACAACAATAAGGGAATCATTAATGATGAGGTGTTGGATTCTAGCAACTTGAAGGTGGTTCCATTTTCTCTTACAAGGACACCTAATCAGGTGAATAATGCCAGTCAGACCTCGAATGCACTTTCCAACAACAACAATGCAAATAATGGCAACCAAGGAAATAATTCAAGGAGTAATAAATTTGATAAATATTTGGTGCCAACTCCTCAAAGGAACTTCACACCCTTGGGTGAACCCCTCGAAAAGGCATTAAAGACTCTCATGGCTAATAATATCATTACCTTACCCAGCATTTAGCCTTATGAGCCAAATAATAAGCCTAGTTGGTGGAGTGCTAATAGCCATTGTGAGTACCACAAAATTCGAGGGCACACAACAAATGAATGCTTGCAATTAAAGAATATAGTGAAAGATTTAATCGATAATGGCACGATTACCATTGATGGACCTCAAAGCAATGAGGACCATACAACATTCAAACAACCCTTCTACAAACATGACAAAGGGGAGTCATCTAATGGCAAGAAACAAAGCGCTAATAACATTAACTTTGCACCACCTTATGATAACATTGTGAATGCTATAATAATCAAGGAATAGCCCCCAAAAGAGACATCAAATGTTATTACAAGAGGGCAGACTTTGAGAATGACCCTACAAGGGGTTGCTCCTAAAGTTATTAGCACTCTGTAATCCAACATTGTGATCAAACAACCTTCTACAGTAGCAAAACCTTATAGCTTGGTTGATCAGTTGCAAAGAACTCCAGCGCAAATCTCTATCTTGGAGCTATTGAAGTTATCCCCTAACCATAAGGAAATTTTTGAAAAAGCTCTAGTAGAGATGAATGTTCCTACTAACTTAGAAGGGGAGAAGTTCCAAAACATTGTAGGTCATCTTGTAGCACCTCATTGCCTCTCATTTTCTGACCAAGATGACATGTCTATAACCCATCCTCAAAATCTACCATTGCATATAGAGGTCTTAATAGAGAGGCATAGATTCAAAAGAGCCCTCATTGATGGAGGAGCTAGCCTTAACATTTGCACATTAAGTCTTGTTAAATCCTTAGGGTTTTCTGAGTCTTGCATTGACCCTATGAAAAAAATCACCATCAAGGCTTATGATGAAGCTGAAAGGGCCTCTAAAGGCATGATTGTATTGCCCATTCAAGTGGGACTTGTCAAGAAGGACACCAATTGCCAAGTATTGGACATGAAGTTAACTTATAATATTTTGTTGGGGAGACCATGGATCCATGAGATGCAAGCAATCCCATCCATGTACCACCAATGCATCAAATTTCTATACATGGGTGAAGAAATCATAGTTGGAGGGGACTCAAACCCGTTCCAATATTGCAATGCACTTAAACCCCTTCATGAGATATTTATTCCACATAACCGAGAAGGAATCATTCAAAGAGCCACCATTGAAGATACCAAAATGGATGATCCTATAATAACATTAAATGATGCTCAAAACCCTCCTCAAGCTAGCTCAATGACATCAACTAAGGGAAAGGAAAAGATGAGCTATGAGGGTCCAATTCCTAATGAGGGTTTAGATCAAGCACCCAAATCAGAGATAGTACCCTACAAACCTACTAGAGAAGAAAAAGATGAAGGCAAAAAGACAAACTACAAGAAAATGGATGAGATGATGGAGGCATTTGATAAACAATGCAAAATTAGTTCAAAAGGAGTAGGGGAATACTCTGTTCCCCTATTCGACATGCCCACATCTCCAAGGACACATGGCAAACCATCAAAAGAACACTTGCCTCATAAGTACAACTCTTACTTAGTAAGATAAAGTGACAAAGCCACATTCAACAAAAAGGAGAATAAATTCCTTCAATGGCTTTACCATGATGAAGAAGATACCTCAAACATTCCCATGGAAAGATTCCAGCATGTTAAAATACAAACCAAGCAATATGGGAAAGGGTTTGAAATAATGTAGAAGATGGGATATAAGGGAAGAGGACCCTTAGGCCAAAGGAATAGAGGCTTACTAGAACCCATTGAACCTACGTGGAGGGAAAAACAAGAAAGATCTAGAGTAGATTACCAATACAAAGGTGAAAGCTCCAGCCCAATGCAAGATTTCTATCCTCAAGTAAATGCCTTAGAATCCGATGGAGATAGTGATGACTCCTAAGATTATGAGTGGGACACCCTATTTGATGAATCATGTCAAGACAAAGAAGTAGTCACAATACACACATATGCAAAGATCCCAAGGCAAGAAAATCAAGTCAATGAAGAGCCTAATATACAAGGTCTTAACATAGGACAAGCACATACAAGTCCGCCATGGATAGATACATTTTGGATGCTTTTAGAGGAGGGAGATTCAAATGTTAGTTTTCATCCACTTGTGGCTTTTCCCATGTTATTTCCCGTAGAAGTCGACGAGGACTCAAGTGAAGGGGATTTCGACCCTTCTTCCATGGACCATCTTGAGGAAGCGCACATCATAGATCTAAATGATACAATGTACAAACCCTCAAATGAAGTCATGTCCATAAACCAAATTGATGAAAACTTGCCCAATGAAACCTTATCCTTAATAAATCCCCATCTTATTGATTGGGACCAAACTGAGCCAAGTGACCTTCTTTACTTCCTGAATGACCAAGTAGAAAACCAATACCTTAATGTGGTTGAGCCCTCTTTCACCAAGGAATTTGAACCAAACATGATAGAAGAAGCGGGGGTTCAATCTCTTAGTCAAAAGAAAAAAATGAAAAAAAATAAGAAAAAGAAAAGTTCTAATGCTGAAAACCATTATGTGGCAGCATTAGAACCAAAAAAAATAAAGATAAAAGATGTTTCCTTTGGTGAAAACCCAATTGTGACATCAAAGGAAGAGAGATTGGATACTCTACCAGAGCATGAGGAAGAAAGGTCACCTATACTCATAGAGCCAACAAAAAAGGTTAACATTGGTACGGAAGTGGATCCAAAATTTATACACTTGGCAGCATCACCCACACCTCTAGAAAGAGAGGACTTCATCAAACTTTTCCAAGAACAAAATGTAAACTTTGCATGGTCATATGCCGACATGCCCGGGTTAGATCCTGACTTTATAATGCATCATCTTAATGTTAGACTAGGGGTTAATCCCGTTAAGAAAAAGTTGAGGAAGATGCATCCACACATAGCTCTTTTAGTCAAGGCGAAGTTAGAAAAATTGTTGAAAGTAGGATTCATAAGGGTAATAGCTTATGCTAAATGGATATCTAACATTGTACCAGTCACAAAACATGACAAATCCATTTGAGTATGCACAGATTTTTGAGATCTCAATCTTGCTTGTCCTAAGGATGATTTCCCACTTTTGAGCATTGATGCAATAGTTGACTTGACAGCGGGTCATTCCATGTACTCCCTAATGGATGGTTTCGGCGGGTATAATCAGATCAAAATTGCACCTGAAGACCAGGAGAAGACTGCCTTTACTTTCCCTTGGGGCACTTTTTGTTGGAATGTCATGCCCTTCGGCCTTAAAAATTTCAGAGCCACATATCAAAGGGCCATGACAACTATCTTCCATGACATGATGCATACATTTTTAGAAGATTATGTGGATGATATATTGGCAAAATCCCACAAAAGAGAAGAACACCTCCAAATTTTGAAAAATATATTCATTAGGTTGGAGCAATTCAAAGTCATATTAAACCCAAAGAAATGTGCCTTTGGTGTCCAATCTGGCAAGTTATTAGGCTATATAGTTTCCGCCAAAGGAATTGAAGTGGACCTAGAGAAAGTACAAGCCATAATGGATATGGAGATACCAAAGAACATCAGCCAAATGAGATCCTTACAAGGCAAAATACAATCCATAAGAAGGTTTATTTCCCAATTGGCAGAAAAATGTCATTCCTCCACTAGGTTGCTACATAAGGATACTATATTCATGTGGGATGTTGAATGTGATCAAGCTTTCAAATTGTTGAAGACATACTTGATAAACCTGCCTATTCTCATGCTACCAATCAAGGGCAAAGAATTGCTTTTATACATATCTGCTACCGAAAGATCCCTAGGAGTACTTTTGGTGCAAGAGGATGAACAAGGAAAGGAAAGAGCTATCTAATTTTTTAGTAGGACATTGATCAAATATGAACATAACTACACATTCATGCAAAGATCTTGCCTAGCAGTTGTGTTCGCATCTCAAAAGTTGAGACATTATATGTTGATGCATAAGGTCAAGTTAATTGCCAAAATTGATCCTCTCAAATATTTGTTAAGTAAAACTGCATTAATAGGTAGGAAAGCCAAGTGGGTTATGATATTGAGTGAATTCGACATTGAGTATGTCAATAGAAAGGAAATAAAAGGGAAAGTGATAGCAGATCACTTAGCTGAAAACCCGTTGACTTCTACACAAACTATCCAAGTGGAATTTTTGGATTTCGCCATTGTAAACATAGAAGAAAAAATGTGGAAGTTATACTTTGATGGCTCCTATACTCAAGGAGGTTCCAGGGCCAGCATACTATTGGTCACTCCTCAAGGTTACACCATTCCTAAGTCCTACAAGCTCTTGTTTCCATGCACAAATAATATAGCGGAATATAAGGCACTAGTCATAGGCATCAAAATGGCCTTAGAGTGGAACATCACAGAGCTACAAATTTATGGAAATTCTCAACTCATCGTCAATCAAGTCAATAATGAATATAACACTAAAGATGAAAAGTTGATGCCATATAAGACCATGATTGATGGATGGAAGAAGTACTTTTCCTTGATCACTTTTGAGCAGATTCCTAGAGAGAAAAATAGAGCAGCTGACGCCATGGCCACCTTGTCTTCCTTGTTACAAAAACCTAATCAAAATGAGAAGTACGAGTTCTTGGTGGAAGAGTTGGTGAAACCAGCATTCAACCTTCCTGAAACCCAAATTGTTGTGCTATTACACGGACATGAATACCCTTGGTATGGCCCTATATATTCATATCTCAAAGACCAAGTGCTACCCTTAGACAACAAATAAGCCCAAAAATGAAACTTTATACGCCAATCATCCCGTTACATAATCCTCTCAGAAACATTGTATCATAAGGGTCTCGGTGGGATGTTACTTAGGTGTCTAGAAGAAGAAGAGTCTGGATTAGCTTTTCATGAAATTCACGAAGGCATTTGCGGGTCACACACAAGCGGGTTAAATCTAGCTAAGAAAATCCTTCACTTAGGGTATTTCTGGAAGACATTAGAAAAAGATGCTTGCCACTTTGTTCGAATATGCAGCAAATGTCAATATCATGGCGACATGATACATGCACCGGTACAAGAATTACACCCATTTGTTACACCTTGGCCTTTCTATCAATGGGGGTTTGATCTAATTGGTGTCATATACCGACCTTCTTCAAATGGGCACAAATATATCATAGCAGCAATAGAATATTTCACTAAGTGGGTCGAAGCGGTTCCTTTGATCATGGCCACGGGTAAGCAAATTTTCATGTTCATCTTGAACCACATCATTTGCAGATATGGCATTCCTCACGCCATCATAACAAATAATGGAAAAAAATTTAAAAACAAGGATGTGGATGAACTTTGTGCTACATTTCATATCACTCACCACTCCTCGTCAATTTATAACCCTCAGGGAAATGGGCAAGCCGAAGCCATGAACAAGAATATCTTGAAAATCTTGAAGAGGTCAGTTAATAAATCGAGAAGGGATTGGCATGTACAAATTAATCTAGCATTATGGGCCTATAGAATGAGCATTCAGACACCTACAAGAGCCACACCATTTTCCTTAGTCTATGGTGTCGAAGCAGTTCTATCATTAGAGGTTGAAATCCCATCTCTACTAGTTTCATTACAAGGATTGATCACAAATGAGGACTATAGAGTTGCTAGACTTCAACAATTGGAGTTACTTGAAGAACACCAAACTCAAGCTTATGAGCACCTGAAAGTGTACCAAAATAGAATCTCGAGGAACTATAATAAACATATCAAATCGAGAGTCTTTCAGGTAGGAGACTTAGTGTTGAGAGAGAACCCAAAGAATCAAGTTGAAAGAGAGAAGAAAGGCAAATGGGAGGCTAATTGGCTTGGCCCATTCATCATAGTGTCATCATTTGGCATAGGAACCTATAAGTTATCAGATTGTGAAGGAGAGGAACTCTAAGAACCCATCAACAACATTCATCTCAAAAGGTTCTACACACGAGGGAGACAAAATAGTATAAAGAGTATTAGATGAGGAGCACCATATTTATTGCACATAGCAAAAGAGATCTTGAAAAATACAAAAAAAAATTGAAAAAAAAAAAATACAAAACAAAAAAATTGAAAAAGAC
This sequence comes from Chamaecyparis obtusa, assembly GCA_027943335.1. Classification (NCBI taxonomy): domain Eukaryota; kingdom Viridiplantae; phylum Streptophyta; class Pinopsida; order Cupressales; family Cupressaceae; genus Chamaecyparis; species Chamaecyparis obtusa. The sequence goes on along the minus strand of BSBK01000685.1, from coordinate 3,641,769 downwards.
AAAAATATAAAAAAAGAAAAAAGAGATAAAAGTGCCTTGGTGAAAACCTAGCAATAGGCACCTTGGTAGCAAAAAGAAAAGAAAAAGATCCAAAAGGTGAAAACTTGGTAAACAAGTGCCTTTTGTTCCCTTAAGTTTGTCTTTCCTAGTCACATATGTCCATATTGCATTTCCAACATCCCATTTGTACAACTACCATTGCATCTATCATTTGTACATAGTCATAATAAAGTCATTCAGTCGCATTGTTGCATTGCCCATCAGCCCTAAGTTTGTTGACCGATCACATTTATCACTTGGGAGCAAAAGAGGACTGAAAATTTGGTACGAAATGGATTCAATAAGTTCTACAGTCAACCACATCAAAGAGAGATTTATCAAAGTTTCAGAAAAGTGGAAAGTTATTAAAACTTTGATGGACATCATTGGTCAAACCCTAAGTATTCGATCCTACAACATGATCCTTGAGCCTTCATTGACTTTATAAATTAGGATTAAAAATTGACAAAAACACCTTAAAGATCATAATGCTTGGAAATACTTTTTGAAAATCAAGAAACATTGCAAAACACTTGAAACTTTCTTTTTGATAAATCTTTAGGAAATTGACTTTTTCTTACATCTTTTGAGCTATTCGATGATGCTTCAACTAGATTAGCCATGATAAAGATGTGATATTTTATTGCCTTTGAGTGATTGTTTGAAGGAAGATTCATCAACTTATGAGAGTTCATCTAATGACATGGTCATCAAGGAACCATCGAGGACTATCTCATAAGAGGATGAATTGACCTTTGCTTGTTTACGCAAATGGATCCCTTGGCTATTTAGATCTTCTATATCTTAATACCAAAAATCCACTTGCAACATTGAATCCATTGGCACCGGTATTCAGACTCCCATAGTTTGGTCATCCAACTAGTGAGGTTGTACTTGGTTCAAAAAAGAGGTTACCAAAAAGTGATAAAAAGTAGTATTCATATCATCATGATGTTGTCAGTGATGATTGTACTAGCTTTTCGGTCCCGAACTGCTCAATGATGAAAATTTATCCTCATGGCATTTATTTGCTAAAAGCTGGTGACACTTAGGTTGCATTGCATTATCATGTTAGATTAATTGCATAATCATGTTACATTAATTGCATTATCATGTTAGATTAAATGTATTTGTTTATGGTTAATTTTCCAAGGGAAAAAGTGGGTACATCAATAATCTTGGTTAGTCAAAACATTAACGAAATGAGGGATTCCATCAAACGTAATACTCTTGATCAATCAAACCTACAAAGAAAATGAGATTGTTTTTTGCATTCAGGCATAGCATTAATCATTAATCATTATCCATATATCGGAAAAAGAGGAAAAAAACATCCATACATCATTTGCATACATGTAGGTAAGGATAGAATTGCATACATTGAAAAATTCAAAAACATAAGGGCATTTCCACATGCATTTCCATAAACCACTTTGCATTTATACATTGAGAAAAGATAAAACCATGTCATAAATCCATACATCATTGCATCATTCATCTATATCATAAAATAAGATAACTGCATCCATAGCATAAATCAAAGGAAATGCATAACACATCATATAGTTGCATAAAAGATAATCTCATAAACAACTCATCAAGGAGAACCAAGGAGTATATCATCATATATCATCAAAAAGTGTTCATCAATGATCCATCAACTCAGTATATCAAGATACAATGTCATACAAAAGTGGTACATCAAATGGTCTGATCAATCAAAAAACATGACATGTGATACAAGTACATCAGCCATGAGTGAATCTATCATCAAAGAAATCAAGAGCCTACAGCACTAGATCCATCTAGACCTCTACCATCTAGTGGGGGAGGAGCCTGAGACATACTTGCTCTACTCTATCTCTACACTACAGCCAACATAAACTATTGCATGAAGGCGGCAACCTAATCTAAACACCCAACAATGCTAGACATATCTGTCCTCAGAGACTGAACCTCTCATACTACAACACCTATAGTAGGAGCATCTTGTGAACCCTATCCATGATCCTATGGCTGCTGATCCTATATAGGCACCTGCTATGATGGAACCTGACCCTACTGTGTTGCATCATCATCCTACTAAGCCAAGGCTACTCTCTGCAACTGAACCAAATGATCCAATCCACTAGGAATTTGCCTAGCCGCATTAGCATGTGCCTATTTTTGTTGTCTCTAATGTTTGTGAACTCTTTGCTATCTATCTGCTCTGGGCTGTCTATCAAGTGCATCATCCTGACCTCTAGCATGATCTCTATCCCTCACATGACCATGTCTCACCTGTCCTCTATCAACAATAATAGGAGGATCTCTCTGCCCTCCTCATCTCCTCTGTCTACCCCCACCACCTCCATCACCCCAACCCGGGATAGGCTCTGCTAGATCAGTGAACCGAGTAAACCTGTTACGAGCCCACCAATCAACAAACTCATGAGACATACCTACATTAGCTACACCAGAAAGAATCTCCCATCTATAATAAGCCATACTAGCAATCTGATCTAAGGCAAACTCATAATCAATAAGAGGACCCCACATAGACCTCTCTGCCTCTACCCAAGCATACAATGTTGTACCCTGTGGCATATCCTATGTCTGACCATACTAAACTCTGCCAAAGCAAAAGTGCTCAATAGTGGTAGTAGTGCGACCAATCATCCAATGAGGGGCAAACATATATGGCAACTCGTCATCATCCTCCCGCCATAACTCGCAACCCCTGTATGGTATCCATAAAACCTGATCTAGATCATCAATCTATCATCGCCAGAAGTCTAGATGACCCAAATGATGTTGTATAACCATCCCAGTGTATAGAAAAGCATAGGGAAAACCCTGAGGTTGAACCCTATAAAAAATGGGCCTAGTAATGGGAAGATGCTCCCATATCCATAACTGAAGAACCACTGCACCAGCTGACAATGATGCACTCGCTCGATAGACTACCTCATGTAAATCATGATATAATTGTGCAAGGATGCATGAACCCCAATCAAAGCATCGAGGATGAGAAAGCAAATCCTCCAATATCCTACCCCATCCAATGGAAAAACCATGACATCGCCGGTCAGTAAGAAGTAAACCACCAATCAATGCACCCAATACTGCTGGCAAGGTAGGAAAGGAAGAAAACTAAGGCCAAGTGATCGTATCACCATCATCAATAGAATTGTCCCAGAACACTCATCGGTAGATAGTAGAATCATAAATAGAATCATAGTACACTGTCTCTCCCCTGCATGGGATCCGTATTAATCAATACACATCCTCGAGCATGATCGTCATCTCTCCATATTGCAAATGAAATGTGTTATGGTCGTAGTGCCATCGCTCCACCACTACAATCAGTAAACCATGGTTCAGCTGGAACCATGGTAGATCAAGGAGAAAACTCAAACCACACAACTCAATCACACGGAACTCAGCATCTGTAAGAGTCTGGCCCAAATCAATGACCCAAGAAGCTACTGTCTGGATGTCTAAAGTAGGGAAGTTTTCCTGTTGGCAAAGCAAAGGAATCATATCAGTATATCATATCAAGGAATTATCTCAAGTCAATCAAGTTTTTCAAAGTATCAAGCAATCACACCAAGTACCATTTGTTCATTTCTTTGTGTCCTGAGAACGAAGCAGTAGTATCAAATCATATCGGTTTTCACACTGATTGATTTATCCTATCAATATCCTATCCTAATTGGATTGACAAAACACATTTGTTGGTAACACTATCCTGATATCCTAATCCATTCATTTGGTTAAAAGCAATAGACTTAATCTAATCATTCGACTCGAGCATCGAAAGTCATCAAAAATTTTCATCAGACACAAGCAAGTACAAGTGTAAAAAAAAGTACTGAAATTTTTTTCAAAAGTCTGTAGGCGTGATTTTTATCAGCCAAGGTGACATTCCTCCTAAGCGACAGCAAAAAGTTGTGACGTGACATTATTTCAGTGTTAGGTGATAGTTCTTATGCTACGTGACACTGAATCATTCTAGGCGACAACAAAAGGTGACCTAGGTGATAGTAAATTTGCTAGGGTTTCCTAAGCAATAGTGTATATGAAACAGGGCATTTTGACGTAGTTGTACGCGGGAGTATCCTATTCCTAGGTGAGGTTGAAAGTTTTCCAGGTGGCATTAAACTACACGGAAGCATGAAAGGAAAGCGCAGATGCGATAGTTAAAGGGTCTAAGCGACAGTAAAATATTTCTAGGTGTGAATTTGCAGATTCAACGCAACGATGGAATAAGAAATTGCAATAAATGCTAATAAATGAGCAATAAATGCAAAATAGAGGTTAGAAGTAACTTACAGGAGGTCCATACTTAGGTGGCCTCGCATATTTCTGACACCTCTTGAATCGATGCTCTCGAATAGGGACAACCATCTCTAAATTCACTGCAGGATCAAAGCAAAATCACCAAAGAGAAAAGTAAAAATGAATAGTAAAACAAGGTTTTTCAACCTATTTAAGCTATTTTGACCTAATTTTGGAGGTAAAAATTGGCTTATACATATATATTGCCATATCAAACTAACCGGGGCATCCTTTAATGCATCACATATCATCAAATTGTCAAAAATGAAAACATATTCAATGAATCGAACATCATCAAAAAAATTTGAAATCAAACTATTAATATGTTTTAATTTCTGAGGGGGCATCAGGGTATCAAATTAAAATTGAAATCAAACATCATGAAATCAATGGGGCATCACCAAAAAAATTTGTATCAGCAATCATATCATATTGTGTCAGGGGCAGCAATCAATTAGTATCAGAGGCATATCAGGGAATCAGCAATCAGGACCTAGAAAGCGATCAGGATCAAAAGAATCTTTGAATCAATGTTCTTCACACATCAATTCAAAGAGGAGCATTTGTAGACACACAAAATTGGACAAAGTGCTTTTAAAATTTAAAAATCAATTAAATGGCTCAAAATCATCAAAATGCATTAAAAGGGATCAAATCAATTTAAAATGGACATAATTAAATAAAGTTGGACAAAATCAATTAAAGAAAAGGAAAAATTAAATAATGAGGTTAAATAATTAAATGAAAGCTTAAAGGGGTGAAAAACACTACATAATTGATTTTAATCAATTAAGTGTATAGTTGTTTAAATCAAAAATCAAAATGAACCTATTACCCTTACATGGCTAAATTTAATTAATTAATTGAATTTAATAATTTCCAATTTCTTTCAACAAAGTTGAGCAACCAATGAAAATTGAGGACAAAAAGACATAAATCACTCAAACCTTTAAAGTGTTCAAAGCTTTGAGACCATTTAAAGGATTGTCCCCTCATTGTCCCCCCATTTATGAACAAAGCAAAGTATTTGACTCAACCAAGGGATAATCATGATTACTTCACTCCACCCCCTACCCTTGGGAAATTACTATAAATATGAAGCATTTTGAGAGCAATTACCATCTTAGAATTTCATTTGCAAGGCATTGTTACTATAGGCAATTGGGAGCATTCTAAGAGCAATTAAGAGCATTTAGAGCAATTATCATTGTAATTTTGTCAATTTGAGCTAGATTAAGCATTGAATGAGCATTGTAGAAGCATAGTAAAAGCATAATTTCTCATTTTAGAAGTGTCACTAGTGAGGATTTGAGCTGAGAGCTTCACTTACCACCTCTTTCTAGAGAACCATGAGATGTTATAGATTATAGTTTCAATTCTAATTAGATTTGCATTGTATTTAGTTTCAATTGTTGCTATTAGATCTTAATTTCATGAAGGTGATATTCATCATCACATAGCACCTCATCAAGGAGATGATACAGGAGCATGGCATTGACTTGAGATAAGTTATCCTACAATATAGCAGATTGTAGACATCTTCACCAAGCCCTTCGCTAAGATAAAGTATCACCAGCTACAAGCTCTCTTATGGGTGCAAGATATTTCATCAGGGAGGGTCATTTGAATTCTCCATTCCATCTTATGGGGGGACTTTTTCCTCACATGATGTTTTTTCTCTCTCATTCTTATTGAGATTTCTTTTATGTATTCATCTCTCTTTTGGGGGAGTTTGTCCCACTGGGTTTTATCCCTTTCTCCACTTTATGAGATATTGTGCTTGCACTAGCATATTGTACATGGGTACCTAACATGGCCTAGTAGTTGAGACCCATATTGAATTGTGAGCTTAAGTGCATTCCCCTAAGTTTCACTTAAGGGGGGGGTGTTGGTGTAATTAATTATTTACTAATTACACTTTAATGAAGATTACTTAGGATAATGCATACATAGGTAGTTTGGATTTGAGACACTTGAGAGTTTGCACATTTAGTTGCATATGGTGTAGGAGAAATTCTACTTTAGTTGTAATAGTTTTTATCATATTTGTATTTTGTATGTTGTCTCCACCTTTAGTGCACATATCACTTATCATCCTCACACTGTTGCACATGTTTGCACATACTTTATTGCATAATGGAGGGTGGTCCACCTTTGGTGGACATGTAATTTCATGTTATGTGGGTGATAAGTTATCTCTTGCTTATCTCCTAGTTATCTTGTCTTGCCTATTTATGCAAGCACATCTACATTGTACTCATTCATTATTGATTATCCACTGCAATTCAATTATTGCATAATGATGAGAATTCAGGTTATTCTTGTCCATCATGTCTCTCTAGTTAGTGTGCTATTCATTGGCCTCTAGATTTTGGGTTGTTGTTTCTATTACCAAATTCTTACAAAAATAAAAATAAAAATAATATGATAATATAATAATATAATCTTAATAATTTTTTTTGCTTTTGTCAAAACTTACATATAATAATATAAATATAAATGATATGTTAATTTAATTATATAGTCTTAATATTTTGTTTTTTTGCTTTTGTCAAGATTTACATATAATAATATTGTAATACTAATTTTTTTAGTTTAATGCAAATATAAAAGCATAAAAATTTAATAATAATTTGGTACCAAAAGACATTCTTACTTTTGCAAGGAGTTTAATGGAAATATAATAATATTAATATATTAAAACATAATATTATATCTCAATAATAATTTAATATTTATATGTGTGAATACAATACTAGCAAAAGTAAGAAAGTTGTTCAAAAGAATGAAAAAAAAAGTATAAATAATGTTGCTAAACACTACTAATTAATGATGATATGAATAATCATAGAATTAAAAATAAATACTATATAATGGTAGATGTCATTGAATAATCTTATTACATTTCTTTTGGTTTTAACAAATTTTTTCTCTGTAAATCTTAATCAAAATTTGTTGCTTTGACTACCTAATCTTACCCCTCAAAAAACGCTGGTTGAATTTTCCTTTTCTAAAATCATCTAAAAATCAAATAACATAAAACTAGCACTTGCACCAAAATTAGGTGCAATGATTACACCATAGTGAGATATACCCTGTGTAATATGCTAGAGGCTAGAAGCATTTCAACAAATGAAATTGTTGTTGTTTGGAGTTTTTTTTACAATATAAGTAGGTGATCTTAAACTGGAAAATTAATGGAAATGAATCTATACATGTTTTTATCACAATGTTTTTGTATCTTGAAATATTTTTGTAGTGTAAGACAACCATTAGCATGAGAGAGCTATTCTATTGGATACTTGCACCACTATGTGCTACGGTATGTTCCTTATAATTGTTATAGTTCAAAAATACATAAATGTTATTTTCACTATAAGCAAAGATTTTAAACTACTAAATAAATGTTAAATTTGATACAAAGTTCACAATATTTCTAACGAAGGAAAAAAATAAGGATATAACAATATGTGTTACAATAATTTCATATATGAAACAACCAAAGATAAAACAATAGAACAATGACACTTAATTAATAGATAACAAAATATAACAAAACAAAAATGGTCCAACAATGAATAGATTCACAAAAATTGTTAGAGAACCCTACAAAAGCAATATTTGTTGTCCTCAGATATCATGACAATCAACTTATATCATATTTGATATTTTACAAATTCATACACTACAAATATTTTTATAATATTCACATTTTGATCTCAAAGAGATACAGATTTCAAAAAGAGACAACATTCAAAAATGTTAGGTAACCAATCTTGTACTACAATTTAGAAATGTAGGGCTAAGAGGACAATGCATTTTCCCCAAAAAGACCTAAAAAATGTCAACCAACATTACTATTTGAATATATACATATGTATTACATATGACCAAGAAGACAATGCCTTTAGCTAGTCTAAGCTTTAGAACATGTCAATTGATAAAGTAAATTTTGTAAAGAATTTTTTTTTTTAAAAGATTGAAGTAAAAAATATTAATAAGTCAATGTTGTTAAAAAGGAAAAAAAATGGTAGTAAACATATATTAATTATTAATTGGTACTTCTATTAAATTTTAAAAATGTGCACAATTGAATAACTAAATTAAAATTAAGACTTTTGTATTTGATTAGCTTTTCTCTCAAATTAAGTGCATAAGATATTAATTTTATTGTAAAAGATACTACAAAATGAAATTGATTTAATCATATAACATTTTTTAAAATGAGATTTATTTATTTATTTAATAGTATTACTAAGATTACATGTAAAATAATAATTATTTGAACCCATTTGAAAAATTCAAATTTGATTGAAAATAACTCAAAAATTAACAAAACATAGATAAACTGCATTCTAATGTTGATCAATCCAAGTCTGATCTCCCTTCATGATCGTCATCAATGGATCAATGATCTCATAATAGCCTACAATGAAACCTCTACAATAGCTAACTAATCTAAGCAATCATCACACATCTTGAACATCTCTGATTTGTTCATGAATCTTTGGCCCTTCCACTAAATCTACTCAGATCTGACTCTGATCAGGAAGCAACAAATCATCCCCATAAATCAACCCATGTGCACTACTCAAGATCTAAGTGCTCATCACCATCTCTGAAATCAATGCAAAAATGCAATGATCCATTATGCTTGTGCTTCGTCACGATCAAGGCAATATGTCATCTTGCTGGAAAGACTTCATCCTCTACAAGACTCCAAGTGTTCAATTCTTTAACTGAATCACCATCATGCACTATTGGAACCATGTATGCTTTCCTCAGATCCAAAATCATAATGCAATTCAAGTAAGGAAAAATAACCACCTCATCTCACTTCAAGAAGTCTTGACCCAAAACCAAGTCATACTGATCCATCTCGATGGCTACCAAGTCGAAAGGTCCCTGCCATGAACCCAATCGCATAACTGTGTTACAAATCTCACCACATACCCATTGTGAAGGCATATCCAAGGCCTTGTAATCGTGATCTCCATCATAAGAAAAGATCTCCACTACAACCTTTTTCCCTTGTGTCCCACCTTGCAACAATTCATGATGAAGAGATTGTCCTACCTTCAAGAATTTGACCTCCTCGTACAATGCTTCCAACTACTCAGCCAACCTCGACATCTCATCAGTCATCTACTCTTCAAGGTTCAAACCTTCCAAGACATTAACTTTTTCACTTAAAAATTTGTGTTTGATTCTTTTACTTGAAACTATTGTATTTATTACATGCATGAAAATGAATTTGTTATCTATAGTTGAAAATAATTCAAAAAATAACAACAAAGATAAATTTGGAATTAATATTTTCACTTAAGGTTTTTCTATTATATTTTTTTCTATTAATTATCATTAACTAAATAGAACAACTAGAATAGTATCAGTTAGCTATTGTACAAATAAGCATGTAACCTTGAGAGTTTATTACATCATGTGGCGCATATAACCATATCTAATATAGTAACAAAAAATGACCATGTATAAGAATCTAAAGCATCACACAAGAGAAACATATGAGGCCCAAGCCCCTAATATTTGATCTCCATCCCTATGGGGTACCCAAGCTATCCACCCTAGCACACCCTCCTGCCATCTAAGGATCTTGTCATCACTAATAAATTTTCCATAAAGATGAATGACTAGATTTGCAACTCGAACCACTAATAGAGGAGAAACAACTAAAGGAGTAGCCTTATCGGGAGTGTCAATCTTAGGTTCTCTATCCTTCTTCTGCACTTCTAGGTAAGCCATTAATTTCCTTAAGGCATCTTCAAATGGGGTATGCTCTTCGATCTTCTTGTTCCAAGTATATCCATGTGATAGTTCCCCTTTGTCCAACTGCACAACCCCATCTTTTCGTAGATCATCATGACAAATGAGTCTCCAAAGAGACTTTGTAAGGTGACTACTCTTATTACCAAAAATACTCCCATTCCTTAATTTCCATATAAGCCATTGTATTTCAACAGAAAAACTAGAGAAAAAAAGATTGCATTCTTTCTTAAAACCACAAATGTGACCATTAACAACATTAGAAACTGAAATAATGCTATTAAATACAATACCAAATGGTGCCCAAACTTCCCTGGAAAAGAGATAATTAAAAAATACATGATAAATAGACTCATGTAACTTGCATTAGTTTCAAATACTAGGTTCCCCATTAGGCATTTTGGTAGGCAACTTTTGCAAGAGGAAGTGCCATAGGAAGCATTTTTTTTAGGCTCTAAAGGTTTGGACCTGATACTCTCAAATATTTTCTTCCATGCAGACTGGTCAAAATCAAGGTTCCAAAAAGCATTGGCATGACAATAGATGGAGTCATCACAAAAGAGAAAGAAATATATATGTCTATCTTGATGTTTGGTAGAAGAGTACCTTCGGGCTATTTATAATGGGCAAACCTGCAATCATCTATTACACAACTCTTTGGGAGACCAAGGACATTACAAGTATCCCTAATTTTGGAGAAGGTTCTGAATTGGAATTGAGGGATGTGAAAAACATTTTACAATTCCTTCCAAGGTTTTAATTTCCCTACTGCTAAGATATCAGTTAGCCTCTTCATACCTTTAGAGGCCCATACTCTGGAAAAATACCCTTGAACAAGAGCTAAATGCCTTCTTTTATGTTTGAGGTTCGACCAAATTAACCTCTCACCACATATATCTTTTTTATTTGTGATAGTTCCACTGTTAGAGGTAAGATGTCTCACATTCTCCCACCCCTTCCAGATGGATCTGAAAACACATGAGCCCTTAAATTTAATGTCCTAGTCTCCTACAAGAAAATCATTAAGGTTTAGTTCCTTCCATGGGGCTGCCTTCACTAGGACACCTTTATTGATGTTGTGTCTCACCAGAACTTTCCAAGGCTCATCTCCAACCATGTCCTTGTAGACCCATTTGGAGGATAAAGTCATCCCTTGCATTCTTAAGTCTTTTAGCCCCAAACTCCCCAGTGTTAACTCACCACTTCCAATTCACCATGTGATGCTTCCTATTGCCTTTTATATAATACCAAAGGTAGTTCCTTATCTTCTTTTGGATGAAGTTGAACTGGCATTAGTTATCTAGGATGAGGAGAAATAGATCGAGTAGGAGGACAAAATCTTTTGACAAAATTGTAGCCTATCGGCGAGGGATAGATATTGGTTATCCCACTTTCTAATATTTCTAATAATATTATCATTCATCCATTCCCACATATTTTTAAGGTTATAACTGATATAAAATGGGATACCTAAGTATCTAACTTGGTGGCTTTTCCCTCCCCAAGACAAAGATAATGTACTTAGCTAATGTGGTGGAAGTTCTTTTCATCCAAGCATAATGGATTTTCTTAGGAATACCTTGCTACCTAAAGCATCAAAACAAATATCTAACTTCTTCATGAGGGTTGTGACATTACCCTCTTCTAATTTTAACAAGATTATTGTATCATCAACAAACTGGACATTAGAAAGCTCATCACCATTGGGAAGAAAGACTCCCTCAACTTTAGTAGATAATTGGTTATCTCTGAGTAGATAATACAAAGCATCAGCAGAAATGACAAAGAGGGTAGGGGCTAGAGAATAACCTTTTTTGATAGACCTAGATCCATTCACCTCAACCCATGCTTTTGCATCCTTCATTAAGACTAGCACCATCTGTATGAACTCTAATGAGAATCCTAAACTATCTAGCATCATGTATATGAATCCCCACTCAATTTTGGCATATGTCTTTGTATAATCAATCAATAAAGTACACACATTTTGTCTAGATTCTTTGGCCCAATCCATGGCCTCCCAACATGATATTAAATTTTCCAGGATATACCTACCTTTGAAAAATATGGTTTGAGTCATACTCACCACCTTCGATAGCACAACAACTAGCCTCCTTGCCATAAAAATTTCTAGGATCTTATAGGAAACATTGAGGAGGATGATAGGCCTCCGATTCTTCACCAATGATCTATCCCCATCCTTAGGGATAAGCTTGATAATCCCATTGTTAATATCATCTCCTAGAGAACCCACAAAAATAGCCTCATTATATACTTCAAGAAGTTCCTCACATATCCTGTTCACATTCTATTTGTAGAATTATGTTTGGATCCCATTTGACCTAGGAGTTGTTGATCCAATTTCTTGTCGTGCCACAAATATTAAGAGTCTCCCATATCCTGTTCCGACCTGAAGAAATAGGGTTCAAATCATGGTTAGGGTTTGAAATTTTTTTTGTCTAAGTCCTTAAACCCTCCTACGTTCTATTTTTGTGTTACCTTTTTGGATCACTTAACCGATTTTAAATCGCATGTCTCAAGTTATCGTCAAGTGGGGCTATGTTATTAAGTCTTTATCTAGAGGGCCCAGTTTAAATTTTTCCTTAAGTTCCTTATTCCCCAACAAATTATTTTCCTAAGTCTCAGCCTTGTCAAACCTTGTCAGTTCTTTTTTAATCTAACGACAGGCGTGATGCCTTGATCCAAAGTTGGGAAGTCTTTATCTATCATGGGATCACACCTGTGTGACACCTGGTGGATGGTGGGACTGAGACCAAAGCTCAAGCAAAAGATAAAGGATGGTCACATCCACTGATGATTCTATCAGGCATTTAAAAGCATCAGCAAAGACAATTATCAAGTGCTATGATCCCCAACTGAAGCTTTGAGATATCTTGTGGAGATAAAAGCTATTGAAGGAAAACATAGATCAGTACAAAACATTTTTGTGCATCCTGATTGTCAATAAAGTTATTGGAGAGACTTGCGGTGATATTTTTATCGTGATTGGTGGGTCTAATGTTAGAGCTTTGGGCAGAGATTAAAGAAAAGTCAGATCAAGATTAATCCAACAGTTGGTGTGTTTCCTGGATGAGAAATAGCTCAAAGGTTAGTGATCATGAGATCATGCCTTGCTGCCATGTATCCTTGGTGATGTCATGTTCCTAGACCCAGAGTATTAAAGGTTGTGCAAATTAAATATGATCGTGTGGTAGGCGTAATGCCTCAAATAGAAAGTGCTTGATGGTTAGTGATCATGGGATCATGCATGTCATCTGATCTTCCATTAGGGGAAAGTAACGTCAGCGGTCAGAGGATAAAGTAAGGTAATGTTATGTCAGATCTTTCTTGATCGCACGATGGTCATAATGCCTTGAATAGAAGATGCATGTTTCTTAGTGATTGTGGGATCATGCCCATCGTCTGATGGAGATTTTAAAGGTGGGTCCTCATTGCTAGGTATTGATGACTTATTTTCTCCTGATTGGTTAGTTTCTCAGTGCATTGAAGGATGAGGTGGCAAACAAAGTAAAGTTTAATTAGTAGATCATTTGCCCAATTTTTGTGAACTGTACGATCTATCAAGAAGACTTTGCATCAATGACCATATTTTAAACTTCGACATTTCCCATTATTATTTTAATATTTTATTTTTGTGAAGGATTTTAAGTAGGGTTGGTGAGGCCAAAGCATGTGAAAATTGATTGAACCATGCAGATTGGATTTTTTCCTTGATCTTATCCGATCTAATAGAGTATAAAGGATGAACTACAAACTAGTAAGGGTGAATTAATGCAAAGGTGGCCGATCTACCAGTTTTAATTTTGATAAGCTGCCAAATAGGATTTTTAAAGTGACACTCTGCTAGGTGAAGGTGTTCATGGCGTGGAGAAGTGGGTGAAATAGTCCTGCTATTTATTTTGTAGTCAAAGGCACGAAGGGTTTCAATGATGAATCTCCTTTCCTTGTGGCTTACCAGTTAGAGTTTTTCCTGAATTGAAGATCAGATTTTATCCGATAGCTCTAGGTTTTATGGCATGTCTTTTCTATAGTTATTGGATCTGTAGCTAGTTGTTGAAGTAACTATTATGTTGCCCTAATTTTTCCCTAAATGATCCCAAGCTTGCAGCAAACCTTGTTCTTATAAAAGGATTCACAAGGTCATTTAGGAGGGTCTTTTTCTGGAGAAGTTTTCTTCTTTTGTTGAAAAAATTGGCTGGAAAGCTAAGTACAGTCCTATTCTCAGATTGTGTGGCTATTGTTTGATGAAATTGTGTTCTTCTTGAATATATTTTGAATCTTGGCATGTTATTGAAGGTGTTGTTTTTAATCCATTTTTTGTGTTTTATTTTTCTCATGAGTTTCTTTAAGTTTCTTGTGAACTAGGATTTGTAAGGCACTTCATGTTCACTAATCTATAAGGCAGATTGTGAGATAGTTACAGGCTTCTTTCAATGAAAGTATAAGTCCTAGGGATTATTTTTGAGGGTTTGGAGAGGTTTATAAATTTGATGACCTTATACTGAATTGTTGGAAGTTCTATGTAAGGCATAGATCACTTTCATGGGTTTTTTCTTTCCTTTCATTGATATCTTATAGTGGATGTGTACTCATATAGACTCTATGCCCTTGGATAATAGCACTAGTCAAAGACAAAAAAATCCCTAAAAATCATTCAAAATCTTTAATTTATATTTTTTGGTAAATGTTCAAATTTGTGTTTCAAGACACCTATCCACTGCATGGTTTGCTAAAGTTTGGTAAACCAAGAAGGTACACCCACTTGATTTTGTGGAGCTTGAAGTCGAAAGAGGATTCCCATTCTCAACAATATTGTTCTTTTCCTAGTAGATTTGGAATTGGGTACAAAGATTCAAAGGCATTAATTGCCAAATAGTGATCTACAATAAAAAGTGACAACAAAAATTGGCAACTCTGTCGAGGAAGTGTTATACTTTTGTTGAAATTATCCAGTGAGTTTTGTGAAAGATCCTTTTTTCTAGTCTAGTTTACTCAATTTTGTTATTGATAACATTTTTTCCTAGAGGGTGGTGACTCTGAGAGGTTTCAAAACTAGTAATTTATACTTTATTTAAAATGACTGACAAAAGAAGGAATACTAGGTCTTACCTAAAAACACACCCAGAGGTTGTGTTAGAGAGTGGAGTTCCTAAGGGTAGTAGGATAAATTGGTCAAGCCAAGTTGAATCAGGTCTTGGAGTGTCTTGGAAGCCAAAGAGTAATAAGTTGACCCCAATACCTGAGAAATATTCATCTTCTTCTACTAGCTCAATTTTTGTTAGTCAACCTTTATTAGACCATATATTTGATGCCCCTGTGGGTAGACCTAAAAGTAAAGTTGTTACTCATGTCCAATAGGGGAGAGTTGACATGAATAGATTGAGAGATCGGGGTGATTGTGAAGTATCGCCAAATTTAATGGATCAACCTTGTTACCCAGTGGGTGATCAAGTATTTTAGGATTTGATAGACCTAGAGGGTGTTGCAAATTCTAATGCTTCACAATATGATGTTGTGATTCTCAGGGAAGAAGTACTGGCCTTGAGAAAAAGAGAAAGAGAACAAATATTACAAGTGGAGAACAAGCAAAAAGAAAGAGAGAAGGAAATTTGTGAATTTTTTATTGAAAGGATAGACTCTTAAGGGTCACTTCACAACATGAGGCAAATGATAAAGCCTTAAATGAAAGGGGAAAAGGCCTAAATAAGGATATCTTTGGTGACATGAATGCACTAAGAGAAAGTTCATATCAAGATGAATCTTAGCTAAGGGGAGATGAATTTGAGGGTGAAGGCCCTGTAATCAGATAGTTACAAAGTTGGGAGGTTGAAAGGCCTGCTAAGTTACAACAAAACACTAATAAGGCAAGTGTGGCTATCAAAGAAAAGGGAAAATAAAAGTTGTTTGATATACATATTGAAGAGCCAAGACCTAAAGATAGTTTTCATAGTGGAATGGCACAGTTAGATCAAGAGTTGGAGAAAGCAAGGAAGGCTAAAGAAGACCTTGCTAAATAGTTGGAGAAGGAAGAATTAGAAGCTGCGGCTGCAAAAATGAAAAGAAAAATAGCTTTCCTTGGTCATTTTGCAAATAATACTGCAGTAACCAATAACACACAAACTACAACTGGATTGTTATTAGGATCACAAAGAGATGATCCTAGTTAGGGTCCCCAAGTTATGGGTCTAATGCAATATTTAATGGAAAATGTTGCTAGCCAAAATCTCCAAACCTCTAGCCCAACCCAAGTCTTTGTTGCTCATATGGCCGGTGGTGTGGTTAGAAATGTGACAAATCAGGAAGCTGCAATTGAAACTAGTGGTTCTCAATCTGCTAGAAAATTTCAAAGGAGACCTATCCATTTAGATAGTTATCATCATTTATTCTTTGATGGGATTCATGGCCAACCAAATGTCATCCCTAATGAGGTAAGAGACAAGATCCCTAAATTTTGTGGAAATAATGTTATTTCTTGTAAAGAGAACCTTAAGACTTTCACTAATAAGATGAATGACTTTGAGATTGAGTATTAATATGTGGTAATGAAACTATTTGTTCAATCTATGAATGGAGATGCTAGAGACTGGTGTAGAGGATTGCCTAAAAATAGTATCACATCTTGGGATGAATTTGTCAGATGTTTTAAGGAGAAATATGGTGAACATGTCAACTCAAGCTTTATGCTTAATGAGTTTAATAATATCAAGAAATTTCCAAATGAAAGTGTGGTAGATTTCAATAATAGGTTCCAAAAGGCCATGAACAAACTTTTCTAGGTCTTAAGATTAGATGAGGAAGTGTTTTTAACAACCTATTTCAATGCCATTGATGGAAATTTGTCATACCTTTTAAGAGATAAAAATCCAAGAACCCTGAGGGAAGCCTTCAAAATGGCTATAAATATTGAGAGTAATAGGAAAGCCTCAGGGAAGGTATTCAAGGGAGAGGATGGAAGATTGTGGAAAGACACAAAATGCCAGGCAAGCAGGCCAAACAAGGAGGAAGATAAAGTTGAAAAATTAATGCATTTTGTAAAAGACTTCCAAATCTGTGAGATATGCCTTATAAAACAAACTGGAAGGATGGTAAGCCTGTTCCTGAAAACCAAGATAACCAAAGGATTAGGGAGACCCCTGATCCTTTGAAGAAAAATAATGCTCACAATGTAGAGAAAACTCCTTGGTGTGTTGCTTGTAATATGCCCCATTCTTCTTTCCAATGTGTAGTAGCCCAAGCATTAGTAGAACAGATGGATGATTTTAGTGAACCAGTGAACTCAGAACATGAAAAGCCTACTGTTAATATGTTCACTATTAAAAGGGATAATAATATGTTCTTTTCTGATGAGGAGGAACCAGTTGCAGATGTGAACATTCAGTCAAATGAATATCAAGGATATCATTAGTAGGTTCTTTCTGATTTAGAAGATGATATTAATTATGTATCATATTATACAATAAATATGAAGAATGATACAATGCATCCTCATTTCAGCTTGCCTAGTGAAGAAGAAAAAAGATCCCTTACTATGGCAATAATTAACCAAGCTACGAGTGCTTATGACCTAAGGAGTAGAAGGGTAGAGCCAAATCAGGGTAAACCAACATTTGTGTTTATCAAGGAGGATGTTTTCAAGATTGTTGATGGTGCTCCGAGTAAAGGAAAAGACAAGAAAGAAAATAAAAGGATAGTTTCATCTTCTCCTCAGTAGGAGAAGAAAGAAGAAAAATTTGACCGACAAGATGTGTTGGATAAGGGAACAAAAGGTAAGAACATTATAGATGCTTTATCAAATTTTTCTAGTTTTAATATGAAGCATGCTCTTACCCAAATGAAAGTTCCAGTCCCTTTGATAGAGATTTTGAGAATTAGGGAGCATAGAGAGGCAACCTTGTCATTATTGATAGACATTGCAGGTTCCCCTTTTGATAATAAAAAGGAAAACAAAGAAAAGAAGAATAAATATGACCAAAATGCCCCTATTATATATGTGGGGAATGTGATTACTAGAGATCCTTAACATATTGATCCTTTCTATGTGACTCTCCTTATAAACAACAAGCTTGTGAAGAATTGCATGATAGACTCTGGTGTAGCAGAAAATGTGATGCCTTATGCAGTTATGAAGGTATTAGGAATGGAAGTTGATACTTCTTTTGGCTTTGTTATGCTATGGATAATAGGGAGGTCCCTGTGATTGGTACCCTAAAGGGGGTAGAAATCAAAATTATTGCATTCTCTGAGGCCATTTACGAGATGGATGTTGTTGTTGTAGATACACAACCACATTATGGCATGTTGTTGTCTAGACAATGGGCTGCAGTAGTTGGAGGTCATCTACAATTGGATCTATCATATACAATAATCACAATCAATGGGAAGGAAGTAAAATTCTACAAGGAACCTAGAGCACCTGTAATGGTTGAAAAGGTGCAAGGTAATATGCTCAACTGTTATGTTAATGTTGACATGGAAAATTTTAGAGTTGAGAAGATCCTCCCACAATACAAAAATATTGATCCAATGGTGGAGGATCTGAAGTCATAATAATTTGGTCTGTGGAAAATGTACTTTGATGGAGCATGCTCAAAAGAAGGATCGGGAGTTTGTGTCCTATTTATTTCTCCATCAGGTATGACCTTCAAGTACTCCTTCCTAATGGATTTTTATTGCACAAACAATATTGTCGAGTATGAGGCTTTACTTTTAGGTTTAGACATTGCAACTAGACATGGTGTAAAGTTCTTAAAAGTCTTTGGTGACTCTGAGCTAGTGGTTGCAAGGGTCAAATCTCAATATGTTGTAAGAAATGATAGATTGAAACTATATAAGCATGTTTTTTGGGATCAAATTGAATTGTTTGATGCCTTCAACAGCAAATGTATAGAGAGGTCAAAAAATATTATGGCAGATTTCTTAGTAAATGTTTCTTTGAAGAGTGACGAATTGACCTTATGTGGAGTGTCCATTTTGGAGGTTAAGTCTAGGCCATATGTACCAAATAATGTTTATAATTGGCAAGTCTTTGAGAATGATCAGGATATACTCAAGTTTATCCAGTGGCTTGATCATTATGAAGGTCAAAATGTTGATTGCAATGCTCTAGTTGAGATAATAAATGGAAAAGACACTATTTTTGAGAAGGAGGTTGTGTATTTGAGTTCTAATCAAATCCCTAAAGGACTTGTTGAGCTGGAAGCATTTTTCACCAATCAAAATGATTATTTGAAGAAATCTAATGCTAAGATTGAGGATCTAGAGGAGGTCAATTTAGAATCAGAGTCTTCACTGCATATAGTATATACTAGAAGAAGGTTAGACTCCCATGTTAGAAAAAATTTGATAAAATTATGAAGGAAGCACAAGCATGTATTTTCTTGGTCATATGATGACCAAAAGGCTTATAGGGAAGACTTGTTCCAACATGAGATCCCATTGAAATCAGATGCTAAGCCTTTTAGATAAAAGAAAAGGTTGATTAGTCCATTATTAGCCCCTAATATGCAACAAAAATTGATAAAAATGAGAGATGCTAGTATAATCCAACTGATTAGGAATTCAGCATGGGTTTCTAATTTGGTCCCAGTCAAGAAAAAAAATGGTGACATAAGGCTTTGTGTTGATTTTAGAAATTTGAATGTAGCATCTTTGAAAGATAATTAATCTCTGCCTAATATGGAGGTTATGTTGCATAAGGTTACTGGTTGTGATCTATTGTTAATGATGGATGGATTCTCAGGATATGAGCAAGTGTTAGTGAATGAATCAGAGTAGTTCAAAACTATATTTACCACTCCATGGGGGACTTATGTTTATGTGAGAATGCCATTTGGTCTCATGAATGCTAGAGCAACATTTCAGAGAGCTATGGATGTTGTATTTAAAGAATTTATTGATATATTCATGGTGGTTTATCAAGATGACCTAATTGTGCATTCCAAGAAGGCAGGAGACCATTGTGGTCATTTGGAAAATATTTTCAATAAGGCCTTGGAGTATGGTGTTTCCCTAAACCCTAAAAAGTGCTAATTTGTAGTAGAAGATGGAAAGTTACTAGGGCACATTGTGTCAAAAGGAGTCAGGATTGATCTAGAAAGAGTAGAGGCTATCCAAAGGGTCACTGCTCCAAAAAATGTTAAAGGAGTGCAATCTTTCTTAGGAAAGATTAATTTTGTGAGAAGATTCATTAAGAAGTTTGCAGAGGTTGTCAAGCCAATAGTAAAGCTATTAAAGAAAAGTGTAAAGTTTGAATGGAATGAAGAGGCCCAAGTAGCATTTGAAAAGATAAAAATGACAATTTAGGAAGCCCATGTCTTGCGATCTCCAAATTATGATAGGCCTTTCTCTTTATTTTATTTTGCATCATTCCATACAATTGTAGCCATCCTATTGCAAATGGATGAAGAGGGATATGAACACCCAATTGCATTTTTTAGTAAATCCCTACAAGAAGCTGAGTTAAATTATGAAATAATGGAGAAGTAGGCATATGCATTGGTTAAAGAAGTCAAAGCATTCAGACCTTATTTAGTATGTGCCAAGGTGATAGCATATGTGCCACATGCAATGGTCAAGGATATTCTAACCCAGTTAGAGGTTACTACTAAAAGATGTAAGTGGATCAATAGAGTTCAAGAATTTTATTTAGAGATCCATATTACAAAGTTGATAAGAGAAGTAGGCTTATCTAAGCTTATGACAGAGGAAAATATAGATGTTGTCCAGGTAAATAATGTTGGAGTACAGGATAAATTGATTACTAGCATTGAGATGCAGCCCTGGTATTCTGATATTACCTATTTCATAAAAAATGCCAAGTTCCCTAAGAACATGAATGATAATCAAAGAAGGAATCTCAGGTTACATACACAAAGATACACACTAATACAGGGTGATTTGTATTGGAAGGATAGATATGGTGTATTGTTGCTATGTTTAGATGAATGGAAAGCTGGTAAAGTCTTGAAGGAAGTGCATGTTGGTATTTGTGGAGGGCACTATTCTGCAAGGAAAACTACTCATAAGATCCTAAGGGCTGGTTATTATTGGCCCTATTTGTTTAAAGACATTTTCAAGTTTGTGCAAAGGTGTGAGTCTTGTCAGAAGTTCTCTTCCAAGTTGAAATATTCAGGTGCTCTATTGCTGAATCCAGTAAAGGCTATGGAACCTTTTTCTATGTGGGGGTTGGATTTCATTGGTGAGATCATAGAGAAATCAAGTGGTGGTCACAGTTGGATTTTGGTGGCTACAGATTACTTTACAAAGTGGGTTGAGGCAATTCCTACTAAAAAGGCAACTAGCAAGGTTGTAATTGATTTCCTAGTGGATAATATACTTACTAGATTTGGTGTGCCAGTCAAGTTGATTATGGATAATGCTATGTGCTTTAGATCTTAGGAATTTAAACATTTTTGTGATGATAATGGGATTTTTGTGTCTTACTCCTCTCCTTATCATCCACAAAGCAATGGACAGGCATAATCTAGCAATAAGAGTATCCTGCAAATTTTGAAGAAGACTCTCGAACGTAACAAGAGGGCTTGGCATTCGAAGTTAAAGTTATCTCTACGGGCTGATAAAATTACTGAGAAGAGAGCTACTAGAAATTCCCCTTTGAATTATTATATGGTCTTTATGCCAAGTTGTCATTAAACAATTTTCTTCCTGTGTACAAATTTATCAATGAGCAAGATCTAGAAATAACTGATGCTATGCAAGAAATGATGGTATAGATTATGGAATTAGAGGAAATTAGAAGAGAATAAAAAAAGAGAAACTTGAAGGCTTAGCAAAAAATGAAGTATTTATTTGATAAAAGGGCTAATAACAGAAAATTTCATCCTAGTGATATGGTGCTTCAATGGAATGCAAGGGCTGAAGATAAGGGAAAACACAAGAAATCTAAATCCTTATGATTAGGACCTTACATAATTCATCAAATACATGGTAAGGATTCATATTTCTTAAGGAATTTGGATAATCATATCCAAGAGTTTCCAGTGCATAGACAATTCCTAAAAACTTTCTTTAGTTAAGTTTCTTTTCCACGCACACTAGTTTTGAGGTGTGTTTACTTTAAGTGTGTTTTAGATTAGTTTCCTTTTTTTAAGTTGTCTACATCCCAGAGTGTTGGTTTCTTGTGTTGAACTTCCATTCAAGCATCCTCAGTCATAGCCAATGTTCATCTAATTTCCTTTCATGCCCAAAATTTGAAGAGTCTCCGATATCCTATTCCAAGGTGAAGAAATAGGGTTCAAATCATGGTTAGGATTTTAAAACAAATTTTTCTAAGTCCTTAAACCCTCCTACATTCTATTTTTGTGTTACATTTTTGGATCACTTAACCGGTTTTAAATCACATGTCTTAAGTCATCATCGAGCGGGGCCATGTTATTAAGTCTTTACCTAGCGGGCCCAGTTTTAATTTTTCCCTAAGTTCCTTAGTCCCTGAAAAATTATTTTCCTAAATCTCAACCTTATTAAAGCTTGTCAAATCTTTTTTAATCTAATGGCAGGTGTGATGCCTTGATCCAAAGTCGTGAAGTCTTTATCAATTGTGGGATCACGCATGTGTGACACCTGGTGGATGGTGGGACCGAGGTCAAAGCTCAAGAAAAAGATAAAGGATGGTCACATCCACTGATGATTCTATTGGGTATTTAAAAGCATTGACAAAGACAATTATCAAGCACTCTAATCCATGATTGAAGCTTCAGGATATCTTGTGGCGATAAAATATATCGGAGGAAAATAGAGATCGGTAATTTTGTGCATCCTAATCACCGATAAAGTTCTTGGAGAGGCTTGTGGTGATAGTTTCATCATGTTTGGTGGGTCTGATGTCAGAGCTTTTGGTAGAGATTAAAGAATAGTCAGATCAATATTGAGCCAATGGTTGGCATGTTTCCTGGGTGAGAAACAACTTGAAGTTTAGTGATCACAGGATCACACCTTACTGCCATGTATCCTTGGTGATGTCATGTTCCTGGACCTAAAATATTAAAGGTTGTGCAGATTAAAGATGATCATGTGATAGGCATAATGCCTCAAACAGAAAGTGCTTGATGGTTAGTGATCGCGGGATCACGTGTGTCGTCCAATATTCCATTAGTGAAAAGTGATGTCAGCAGCCAAAGGATAAAGTAAGGTAATGTTCGGTCAGGTCTTTCTTGATCAGATGACGGTCACAATGCCTTGAATAAAAGATGTAGATTTATTAGTGATCACGGGATTACGCTCACCATCTGATGGAGATTTTAAAGGTGGGTCCTCATTTCTAGGTATTGATGAGTTGTTTTCTCCTAATTGGTTAGTTTCTCAGCGCATTGAAGGATGAGGTGGAAAACAAATTAAAGTTTAATTAGTAGATCGTTTGCCTAATTTTTGTGAACCACATAATCTATCAAGAAGACTTTGCATCAATGACCATGTTTTAAACTTTGACATTTCCCGTTATTATTTGAATATCTAAAATTTTGTGAAGGGTTTTTAGCAAGGTTGGTGAGGCCAAAGCAAGTGAAAAATAATTGAACCATGCTAATCAAATTTTTGCCTTGATCTGATCTGATCTAACAGAGTATAAAGGAATTAATGCAAAGGTGGTCAATCTACCAATTTTAATTTTGATGAGCTGCCAAACAGGATTTTAAAGTGACACTTTGTTGGGTGAAGGTGTTCATGTCATGGAGAAGTAGGTGAAATATTCCTGCTATTTATTTTGAAGGTGTTCATGTCATGGAGAAGATGGTTTCAATGATGAATTTCCTATCCTTTTGGCTTACCAATTAGGGTTTTTCCTGAACTGAAGATCAGATTTGATTTGATAGCTCTAGGTTTTATGGCATGTCTTTTCTATAGTTATTGGATGTGTAGCTAGTTGTTGAGGTAATTTTTATGTTGCCCTAATATTTCCCTAATATATCCCAAGATTTTAGCAATCCTTTTTCTTATAAAAGGATTCCCAAGTTCATTTAGGAGGGTCTTTTTTAGGAGAAGTGTTCTTTTGTTGAAAAAACTGGCTAGAAAGCTAAATACAGTCCTGCTCTGAGATTTTGTGGCTATTGTTTGATGAAATTGTGTCCTTCTTGAATATATTTTGAATCTTGGCATGTTATTGAAGGTATTATTTTTAATCTCTTTTTTGTGTTTGATTGTCCTCATGAGTTTCTTTAAGTTTATTGTGAACTAAGATTTGCAAGGCACTTCTTGTTCACCAATCTATAAGGCAGATTGTGAGATAGTTACAAGATACCTTCAAGGAAAGTATAAGTCCCTGGGATTATTTTTGAGGGTTTGGGGAGGTTTATGAATTTGATGACCTTATACTGAATTGTTGGAAGTTCTATGTAAGGCATAGATCACTTTCATGGGTTTTTGGTTTCCTTTCATTGATATTTTATAGTGGATGTGTACTCATCTAGACTCTGTGCCCTGGATAATAGCACTAGTCAAAGATATAAAATCCCTAAAAATAATTTCAAAATCTTTTATTTATATATTTTATTTTGTGAGTGTTTGAATCTATGTGTCAAGACACCTATCCACTGCATAGTTTGCTAAAGTTTGGTAAACCAAGAAGGTACACCTTCCTGAGTGAAGAAAAGGAGGATGGTGAGAGGGACCAAAGGCACACCCTAACCAGATCCACCTTGCAGAACAAAACATGGAAGCAATTACACAATAAGTGAGAGAGAGAATGTGGGATCACTTTCATATATTATCTTCAATTTGATTCATACATGTCAGGTTGTAAGGCCTTTCTGGTTTAGGCCAGATATTACAATCAAGTATAGAAGTCCCCAACTTGTGAGGATCTATCAACAATCTCTAATCTTCTATCTATCAAAACTGCCTCCCTAAACTCTAACCAAACAACTACATTTATACAAGAGGCTACGGAACCAAGTCGGCCTTCAGATCCACCATTAACAAAAGGGGACAATTAGATTTAGGTCCACATGCTTCCCAATGATAGGTACCAACATTAAGTATGTGACCAATAATAAATGCAAGAGTCAGCCTCAACAAGACATCAAAAGAAACTCGTCGGTAAGAAAGGATAATCAAGCACCATACAAGCATGACCAAGCACTAGGGAAATTCATCGAGCACCAGAGAGATAACTGACCAACACTAGGGAACAAAGGAAACTGAGCCACACCGAACCAACTCAGTTAAAGTAGAAACTGAGCAATACTGAAAACTACAAACATCTTTTTGGTGACACGGGATTGCTAAGGACCCGAGATGCTCCTACATCAAACACCTAGGTTATTTGAAAATGATTCTCTGAATCATTCAACAGGTATGATCCAAGCTACATCCAACTTAGATTGTGAAATCCATAAACTATCTTCAATCGGTCTATTCTTCCATTTTACCATATATTCCATATACTATTTTCCTCTTGTACTTCTACCAATTATTTGCTCCAAAATATGCTCCATTTATTCTATCTGTTTCTTAGGATAATCACTTTGCACTATCATTTCTTCATCTGACTCATGATACTCATACAAATCAGCAATGTTGAAAATAGGTGATAGATTTATGTCATCAGGTAACTCAATCTCATATGTATTTCCACTTTCACTATATTCAGTGAGTAACTTATCAATCTCTTTAGGGATACTATCCTCTATTTTCTTACTCAGTTTGTTAGGAATCATAGTGAAACATACATCATTCTTCTTCAAATCCTTAACAAACTTTCTTCCTTCCATCAAGAAAACTTTCACAGATGTGCAAACATTACTAACAGGTTCTTCAATCAAAGGTAACAAGATTTGTCTTCTTCCATCAGCCCAAATAGTATATTTATACAATCTCCCATCATATATAGGATGTCTATCATATTTCCAAGGTCTACCCAAAAAAATATGACAACAATCCATAGGCATGATATCACACAACACTTTATCATAGTACTTCCCAATTTTCAAATTCACATAACATTGTTCACTTACCAAAAGTGTATGTTCATCCTTGATCCATGAAATCTGATAGGGCTTCGGATGCTCCAATCTTTTCAACTGCAACTTTGTAACCATTTCCTCCAATGCCAGATTGTCTGAGCTACCACTGTTAATGATAACCTTCCAAACTTCATTTCACTCTAAAGTGCTCTTCTTACCATCAAGTTAATTTCCTCCTCAAATTCATTCGGTGACTCTTCTTGCACCAAAGCATTTCTACTGCTACCAACCTTCTTGCTTGCATGTGTACACTCAAAAGATCTATGTCCTTCTTCTCCACAATTGTAACAAGTTCCTCGGAAACCACCTCTGTTATAACCACCTTGGTAGTTACTGCATCTGCCTCTAGATGAACTTTCACCTTTCCACTCGGTCTTGCCTTTATCCAAATTTGTCTTTTCAGGTTCAGATCTACTATTTTCACCATGAGATCTACCTCTTCCTCTAGGAAATCTACCACCTCTACCTATTTTTCTTTTCTCATGTCTCTTGTCCAATTTCTCCTCAGCTTTCAATGCAAATTGATAAGCCTCTTCAATGTTCTCCAATTTAACCAAACCAATTTCTTCTTGGATGGAAACTCTCAAACCATTCAGGTATCTAGCAATTCTTTCCACATCATCTTCATCATGTCCAGATCTGGTATCTAATCTATAGAATTCCTTAGTATATTCCTTTATCGAGCTATCTTTCTACCTTAAAATTTGCATTCGCCTAACTAGGTTAATCTGATAATCACAAGGTAAGAACTTTCCTTTCAATTTATTCACCATTTTATTCCATACCTTGATTTTGTCTTTGCATATCCTCTTCCTATCTAGCTATAGATGTTCCCACCATAAGGATGCCTGACTTTTCAACTTTGTGCTTACAATTTTCACCTTCTTTTCCTCAGGTACATTTTCATACTCAAAGTACTTTTCCATCTCAGTGATCCAGTCCATCAATTCATCAGAATCTAATTTTACACTATACTCAGGAGGATTAAAGTGTGGTGTGGACTTTAGATTTGTCAAAGCCTTCAACAATATTTCCTCACCCTGATCCATCATCAATGCAAAATCTACATCAACTTGTTCCTCTTCAATTTCATCATCACTAACATCTTCAAGATGTCTTCCTCTTCTCTGGGCTATTTCAACAACTTCCAATCTATCAGCAAGTTGTCTCAACATGTCTGCCAATCCTAGATCTGCATCTCACCTCCCACAAACCATCTTGAAAACCCTCTATAATTGTAGGTCAGATCGCAATCTACTACCCCACAAAAAATCAACTAGGGCTTCACAAGAAGGAACCTTCAAATGAAGATTCGCAAACCTAGATCCAAATCTCACCTCACTTTGATACCACCTGACACAAATGAGGATGGGGAGAGGGACCAAAGGCACACCCTAACCAAATCCACCTTGCAGAACAACACATAGAAGCAATTACACAACAAGTGAGAGAGAGAATGCAAGATCACTTTCATATATTATCTTCAATTTGATTCATACATGCCGGGTTGTAAGGCCTTCCCGGTTTAGGATAGATATTACAATCAAGTACAAAAGTCCCCAAACATGTGAGGATCTATCAACAATCTCTAATCTTCTATCTATCAAAACTGACTCCCTAAACTCTAACCAAACAACTACATTTATACAAGAGGCTACCAAACCAATTCGGCATTCAGATCCACCATTAATGGAAGGAGACAACTAGATCTAGGTCCACATGCTTCCCAATGATAGGTACCAACATTAAATCTACAACCAATATTAAATGCAAGAGTCAGCCTCAACAAGAACTGAAAAGAAACCCATTGGTAAGAAAAGATAATCGAGTGCCAGACAAGCATGACCGAGTGCCAGGGAAATTCACTAAGCACCAGAGAGATAACCAACCAACATCAGCGAACAAAGGAAACTAAGCAACACCATACCAACTCGGTCAAAGCAGGAACCAAGCAACACTGAAAACTACAAACATCTTTTTGGTGACACAGAATTGCTAAGAACCCGAGATCCTCCTACATCACTGAGCCTGTGGAGCTCAAAGTCGAACAAGGATTCCCATCCTCGGTAAAGTTGTTCTTTTCCTGGTAGATATGGAATTAGATATAGAGATTCAAAGGAATTAATTGCCAAATAGTGATATGCAAGAAAAAGTGACAATAGGAGCCTTGTCACTAAAATATCTATTATGGCTCTTTCTATGTCCTCTATTGATAAGTTCTTTTGTAACATCTCACCATCATCAGGTGTGACCTTTGAAGGCATAATACTTATAATTTTATTTCTAGCATTCCTCATACCTTCCCCTTGATCCTCTAAAGAGAACAATTTATTTTAGAAGGAAGCAAAAGCCCCCATTATGTCTCTCTGATCTATTAGTTTGATAACTTCTTCGTATAGTTCATCAATCCTATCTCTAGCCTCCTTAATTTTTATCATTTAAAAGAAAAAGTTTGAGCCTTTGTCATCCAGGATAAAACCAATTCAACTTGGCTCTAGTGTGAGCCTCCCTGAACTCTAAAGTTTTGAATTCTCCTAAGAGAATTTTTGGCATGGGAGAGAGCCTCCAATGTCATTTGGCTAGAGGGGTCAGCTTGGAAACTTTTTTTAGTAGACACCAATTGGTTGTGTTACAGTCTCTCTCCTCTTAACATCCCTTGCTATCTGATGTAGGAGAATCCTAGGGTAGTTGGAAATCTTGTATCACCAAAAATATGTTAGTGTTTGGTTTATAGGTTTGGTAGATGTCTCAGTGGGAGACTTGGGGTTCTCGGTCACTTCAAAGTTGGTTCTCGGTTGGGACTTTATTTGGCTTCACCGATGGTTCTCGGTGGTTGTGTGTGTGTTTCTTTATCAGTTGGGCTTGGTGAATGAGTTCGGTGTTCATTTTTTGCTCGATGGTGTTCTTCACTGAATGGGTCCCAGTGTCCTGTCAATGATTGGTGTTGGTTGCTTGGTGTTCTGGCTCACCGACTAGTTTATCTAGATTCATTTGGCATGGCCAATTTATGAATTTAATTTGGGTCATATTCCTCGTGATGTGGATTGACCATTGGGCGTGTGACGAGCTATATATGGATTGGTGTTTTCTCTTATGAGGATTTAATGCTTTTTTCAAGATGACTAATGGATCACATGTTTCATGACTTTGTTTCATGAAGTCGACTGGTGTTTTTTACTTAATTCTTGTTGTAAAGCTGACTTGTGAGTGAGAAGTATATAAGGAGGGTGTGGGTAGTTGTTTAGAGGGGGAGGATGATTAGAGAGTAGTGATCAAAAGACCTGATATTGTAATAGCGGAGCTAGTGGATAAGTCTTTTGGCTTAGGAGACAAGGAGATTTATTGGTGGCTTGCGAGCACAAGTTTAGATCTTCCTTGGTGTTTCTACCAGTTCTTGTGGTTGTTGTAGATCTGGGCTAGCTAGGTGATTATTGAATCTTGTGAGATCTATGTTGTATTTGCTAATGTAATTGGCTATAACCAAGAAGGCCTTGCAACTTGACATGTTGAATGTAATACTCAGTAATTGATGAATGACAGTTAAATTTTATTTATATCTTGTTATTTCTATGTATTTTCCACTTTGTTGATATGGGTTGCAAGGTTTGGATTGTCCATTCTTGGATCCTCCATTCTTGACTATGTCAGGTGGTATCACAGCGAAGTTACATTTCATCCAAAGATTCCATTTTGTAGATCTATTTTCCTAGACTTGTGAAACCCTACCTAGTTGTTCATGCAAGGTAGGAGGTTATGATCTGAATAGAAAACAATATGGAGGTTGTCAAAAGGTGACCAGGTTTGGGGTTTTTTGTAGAGGGTTTTTGAAGATATTGGAAGATGCCTCTGAGAAGATTGGACCCTAGAGCGATCACATATCTCTGTGATGTTGTGGAAATAAAGATAGAAGAAAAGATTAGATTGGATGTCAGATTTGAAATGGCGGTGATGAATAATGAGATGGTCTCTAAGATCATGAGAGCTATAGCTATTATACCAAGGAACCTTGGGATAGAGGATGGATATGAAGAAGCTACGAAAGATTTTTAGGCTGTTGGATCTAGTGGAGAAGATAGAGCTGATCGAATGGATAGACCTCTGGAAGATAGAGCTGATCGGTTGGAGAGATCTATGGCTCAGTTGAGTACAAGTCATCGAATGGAGGTTTCTAATTTCTTAGGAACATTGAAACCTGAGGAATTGATTAATTGGATCGATGAGTTGGAAGATTACTTTGAGCTAGAAGACATTGGAGATCCTTTTAGAGTGAGGCTAGCATAGACTAAATTGAAAGGACATGTGTGTTTTATGGTGGA
Source organism: Chamaecyparis obtusa (assembly GCA_027943335.1). NCBI lineage: Eukaryota > Viridiplantae > Streptophyta > Pinopsida > Cupressales > Cupressaceae > Chamaecyparis > Chamaecyparis obtusa. Next base: position 3,611,318 of record BSBK01000685.1, on the reverse strand, counting down.
AAGAATTGTAGAGATGTAGAGAAGAAGGGGAGATGAAGATCACTTGGTGGAGGTTGATGGTGGAAAAAAAAAAGACAGTTCATTCTTGCTAACTATGAACTTGATTTATTCAAGAAGTTACAAAACCTAAATCAGAAGGAGATGACTTTGAAAGACTATACCGAGGAGTTTTACAAGTTGACTATTCTTTCTAGACATAGAGAACTTGGAAAAGAAAAGGTAGCTCGGTATGTTAATGGCCTGAGATTCAATATTCAGGATGAAATTGGTATGTTGAAGGTTGATTTAGTTGAGGATGCTTACCAATATGCCTTGAAGGTGGAAGATAAGCTAAAAAGAAGACATCTTAGTAATTCTTGAGGAAAGTAAAAACAAGAGTAGTCGGGAAAGGATAAACTGATAGTTGAGGATGGATAGAAATCTATTGAACATGGGAGAAGAATAGGAAGATTTGGATTCAAAGGTACTTGTTATAATTGTGGAGAAAGACATAGGTCTTTTGAGTGTACACATGTAGATAGGAAGCTCAGTAGTAGCAGGAATGTTGTGGTGAATGAAGAAGTATTGAATGAGCCTAAAAAGGAAGAGAGCTTTTTGGTTCGGAGAACATTTCTTGGTAAGAAGATGATGAAGGAACCTTGTCAAAGGAGGAATTTATTCAGAACTCGATGTAAGTCTCTTGGTAAGATTTGTAATGTGATTGTGGATAGTGGTAGTATTGGTAACCTTGTTGCTGAGGAGATGGTTCAAAAACTTGGTTTGAAGAGGATGAGACATCCTTGTCCTTATAAGATCAATTGGGTACAATATGAACATGTCTTGGAGGTAAGGAACAATGTTATGTTTATTTTTTAGATTGGGCAGTATGTAGATCAAGTGTTATGTGATATTGTGGACATGAGTTCTTGTCAAATATTGCTTGGTAGACCTTGGCAATATGATTGTAGGGTTGTACATGATTGTGTCAAGAATGTATTCACTATTGTGAAGTATGGCAAGAGGTTTTCCCTAATTCTTTTGTATAATATGAAACTCGGTGGATTGAACCTGAGCTTTAGTAGAAGGATTAAGTTGAAGGATTCTGAAAGTGTTAGAGATCAGCAAGGAAGACAAACTTGTAGCTTGTCGAGGAAGGACTTATGAAGGTAGAGAAAACATAAGTGGATCAGAGGAAAGAGTACATCAGTTGAGGACTTGTATGTTAAGAATCAATTCAAGAATTATGTGTTGAATCTTGAAAGATGTTCATTGATCTTCTGAGAACATATTTTTCACACCCGAGGTCTCTGATGTAGGAGCATCATGGGGTAGTTGGAAATCATGTATCACCAAAAATATGTTAGTGTTTGGTTTATGGTTTTGGTAGATGTCTCGGTGGGAGACTTGAGGTTCTCGGTCACTTCAAAGTTGATTCTCTATTGGGAGTCTATTTTGCTTCACTAATGGTGCTCGATGGATGTGCATGTGTTGCTTTTCCAGTTGGGCTTGGTGGATAAGTTTGGTGTTTGGTGCACTTCTTGATGGTGTTCTTCACCGAATGGGTCTCGGTGTCCTGTCACCGACTAGTGTTGGTTTCTCGATGTTCCGGATCACTAACTAGTTTATCTAGATTTATTTGGCATGGCCGACTTATGCATTTAATTTGGGTCACATTCCTCATGATGTGGATTGACCATTGGGTATGTGAGGAGCTAAATCTAGATTGGTTCTTTCTCTTATAAGGATTTAATGTTTGTTTCAAGCCAACTGATGGATCACACATTTCATGAATTTGTTTCATCAAGCCAATTGATGTTTGGTATTTAATTCTTGTTGTAAAGCCAACTTGTGGCTAAGTAGTATATAAGGAGGGTGTGGGTAGTTGTTTAGAGGGGGAGGATGATCATAGAGTAGTGATCAAAAGATCTGATATTGTAATAGCGGAGCTAGTGGCTAAGTGTTTTGTCTTAGGAGACAAGGAGATTGCTTGGTGGCTTACGAACAAAAGTTTAGATCTACCTTGGTGTTTCTGCCAGTTCTTGTGGTTGTTGCAGATTTGGGCTAGCTAGTTCATTGTTGAATCCTGTGAGATCTATGTTGTATTTGTTGATGTAATTGGTCATAACCGAGAAGGCCTTATAGCTAGAGATGTTGCATGTAATTCTTGGTAATTGACGAATGACAGTTGACTTATGTTTATATCTTGTTGTTTCTGTGTATTTTCCATTGAGTTGATTTTGGTTGCAAGGTTTGGACTGTCCATTCTTGGATCCTCCATCCTTAACTGCATCACTCTCTTACCTCCAACTAATTGAAAAAACTTCTTCCAAATTCTAACATTCTAAGCCCATCTGATCCTAGCACTATTGTTTCCAACAACCCATTTATTGAATTATCTGGATAAGGGTAGAAGCATAATTGACCTCCCCTTTGTCTAGAAGAGATGCATTTAAGGAAAAGGATTTTGTATGCACTTAAACACCCTTCGATCTACTAATAAGAGAAATTGTGGCCATAATAGGATGATGGTTAGATAGGGTGAAGGGAACCACATTAACCGAACATCCATTTGTACTCCTACCAAATGAAAAGTGTCTTTGTTAACATAGAGCCTATCAAGCCTATTATGTATCCTCTTTCTCCCATGTTGATAATTACACCAAGAAAACTATATGCCTTTGTGCCCCTCCTTTTCCCCTACAAGGGGATCAAAGAGATTATGTTTATTCAACATTGACTTATACCAAAATAATTTATCATTACCTTTCCATTCAAATCTACATCCCTATGCCTTATCCTATGGCCTCGCAACCATATTGAGATCCCCACCCAATATCCAAGGGATATCCTTAAGAACAAAAATCCAATTCCAAAGCTTGAGTCTATCCCAATGGTCATTAGGTGTGTAGACTAAGAAAATACCAAATTTAGTCTCCTTATCCTTGAGTAGTATCCATACCACCCAATTAAAAGGTGAGCATCCCCACCTGATGAAAACTTTGCTCCATTTGGGGCCAACCAGGATGGAAGCCCCTCCTCTACCTCTATCATGATTGGTGTGAAAGGAAATGGCATCCTTCCATATGCATTTCATACTAACATCCAACATAATTTTAATTGACTTGACTTCCTTCAATAAGAGCACATCCAAGTCTTTATGAATCCTAAGGAACCTTTTGATTATATATTTCATGTCTAGGGATTCTGATCCCCTTACATTCCATGAAATGGCCTTAACTTTCATCATAACTAGCTAGAGGTGTCCATGGTGGATCTGAAGTTTTGGTAGCACTTAGGGAGGTGCTTATTGGGGCCCTTAGTTTCCTTTTTTGAGATAGACCCGCTTGGCCTACCTCTCTTCCTTTTAGTAGTTACCTCCTCACCACCAACTTCATTGAGGATGTTGACTTTACATGACCCTCTCCTAGGCCTCATCCTCCTAGAATATTTTTTGGGGTTCATATTTCTCTCTCCTTCCTCTTCCATCAACTAAGACACTTTATTGTCGATGGATACAAGGGCCCATTCTTCTATTTCCCCTTCCTCTGACCAACTAGATTTCTCCAATTTCTCACTCTCTGAGCCAAGCATGCCACCATTATTCTCTATCATTCTATTCTTAGAGGCAATCAATTAGTTTGGCATGGAGGAATAATTGGTGTCTGAAGGAGTAGGGCAGGGACTAGAAGAAGGGGGAGAAACTAGAATCACTACAAGAGAATAATTGGAGAAATAGTCCTCTGAATCATAAGACTCCTTAATGGCCTCTAAGGTCTCATCTCTGGAATCAAATTGAGGAGAATCACCACACACTTCTTCACTACACCCTCTACTCCCAGACACAACCTTGTCCCTTTCTCCATCAAGGGTCCCTCTCTCTAGGCCATCTTCCCTACCTTTGGGGCTAGAAAGGGGTTTATTATCTATACCTTCCTCCCTACTCTTATTGTGGGAGAGATCCTCAAACATGACCCTTTTTGAAAAGTTTCCTCTCCTCTTTTTAAATGCAACATCATTTAGTCTAACATTCTCAAGAGCCAATTGTTGGGCATTCATGGCCCTATGACCGGGTTTGTGAGATTTAGGGTTAGTCTTATTGGAATGAGTCCCAATATTGTTTCCAAGGGAAACTTCAACATGAAGAGTGAGATTTTTATTAGATCACATGTGAAAACTTGGAGAGGTTTTAATAGCATCTTGAAGCTCATCCAAACTCCTAGGTATGACAAGAAATTTCACAGCATTGGTCATGCCTTTGTCCAATGCCATGATTTTCAAAGGTTGGGGGTGATCTGAAGAAGGACCAAAATAAGGAACTATAGCAGAGCCATGATTTTATGATTCCCTTATCTCAATGGGTATTTGGATTTGGGTTTGGAATAGAGAAGGGGACATTATTTCCTCCTATGTCCCTCCCTCTTGCATAGAAAACAAACATTAATCCCACCAAGGAATTCAATGGGGTAATTGATTATCTCATCCTCCAAAGCAAAATCAATACCATTTAGAAGATCTATGCCTGGGTTAAGGGTGATAAGGACCCTAACATCTAAGTGTGGAACAAGTACATCTAATTCTTCCATCTTGACCACTTTTCCAAAAGACTCAAGGGCACTAGGGAAAATTTTCCATAGAAATGGGGGCACATTGTGAATGGTAATCTATCTAGGGCTCAATAGAGCTAGTACTTCTTCATGGACCGCATTAGGTGACCATCCTAGGGAACAAAAGCAATAATTCCCAATAGTTCAGAATTGCCTTTTTATAATCTCTTCCTAACCCGAAGGATTTGAAAAGAAAAATAGAAAGAAACCTTTCTAAATCATGCGAAGAAATGAAAAATGAAACCCTAATTTCTTCTGCCACACATAATGTATCCAATCATTGAGGAAATTTCATGAGGGAAACCTACTAACATCTTATGCAACCAAAAAGATAGCAGAGTCCTTTAACCTAGTTTGTTCATTGTCTATAACCATGGCCATGTGAAGAATAGGTTTAATGACAATATTTTTGGTAGAGGGCACCTTACCTCCTCCACAGTCAATTCCTTGCCTCTCTCCATCAAGATTTGACCAAACTACAACTAATCTATCCTCCATAGGTATGGTGGATGAACCCTCAAGAGCCTGTCTAAAGGTCTTGCCCTTGGAACCCTCTACAACTTCAACTTGATCCTTAGGATTAATGCTAACATTGTGAATCACATCTCCCATAAACCAAAAGGGGAGAAATAAATGTGTCTAGCCTTCATATTTGAAAGAGGATAGCCTCTCATGCTTGGGGATAGCTTCCTCTAGGCTCTAGTACAAGTTGCAGAGCCAAAAAAAATTCTTTCTCCCACTAGAATATCTTTTTAGCCGTTAAATTGTGTGCATGTGATCCAATCATATGAAGAAAGAATCTTATACCATCTAAATTTTTTAAAATACTTTTTAAAAAAATATTATATTTATTTTTCAAGGCAAATAATAATTATTTTTTTTCTTTAATAGATTTGAGTGTCTTAAATATTAGTTATTGTAACTAATCACAAAATATAAAGGAAAGATACAACAAACTAATCATAACAACAAAAAAGTGGCCTCTATAAGATTTATTATCATAGTCCATTAAATAATTAAATTTATTCTTTAATATTTTTAATAATATAAATAAGTTTTAGCATTAACTTTTTAAATTGAAACAATAATTTTAACTATATTATAGTGATAAATTTTATAGTTCAAAAGGATCAAAATTATGCTACTATTGTAATAATCATATGTTAAAATTTTTAAATTTATATTTTTATTATCATTTATAATAAATTATATATATCTAATTTTAAATAAATTTAAAAAATATAGAGATTATCTTTGTTTTTTATGGAAATTAGTTTTTTTTAAATGTTATGGGATCAAATTACAAAGTTGAGAATGAAATAAACATGTTTTAGAAGTTAAAATTATTTTAAACTCTTGTGTCGTTGTGAAAGCGCAACAACATGGAGAATAGATTGTAATAAGAAATCTCAATAGAACAATATTAAAATCTCATCGACAAAACATGTTGCAATATTAAATATTTGACCGGTGATTTTCCAAGCGGTTCTTCTAGAACCAGTTAATTGGTCAAAACTTTGAGAAACTCCCGAGCTACTTCACCATCGTGGCTGATAATAGCTTTAACCAAACAATTTTTCTATGGCAAAGAAAAAGAATTTATTGGTGAGTTTTAATTAGAAGTTGGGGGTGGTCAAAAGAAAAGTTTAACATGGCCCTGTGAAAATTTTCAGATGAGATTTTCTGAAACTTTTTTATCATTTTGTAGGGAGCTTAGCCCGTGCCAATAAAAATAAGGCTAACATTAAAAAATTATCTATCTCTCTAAATATTGATCTTATAAATCTTTCTTTTTGTCTTTCCCGATGAATCTTGTTTTGACCTTCAATGGCAATCATGGTCTTTAGAATATTACTAGCAATCACACCTTAGTGTGCAATGGGTACATCAAAGAGGTGTGGGAGGTCAAATAGGGAAAAGATTGGCCTATTTTTTGTATACATTTATGTGGTATATGTGCTCTCTCTCTCTCTCTCTCTCTCTCTCTCTCTCTACCTTAAAAATACCCACCCTTCTTAAACACCCCTCCTCATTTCTACCCACTTCAACTCCCTCGATTAATTCTACCACAATTTGTCGAGTGTCAAACCCCTGTTCATGGCACATCAAGATTAAAACCAATGGTAACCTAGAGCGGAGCCACACTTCTGTCACTGAGCTCTACGCGATGTGTGTGACAAAGAATCCATCAGAAGAACGCAAAGACAAGACAAAGGGAAACTCAATATCCTCCAATGCCAACACCAATTATGTTATCTACATGCTTCGTTTACAAATACGACTCACTTCCTAAGGCTACAAATACTACCATGGACGATCGTTGTTTGTCCAGCCACTCTACCATACAGTTTCCTAACATATCTTCCCTTGTCATGACGGTTACAGGAAACATCATCCTTATTATAACTTGATCATATATTTATATTAAATAATCATAAAAAATATATCATCTCATACCAGAACCACCAAATGGAAATCATAATAAGATGTGGACATTCATCGTGATGATTTTTAATTCGATAGTGAAAAGCTATTAATAGATTACGATCAATGTGTGAAGGGTAGCTAACGGTGACCCATAATTTTTCAAGTTGTTGAAAAGATGAACAAACTAATCTTCCAAGAAATGTTGTGTGTACCTTCCCTTTGATCTATTTTGTGTAGTCATGTGGTCCACGCTAGAAACTTAGAAGACGGTGGGTTGAGAATCTGAGGGAAAGTGAACTGATTAAATTCTGCAGGGGGTGTCAGAGAATGAACTCACAAGTCATGTCCGTGGTCTTGAAAATGATGAAGGGCCAGGATTTTCCTGATGGTAGTCATTTGTTCAAATAAATTTTGGACTGTTGATTTAGAAATTCAGCTCCTCCTTCTCATAGAGGGAACACCTTTGGCATAAAAATAGTTAGATAAGAGTGTTGAGAATAAGTCACATGTAAAGACATATTGGTTCTCTAAGAACTAAACCAATCCAACAACAAATAGGGTATAAGGTCTTAGATTTGGAAAGCTACCGTAATTATTAAAAAAAAGAAAAGAAAATCAAATTAAAAGCCCCAAATGTTCTTTATTCATTCAATTTGATTACATGATGCCTTAGTATACATGATTTTGTTGGATATTGCTAATGCATGGGTGGTGATTAAGACATTTAATATGTTTAATCACTACATTATTGAATGGGCACTCATACTATTGTCATTTGTGTTTTGTCACTGATGTCAACATATGTTTCTATGAAGGAACCAAACTGGTAATCACAGTGTACAGATAGTGTATAGATGTTTCAGATGTTGTGAAGTTATATAAGAGTTCAGGTGGATGTTGTGATCTTCTATCTAAGATTGCATCATTAGATTTTTCATATTGAGAGAGATATAGGTGTTTTAATGAAGACTGGTCACTGGACTGTGACAGTGAGAATTGAAAGAGTTAGTCTTTGGGTTTTTGGTATATCTTTTGGAGGATTTGGATTCAAGGTATGCAAGCTTGAAGGATGATAGACAAGATACTGAAGAATCTTCATTGGTTAGCACAAGGAATGGAATGATTAGTGATGTCATCTATGGCGTGTGTTCTGGCGATGGCTTACTGTGAAGCCGACTACGGAAATGAAGCGTGTGTTTTGTTCGGCAAACAAAAATTAAGGATGTCGGTCCTTAATTATTGTAATGTAATCATTGTAGAATTTTCCTAGATACCATGTGTATCTTAGCAAGGGTTTATGTAATTGTTTGTAATTAGGAAAGCCTCATGGGCCGACCTGATCATGGTAAATTGTAATAAGGTATATATGTAGAAGTCTTTTCTTTGGAAAAGATATGGATGGAATATATGTGATATAAAGAAGTTCGAAAAGTTGTGAGCTTGTGTCTATTGTATGTAGAGTAGAGGTTTACTGGTGGACTTCATTGGAACTGATCAAGCAAAGACAGTTGTTGGCAAACAGTTCAAAAGATTATGTATTTCTTTATATACACCTGTTGCAAACTAGTGAGTTATGAAGGTGGATTTAACCTTCTTCGGGTAGTGAGCCCTCTCTTTTTTCTTAACTCCTCACAGGGTCTGTCCTCTAACAAGAACTATGTATTGTAATGTTTCAATAAGCTCCTAATAGGGCTATATCTTCTAACAAGGATAACTATACTCTCAGTACATCATTTGTGGGTGCTAATTCCCACCGGGGTTTTTACCTTTAACAGGGTTTCCCTGAAACCAAAATATTGTGTTATTGTGTTGGCATTCATTGTGTTCATTGGATCTGATATTGTGGAGCTTAAAGTTTAAAGTTTAATACTCTATTATACAACTGATTCACCCCCCCTCTCAGTTGTATTGTGGACTGTTATTCCTAACAATTGGTATCAGAGCTTGTGGTCCTCAAAGAGAAAGCTTAACAACTTGAGGTGATCTTGGAGATGGCACTCTATAGGAAGGATGGTCCTAAATTTGATCCTGAGAACTTTGACAGTTGGAAGAACAAGATGCGAACACACCTGTTGTGTTTAGGCATAGACTACTGGATGATTACAAAGAAGAAGGTAGCCCCAAAGACATAATGATTTTCTATCTACTACTGATGATGAGAAGAAGTTATTCTCATATAAAATGGTCACAAGGGAAGCATTGATCAATGCACTATCTGAAGGTGAGTTCACTAAAGTTAAAGACTTAGATTCAGCACATGAAATTTGGAATAGATTAGAAGCATTATATGAAGGGGATAAATATACCAAGCAGGCAAAGTTACAAAACTGGAAAACAAAGATGGAAAAGCTACAAATGAATGAGGATGAAAGCATTAGAGCCTATGTTCAAAGGGTCACAGAAGCAGTAATTGGAATCAGAAATTGTGGAGGTACTTATGATGAAGAGGAAGTTATTGTGAAGATCCTCAGATCATTGACTCCTGTATACAAGTTCAAGGCAATGTCTATTCAAGAGACTATACCCCTTACTCTAAATTTTAGCAGAGAGATGTTGATTGCAAAGCTAACTACTTTTGAAGCTACAGAATTAGGAGAAGGTGTACCTAAAGTTGAAACTACATTCAAGGCATTTGCACACAAGAAATTGTCTACACTTCCGAGCACCAGCAAAGAAGACCTAAAATAAGAGCTTGGTGAGTATGTTGAGGAATGGGAACAAATAATAGCAGAAGAAAGAAAGATGGATGAACTTGTTGCACTAATTGCTAGAAGGGGAAAAAGAGGTAAGGGCAAGTTTGAAGGCAAATTACCCTTGAAATTTTTTTCATGCAATAAGGTAGGTCATTTTGCATCTAGATGTCCTACAAGAGTTTCTAAGTACAAACCTGATTATGCAAAGATTAAAAGAGATAGAGAATGTTATTATGCTAGTGAAGGAATCTCTGATGATGATGATTTATATTATGAAGAGATTGGATTTGTTGCTATTAAAGATGAACCAATACATGAAGAAAAAGCCTTAGTATCTCATGTTGACAAGAAAACTGAATGGATAATTGACAATGGTTGTTCTCATCATATTACTAGTGATAAGAACAAGTTTGTTAAATTAGTAAATTATGATGGAGGTGTTGTGAGGTTTGGGGAAAATCTCCCTAAATCTATCATAGGAGTAGGATCCATTACTCTGGATGGAAAGACTAATACAGACAATGTACTACTTGTTGAAGGACTGAAACATAATTTGTTGAGTGTCAAACAGTTAATGGATAAATATTGTCAGTTAAGTTTTGTTAATGGTAAATGTGTTATCAAAAGCAAGGAAGGAAAAATGATTGCTACCAGTTCAAAATCTAGAGGTAATGTATTTGAACTAAACACATTTGGAGCCTCTTGTTTTGTTGCGAAGGTAGATGATAGTTGGTTATGGCATAGGAGGTTTTGTCATGTTAATTTTGATAACATTGTGAAGGAAAGTATGGCTAATGCAATAAGAGATCTAGAGAAGATTGTGAAACCATCTAAACCACTATATGCAAAGAATGTGTTATGGAAAAGCAGATTAGAAGCAGTCATAAAAGAAAAACATATACATCAAAAGGAAAGTTGGATTTGGTATATACAGATCTATGTGGACCTACAAGAACAAAGTCATACTATGGTGAAAGGTATTTTATACTCTTTGTTGATGACTTTTCTAGAATGATGTGGGTTACTTATTTAAGAGAAAAATCAGAAGCATTTGATAAATTCAAGTTGTTCAAAGAAAAAGTAGAAAATGAATTAGGTTTAAAGATCAAGTGTTTAAGGTCAGACAGAGGTGGAGAATTTACTTCAGACTTATTCAATTCATATTGTGAAGAACATGGGATAAAGAGACAAACATTTGCTCCTAGGACTCCACAACAGAATGGGATAGTAGAGCGAAGAAACATGACTATACTTGATGTTGCTAGGACAATGTTGATTGAAGGAAATGTATCTCATGTACATTGGAGAGAGGTTGTTGGAACAACAGTATACACATTGAGCAGAATTCAAATCAGAGAAGGTACAAGTAAAACTCCCTATGACCTATGGTTTTATCATACTCCTACTGTAAAATATTTTAGAATATTTGGTAGTAAATGTTATATCAAGAGGGATGATGAGATAGGGAAGTTTGATGCTAGAAGTGATGAAGGGATCTTCCTTGGTTACTCTGTTAAAAGAAAGGCTTACAAATGTTTCAATCTGAGATTGAGGAAGATGATTGAAAGTAACAATGTAAGAATAGATGAGAAGTTTCAGGTACAAGAAAGAATGTATGACAGTAATCAAATTTCAGAGATAAAAGAAACTACTACTGATGCAAAAGAAGAAGAAGAACTTGTTGAGGAAGAAAGTGAAAAAGAGGCTTGTGATGCTAGTACAAGCAAGACTACTAAGACTCCTAAAACTCCAAGGTATGTAAAAAATAACCATCCTGAAAATCAAATTATTGGCAATACCAGTCAGGGAGTGCTAACTAGATCAAAAGTTAGAGAAGAAATTTGTTTGATTTCTCAAGTTGAGCCAAAAACTATAGATGAAGCCTTTAAATATGAATCTTGGATAAATGCTATGAAAGAAGAATTGGATCAAATAAAGAAGAAGAATACTTGGGAACTGGTTCCTAGACCTAAAAATAAAAATATAATAGGAACAAAATGAGTTTTTAGAAACAAAATGGATGAAGAAGGAACTGTTGTAAGGAAAAAAGCAAGACTTGTGTGTAAGGGATACTCACAGCAAGAAGGCATAGATTTTGAAGAAATATTTGCTCTTGTTGCTAGAATAGAGGTAAATTGAAGAAAGCTCTGTATGGGTTGAAGCAAGCTCCTAGGGCTTGGTATGCAAGGTTAGACAAGTATCTACTTGGGCTTGGATTCAGAAAAGGTAATGTGGACAGTAATTTGTATTTAAGAACTAGTGAAGATGGAATCCTGATAGTAGAAGTATTTGTGGATGACATTATCTTTGGAGGTAATGATGATTTATGTAAGAAATTTGCTAAAGAAATGGAAAGTGAATTTGAGATGTCCATGATAGGTGAAATGAAATTCTTTCTTGGATTGCAAATAACTTAGAATGAGAATGGTATTTCCATTTCTCAGACCAAGTATCTCAAAGTATTTCTTAATAAATTTGGAATGGAAGATTTTAAACCAATAGGAACACCTATGGTGACTAGCAACAAGCTAACAATTGATGATGAATCAAAGTGTGTTTTTCAGACTTTGTATAGATCAATGGTTGGAGGACTACAATATCTGACTCACACCAAACTAGATATTGCTAATACTATTGGAATTGTGGCTAGATATCAGGCAGAACCCAAAGAAATACATCTAGCTATTGTGAAAAGGATATTGAGGTATCTAAGAGGAACCAAAGATTATGGCTTATGGTATGATAGAAATGATAGCTTCGAAATTCATGCTTATACTGATGTTGATTGGGCAAGAAATATTGATGACAGAAAAAGTACCAGTGGTGGTGCATTTTTCCTTGGGAAAAAGTTGGTTTCTTGGCTAAGTAAGAAACAAGACTGCATAGCACAATCTACTGCTGAATCAGAGTATGTTGTTGTTGCTATAAACTACACTCAGATTGTTTGGATGAAATAAATGCTGACAGACATTAGAATAACTTTTGATGAGCATGTGGTTATCCATTGTGATAACACCAATACAGTAAATATGTCAAAGAATCCAGTGATGCACTCTAAAACTAAACACATTTCTATCAAGTATCACTTCTTGAGAGACAAGGTGGCTGAAAAGGAAATCAAACTAGAATATATCAGTACAAAAGAGCATATTGCAGACATCTTCACAAAGCCACTACCGAAAGATACCTTTGAATATCTCAGAGGTATGGTAGGGGTTCATGCCCCTCCTAGTCAGAACTAAATGATGCAAAGGTGCATCATTCCAGAGGTATTTAGAGCCTTATCACTATCTGGACTGGATGCAAGGATCTACTCCTCAAGGGGAGTGATTGTGGAAGAAAGTTTATCTGTGAAGGTAGCCAAAGCCTCATGGCACCCTTTTCCATTGTTGTCAAAGGGGGAGTGTTGCTATGAGAAAATCCCTACTGTATGGGAAGATTGTTTGGTTGCAGGACTTTGGATTGATATAACTTTGGGATAAGATTTTCCCATATGTTGACATCAATGCCAAAGGGGGAGATTGTTGGATATTGCTAATGCATGGGTGGTGATTAAGACATTTAATATGTTTAATAACTATGTTACTAAATGGGCACTCATACTCTTGTCATTTGTGTTTTGTCATTGATGTCAACATATATTTTTATGAAGGAACCAGACTGGTAATCATAGTGTACGGACACTGTACGGATGTTTCAGATGCTGCGAAGTCAGCTAAGAGTTCAAGTGGATGTTGTGATCTTATATCTAAGATCGCATCATTAGATGTTTCATATTGAGAGAGATATAGGTGTTTTAATGAAGACTGGTCACTGGACTGTGATAGTGAGAATTGACAGAGTTAGTCTCTAGGTTTTTGGCATATCTTTCAGAGGATTTGGATTCAGCGTATGTGAGCTTGAAGGATGATAGAAAGGGTATTGAAGAATGTTCATTGGTCAGCATAAGGTATGAAATGATTGGTGACATCATCTATGGCATGTGTTCTGGTGATGGCTTGCTATGAAGCTGACTCAGGAAATGAAGCATGTGTTTTGTTCGGCGAACAAAAATTAAGGATGTATGTCCTTAATTATTGTAATGTAATCATTGTAGACTTGTCCTAGATACCGTGTGTATCTTAGCAAGGGTTTATGTAATTGTTTGTAATTAGGAAAGCCTCATGGGTCGACCTAATCATGGTAAATTGTAATAAGGTATATATGTAGAAATCTTTTCTTTGGAAAAGATATGGATGGAGTATATGTGATATAAAGAAGTTGAAAAAGTTGCAAGCTTGTGTCTGTTATATGTAGAGAAGAAGTTTACTGGTGGACTTCATTGGAACTGATCAAGCAAACACAGTTGCTGGCAAACAGTTCAAAAGATTATGTATTTCTTTATATACACCTGTTGAGAACTAATGAGTTCTGAAGGTGGATTTAACCTTCTTTGGGCAGTGAGCCCTCTCTTTTGTTCTTGACTCCTAACAGGGTCTGTCCTCTAACAAGGACTATGTACTGTAATGTTTTAATAAGCTCCTAACAGGGGTATATCTTCTAACAAGGATAACTATACGCTTAGTACATCAATTGTGGGTGCTAATTCCCATCGGGGTTTTTACCTTTAATAGGGTTTCCCCGAAACCAAAATATTGTGTTATTGTGTTAGCATTCATTGTGTTCATTGGATCTGATATTGTGGAGCTTAAAGTTTAAAGTTTAATATTCTGTTATACAACTGATTCACCCCCCCTCTAAGTTGTATTATGGACTGTTATTCCTAACAGATTTATCTTCTATTCTTTCACTCAATACAGATCAGGCTTCATAAGAACATCTCTTTATAGAGATTATATCCCCTAAAAATAGACATTAACTGGACTTGTTTGATCCATGCAATGAAATATATATATCATTGTTCATGCAATATGGATGTGATGTACCACATACCAACATAGCCTATACAATTCATTGCCTAAACCCTATAGACATGTCATAAGAAAAATATTTTTTTTAATGATAAGTGTCTATATTACTATTTATAGAATAGTGTTACATGAATTTTTTTAAAAGTGGTAAAAAAATAATTCTTAAAGCTTATACGGTGTTACAATGTGTCCACTGTTCATAAACCATATTCAAATCAAAGATGAGCTGGTATTATAAGAAGCATGCATTCTAGTATCAAATGGAAGATTCTAAATTTAAATCCCAATTTATCCACAAAGGCTTAGCAAAATATAAGGCCAGATCAGAAACCCAACCTTGTGTATTTAATAGAACATAAAGTGTAGGAAATAAGTGACATCCCAATAATGGACTGACTCTATATTACTATAATGACTAGTAGCTCAGTAATAAAACACTCTTACACCAAATGAAAGATCTGAGATGTGAATCATAACTAGTTCATGAAAAGCTCAACATAATATATGGTAACAACAGAACTCAACATCATAATTAATAGTAACAGAATAGAGATGAAGGATCTGGTGATCCAATATGCACTATAGATCAACAGGGTAAGCAGAAAATATTGAAACTATTTGTAATCAAATCTGATTTTCAAACTTACCATGATGATGCATTTGATGTGGACTCGTAAGATTATCTAACCCTCTGTTTCCTCCATGTCAAGCAACGCGTCTACCATTTCTTGAACACGATCTTCGTCATTAGGGTTTCCTTTTTCCAGGTTGTCATCAATGTGCTCATTGATTACTTTCTCAGCAAATTCGTCCATTAGTTTATGAAGAGCCTTCATTCGACGATGAATTCCTTCGAAATCCAGCCAATCAAGAAAAGGAATGAAATGGCCAACGCAAAAGGCACCGGCCACAACAAATACCTCATCAACCATTTCTTTGAAACTCTGCCCTCCATTCAATTCATTGTCCAAGTACGTTCTACTGGCAAACATTCCACAGATGATATTTCGAGAGAGAGGGGATAACCTTTTCTTCATATCCACACACTTTGCTCCCTGCTCGCTTTCCTTCCAGATGGAGGCCACCATGGCAGATACTTCTTCCTCTCTCATGAATCTAAATGACTCGTTTCTCTTCATTGTGAGCAGCTCTACTATGCACATCTTTTTGAGATGGCACTAGCTATGGTGCAACATATTTGCACCAGCTAGCCACATGCCTTTCCCTGTGCATTAAATAATCTCGTATAATGCTTGTCAATTATGTTGCTTTGCAACAGGGACAGTGATCAAGGTTAACTGCCCAACCTTTTTATTCGAGCCTTCTTTTGAGTTATGTGTTTATTATTATAATGTTTATATTGATATTATTAAAAGTTTACTTTAGAGTAATTTTTTTTATTTTTAATAGATAGTAATAAAATAAGTATTATTTAAATAAATAGATAGAATATTAGAATAAATTTATAAATTTTGATTTTTTATAAGATTAATTAAATAATAAAATTTAACACATATAATATATAAATGAATCATATTGAATAATTATTTTAACTATGATAAATTTAAAATTTAAAATTTTAGGTATATAACTAAAGCAATTAATTATAATATCATTATTATTATTATTTTTATTTTTATTATTATTATTATTATTATTATTATTATTATTATTATTATTATTATTATGAAATATTATTATAATTTTAAAATCGTTGGAGTTATAGTTAGGGAAAGTTTATGATGAAAGTTAGAGTTAAGGTCAATATAGAATTAATTTAGTGATAAAAGTAATATATAGTGCAACAATATTTAGGGACTTACTACTTTCCACCCACATTATTATTGAAAACTTAGTTTGAGTAAATTTTAATTTTAGTAGATAGTAATAAAATACATATTATTTAAATAGATAGATAGTTTGTAAATATATTAAAGTAAATGAAGAAAATTATAAGTTAAGATTATTTAAGTCAATTAATTTTTAACATTTTTGTTTAATGTAATAGTCTAATTATTCATTTAAGATGAAAAATTATGTTCACTCCTCTATTTTGTAATAAAACAATCCTTCTCTCTAATTTTCTATTTTATTATTCTATTTTCTTATGTTGTAAAATAATTAAATTTTATTTTAAAACTAATTTTTTCATAATTATTAATTTTAAATTATTTTATTTTAATTTTCCTCAGAATTTATAAATTTATTCTAATATATTTACAAAAAATTCACTCAAACTAATATTCTATCTATTTAAATAATACTTATTTTATTACTATCTACTAAAATTCTAAAATGTACTCTAAAATAATTTTTTAATAATATCAATATAAACATCATAATAATAAACACATAACTCATAAGAAGGCCCAGTGAAAAAGTTAGTCTGTTAATATTAACTCATAAGAAGGCTCAGTAAACAAGTTAGTCTGTTAACCTTGATCACTGTGCCTGTACAAAACTGCAGAACTGACAGGCATTGTACGGGATTATGTAATCATAGGAAAAGGCAAGCCGATGGCTGGTGCAAACATGTTGCACCATAGCCAGTGCCTTCTGAGATGCTTCCAGTACGTTCCATAGTGGCCATATGCAGGGTCATGGAAACGATGAAGGGACAGGATTGTTCTGATGGTAGTCATTTGTTCAAACAAATTTTAGACCGTTGGTTTAGAAATTCAGCTCCTCCTTCTCATAGACGGAACGCCTTCGGCGTAGTAATTAAAATTGCGGAGAGTACACACTTCTACCTAATTCATCGATGCGGGCACACACTTCCGCACTGCGAGAAACATTTTCTCTTGAATCGACACAATAGCAGCTTAAACGTGAGATGCAGATTCGGTAATGGGCGGATATAATTCGACGTTGTAAATCCTTTGCAAGTGAGAGAGATCAAGCAAAATTTTCACATGGAATTGTCTTTCTCTGTATTCTATTTCTTACTCTGTTTCAATGTGATAGTAGTGGTGTCTGCTAATTCCAAATTTTGGATAGTTGCGAAGAAATTTGATCCGGCCAATGTCTCTCCACTCTGCGGATTGAACTACGTGAATCCTATTGGGTCAAATCCATTTCTGTCGCCTAACAGAACTGTGGGTCTGCACAAATGCACATTTTCGCCTTTGAGATGGAACCTGCAGTTGTGGACCTACAATTCTTCTTCCATGGCAATTACAATTTCTCAATGGGACGAACAGCAGGGTCTAGAAATGGGCACATTTTGCCTCGAGAATCGTAACACAACGTCACGTAAGACCAAAATTCCATTTGATCCGGTGTCTAATTATCCGACCAGGTTAGCTTATTGCACAGGGGAAAAATCTCAACAATGGTATTTGCAAGAAGACGGTAGGATTCGAAGTGAGCTGCAGTCGGCCAAGGGAGAAGTGCTTTATCTTCAGGGACAGAGCTTGCTCACAGAGCCTGGCAGACACACCTCTCTCTGCCTCGGTCCTGCAAACACCGGCTATTCTGAGAGCCATCTCTACTTTACGAAAGTTCCTTTTCCAAACGAAACCCTTTACTCTTCTACAGGTGAATTACCAACGCTCTATTGTCAATCTTCCAACAATCTATTTGTATTCAGATTCAAATATGATTCATGATTTCAGGTCTTTTTAACTCTCCTTTAGAGAACCAGTGGTCAATTTCTCGCGCCTTCAACCGAGGAGTCGGATTCTGTTTAACAACATGTAGCCAAAAGTTAATTAGATGCAGGCTGTCTGTTACAGGGGGTTTTCCGTATTCCAAATAGAGTTCTCCACTGTATATATTCCGGAATCATGATCATATTCATCATGGGAAAAAGAAGAGTGATTCAAAAGATCAATTCAAAACCATACACAATGAATTCTTGAAGCAATCTTTTCAGTTTTATTATATTTTAAGCTTATGTTGGAAGAAGATAGTTTTGAGAGGGGGGGTGAATGAGGACTATCTAAAACTTTTAAAGATATTGATTAAACTTCAAATGTTTAGTACACAATTTTCAAATCAATAAAGCAGAATAATGAAATAGTAAACCACAAGATAACACTGGATTTTTTTGATGAGTGGGAAACCCTCAAAATCTTACGATTTTGTCACAGGGAGAAAAACCACTCTTAATCTAAACCTGTTTTTATTTCTGAAATCTCTTTTACATCAGCAGCTTCTACTGCTTAAAAAATTATATCATATTTCACTGTAAACCTCACAGTTTCAAATATGTAATTGTATGCATAAAGACCATACAAGATTACATATCAAACTGTATATAATGTATCTCTTTCAGATATACTTCCTTTTAAGACTGATATCAATATATTTTTTTCACACACTTTAGCACTATGTTTCTCCTTTTTAAAGAATAGGAGGTCTTTACAACAAACCAGTTCAAGACTGGATAGAGTAACTTTTTCATAACTGAAAAACCAACCACAGTTCAACCATTAACGTTCAACCATCAAAAATAACAGTTGTTTACATTAAGAATTGAACCCGAAAATACAACCATGGAAGATGAAAGATCTGTAACAGAAATGTTGATATCAGAGACCAATAACTGTTTGGTCAAACAACTTTTACCCATGCTGGAATAACAACCTTCAAAAACTGTTCGAGTAACCACTAAAATGTCACAGTTAAAAACTTGCAAAACTAATAGTCTTCATTAACTATTTTCGAAAAACTTCATCGAAACATGAGGGTTTTGCTTTTACAAACTGTCTTTCATAAACTGTTCTCAATGGTTTCAAACTTTTCATCAGAAAACCGAGAAGAGTTTTTTAAAACTTTTACACCAACTATTTTCATAACTGAAAAATGGAAATGCAATTCTTTAAAATAGTGCATCCTGGAGAGAGCTTATTAAATCTCTTAACCAGTCATTTATAAAACTGAAAAACAAAAAAAACCCTCTTTTGAAACTGTAACGTTTTAACCAGTCTTTTTCAAAAACTGTACATAAAAACACTTTTTCAAAACTGAAAAACTTTTTACCAGTCTTCGTTTCAGAATCTTTAAAAAACCTTTGATCATTACTGCATTGCAATAAAGGAAAATGAAAACAACATCTTCGTTCAAACATCTAAGAAAGCCAAGATACTTTCTTTCCATTTTTGAAAAAAAAATGACTTTCGAAGTTGAAGCATACCTGTATTGGCTTTAATAATAAACAATGCATACCAGTGACTGAAGGTAACTGAGACATGTGCATGGCTTCGATGAAGTGAAACCCAAAGCTCTGTCAATTTCATCAAAACAATAACCAGGGCATCAGAAATGGTAACAAAAATTATGTCAACTGAATCCTTAAACAATACTCTTTAACATATTAAAAACCCAAAATGAATGAAGCAACCTGACTGAACACAATTGCAAAAAAATTTCATGATGGCAGCCACCACACCAGCTACTAAAGATTAGGGTAATCAAAATGATAGCTTCGTAAATAAATAAGTGTTTTAAGAAAACACAATAATGCCTCAAATCCGCCATGTAGATGATGTCACGTGCATCATATAATGACCACTTGGTCAAACAACACAAGTGATAAACCATGATTAGTGATAACCTATAGCTGAGGTCAAACAATAATATAATTGCTTAGTCATTGTGCCATGCAAAGTCAAAAGTGCCAACTAAGTAATGACACGACAGTAGTCATAAGGCATCAAGGACAAATTAGTAACAAACTCCCCTATTTGTCCTTGAGGCAAAACTAACAAAACTGAGAATCAATAAACATAAGCCACTGATAACATAATGAATGCAGGCTGTAACCATGCCATGAAAACAAAAACCACTGAACCATAACCTCACACTGAAAACTTAAACCACGGAACTGAAGCAAAACATTATGAAGAAAATGAAACCACTAAACTGAAGCAAAACATTCTAAAGAAAATGGATCATATTATCTCCCCCATTTTGCATCAAGGATAGATAAAAGAACCTGTCCAAACTCCCCCAGAAGGAGAAACTCATTGCAGAAGAGAAAAAGAGACAACTCCCAACTGAGTACGGAGTTGTTCAAAAGAGGCTCGAGGAAGAGCTTTCGTAAAGATATCTGCAACCTGTGCTTGAGTAGGCACATATAGTAATTGAAACTCATTTGCAAGCACACGATCATGTAAAAAATGAAGCTTAATAGCCACATGCTTAGTTTGAGAATGCAAAATAGAATTTTTGCTTAGCTGAATGGCACTAACATTATCACACATAATAGAGATGGGCTTAGATACCTGAAGACCGAGATCAGTCAATTGATATGACATCCAAATTAACTGGGTACAACAAGTAGTAGCTGCAACATATTCAAATTCACAGGTGGAGAGAGTAACACAATCTTGTTTTTTACTATGCCAAGCAACCAAACAGGGTCCCAAGAAAAATGCAGCACCACTGGTACTTTTCTTGTCATCTGAACCACCCCAATCTGAATCAGTATAGCCAAGTAAAGTAAAATCATCAGTATGAGGATACCATAACCCAAAATCAAGAGTGCCTTGAATATATTTGAAAATATGTAAAACAGCATTCAGAGGTGACTATTTTGGAGCTGACTGAAAGCGAGAAACAAGACAAACAGATTGCATCAAATCTAGTCTAGAAGCTATAAGATATAACAAATTACCAATCATAGACCTGTAATAAGTCTGATCCACTGAAGGTGAATCATCATCTTTTGTAAGTTTACACCCAGTTTCCATAGGTGTACTAACAGGTTTACAATCTGTCATATTGAACTTTTCCAACATTTCTTTTGCATATTTTGTTTGAGACAAAAATAAACCATTTGAAAGCTGAGTTACTTGCAGACCAAGAAAAAATGTCAGCTCTCCCAAAAGAGACATCTCAAATTATGATGCCATAATATCAGAAAAATGCTTAGATAATGCATCATTAGTTGAACCAAAAATGATATCATCAACATAAACTTCTACAACAAGAATGTCACCATTAACATTTTTAATATATAAAGTACTATCTGCACCTCCTCTTGTGAAACCATTTGCTGTAAGATGTTTGTCTAGCATAGAATACCAAGCTTGAGGAGCTTGCTTTAGACCATACAATGCCTTTTTCAGATGATACACATATTCAGGTTTATCTGATGACTCAAAACCCTCTGGTTGTTCCATGTATACCTCTTCATCAAGATATCCGTTTAGAAATGTTGTTTTGACATCCATTTGATAAACAGTGAATTTCTTATAACTAGCATAAGCAAGAAAAATCCTAATGGATTCTAACCTTGCTATTGGAGCAAATGTTTCTCCAAAATCAATTCCTTCTTGTTGGGCATATCCTTTACAGACAAACTTGGCTTTATTTCTTACTACTTTGCCATCTTCATTAAGTTTGTTTCTAAAAATCCATTTGCCACCAATAACGTTTTTGATATCAGGTCGAAGAACCAATTCCCAAGTCTGGTTTTTCTCAATTTGATTAATTTCATCTTACATTGCATTTAACCAGCAAGGTTCAGACAAAGCTTCAGATACATATTTTGGTTTAAAATTTGATAATAGGCATACATGTTCAGCAATGTGAGCATGTTCATTCATTTTTGCCTTTCTCCTAGTTAATATTCCTTCTTCTACAGAACCAATAACCTATGATTCAGGATGTCTTTTTGCTATCATTTTGGATGGATTTTTCATAGGTATTTTTGTTTCTTGAGGTTCTCTAGGCTGTTCTTGATCAGAGGATTCAGAATGTTCCTGATTATCTTTACTGGATATATCATCATGTTCACAAGATACAGATTGTTTACTTTTCAGAGACTCTTCATCAATGCAATTCTCATGATTTAAGAAAGAACTTTCATCAAAGACAACATTTATAGCTTCAACAATTTTGTTCAACCGCATATTAAAGCATTTATAAGCTTTGCTTTGAGTTGAGTATCCTAAAAAGATACATTCATCAGATCTTGAATTGAAACTATCTAATAAATCACTATCTTTCTTAATAAAACACTTGCAGCCAAATATTTTAAAATTTTTAACATTAGTTGTTTTTCCATACCACAACTCATAGGGAGTATATGTTGTCCTAACCCTGACTTGAGCTCTGTTCAAAATATGTACAGCTGTATGAACAACTTCTTTCCAAAACTTATCAGGTAATTTTGCCTCATTTAACATTGTTCTTGCCATTTCCTTGACTGTTCTATTTTTTCATTCAACAACACCATTTTGCTGAGGTGTTCGAGCAGTTGAATATTGTCTTTTAATGCCATGTTTTTCACAATACTCAATAAATTCTTGTGAGGTGAATTCTCCACCTTTGTCTGGCCGTAAGCACTTCAACTTAAGTTCTGTTTCACGTTCTACCATTTTTCTGAATGTTTTGTAGCGTGAAAAGGCTTCAGATTTATGCTTTAGAAAAGTTACCCAGACCATTCTAGAATAATCATCTACAAACAACATAAAATATCTTTCACCATTTAGAGCAGGTGTTTTTGTAGGACCACACAAGTTTGTATGAACGATCTCTAAAGGTCTATTTGACATGTACTCCTTGGTTTTAAAAGATACTCTGACTTGTTTTCCTTTGACACATTCTTCACAGATTTTGTCAAGTTTGCTAATTAAAGGTAAACCTCTAACTTTCTTATTTTTGCTAATTCTAGCAAGATTATCAAAATGTAGATGACCTAGTCGTTTGTGCCACAACCAAGTATCTTCTACTTGACTAACAAGACAAGTGTTGATCAAAGAAGTCTCCTTCACAGAAGAATCAATTAAATTATATAGATTTTCTCCAGTTCTTAAACCATTAGCAATAACCTTGTTTTTGCTTTTAATAGAGCATCCTTTTGCATTGAAGGAAATTGAATAGCCACTATCACAAATCTGACTAACACTTAGAAGATTGTGTTTTAATCCTTCTACATAATAAACATTATGAATAGGAGTATCTGAATTTAACAAAATTGTACCACGACCAGTTATATAAGCACCTGAATTATCACCAAACCGAACAAATCCACCATCAAACTCTTCTAGATCTGTAATTTTATTTTTGCAACCTGTCATATGATGTGAACAACCACTGTCCAAAATCCAAGCAGTTGGTTTATGAACAAACAAAGTTGTTTCAATGATTAAAGATTTCTCAACAGGTTTCCATACTTGTTTTGATTTCAAAACAAATTTGCATTGATTAGCATAGTGTCCATAACGAAAGCACTTAAAACATCTGATAAAGCTTTTGTAATCACACTTTTTCAATGAAGCTTTATGACCAAAAATATTACAATTAAAATAATATCCTTTAAAATGACTAAACTGAGAATTTGAATTTTCAGCCTGTTTAATCTAACTTTTCAACATGACCAGCTCTTTATCTTTTTCAAGAAGAACTTGTTTTTGCATTTCTATAACCTGATTTGCATTTACAAGATCTTCTTTCAAAGTTCTTTTTTCTTGCTCATAATTTGATATCAGTTTCTTGTACTGCTTAAGTTCTTGTAAAAAACATAGTAGTTCTTTTTCTAGATCAATATCTCCATTTGAATCAAATGAGGATTCATTTTTTATGACTTTAGAAATATTAACAATTTCTGCCATAAAAGACACTTCTCCTTCCTCTTCTAAGTTGCTTGACTCATCACTAGAATCTTCTTTTGATAATAGACTTGTCTTCTTAAAATTTTTAAAACGTTGATTTTGATTCCAGGGTTTTCTTCTAGAAAAGTTTTCTGCTTTCTCCCTATTGTTATCTGAATCTACATAGGGACATTTTGCAGTGAAGTGTCCTAGTTGACCACAATTAAAACACTTAGGTTTTCCTTGGTACTTTTTCTTCATTTTTTGAACCAACAAAGCTTCTAAAGCACTAGTTAAATCAGAATCACTATCCTCTAGTTTTTCGGCCTTAAAGGCTGTTTCTTTTGAGGTAGAAGTAGCTTGATTACTAATTCTCATTTCATATGCTATTAATGTACCTTGAAGTTGATGTAAAGTCATTTTTGAAAAAAATTTCTTTTCTTCAAGAGTTGAAATTTTAGTTTCAAACTTCGGAAGAACAGTTCTAACCACTTTAGAAATAATATCATGTTCTTCAATTTCTTCTCCTAGACCTTTTCTGGCATTAACTATTTCATCAATGCATAAGAAATAAGTAGAAATGCTTTCTTCCTCACTCATTTTCATGTTATCAAACTAAGTTTTTAATGTTATTGGTTTTGACTCTTTAACTTTCTCATCACCTTGATATATTGTTTCAAGCTTACTCCAAATCTCATTTGCAGATTTACAATACATTACTTTCACAAATACATCTTTGGTAAGCCCACACAAAATTGCAAACTTTGCTCATTTATCAAGCTCAAATTTATTCTTTTCAGTTGAATCTGTAGGAACTGTAGATGGAACAGTATATTTATTTGCCACTACATCCCACATATTGATATCTAAGGAATTAATAAAGGCTTCCATTCTAACCCACCAAAACACATAGTCATTACCATCAAACAATGGAGACACCCTCTCCTTGTGCCATTTGACTTCCAACAGATTCTAGAAAATCCCTATAGAAACAGGAACCCTAGCTTTGATACCACTTGTTGGAAGAAGATAGTTCTGAGAGGGGGGGGTGAATCAGGACTATCTAAAACTTTTAAAGATACTGATTAAACTTCAAATGCTCAGTACGCAATTTTCAAATCAATAAAGCGAAATAATGAAATAGTAAACCACAAGATAACACTGGATTTTTTTGACGAGTGGGAAACCCTCAAAACCTTACGGTTTTGTCACAGGGAGAAAAACCACTCCTAATCTAAACCTGTCTTTTATTTCTCAAATCTCTTTTACATCAGCAGCTTCTACTGCTTAAAAAATTGTATCATATTTCACTGTAAAGCTCACAGTTTCAAATATGTAATAGTATGCATAAAGACCATACAAGATTACATATCAAACTGTATATAATGTATTCCTTTCAGATATACTTCCTTTTAAGACTGATATCAATGTATTTTTTTTCACACACTTTAGCACTATGTTTCTCCTTTTTAAAGAATAGGAGGTCTTTACAACAAACCAGTTCAAGATTGGATAGAGTAACTTTTTCATAACTGAAAAACCAACCACAGTTCAATCATTAACGTTCAACCATCAAAAATAACAGTTGTTTACATTAAGAGTTGAACCCGAAAATACAACCATGGAAGATGAAAGATCTGTAATAGAAACATTGATATCAGAGACCAATAACTGTTTGGTCAAACAACTTTTACCCATGTTGGAATAACAACCTTCAAAAACTGTTCGAGTAACCACTGAAATGTCACAGTTAAAAACTTGCAAAACTAACAATCTTCATTAACTATTTTTGAAAAACTTCATCGAAACATGAGGGTTTTGCTTTTACAAACTGTCTTTCATAAACTGTTCTCAACGGTTTCAAACTTTTCATCAGAAAACTGAGAAGGGTTTTTATAAACTTTTACGCCAACTATTTTCATAACTGAAAAATGGAAATGCAATTCTTTAAAATAGTGCATCCTGGAGAGAGCTTATTAAATCTCTTAACCAGTCATTTATAAAACTAAAAAACAAAAAAAAACCCTTTTTTGAAACTATAACGTTTCAACCAGTCTTTTTCAAAAATTGTACATAAAAACCCTTTTTCAAAACTGAAAAACTTTTTACCAGTCTTTGTTTCAGAATCTTTAAAAAACCTTTGATCATTACTGCATTGCAATAAAGGAAAATGAAAAAAACATCTTCGTTCAAACATCTGAGAAAGCCAAGATACTTTCTTTCCATTTTTGAAAAAAAAATGACTTTCAAAGTTGAAGCATACCTGTATTGGCTTTAATAATAAAAAATGCATACCAGTGACTAAAGGTAACTGAGACATGTGCATGGCTTCGATGAAGTGAAACCCAAAGCTCTGTCAATTTCATCAAAACAATAACCAGGGCATCAGAAATGGTAACAAAAATTATGTCAACTGAATCCTTAAACAATACTCTTTAACATATTAAAAACCCAAAATGAATGAAGCAACCTGACTGAACACAATTGCAGAAAAACTTCATGATGGAGGCCACCACACTAGCTGCTAAAGATTAGGGTAATCAAAATGATAGCTTCGTAAAGAAATAAGTGTTTTAAGCAAACACAATAAAGCCTCAAATCTGCCATGCGAATGATGCCACGTGCATCATATAATGACCACTTGGTCAAACAACACAAGTGATAAACCATGATTAGTGATAACCCACAACTGAGGTCAAACAATAATATAATTGCTTAGTCATTGTGCCATGCGAAGTCAAAAGTGCCAACTAAGTA
This sequence comes from Chamaecyparis obtusa, assembly GCA_027943335.1. Taxonomy (NCBI): domain Eukaryota; kingdom Viridiplantae; phylum Streptophyta; class Pinopsida; order Cupressales; family Cupressaceae; genus Chamaecyparis; species Chamaecyparis obtusa. The sequence continues at coordinate 3,584,406 of BSBK01000685.1, read as the reverse complement.
ATGACATGACAGTAGTCATAAGGCATCAAGGACAAATTAGTAACAACTTCATCCTTTAGCTAAATGTGTTATTTGATTTTAAGAAGCCTCCTCCGCCCTGAAACATTTGATGAATTCCTCCCAAAGGAACTCCTTTCCTTCTGTGCAAGCAAGCCTGTACCAGAAACTAGTATGAAATGATACACAATACACATGCTTAGATAGCTCACAGTTTTTTTTTCAATTAAAAATGAAAGCCCAAGGAACATGTTGTTTTAGCTTAACCTTTTTTCATTTTTGTCAAGATGATCTTAACTTGAAGGCCAAGAGCATAAACATTTGTGAACCTACAAATTTATTAATTTTTAAACTTTAGTCATAAAATTTAAAAGCAGACAATTATTTTTATTTGAGATATTCAAAACCCTAAAATTACTTTAAAAACATGCGAAATGTTACTTGAAAATAGTTTTAGAGGCTAAATCCCAGAACCATTCCAATGCAATAAGAGCAATTTTGAACTGTGTTAACTTTCATCAGGTTTAATCCGCATCTGAGAGTAGATGTCAAATTTTGCTGCCCATATTTCCTTTTCGGGAGTGCCAGTAGTCGGAATCGGGCTGTGACTAGAACCTGTACCATGCTTGATAAAATCTTTAACATATTCACAGGTTTTCACTCTTTAGTTGGTTACTGTATTTCAATAGCCTCAATGAGCTATTTTATCATTTGTAGACATTAACATGCTTACTTTTGATTTACATTTACAGTAATGGCGGCTGCTCCATCTCCTGGAGAAGGAGAAAACCTGGTGTCCAATGGCGGCTTTGAAGAAATGGCACTGGGCAACACCTCAGTAGCGCCAGGTGGCAACATCACGCTTAAAGCGGGAAACCCAATGCTATGCTACTGGTCAGTCAGTCGATATGCAAACACTTCTGATGAATTAAGCAGGGTGGTTGTCACCACTAGCTCGAGCGCCCCCGGGTGGAATGCAAAGGAGGGTTCCAACAGCCTTCTTATGGGTGGCAACGATCTTACTAGGGATGCTACTATTACTCAGTTTATTCGCACTCGACCCGGAGATGAATATTCTCTCTCATTTTTCCTCGCCGGATATCCGAGGTTTTGCCAGAACAAAACCATAATAGTCCAGCTTTCTCCAGGGTCTAACAAAATGACGTTGATAAAAGATGAGCAATTCGTACCATTTGATAGAGCAAATACTTCTAATACAAATTTGGAGTGGAAACAAATTGCTCTGAATTTCATTGCGCCTACTGACGTAACGAATCTCACGTTCCTGAATCCCATGAAAGCTGGAACCTGCGCCCCTGTTATTGATAACATTAGTATCATAAAGCAAGAAAAACAAGATCAGAGAAAACTAGCAATAGCTATAGCAGTTCCAATCACGGTTCTAATAGTGGCAACTTGTCTAGTATTCCTTTTCATCCTAAGGAAGCGCATACTATCTGTCTCAAGAACGATGTCAGTCTTATCTAAAAGCAGTGAAGCCCATAAACATAATGATAGCAGTTATAGTCATATCCGGACTTATGCTATGTGGGAGATGTTGCAAGCTACAGATAACTTCAGTGACAAAGTTGGGTAGTGTAATACTCCAAAAATGGGCTATAAGTTCATTAACCTCCTACATCGACAAATCGAACAAAATCGACATCAAAGTCCTAACCTAAGGCACATCTGAACATCATCAAATCTAATTGATTATCTTAAATTCTGCATCAGGGAATATTCCTAGCAATATTCCTAATCATCATAATTATCTTTAATTTTATAATTATTTGGCAATAAATCACATCTATCCTAAAATTTGATTAATTAAATATTTTGCATATTTAATTAATTAGATTTAATATTTGCCACTTAATTGTGTAATTAAATTTAATTCTATCTATTATTAATTGTATTATTTAATTTTGACAATAAATCCAATATCCTATGAATAATTGATTAAATTCTTATTTAATTAATTAAAGCAAGTTGTCATTATTTAATAATATAGTTTTTAATAAAAGTTTGATTAAATAATTGATTAACCCATAAATCAATTATTTTATTTTTAAAAGCAGTTAAGTTGGAAATAAATCACTTTATTATTAAATTAATTCATAAATAAAACATGCACAATCATAAAAGCAAATAACTATCAATTATCAATTAAAGCTAAACTCTATTTTGAGTTGAACTCTGCTTTTGCATGTTTTTGTGAGTTAATTATCCTTTATTTAAAAATAGCTCAAAAATCAACCTGAGTTATTTGAGTGATTTATGGCTTTTTTTCCCATGCACCTCCAAAGCCCTGGATTTCTATAAAAACAAAGCTCAGCTCTTCATAATTCATCTCTCAATCATCTCGCAAATTGCAAACTTACTCTACAGGAATCATAGCATATCAGATTTGGAAAATTTACACAATTGGAGCTTGAAAGAATCAACTTGCGAATTCAAAGCTTTGTGAGATCAATTTCAATTGCATATTTTTCATATCATAGCATAGAATTTCATAGCTTTGCATATCATTGTTAGATAGATCAATTCATAACATATCAATTTCATCTAGCATAGATTCATATCGGTTTTTATCATTCTTATTGCATAGAAAATATCAAAAATATAGATTAATTGCATTCAATTTCATATCCATCTTTTGCATTCAAATCTTTCATTTAGGTGTCGTCTAGGTCATTGATCTTGATTACAATCTGAGAACATCAATCTCGCACCTATTAGAAGGCAGTAAATCGCTTGGTTACATAGTTTTCAATTTTGCACGATTTTGATTTTTGCTAACCTCTAATATTTTACTGAGTGTTGTGTCTACAGATCAGGTACAATTTTCACACACACATTTCTGGTGCCCACCATGGGGCAACCCACCTTTGCATGCTGATTTTGATTCTTGGAGCTAAAACCCTAAAGTTTCAAAGATTTAATTTTATCTCCCAAACGGCTTGGATTTTTGGTCTGAAATTTTTTTTGCAGGTTGGAGACATATCAAGGAAGCTTCAAAAAAAAATTCAAAATTTTCTAAATTATTTTGAATTTTTAATAAGTTTTTTTCAATTTTTCATAAAAAATTAATATCTAACGCAAATCAGCATATTTTTTTGAAATTTTTACATTCTCAGAAAGCACTTCAAATTCTACAAGGGGTTTATTATTTTTGTTTTAAATTTGGATGCAATTTAATAGCTCAAATAGTCAATTTGCAAAAACTCATCTGTTTTGATAAAAATGGGTCTCTAGGGCACAAATGAAGAGATTTTTCTAAAATTTTTGCATTTTTGGAAAGCTCTCTATTTTTTAGTAGGGGTCTCTATTCTGAATTTCTATTTTTATGGCCAAAATCATATCAAAAAAATTAGATCTTGTTGACTAGGTCAAATGCATTGCAAAAAAATTAAAATTTTGTGATGGGTATGCACTTATTTTTCATATGATTCAATGCATGATATGAGTTGTCATTTGGATTAATTTCTGGTTATTATTTCTCCTAACAATTGATTTTTAGATCTAATCTTAGGGTTTTCATAAGTTGAATATATTTTGCATATCTTGTTTGCTTGTTTGCTTGTTGGAGAGTTCGTCACTTGCTTGCATGGAAAAGCTCAACAAGAATTGCTAAAAATCAGGTAAAATCTACTAAGTGCGTTGCAAGGATCCTAGGTATTCTCCTTTATCTAATAATATTTTGATTTGGGACTTAAAATAAATCTCTCACATGTCAAGCTTGTGTGCATCTTTTCATACTTTTGATCTATTTCTACACACTTGCATAATTTGATACTAGGTTGTGATCCCTTAAGGATTCATTAAGTAGTCTTAGAATACTTGTGATTGATCTTGATTGCTATCTTGGGTTATTGGACTCGCTAATCCGCCGGCCCCTCATTTCCACCCTGTGGTTGCAATCTCAGCACCATAAAGGGGAGGGGTCAACAGGACAGAAGCGTTAAGTGTTCCACTTGGCAACCCTTTTGTGCTTTTAGGAACTCACTTGTTTTCTAAGTTGTGGACTCGTTTTCAGCTTGTGTGAGGTGTTAATTGTTCCACCTTGTGGATTCATCTCATATTTTCTTTAAGCGTTAAGTGTTCCTCTTTCTACTTTTTGGATGCTTTTGGTAGATTTGCTTTCGGGAATATATCTATGCTCACATAGTAATTAGGCCCTATGAACACTATTCATGATTCTTGAGAGATTGGATTCCTAGAGAAATATTTCTTGACAACAGAATCCTTGTAGGTAGGGAGGATACTTAGTGCGTTTCACATTCAACTTGGTTAGTGCATCTTCTCTTATTGATCGACACATTCTCTCTCTGGAGAGGTTGATAGATCACGTAGGGTTGATATCACGAGCTTTGGTGAATCAAAATTGGTTAGTGCATCTTCTCTTATTAATTGATACATTCTCTCCCCGGAGAGGTTGATAGATCACGTGGAGTTGATATCACAGACCTTGGTGGAACAAAACTTTGTCTTAGCGTGTCGGATTAATCTTCTTGCTTTGTTTGGGTTAAAAGTGAAGAGGTGTCAAAACCTTGAATTTGGAGCCAAGTCCCCTTGTGGTATAAATCTGTGAGTCACCTTTAGAGAGGGTTAACCGTAGCGGACAATCCCTTCATAGGGCAAACTGCGTTGACAGAACTTCAAGCGGTAATAGCCATTTTCGCCATGGTAGTGACAGCCGCTATATAAATGTCCTTGTGGAAGAAATCTCCACGGGTATGGTTCATTGTTGGGTTGTGAGATCTCCCTAGCAGCTCTTGAAGATTAAGTTCTCGGACTGTGTCAAAACCCTGGTGCGTCAGGATTGGAGTTCACCCCTTTGAATCATAAAAGTTGCAAAGTCAAACCATTACTAAAAAACCTAGCGAGGCCAAATTTTTCACTTTCAGGTATATGTGTGTTATTGCAAAACTTTTCAGAACATACACAATTCGTACTCTCAGGGATTAGCACAATTTGGTCACTTGATTGTTCATGCGCAAGGTTGCTTTTGCCCTTGTTCATTGTTTTCGGACATGCTTGGAATCACTTGCTTGCTGTTCTGCGTGCTTGTTTATCTACTTGGCTATTAAAGATGATCAAATCTGGTATAACCTTCAAAATCTGGACAGTACAATTTGCAAACAATCCAGAACTGAAGACCTTAAATTTTGCAAAAATTGACGTAAATTCTTTCTGGAGTCAAAAGTCATTTCAGAAAGTCAAAAGTCGTACGAGTTTTGTCAAGTGTCATTTCAGTATTGCCCATCTATCGTACGATTGAGAACCCAGTGTCGTATGAGTTTTCAAACCAGCAAATTCAAGAAAGTCAAAATCCTATTAGCAACTATTGTACGAGTTTAGCAACTGTCGTTTCATAGACTACCCAGTGTCGTACGAGTCTGCAGACTGTCGTTTGGAAAAATTTGAGAGAGTTGTCAGAAATTGTCAAATTGCAAGATATCCAATGTTTCTAGCCTAGTTCCAGAATCTGTCAAAAATATCATTGTGTCAGGAACAGAGCAGTAGCTATTGACCATTCTACCATTTTCTGAGTTTGATCTTTTGAATCCGATCTAGTCTTCTATTTGATCAATTTGAGTCCTTTTTATCTCGTGTCAAAACCTTGTCATAACTATCAATCTTCAATCAATCTTCAAAAATAGACTAAGTGTTGAGAACTCGTGTCCGCTATCTTTTGGGCGATCTATCCCATACATCCAGGGCACAGTTTCCTTCACCCACATCTCATCAGATCTTCAAAACTATCATAATCTTGACAAGGTTGCATCATCCAATTTTCTCAAATCAAATTGTTCTTCAATTGTCTTCATCCTTTTCTTCTGTTTCATTCAAAGTTAATGGTGGAGACCAGAGCTTCTTCACACAAGAAATCAGAAGAAACATCTCAGAACTTACTTTTGACCAATACCCCGGGTCCAACTCTTGAACAACTCATCCAGTCAAGTATCTACGAAGATGACGATCTCGGTAACTTTCGATTGAAAACTGGTTACATACCTCCTTTATCAACTCACAGAGGTAATCAGCAAACTCCTCCTCAATCTGTTCCAGGGAGCCCAACAACTCCTATCATGTCTCAAGCAGGAACAAACCACGGTTCTCTAGGAGGAGGGTCCCAAGGACACCAATCTCAACATATGCCGACCAAGAACCTACACCCTCTAAAATCCATCGATGTCAGAATGACGATGAATTCAAGAGAATGATGAGGCATTTCTTGAAAGTGGATAGAGAGGCATACTTTTTACAATTAGCCCAGGAAGGGGCTAAGCTTCCTCCCAACTTTAACGTTGATGATATAATCACACATGAGGAAGAAACTCCACTCACAGCTATGACAAAATAGATGCATGCTATACAAGTCAAATTTAACAATCTTAAGAAGGAGAAGGAACCCAAGGAGTTCTCCATGGAGGCCCTATGTCCTTTCCCATTCGAAAAAAACTTGTATATGCCACCATTCCCAAAAAGAGTGGAGATTCCAAAGTACGAAAAATATGATGGACACTCTGATCCTCAAGATCATGTCAGAGAGTTCTGTATGCAATCCATGGAATTCATGCATGAACTGACTTATCTAATGCGTCTTTTTCCTAGATCCTTGGGAGGAGCATCCATTCAGTGGTTTTCAAGATTACCTTCTACAATCAAAACTTTTGAAGAATTGATTAAATTGTTTTATCAACAATATTCCTACAATATTCAACATCCGGTCACCATGATCGATATCTGTAACCTCAAGCCATATCTAAGGGAATCATTCCTAACTTTCCTCAAGAGGTGGAGAAAGAAGTTCTCTCTATATGCTAGACAAATTCTCGAAATGGAGAAACTTGAAATCTTTATCAATAACCTTGTTCCAGAGCTCAATTATCCATTACAAATGAAAGATCATGTATCTTTCGATAAAATGGTGGATAATGCAATCAAGATTGAGAAAGTACTTGTCAAGAAAGGAGAAATCACACTTCAAAAGGACAAGTGTGAATTTGGATCTAGCTCAAAAGATAAAAACAAGAGCTGAAATAGAAACAAAGGTATCATCTCTGATGGTGTTGTTGACACTATCCGCACCCCATCAAAGGCACTGGCCTACAATCTCACCCTTGCCACCAAAGCCATTGAAGCTTCAGAGCAAAAATCTGCTGAACCATCTCCAAAGAAGCCATTCAAATGATGGGATAATAAATGAAAGTTTACTCCCCTGGGAGAATCTTTGGAATCTACCCTGAGAACCCTGATAGCTGATAACATGATCTCTTTACCACCAATCTAAAACCCTGATCCGGATCCAAAACCATATTGGTGGAAAGATAATGCATTATGTGCTTTCCATCGGACTAAAGGCCACAGAACTAATGGATGCTTCCACTTGAAGCATACCATTCAAGACTTGATAGATCAAGGGGACATCACGATCGATAATCCTACCAGCAATAATGATCACATAGCATTTACAGAACCATTTCCACAACATGGCAAGGGAGTTTCCACTTCTCAGCCTAACATGGGGGCAAAAGTCAACTATGCCTACCCTGGAAACAATGCTGTCATCAATATGGTTTAACCATGTCTCTTTGAGAGCTGCAATGTCATCACAATTGTACGAAGAGATAGAAATCATTCCTCAGCTAATGCGGTTACCAGATCACAAGCTCGGGCTCATCTGAAAGGACAAACACCAAGTTCATCTAATGTCCCTAAGATACCTTTCAATCTCACATCTGCTTCTAGACAGAAGGCTGCCTTAAAATCTTCCAATCCAAAGGATACAAGACCTACATCTTACAGCATCATCCAACAACTCCAGCATACCAATGCCAAAATCTCTATGTTTGAGTTACTTCGAATATCTCCAGCTCACAGAGATATCCTAGACAAAGCTTTGCTCGGCTCTAATGTTCCTGATGATCTAGATCTAGACAGGTTCCAGACTATGGTTGGTCATCTAACGTCTCCGCAATATATTTCCTTTTCAGAGGAAGATGACAACTCCCTAAGTCACCCACATAATCAGCCCTTGCACATAGAAGTCTTGATCTAGAACCATTGAGTCAAACGTGTGTTGATAGATGGGGGTGCAGGCCTCAACATTTGTTCTTATAGCTTAATCACACAGTTGGGATTCTTAGAGATGGCTATTGATCCTCGAAAGAAGATCACCATAAAAGCCTATGATGAACAAGAAAGAGCTTCTAAAGGCACCATTGTCTTACCCATCCGAGTGGGTCCGGTCATCAAAGATACCACATGTCAGGTGCTTGATCTACCATTGGCTTACAATATCCTTCTAGGGAGACCCTGGATCCATGAAATGCAAGCCATTCCTTCTACATACCATCAATGCTTGAAATTTCCCTATGAAGGGGTAGAAGTTACTATCCCAGTAGATCTGAGTACAACTTGCAATACATTGAAGGAAAGTGCCGATAAGCTTGTACCTAATAACAGAGAATCTTCCATCAAGCAACAAAATGTGGCTTCCACATCCAAGATGGAAGACATTGCTAAAGAGATCAATATCAAAGAAAATGGGATGGGAGAATACACTATAGAGCCAGTCTTGTCTCTGACATCTCTCCCAATCTCACCTAAGTCATATGGACAATCCTTGAAGCAGTCTAAATCAGAACCTAAGGAACCTATGGAAGCATACAAAAGAAATTTTGTGGCGGAGCAAGTATCCAAACAAGAATTTGAAGAGGATGAAGCTGTGCTTGCATGGCTAAACAAAGATGATTCTGAATCCAAAATTGTTCAACCTAGTGAATCTATAGCACCTACAATCCCTTCTAATTCATATGGTCCAGGGAACAGATTGATAGCCAAGATGGGATATTCCGGTCAAGGACCTCTAGGAATCAAAGGAAAGGGTCTTGTGACACCCATTCCACATATTGGTAGAGCCAACAAAGATACTGGTGGCTTAGGCTTTAAGAAGAAACCCTATCATCTCAAAGGTGGTTGTTCTCATGTCATAGAACAAATTGCACCAGGAGAACCCCTTCTCAAGAAAGAAGAGACAGAACCCTCAGATGATGATTCAGATAGTTCAGAACTCATCCCCTATGAAAAATTGCCTAAAGAGATCAAAGATCTTCTTGATGATAAAGATGATCCTATCAAAAGAATTAATGTAGTAGACACACAAGAACCTACTGTAGCGCAAGAGATGGTTGCACCACAAGAACCATCCAATCTCGAAGGTGATCAAATTGATCAAGAAGAAGGGGGTAGTTATTCTGACACTGATTCCCATGAATATGAATTCAAGTCAAAAACTGAGGGTAATCCTTCTTGGGGTATTCATCCTAATTTCACACATTTTCTAAGATTTCCTAGAGATCCTGAATCAAAAGCTGAGTCAAATGACTATGAATGGGGTGCCATTCCAGAAGAAGATGAGCTTATAACAGAGAAATATATTGATGTTATTCACCAATATGTATCTCAACCCAACGTAGGTCTAGAGCGAAACAATGAACTTAACGTGTCTGATCCACCTATGGCTGAAGAGGACTCCCATGATGATGTTGAGCCTATTCACGAATTGAACATTTTGAGTTGTAATATCACCTTTGAACTTGAGCGTCAGGTTAGGACCAATGATGACATATCCATGTTTGTGAACACCATATCCCAAGCCTTTCCCGCTTTGACTATCCAACGCCCTGATCTTATCGACCAAACTTCCACAAACCCAAGCCATGGTGTTTACACCTTTTCCAGTGACTATGCCCTTGCTTGTTACCTCAATGTAGTCGAGCCTATGAGGACTTCCATCAGTGAACCGAGCGTCAGCATGACTGAGTCAAACATCAAATATCTTAGTCAAAAAAATAAAAAGAAAAAGAAAAAGAGTTCTGAGGGTGAAAACCACTTTGTGGCAGTCTCAGATCCTACAAAAGTAAAAAGAAAAGATGTATCAGAAGGTGAAAACCTCTTTGAGGCACCTAAGGATGAGATATTTGATGTCCTTCCGAGTCATTTACAGGATAGATCTCCAGTTCTGATTGAGCCCACTCAATCCATCAATTTGGGTACAACAGAGGAACCACAATTGGTACATGTAGCACAATCTCTATCAGAAGAAGAGAAACAGAAATTCACTACATTCTTATCAGAAAAAAAGATCAATTTTGCATGGAAATATTTAGATATGCCAGGATTGGATCCCAATCTCATTATGCACCATCTATCCATTGCTCCTGGAGTAAAACCAATCAAGCAAAAATTGAGAAAGATGCATCCTCATGTTGCACTCTTAGTCAAAGCAGAACTAGAAAAACTCCTAAAAGTTGGATTCATCTGTGTCATAGACTATGCTGAGTGGATCTCTAACATTGTACCTATTTCAAAACTAGATGGTTCAATCAGAGTGTGCACGGACTTTAGAGATGTGAACAAAGCATGCCCTAAGGATGATTTTCCACTACCTAACATTGATATGATAGTGGACATGACTGCGGGCTATGAAATGTATTCCTTAATGGATGGCTTTTCTGGGTACAACCAAATCAAAATTGCTCCAGAAGATCAAGAGAAAATAGCTTTCACATGTGCGTGGGGAACCTTCTATTGGAATGTTATGCCATTCGGACTCAAAAATGCGGGAGCTACATACCAAAGAGCAATGAAATCTATTTTTCATGATATGATGCATAGAACAATGGAGGATTATGTTGATGATACCTTAGCAAAATCAATGATCAAAACTAAACATCTAACTGACTTGAGCATGACCCTTGACAGAATGGAAAAATTTAGTCTCCGACTAAATCCTAAGAAGTGTGCTTTTGGTGTCACTTCTAGAAAGCTCTTAGGATACATAGTTTCAAAGAAAGGCATTGAAGTTGATCAGGCTAAAGTCAAGGCTATAATAGAGATGCAACCTCCCACAAATATCAGTCAAATGAGGATGTTGCAAGGCAGAGTTCAATCTATCAGAAGATTCATATCACAGCTAACGGACATATCACAGCCTTTTACAAAAACATTACATAAAGGTGTGACCTTTGCATGGAATGAAGAATGCGAGAACAACTTTAACCATATCAAGAAGTATCTATCAAATCTGCCTATCTTGATGCCTCCTATTCATGGGAAGCCATTGATCTTGTATGTCTCTACAACAGCCACATCACTGGGGGCATTGCTAGTGCAACATGATGAAGACAAAAAGGAAAGAGCCATCTACTATATAAGTAGAACATTGGTGGCGTATGAAAAGAACTATTCTATGATTGAGAAAGCTTGTCTCGCTATGATCTTTGCATCACAGAAACTGAGACACTACATGTTAGCTCATACTACTCATTTGGTAGCTAAAATTGATCCACTGAAATATCTCCTAAGCAAAGCTGCCCTCACAGGTAGACTAGCTAAATGGGTCATGCTCTTGAGCGAATTTGACATTGAATATGTTGAAAGAAAAGCTATCAAAGGACAAGTCATTGCTGATCAATTAGCTGAAGCACCACTATTTGATGATACACCCATGCAAATAGAATTTCCTGATTCCTCTATCATGCACCTCTCTTCTAGAGCATGGCGGTTATTCTTTGATGGCTCCTTCACACAGAATGGATCTGGAGCAGGCATATTGTTCATCACTCCTCAAGGATACTCGATACCCAAAGCATTCAGATTAAAGTTTCCTTGCACAAACAATATTGCTAAATATGAGGCACTTCTCAATGGTATGAAAATGGCAATATAGTGGAGAGTTACAGAGATGCACATCCATGGAGACTCACAATTGGTTATCCACCAAGTCAATGATGTGTACCAAACCAAAGATGAAAAGCTCATTCCTTACAAGAGAATGGTAGATGATTTAAAGAAATACTTCATCTCTATCACATTTGAGCAAATACCTAGAATGAAGAATAAGGCTGCTGATGTAATGGCGACACTATCTACTCTCTTACAGCAGCCTGAACATGAGCTACGCTATGAGTTCTTGGTGGAAGCCCTATCCTATCCTGCATATGACTCCCCTGAAACCTGCATGATCTGCACTGTTGTAGGTTATGACTCATCTCGCTACAAAAATCTATTCTCCTATCTCCACGACCAAATCATCCCTGAGTCCTTTAACCGTTTTGAGAAATGAAACCTTATCCGATCTGCATCCCAATATGTCATCATTGGTAATGATCTGTACAAATGAGGTCTAGATGGTACACTGCTTAGATGTTTAGAATGGGAAGAGTCTCAACGTGCATTAGAGGAAGTCCATGAGGGTATATGTGGGTCACACTTGAACGGTTTAACGTTAGCTCGAAAACTTATTAGGGTCGGGTACTATTGGCTTGAAATGGAGAAAGAGGCTATTAAATTTGCTAAAAAATTTTAACAGTGTCAAGTACATGGCAACTTGATTCATGCTCCAGGGAGAGATCTAATTCCCTTTACTACACAATGGCCTTTTCAACAATGGGCATTTGATCTCATAGGCACTATCCATCCGCACTCTTCTAATGGACATACCCATATCATCACAGCTACAGATTATTTTACAAAAAGGGTAGAAGTAGTTCCTCTAACACAAGCAACGGGGAAACAGATCTCTATGTTCATCCTGAACTACATCATTTGTAGATATGGGATCCCTCATTCCATAGTCACAGACAATGGGGGACAATTCAAAAATAAGGACCTAGATGACTTATGTGCCAAATTCAAGATTACTCAACATTGGTCATCTATCTACTATCCTCAAGGGAATGGACAAGCTGAAGCTTCAAACAAAAATCTCTTGAAAATCTTGCATAGAACAGTGAATAAAACAGGAAGAGACTGGCATCTCATGATCAATCCAGCTCTCTGGGCATACAGAACTAGTATCAGAACACCTACAGGGGCTACACCTTTCACTTTAGTTTATGGGTCTGAAGCGGTACTGCCTATTGAGGTTGAAATCCCATCACTCAGAATCAGAATGCATGGACTTGTCACTGATGAAGACTACAGAGTTTCTAGGTTACAAGAACTGGAATTACTAGATGAGCGCAGGCAAGCAGCGTATGATCATCTCAGAGTGTATTAGAAAAGAATGTATAGAGGCTACAACAAGAAAGTCTGACATAGAGAATTTCAGGTTGGTGATCTAGTCTTGAGAGAAAATCCTAAAAATCAATCACATCGAGAACGCAAGGGGAAGTTTGAACCCAACTGGCTGGGTCCCTTTGTTATCACTGCTACTTTTGGCTCTGGTACCTATCAACTCTCAACGACTGAAGGAGAACAGCTCTGAGAACCAATCAACATTCTCCATCTGAAGAAATTCTATGCCTAAGGCATTCAGTGCTTGGTAAATATCCTGAAAAAATCCTAAAAATTGGAAAATGTCCTAAAAAAATCTTTAAAATCGGAAAAAGTCCTGAAAAAATGAACATCTTGGTGAAAACCTAGCAATAAGGCGTCTTGATGATTCACAAAAAAATCAGAAAATATCAACAGTACAAAAAAATTGAAAAAAATTAAAAATTAAAAAAAAATTTAAAAATGAAAAATACAAAAAAAAAGAAAAAAAAAAGAAAAAGTGCCTTGGTGAAAACTTGGAAACAGGCGCCTTGGTAGCAAAAATAGAATCTCTGCCAAGATGGTGAAAACCCGGCAAACAGGTGCCACTTGTTCCAAAATGCTCCATCTATCAGCACAATCTTGGTCTTTCCCAGCTTTCAGTCTTGCTTTAGTTTGTACATATCTCCCGGTTTGTTTCTGCATATCCTGGTTTCAATAAGTCAGTCTGTACACCAATCAGCTCAAGCGTCTGTATCCTATCAATGTTCAAATTTGGGGGCAATCAATGTCATATCCTATGGTCTCCCATGTATCTTAGACATTTCCTATCCAGTCAGAGTCCTTTGAAGCTTCCAGTTGAGTCAGTCAGTCTGTTTCATCTCCAGAAAGGATTTTGCATCTACAACAACGCAATCAAACATCAAAACTCAACTGAAAATAATCTATGCTTTTTACATGTTTTTATCTCCTTGTATGCTTACTGATTCGCATTGAGATTTTTGCATATTGTGTCCCTTCGAGCTCTTCAATGATGTCCTTTATAGGATTTAGAGAGTGATGACTGGGGGCATAATCTTTTCTTTGTCTTCTGCTTGTATGTGAAAATCTAACAACTTTGAAAATTCTGGATTGAAATGGTGTCCGACTGTAAGAGCCTCTATCTCGAATTGGATGGCCATGCGTACCTCGACCATTGATACCCAGCAAATTCAAGGATGTTTGATCTAACTATTATCTTTTTGAAGTGAATTCTTTCTCCTACTATGAAACGCGATCTTGCCTAAGGATGTGAATGATAAAGGGTCACTACGGGTAATTCACATTGGATTTAGAATGATCTCTTGACTGTTTGATGTGTTTGCAATGCAAGGCGTACTCAAGTCATCACAACGTTTATGTTTTGATGCTTGTACAAATTGCTATATCAAAATGGACATGATATTCAGGTCATCTTGGCGTTTGTGCCTTGGTACTTATATCTAATCTGACATTCCAAAAATAAAATCAATATTCATATGTCCATGGTTGTTTGACCAGTGGGGGTTGTATTGATTCTTGTGCATACAAATCGATATTCATATGTCTATGGTTTCATAGCTAGTGGGCATTGTATTGATTTATCCGGTTACCTAAAAGTTTAATGATGATAACAAATCGACATATGATCAGTGACTAGGTCCTAGGTCTTAGGTTGCATTTCATCTTGCATGTCTCTTTGCATTTTGCATGTTTGCATGATCTCACAATGGCTAAATAAACTTCAAAGCTTAAATGATTCTCCACTCGCATCTTCCAATCTAACAAGAGCTGAATCCCACACGAAGGTTCCTCCAACGAAATAGCAAGTAGAATCCTTTTTCAGGATCAAAATCAAAATCTGCAATCATTCATATTGTCAACTACTTGCATAATCAACCTTCAATCATAGTAGAAATCCATTTTTCAACTTAACTGATTATCTTACATCAAACTATCAAAATTTCAACTTGGTCAACCATGGTCAAACCCATGGTCAACTCATGGTCAAACCTAGTCAAATTCGGTCTCCAAGACCTCCAAACGATGCAGAATGCATTATCGAATGTGTATAACCACTTCTCAAATCAATTAACATGCTTCTAAACTATAACGCTGACTTTTCTTGTCAGATTTCAATTTTAATCCCGAAGGGGGCATGGTATTGCACATCAATTCAAAGTTTGTACATCAAAATTCTATCGATCATGTCTATCAATATCTTTCATCAGTGATCAAGACAAACAATCACGTCTAGTTACTGATTCATCAAAAGTCCTCATCGCTCAAGGCAAATCTATCATCACTTGGGGCATATCAGATTCATCAAGATCCATATCAATCTGGTATTCTCCTAATCTTGTAAACTGTATCAGTTTTTGCAACCATCAGATCATAGTGTTCTTTCCTTGGTTCTTCGGCAACTGAAGGGTTTGGATGTGATACCTGCTAGTTCTGCTAAGACAATCGAGTCTAGAACGGGTCACTCACTTCTTAGCAATCCTAAAGTTTGGAATCAGGCGTTTTGACACTTTTTCGCAATCATAGGTTCATTTTCTATTATAGTGAACATTATCTTTGGTCATTCAGGACCTATTATCTTCATATCAAATTCAATATCAATCAACTCCTATCTCAATATCTTTCAATCGGTTTCTATCTTGAGATCGGTTTATCTTTTGAATCAGTTTCATATCTTTATCAAACAAAGACTATCTTTGAACCACTGCACTTCGCACAGTAATTCAAAGAGGGGCAAAATGTAATAACCCAAAAATGGGCTATAAGTTCATTAACCTCCTACATCGACAAATCGAACAAAATCGACATCAAAGTCCTAACCTAAGGCACATCTGAACATCATCAAATCTAATTGATTATCTTAAATTCTGCATCAGGGAATATTCCTAGCAATATTCCTAATCATCATAATTATCTTTAATTTTATAATTATTTGGCAATAAATCACATCTATCCTAAAATTTGATTAATTAAATATTTTGCATATTTAATTAATTAGATTTAATATTTGCCACTTAATTGTGTAATTAAATTTAATTCTATCTATTATTAATTGTATTATTTAATTTTGATAATAAATTCAATATCCTATGAATAATTGATTAAATTCTTATTTAATTAATTAAAGCAAGTTGTCATTATTTAATAATATAGTTTTTAATAAAAGTTTGATTAAATAATTGATTAACCCATAAATCAATTATTTTATTTTTAAAAGCAGTTAAGTTGGAAATAAATCACTTTATTATTAAATTAATTCATAAATAAAACATGCACAATCATAAAAGCAGATAACTATCAATTATCAATTAAAGCTAAACTCTATTTTGAGTTGAACTCTGCTTTTGCATGTTTTTGTGAGTTAATTATCCTTTATTTAAAAATAACTCAAAAATCAACCTGAGTTATTTGAGTGATTTATGGCTTTTTTTCCCATGCACCTCCAAAGCCCTGGATTTCTATAAAAACAAGGCTCGGCTCTTCATAATTCATCTCTCAATCATCTCGCAAATTGCAAACTTACTCTACAGGAATCATAGCATATCAGATTTGGAAAATTTACACAATTGGAGCTTGAAAGAATCAACTTGCGAATTCAAAGCTTTGTGAGATCAATTTCAATTGCATATTTTTCATATCATAGCATAGAATTTCATAGCTTTGCATATCATTGTTAGATAGATCAATTCATAGCATATCAATTTCATCTAGCATAGATTCATATCGGTTTTTATCATTCTTATTGCATAGAAAATATCAAAAATATAGATTAATTGCATTCAATTTCATATCCATCTTTTGCATTCAAATCCTTCATTTAGGTGTCGTCTAGGTCACTGATCTCGATTACAATCTGAGAACATCAATCTCACACCTATTAGAAGGAAGTAAATCACTTGGTTACATAGTTTTCAATTTTACATGATTTCAATTTTTGCTAACCTCTAATATTTTACTGAGTGTTGTGTCTACAGATCAGGTACAATTTTCACACACACAGGTAGGGGGGATTTGGAGAAGTGTACCGCGCACATCTTGAGAACAATGTGGTTGGAGCTGTGAAGAGAGAAACAAAGAGGGGGATCCAAAATCCACAAATCTTCAAAGAGGAATTGTCCATGCTGCTCCGGCTCAACCATCCCAACCTGGTTAACTTGATAGGCCTGTGCTTCGAAAAAGGTAGCTTCACAATCTCTGTTTCCATATAGCAAAAAGCAACCTGCACATAGTTGAACAAATAGGATAAAGAATTGGTAGCTACACCTTGATGAAGATTTCAGTCTATTTTATAACTAAGTTTTAAAATAAAGAGGTTTTCAACGCTCTTCTCCAATTTTCCTGTTAACACTTAAGAAGAGAAATGGGGCAAAGACCGGCAAAACTCCATCAAAACATTGTATGAAGTTACTCAATTGAGAGGGTTTAAAGCTCTTGGCTTTTAATCAGGCCGTCACTGGAGGATTCTCAAAATGATGTCAGAAAGCTTTCATCCCTTGTATTTCATTCTCATTTTGAACTTTCATCAATTATATCAATCGAAGTATGATAAATGCCCGAGTCAATCAAGCATTAGCTTCTTCCTTAAATTTCCTTCAAGGTTGATCTAGAAGGAGGATCTAAAATGTCTAAGAAGAAATCATGGTTTAGTATATTCGTAAGATACACCTCTATTTTTATTTTATTGTCTTTTCAATCTCAGCCTATGCCTAATTAAGGCAAACCTTTTTACTAGGTCCACATAGATCTCCTAGGAACAAACCCTAGGCTGACTCCTGAGATGAGATGCAATCACTGGTCATTATGTGTTATCCTTCTTATTGTAATTCAGATGAATTCAACTATGACCCTTTAACACCCATGGATAGATAACATTGCTTTATTCTCACAAAATCCCCCTTTCAGGTTTCATTGGCTCCACCAATGGATAGACACAATTTTTGTGTGAGGACAATTAAAGAGAGCGCATTGTAGTACCTAAGCTTCAAGGATGACATCTTACACCACCTAGTCCCAACTTCCAAGTATTTTCATATCTAATTCTTAAACTTTGTCAGAAATAGGCTTTCAAGTCCACAGATCAGTAAATGCTTCTCATTGTTAGGAATAAGGCGTCTCAACCTTGGATAATTCTTATTCTTATTATTTGTTTTGTAAAATGTATTTCTTGCAAATAATGTTGATGTGTCAGCATCTTGAATTGTGTGTAAGGAGATCATGGCTAAAACGGTTATGACAGATTCCTATGACACGTAAGAGCTATGTCAAGAAGATTAAATGACAGGTGAAGACATGTAGCAACTGATAAATTTGAGTACTGTACACTCTTCCCAATCGTAAAACCCTAATACGGTTATCTTTGGGAGTAGCCCTAAAATGTGAAGCGCATGATATAAGCATTTTTTAGGGTTGCGAAGAGATGTGATGTGAGTGTATTGTTGAAATGTTTTATGCTATCGTGATTTGTCTTCAAGGTTTTGAAATCTTCTGAAAGAACTTGCATTGCAAGTGTATTGTAAGCTGCAATAGTTTTGATCAATACATTGTGCAAGTTTTGGAGTGCTGGGGTTTTTACTGAAAGGTTTCCCCAGGGTATATCATTGTGTTATTCTCTATTTTTCTATATGCATGGTATGTGGTTGCAATATCTTTGTTAAAGTAGTTAACGAATCTGAAATTGTAAAGATTTAAAAAAATTTGCACAATACTTTCCTATAGAGATTAGCGTAGGAAGCTGTTTCCGCACCTGAGTTTCCTTACAAGTGGTATCAGAGCTTGATCAACTTTTGATCCTAGTTGTTGGGTAAGGTTTTTTGAGCTGATCTCAAGTTTGAGTGGGAGTTTTTTGCAAGCATTCTGAATCTTATTTGCAGATTGAGATGGCAAGTTCATCATATGGGAGAATGGAGGTGGAGAAATTTAATGGCACTAATTTTGAGTTGTGGAAACTCAAGATGGAAGACATGTTGGAAGATCGTGACCTATGGGAAGTGACTTCAAGCTCTACAAGACCAGCAACTATAGCTCAAGCAGATTGGGATATCAAAGACCATAAAGCTAAGGGTCTCATAAGACTCTGTTTAACTGATGTAGTTCTTATGAATGTTCTAGATGAGAAAACCATAAATAGTTTGTGGGAAAGACTTGCGGCCATGTATCAGGCCAAATCTCTGGTGAACAAGTTGATCCTGAGGAAGAATTTGTACTCTCTGTGAATGGAGGAAGGTGGATCCTTAACGGATCATTTAAATGCATTTAATCTGCTGGCTGCACAGTTGACATCAGCTGGTGTCAAGTTAGAGGAGGAGGATCATTGCTACACACTTTTGTGTTCTTTACTAGATTCATGGGACCATCTTGTGATGGCTCTCGGAAGCATGTTAGTCACCTTCAAAATGGATGATGTGGTGTCTTCGCTACTATCAGAGGAGATGCGGAGAAAGTCTTCCGTTTTGAAAAAAGAAGCCCTTGCTGTCTATGGGAGATCCACTGAAAGAGGGAAGAAAAATGATAATAAGTCTAAAAATAAGGGTAGATCCAAATCCCATGGGAAGTCAAAGACTTCCAATAAGTCCAAGGCAAAATGTTGGAACTGTGATAAATCTAGGCACTTCCGTAAAGATTGCAAAGAGTCGAAGAAGAAGAAAGGTTCAGATTCAGCTTCAGAAAGATCTCAAGAAGATGGCGATGCATTCATCGCAGCTTTGGTAGCCCATGCATCTGATGATGTGTGGTTGGTTGACTCGGGTGCATCTTTTCACATGACCTCTCATCGAAACTGGTTCTCAAAATATGAAGAGTTCGATGGTGGAAAGGTGTACTTGGGTGATGATTCTCACCTAAAGATGGTTGGACGCGGAAGGGTCACTTTCAGATTTCCTGATGGACGAGTAAAGGGATTCAACGGAGTTATGCACATTCCAGGTTTGGCATGAAACCTATTATCTGTAAGTATGCTAAATGATGTAGGTGTGCAAGTTGTTTTTTCGAAAGAAGGATGCAAGATGATGAGAGGATCGATAGTGCTTGCGAGGGGTACTAGGAGAGGTACCTTATTTCAGCTAGATGCATGTATTCCTCTATGTAATAGTTCTTCATCCTCACCATCTGAACAAGCAGTGAAGAAGTTTATGGTTATTGGTTCCGATGGTAGTGCAAACACTTTGGAAGGTAAGCTTCCTGCAAAAAAGACAATGTTGTGGCATATGAGATTTGGCCACATTGGTGAAAAGGGTCTCAAAACCCTGAAAAATAAAAATCTCATTGAGGGGTTAAATGATTGCAATCTTGAGTTTGACTTCTACAAACACTGTGTCTATGGTAAACAAAATCATGTTCAGTTTTACTCTAGTTCTCACAAATCTTCTGATGTTTTGGATCTTATTCATTCTGATGTATTTGGTCTTGTAAAAGTTCCTTCAATCTCCAAGTCTGTATTTTTTGTATCTTTCATAGATGATTATAGTAGAAGGACTTGGATTTATTTCCTTAAAGTAAGACACAAGTCTTTAGTTGGTTCAAGGAATTTAAAGCTCTTGTAGAGAATCAGACTAGTAAGAAGATTAAGTGTGTGAGAACTGACAATGGTGGTGAGTTTTGCTCAACAGAGTTTGAACAGTTTTGTAAAGAACAAGATATCGAGAGGCATAAGACAACTCCTTATACCCCACAGCAAAATGGAGTTGTAGAGAGAATGAATAGGACACTGATGGAGAAGGCTAGGAGTATGCTTAGTGGAACTCGTTTAGAACAAAGGTTTTGGGCCGAAGCTGTGGCCACTGCTTGCTATCTGGTTAACAGATCTCCTACATCAACCCTTGTTGGTAACACACCCATGGAGGTGTGGTCTGGTAAGAAGCCTTCAATCAGACATCTTCATGTTTTTGGTTGTGAAGCTTATGCACATGTTCCAAAGGAGAAAAGATCTAAGTTGGAAAACAAAGCTGTTAAATGTATTTTCATTGGATACAGTGCTGGTGTGAAAGGATACTAGCTTTGGGATCCTGTGACTAGTAAGGTGTTGTATAGTAGAAATGTTATTTTCAGAGAGCTAACATCTTCTCCTATTGTGCTACAACCAAATGAAAAAGAAAAGGAAAAAGATGTTGTTCAATTGCCTCCTACCCCTGAGAAGACTGAACAGAGAGACCATGTTGGGCCTAATGATGAGGAGAGCTCTAGCAGCTCTGATAGTTTGGAAGAAGAGGAAGAACAACCTCAACCGTAGCCCTTGAGGAGATCCACGAGAGAAAGAAAGAAACCAAAAAGGTTTGGTTATTCTATGTTAGATTCCAGTTGTACCTTTTCTTTGATTACTAACACTGATGAGCCTCGATCTGTGAAAGAGGTTTTGGGCATGAAAGATGCAGGTTCCTGGATTGAGGCTATGGATGATGAGATGGCTTCATTGGAGAAAAACAAAACTTGGGACCTTGTACCTTTGCCTAAAGGGAGAAAATTTGTTGGCTGTAAATGGGTGTTCAAGAAGAAATTCTGTGCAGATGGAAATGTTGAAAGGTACAAAGCTAGATTGGTTGCAAAGGGGTATTCACAGGTAGAGGGAACAGATTATGGTGAAATATTCTCTCCTATTGCAAAGTTGACATCCATTAGATTTTTGTTATCTCTTGCTGCATCATATGATTTAGAGATAGAACAAATGGATGTGAAGACAGCTTTCCTTCATGGTGATTTGGAGGAAGAGATTTATATGTCACAGCTTGAGCACTACATTGTTAAAGGTAAAGAATCCTTAGTTTTCATATTAAAGAAATCTCTATATGGTTTGAAGCAATCTCCTAGGATGTGGTACCTTAAGTTTGATGCCTTTGTGTTGTCAATTGGATTTATAAGATCGAAATCAGATCATTGTGTTTATTTCAGAGTTGAAAATGATTGCCTTCTTATTGTTGCATTATATGTTGATGATATGTTGCTGTTTGGGAAGGGTAAGGGTATGATTTCTTATTTGAAATCTCAGTTGTCAGCACAGTTTGAGATGAAAGATCTTGGGGCAGCAAGGTACATCTTGGGTATGGAAATTAGTAGAGACAGGTCTAATAGAAAACTTTGGTTGAGTCAGAGTAAGTATGTGAAGTCCGTGTTGGACAGGTTCAGCATGGTAGATTGTAGACCACTATGTGTTCTTATTTCTATGGGAAAAAAGTTATCTGTAGATGATTGTCCAAAATCTCCTAGTGAGGTGGAGGACATGAGTAGAGTACCTTATGCTAGTGCAGTTGGCAGTTTTATGTATGCTATGGTCTGTACTAGACCAGACATTGCCCAAGCAGTGGGAGTCCTGAGTCGGTTTATGGCTAATCCTGGACAGGTACATTGGGATGCAGTTAAGCGATTATTCAGATATTTGAGGGGTACATCAAATTACTCCATATGTTATCATGGTAACTCTTCTAGATCTCCGCATTCAGTTTGTATTTGTGGGTTTGTGGATTCAAATTGGGCAGGTGATATTGACAGCAGGAGATCCACCAGTGCTTATGTGTTCACTATGTTTGGTGGTGCCATCAGTTGGATGAGTAAGCGACAACCTGTGGTTGCTTTGTCCACTATAGAAGTTGAGTACATGGCTACTACTCATGCTTGTAAGGAAGCCATTTGGCTTAGAAGATTGTGTTCTGATGTTGGTGTTGATGCAGAACAGATTACTATTTGGTGTGATAGTTAGAGCGCTATTTGCCTTGCAAAGAATCCAACTTTCCATGCCAGAACGAAGCACATTGATGTGCAGTTTCACTTTGTGAGAGATATGGTGGAAGATGGAAAGGTAAATTTGGAGAAGGTAGATACTGTGATGAATGTTGCAGATGCATTAACAAAACCAGTGGGCAATGAGAAGTTCAGATGGTGTTTGGAGTCTATAGGCCTTTTGGCCTATAGCAGTTAGTTCTTGTTATGTTACTGTTGCTCTTACAAGGTGTTCAACAAGTGGGAGAATGTTATGAATAAGGTGTCTCAACCTTGGATAATTCCTATTCTTATTATTTGTTTTGTAAAATGTATTTCTTGCAAATAATGTTGATGTGTCAGCATCTTGAATTGTGTGTAAGGAGATCATGGCTAAAATGGTAATGATAGATTCCTATGACACGTAAGAGCTATGTTAGGAAGATTAAATGACAGGTGAAGACATGTGGCAACTGATAAATTTGAGTACTGTACACTCTTCCCCAATCGTAAAACCCTAATACAGTTATCTTTGGGACTAGCCCTAAAATGTGAAGCACATGATATAAGCATTTTTTAGGGTTGTGAAGAGATGTGATGTGAGTGTATTGTTGGAATGTTTTATGCTGTTGTGATTTGTCTTCAAGGTTTTGAATCTTCTGAAAGAACTTGCATTGCAAGTGTATTGTAAGCTGTAATAGTTTTGATCAATACATTGTGTCAGTTTTGGAGTGCTGGGGTTTTTACCAAAAGGTTTCCCCAGGGTATATCATTATTTTATTCTCTATTTTTCTATATGCATGGTATGTGGTTGCAATATCTTTGTTAAAGTAGTTAACGAATCTAAAATTGTAAGGATTTAAAAGAATTTGCACAATACTTTCCTATAGAGATTAGCATAGGAAGTTGTTTCTGCACCTGAGTTTCCTTACACTCATTACTAATAATCAAATGTGGATTGTAGTTTGAGCTATTTTTCTAAAAACTCTACCTATACTATAGGAAAAGATTTGTTTCTCAACTTTTCTATTACAGTATTACCTCTTTGGGTACAGATAGATCACTACTCCTACCTATCCTAAGCTTGTTATAATTTCGCAGACCCATTCTGGTCATTTATGGATGTTATTATATTTCTTTCTTTCTTTTCTTCTTTACCAACTACCAAGTTAAAAGTTTTTGTTTGAACTCTAAGAAGTAATAATTCTGAAAGAAGAATAACTGTGTTAATGATCTTCTAGGTGAGCAAATTCTTGTATTTGAGTTCATCCCAAATGGAAGTCTTTATGCTCGACTGCACAAATATAGTGAGAATTCATCAACTCCATTGTCATTGTCATCTCGGATGAACATTGCACATCATATTGCAATGGCTTTGCAGTACTTGCATGTAGATGTCGAGCCTCCTGTTTTGCACCATGATGTCAAATCTGCCAATGTCCTGCTTGTAGATGACAACCATGCCAAGCTTGCAGATTTTGGCCTGTCAAAACTAGGGCATAGAGATGGCCAGGCTACACCAACACCAGTTAAGGGTAGCTATGGCTACACTGATCCACAGTATATCAGAATAGGTAAACCCATCATGAAGAGTGATGTGTATAGCTCTGGGGTGGTGCTGTTGGACATGATAACAGATGCAAGATTTTGAGACCCTTGCAAAGTGGAGTGAAGAGTATAAATTAAGCCAAGACATGCAAACTGTGATGACAATTATTGATCCAACACTTAAAGAAGAGAAGATTGATTTGGATGAATTGAATTTTATAATAGGGATATTGAATGCTTGTCTGAATAAGAATGGAGAGTACAGACCCTCAATGACACGTATTGTTAGAGCCTTATCTTATAAAGCTCCCATTACAGCACCTACTTTGAAGAATGATGATCCATAAGAGATGGTGAATACAGCTTGCTACCCTCCTCAGAAAGATTCCACTTCGGTTCTATATGCTGGACGTTAAATAGCACATATTGCAAATCTCCTTATAAGATTCTTTTATATATAAAAAAATTTGCAATCAGAATTTCATAACATCTGATTAATCTTTGTAAAAGGAATCACCTTGTTTATTTTTTTGAGATTTAAATTATTTTTTGTAATTTTTAGCCAATACTAAGTAAAATCTATCACCTAAATCCTATTGACTAAACTATTTAGTTTACTTCTAGATTTCTGGATTAGATTGTGTGATAGTTTTTGAATCAACATTTTGGATCACACTCTGTGATCCATCATTAGGATACTAGAGAGCTCCATCTCACACTGTAATGAATATTAAAAAGACAGGTCAATGATTCAGATTGAAACAGCCAACCATGGCCAGGAACTATGTAAGGATAATTTGCCAGCAGAGAGGCAGAGCAAGACAAGATAGTAATTAAAAATATTTATAAAACAATTAAAATGAATGACCAAACTCACGCAGGTTCGGTGCAAAATCCATGATATTCTATTGGATTTGAAGTGGGTTCAACTAAACCAGAGGGAAAAAATAGCATCCTAGCCATTCCTCCATCGAACTATGCCAGGATTCCCAGAAGCAGATCATACCCAGATCTGAGGGTTTTCAAGCAAGAATAGATAACTTATAAGGGATCAAATTATAATTTCTAACTTTTGTCATCTAAAGGTTTACGCAATGAGGTTGCAAATTAAAATCTAACATAGGGCTAAAAGAACTAAACCTTGAAGATAAATCTGTCATGAAAAATTAGTGGTTCATTAGTTCTCTAGTATTCAGATGATGCATCATGGAAGTGTGATACGAAACATTGATTCAAAAACTATTACACAATCCAATCCGGAAATTTTCTTAGTTCTCTAGTATTCTGATGATGGATCATGGAATGCAATCTGAAATGTTGATTCAAAAACTATTACACAATCTAATCCAGAAATCTAGAAAGAAATCAAATTATGCATTGTCGAAATCTGATATCATTAAACTATTTAATCTTATTCATGTCGTAACATTTCATTAATCAGGATACTTGTTTTGTACTAAAACAGTATACATACACTCCAAAAGTGAATCTGCGCCTTGCACATTTCGGAATTTAAACCTTTTCAAAGTAATATAATCTTCTTATATAATTCATACTATCTGTAAAATTAACAAGAATGAGATGCAATGAAGATAATTTCAGATTGTAATGGTTTATAATGAAGATATCTGTAAAAACCCATAGTAAATGGAAGCAAATAGATGGCCAAGCTTATCTTTAAAGATGTCAAGCTTAACTCTAAAGATGTCATTAGCAAGCGGAAAATAATATGGATGAATCAAAATAGTAACTGAATGAGTAAAGGGCACATTTATTTGTATTCTTGTACCGAGGAAGGAGTAAACTCTTTTGTTGTAACTAATTTTCACAAGTCTATGTAAGGAAAGGTATTAGAGGGAAGAATTATTATCTTGAAAAATTTAGCCCCATTTCAAGCCATCAACAAAAGGTCAATTTAGAAGCCAATACTCGACAGTAAAATTTGCCATAACTGTCAAAAACTAACTTTAATATAATTGGTGTGAAACAGGTAGGTGGGCACTAGCTAAACTCACAACAAAATGACAAAAAAAATTGGAAAACATTTCAAATGTGCAAAACACTATTTTTTGCCTGATTTTTTGTAGTTTAACAGTAATGGGGATGCAGATCATGAAGATCAATTGCTGAAATTTTAGTAAAAATTCATTGTGTTTTGCATAATCTGAAAATGGTACGACAGGTCATTTTATCATGAGTTTAGGGACGTCCAGTCGAAAAGGCCAAAAAATATATGAGAATAGACAGACAGTGTCTTTTCCATTGTTAAGATAATAGAAACAGAAAACACCTTATTTTAAAATGTAAAATTTAGAGTAACAATTGAATCAAATATGCAAATAATTTAACAATCTGTAAGATTTAGTTTCCCGTATAGATTTTTGACTCCATGATTTATGCTCCCATTTTAATAGTGTCCTGTCATCTGGTGGTATGTTACATCATGTAAGTGGCCTGTATGTAAAGCTGCTAGTTTTCAACTATATAGGTCTCCACTAAGTGATGTGAAATTGTGTTGCATTGGCAAGTCTATCATTGGTTTTTGATGGCCACTTCCAAGTGCCCATGTGTGCAAGAGCATGCTGATAGTGGGGAATATTCTTTTTCAATGATGTCGAAATGATTTGATTTTTTTTGTTTGGATTTACTACATCAAATATTTTAATTCCACATATAATGGTACTTAAAAGAACAATATAGAAATGGAAATAAAATGGAAAGTAAAATGTTAGAA
Organism: Chamaecyparis obtusa; assembly: GCA_027943335.1. Classification (NCBI taxonomy): domain Eukaryota; kingdom Viridiplantae; phylum Streptophyta; class Pinopsida; order Cupressales; family Cupressaceae; genus Chamaecyparis; species Chamaecyparis obtusa. The sequence continues at coordinate 3,557,357 of BSBK01000685.1, read as the reverse complement.
AGAGATCTAGTTGGTGGGAGTTTGTTGTGTTTGGTTTTTGTCTGCTAGCTACCCGTGGGTCCCATAGGTTGTTTGGCCTTATGGACGTTATTAAAAACATTCATTCATTCATTTATTAATTGCTTAGCTTGGAGTGCAAGGTTAGTACATGGAAGGTTCATAGAAGGAGAGAAAATATACATTTTATTTAAAAAATATATTTTATATTTTTTTAATTTATTGGATAAAAGTTAAGAATGTATTATTATAAAATATAAAGATATATGTTTCAATTTGAAAATAAAAGTTAAGTAAGATTTGATGGGAAAATAATAATTTTAAAAGTTAGATTATATATTATAATATAATTGAATTAGGTATTTATGTTTAATGTTTTTTAAGAGATAAAGTTTTTTTATAAATTTTAAAATGTTTATCAAAATTAATATAATTAAAATTATTTTTTAATTCAAGGGTTGTATTTAAAGCTTATGAACATCAAGAATATAGTGAAGCCTTCTAATACCACATGAGATGAGGGGAGACTAGACCTCATGACCTCGTGCTTTATCATAGGAAGCTCTCACCAATTGAGCTAGGCTCAGGCCTGAATTTATTGATAAATAGTTAAATATAAATTAACATAATTATTTTAAGTATGTTTGTTTTGTAATAAAATAAAATATTTCTTTATCTAAAGTTTTTAAGTAAATAAATTTGTTATTAACATTAAACATCTAAAGCATATAAGTTAGAATCAAATCTAGCCAAGCTGATAGGTAAGGTTTTCCTATTTTCTTATGTAGGGAAATAAAATGCAGAGGGGAAACAACATGAGGAGGATTTAATGGATGAAAATGAACCTATGGCTAGAGAAAGTGAGAATGGGGAAGCAATGTCTAGAGAAAAGGAAGTAAATAATGGAGGGAAAAAAAGAGAGAGACATTGGACTATTAGCACCAAACAACAAGAAGGTAAAACTTTAGAGTTTTTATTGCCTGGTGATGTGATTGAAAGCATTGCAAAATGTCAAGACCACTCAGTTATAGGGGTACAAAGGTTTTGCAGGCTTTCTATGTGTTTGAAGGAGGAAGCTAAAAGAATGGGTGATGTGCTAATGGAAAGTGCAGAAGGGAAACAACAAGAGGAGGGTTTAATGGATGAAATGAACCTGTGGTTGGAAAAAGAAAGATTGGGGAGACAATGTCTTGCTAGCACCAAACAACAAGGAAGAAGGTAAAAATTTAGATTTTTTTATTGTCTAATGATGTGATTGAAAGCATTGTAGAATGTCTAGATCAGTCTATGATTTTGTTCTTTTTTAGAGGCGTACAATCTAAATTTGATTTTTACAAATGAGCTAAACTTAATTAGGAGAATATGGGATGGTAAATTGAAATAGTGAGGGGGCTAGAGAAATGGTATATTTCTTGTATATTTAAACATGTTGATCATGCTCGAGTTGTGTTGCAATACGACACTTGGGTTATATGTGGCCATATTTGCTACTTGTAGGCATAGTCTTTGGAATTTCATCTTGAAAGACCATTCAAATCTAGGCACCCTATGTGGCTAGAGATACCCTTTTAAAATCTTGCCTTTAGACCATTTCTACAAGAAATTGCCTCTTAGCTTGGAAGGGTTCTATGGTGTAAGAAAACACAAAAAGAAATTCTAGCCTAAGGATTCACCCAAGAGTTTGTGTAGAATTGGACCTGAATAATTAATTACCTAAAAATATCAATTTGGTAGGTCCAGCGTTTGAGTTTCTTAAGCCAATAGTATACTTGAATAAGCCTAATGCATGCTTCTTTTGTTGCTAAGGTCATTTAATTAAAGATTTCCTTGTTAGGAAAAATAATTATGGCCTTCCTCAAAGGAATGTTGCACCCAGTATTAACCATGTGAATCCAAAGTCTCGTGCTGAAATATTACCTAAAAACAAAACCTTGATTGAGTCAACAAAATAATTACATTTTAAATCAGGAAAACAAAGAGCCTAATGAAAACTTTACACCTTATAAAGATGTTATTATGATAAACAACTACAGAATGATAAGAAAAAGAAAAGAACCCTCGAGATCTAGAGATTCTCAAAATAGGAAGACTTTATCACAGAGTCATTTTAGTGTTTAGTCATATCACAATGTGAAAAATAATGAGGTTCTCTTTCGTTCTCCTTCTAGAAGAATGAAATCCTCTTCTCCAAATATGAGACAAGCTTCTTCACCTCCACCTATGAGACAAAGATCTAGATCCCCTAATCCTAGAAGAGAGCACAACCAATCTGAGTAGGAGTTTGTACTGGCTAACTAGATTGATGTTCTACCACAAGGGGATGATCTTAACACTTATGTTTTATCATGAAGATTAAGGTCTTCTCTTGGAATGTTAAGGGGATATCTCTTCCCCATTACAAATATGAGGTCAAGGATGCTATAAATAAATGGAAACCTACCATTGTCTTCTTACAAGAATCAAAACTTAGTGGTGTCTGACTTTTTTCTTCTCTATCCGAAATTTGGAGAGGTCCTTCTTCTTTCCAAATGTCACACATTGAAAGTGGGTGGGGGGTTGTCATTAGTGTATCATCTTGGGTCAATAAGTCAATCATTGATAAATGGAGAACTCTTCACACAATTGTGTGTGGGTTTTGTATTTTATCAACGAGCAACCAATTGGTTTTTATTTTGTTTATGCTCCTAATATTGCTAAGGAAAGATGTGATTTGTGGGAATGGATGAATAAGAATTTGCCTCAAGTTGATTGGGTGATTAGTGGGGATTTTAATATGGTAGAACATCATACTATTTACAGTTGGTATAATTAGGTTAAATTCAATATTGAAAAATTTGATAAATGGATTTTTTGTTGAAATGCTTTGGGTGTGATAGATATTATCCATAAAAATTCTCTAGTTATTCTTAGAATTGGTTCACTTGGACTAATTGCAAATTTGGGGCTGATAGAAAACTTAGTAGATTAGATAGATTTTATATCTCTCCTAGTTGCAATTATTACAGGATTCCATTGGGCATTGTGTGAAGGTTGATTATTCCACTTTATTCTCATATCAGTTTCCCACCACTTGCTTTATTTCAAAGGATAATGTTAAGGTAATTAAATGTCAATTGCCCTTCAAGTGGAATACTTCTAATCTTAAAATACCTTCATTTATTTATGCTCTAGTTGACATTTGGAACTTGCTTCCCAACCCAAATGAAGGGGAATCTTATAGGGAATGGTGGTAGGTTGTTATTTGCAAATGCACTAAGTTTTTATGATCCTTTTGAAAAAGATTGGCGTGGTAGCAAAAGCGGAAAGAGAAATCACTTCGAGGGAAGTTGGAGCTTAACAAAAAACTATTAAGTTCATACCCTAGCAATTTAGCAATTTAAACTTCTATAGCTTCTTTGGAAGCTCAACTACAAAAACTTGATATTTGCAAGGGTCAATGAGCAAAAATAAGAGCTAGACTGCGTTGGAACAAGGAGGGTAATTGTAGACACATTAATTGAATCCAATTAGCCTAATCTCATTTATTGATTAAGTAATTGATATTATATATTTATTTTATGTTATCCCTCGGCTAAATTAGTTTGATTAATTAAGTTATACCTTCATTAATTAATTAATGAAAAACCATAACCCATTCAATTAATTAATTCCCCTAATTCATTTATTAATTAAAGCAAGATTTTATTTATTTATTTTAGTTAATTCACTTTGTCATTTTCTTCGTTGCTCCAAAAATGAATTAATTTAAATAATTTATTTATTTTTATCACATGTCTCCTAACTTTAACCAACCTTTTACCAAAAGCTCCAACCTAACCCACTAACTAACCCTTGATCCCAACAAACCGTATCCCCTTAATCTCCATCTACCCCCCAACCAACTAACTAATCCTTCAACTAACCCAAGGAAAACATCTAATGCATGTTATGCTTTATCTGCTTTATGAAAGAAAGCAACAGATGTGTGGCAAAAAGCTTTCATTCGCAAGAGATAACTCCATGTTTTAATGCCACAAACTTTGGTGTTAAAACCTTCAATTGCGTCTTGTTCTGATTATCTTGGCAACTCAAAATCTACCAGATTTAGTGCAGTAAATCCTGGTCAAGGAGTTAGATAACAGGTAGTTGACTATGACTTCCTTGGTTCATCTTATCATGACGTAGTCTTTACTCAATCGGTAGAAGACCCTTAAGTTGTGCACAGGTAAGAGCCTTGACCTGTCACCTTTCCTTCCTTGGTCTATATCGGTTGCATCCTGTCCTCAAGCTCTGTTACCGGTTACTGGTTGCTTTTCCCTTGGTGACCGGTTGCGTCTGATGAACAGAAATAATCTCTTGTTCATTGCATGGTGTCACCGGTTGCCAAACCTGTCTCTCTACACACAAAATGTTGTCAGCTAACTGATAACTATTTCGATTCACAGATCCAACACTGGTGTCAGTGGATTGAGATGAAAACACCTCTTTCCTCTTTCCTCTTTTGCCAATCAATGACAATACTTAATTGTCATGTACCGGTAGTCACCGGTTGCCAAACCAGTCTCTCTACACACAAAATGTTGTCAGCTAACTGATAACTGTTTCGATTCACAGATCCAACACTGGTGTCAGTGGATTGAGATGATAGCACCTCTTTCCTCTTTTGCCAATCAATGACAATACTTAATTGTCATGTACCAGTAGCAAGCTTACCGGTAACCATCCTTTAATGCCAACACTTGAGCCTTAGGATTAATGCTGACATTGTGAATTGCATCTCCCATAAACCAAAAGGGGAGCAATAAATGCATTTGGCCTTCGTATTTGAAAGAGGATAGCCTCCCATGCTTGGGGATGGCTTCCTCAAGCTCTAGCACAATTTGCAGAACCAAAAAAATTGTTTCTCCCACTAGAATATATTTTTAGTTGTTATATTGTGTGCATGTGATCCAATCATATGAAGAAAGAATCTTATACCATCTAATTTTTTTTTAAATAATTTTTTTAAAATATTATATTTATTTTTCAAGGCAAAAAATTGTTTTTTTTTGTTAAATGGATTTGATTGTTTTTAAATATTAGTTATTATAACTAATCACAAAATATGAAAGAAAGATACAACCACCTAATCACAACAACAAAAAAGTGGCCTCTATAAGATTTATTATCATAGTCCATTAATTGATTAATTTTATTCTTTAATATTTTTAATAATATAAATAAGTTTTAACATTAACTTTTTAAATTGAAAAAATAACTTTAACTATATTGTAGTGATGAATTTTATAGTTTAAAAGGATCAAAAGTATGCTACTATTGCAATAATCATATGTTCAAAAATTTAAATTTATATTTTTTATTCTCATTTATAATAAATTATATATATCTAATTTTAAATAAATTTAAAAAATATAGAGAGTTTCTTTGTTTTTAATGGAAAATAATTTTTTTAAAGGTTATGGGATCAAATTAAAAGCTGAGAATGAAATAAACATGTTTTACAAGCTAAAATTATTTTAAACTCGTGTCGTTGTGAAAGCGCAACAACCTGGAGAATAGACTGTAATAAGAAATCTCAACAGAACTATATTAAAATCCCATCGACAAAACATGCTGCAATACTAAATATTTGACCGGCGATTTTCCAGGCGGTTCTTCTAGAACCAGTTATTGGTCAAACTCTGAGAAACTTCTGAATTTTTACTATTTGTTATTTATGATCTGTATATTTTATTATCTGTACCAATAAAATTAAAACGCGAGCTCCACAATTTTTTTTAAAAAAATCACTGTATCTTAAAAAAATTGACTATTCTTATATCTCTTTGGTGCATTCTGTCTAGAACTCAGCCGCCCCTTCAAATTAAGAGTTATCACAAAATATTGATCTTCTAATTTTGCTTTTCGTCTTTCCCGATGAATCTCGTTTTGACCCTCATGGCAATCATGGTCTCTAGAATATTATTATATTGCGGATAGTCCACACTTCTACGCAATTCATGGACGCGGGCACACGCTTCCGCACTGCGAGAAACATTTTCTCTTGAATCGACACAACAGCAGTTTAAACGTGAGCTGCAGATTCGGTAATAGGCGATGTAATTCGATGTTGTAAATCCGGTGTAAGTGAGAAATCAAGCAAAATTTTCACATGGAATTGTCTTTCTCTGTATTCTACTTTTTACTCTGTTTCTATGTGATAGTAGTGGTGTCTGCTAATTCCAAATTTTGGATAGTTGCGAAGAAATTTGATCCAGCCAATGTCTCTCCACTCTGCGGATTGAACTGCGTGAATCCTATTGGGTCAAATCCATTTCTGTCGCCTAACAGAACTGTGGGTCTGCACAAATGCACATTTTCGCCTTTGAGATGGGACCTGCAGCTGTGGACCTACAATTCTTCTTCCATGGCAATTACAATTTCTCAATGGGACGAACAGCAGGGTCGAGAAACGGACACATTTTGCCTCGAGAATCGTAACACGACGTCCTGTAAGACCAAAATTCCGTTTGATCCGGTGTCTAATTATCCTTCCAGATTAGCTTATTGCACAGGGGAAAAATCTCAACAATGGTATTTGCAAGAAGACGGTAGGATTCGAAGCGAGCTGCAGTCGGCCAAGGGAGAAGTGCTTTATCTTCAGGGACAGAGCTTGCTCACAGAGCCTGGCGGACACACCCCTCTCTGCCTCGGTCCTGCAAACACCGGCTATTCTGAGAGACATCTCTACTTTACGAGGGTTCCTTTTCCAAACGAAACCCTTTACTCTTCTACAGGTGAATTACCAACGCTCTATTGTCAATCTTCCAACAATCCATTTGTATTCAGATTCAAATATGATTGATGATTTCAGGTCTTTTTATCTCCTTTAGAAAACCAGTGGTCAATTTCTCGCGCCTTCAACCGAGGAGTCGGGTTTTGTTTAACAGCATGTAGCCAAAAGTTAATTAGATGCAGGCTATCTGTTACAGGGGGTTTTCGTATTCCAAATAGAGTTCTCCACTGTATATATTCCGGAATCAGGATCATATTCATCATCGGAAAAAGATGAGTGATTCAAAAGATCAATTCAAAACCATACACAATGAATTCCTAAAACAATCTTTTCAATTTAATTATATTTTAAGCTTCATCCTTCAGCTAAATGTGTTATTTGATTTTAGAAGCCTCCTCCACCCTCAGACATTTGATGAATTCCTCCCACTTTGAAGGAACTTCTTGCCTTCTGTGCAAGCCTGTACCAGAAACTAGTATGAAATGATACATAATACACATGCTTAGATAGCTCACTGTTTTTCTTCAATTAAAAATGAAAGCCCAAGGAACATGCTGTTTTAGCTTCACCTTTTTCATTTTTGTCAGGATGATCTTAACTTGAAGGCCAAGTTCATAAACATTTGTGAACCTACAAATTTTTAAATTTTTAAACTTTAGTCATAAAATTTAAAAGCAGACAATTATTTTTATTTGAGATATTCAAAACCCTAAACTTACTTTAAAAACATGCGAGATGTTACTTGTAAACTGTTTTAGAGTCTAAATCCCAGAACCATTCCAATGCAATAAGAGCAATTTTGAACTCTGTTAACGTCATCAGGTTTAATCCGCCTCTGAGAGTAGGTGTCAAATTTTGCTGCCCATATTTCCTTTTCGGGAGTGCCAATAGTCGGAATCGGGCTGTGACTTGAACCTGTGCCGTGCTTGATAAAATCTTTAAGATATCCACAGGTTTTCACTCTTTAGTTGGTTACTGTATTTCAATAGCCTCAATGAGCTGTTTTATCATTTGTAGACATTAACATGCTTACTTTTGATTTATATTTACAGTAATGGTGGCTGCTCCATCTCCTGGAGAAGGAGAAAACCTGGTGTCCAATGGCGGCTTTGAACAAATGGCACCGGGCAACACCTCGGTTGCGCCAGGCGGCAACATCACGCTTAAAGCGGGAAATCCAATCCTATGCTACTGGTCAGTTGGTCGATATGCAAACACCTCTGATGAATTAAGTAAGGTGGTTGTCACAACTAGCTCAAGCGCCCCCGGGTGGAATGCAAAGGAGGGTTCCAACAGCCTTCTTATCGGTGGCAACGGTCTTACTAGCGATGCTACTATTACTCAGTTTATTCGCACTCGACCCGGAGATGAATATTCTCTCTCGTTTTTTCTCGGCGGCTATCCGAGGTTTTGCCAGAACAAAACCCTAATAGTCCAGCTTTCTCCAGGGTCTAACAAAATGACGTTGATAATAGACGAGCAATTCGTACCATTTGATACAGCAAATACTTCCAATACAAATTTGGAGTGGAAACAAATTGCTCTGAATTTCATTGCGCCTACTGACGTAACGAATCTCACGTTCCTGAATCCCATGAGAGCTGGAACCTGTGCCCCTGTTATTGACAACGTTAGTATCATAAAGCAAGAAAAACAAGATCAGAGCAAACTAGCAATAGCTATAGCAGTTCCAGTCACGATTATAATAGTGGCAACTTGTCTAGTATTCCTTTTCATCCTAAGGAAGCGCATACTGTCCGTCTCAAGAACGATGACAGTCTTATCTAGAAGCAGTGAAGCCCATAAACATAATGATAGCAGTTATAGTCATATCCGGACTTATGCTATGTGGGAGATGTTGCAAGCTACAGATAACTTCAGTACCAAAGTTGGGCAGGGGGGATTTGGAGAAGTGTACCGCGCACATCTTGAGAACAATGTGGTTGGAGCTGTGAAGAGAGCAACAAAGAGGGGGATCCAAAATCCACAAATCTTCAAAGAGGAATTGTCCGTGCTGCTCCGGCTCAACCATCCCAATCTGGTTAACTTGATAGGCCTGTGCTTCGAAAAAGGTAGCTTCACAATCTCTGTTTCCATATAGCAAAAAGCAACCTGCACGTAGTTGAACAAATAGGATAAAGAATTGGTAGAGCTACACCTTGATGAAGATTTCAGTCTATTTTTTAACTAAGTTTTAAAATAAAGAGGTTTTCAACGCTCTTCTCCAATTTTCCTGTTAACACTTAAGAAGAGAAACAGGGCAAAGACCAGCAAAACTCCATCAAAACATTGTATGAAGTTACTTAATTGAGAGGGTTTAAAGTTCTTGGGTTTTAATCAGGCTGTCACTGGAGGATTCTCAAAATGATGTCAAAAAGCTTTCATCCCGTGTATTTCATTCTCATTTTGAACTTTCATCAATTATATCAATCGAAGTATGATAAATGCCTGAGTCAATCAAGCATTGGCTTCTTCCTTAAATTTCCTTCAAGATTGATCTAGGAGGAGGATCTAAAATGTCTGAGAAGAAATCATGGTTGATTCGAGAAACCATAAACAAAATCCTATATTAATAGTAATTTCAATAACCAGCCTCTGTTTCCAAAGTCACTGGCTTAAAGGCTGTCTTGAACTTTCAATTTCATCATCTCACGTATCAGATTCACAAGACGTGAAAAACATTCTATTGAATTCTCTATTTTCTTTTTTCCTGTGGACCTTCTGACTTCTCATTTCTCAGAGATAGAATCGGAAGAAACAGGGTGCCCACAATAAAATGGTTTAGTATATTCGTAAGAAACACCTCTCTTTTTATTTTATTGTCTTGTCAATCTCAGCCTATGCCTAATTAAGGCAAACCTTTTTGCTAGGTCCACATAGATCTCATAGGAACAAACCCTAGGCTAACTCCTGAGATGAGATGTAATCCCTGGTCATTATGTGTTATCCTTCTTATTGTAATTCAGATGAATTCAACTGTGACCCTTTAACACCCATGGACAGATAACATTGCTTTATTCTCACAAAATCCCCCTTTCAGGTTTCATTGGCTCCACCAGTGGATAGACAAACTTTTTGTGTGAGGACAATTAAAGAGAGCGCATTGTAGTACCTAATCTTCAAGGATGACATCTTACACCACCTAGTCCCAACTTCCAAGTATTTTCATATCTAATTCTTGAACTTTGTCAGAAACGGGCTTTCAAGTCCACAGATCTGTAAATACTTCTCATTACTAATAATCAAACGTGGATTGTAGTTTGAGCTATTTTTCTAAAAACTCTACCTATACTATAGGAAAAGCTTTGTTTCTCAACATTTCTATTGCAGTATTACCTCTTTGGGTACAGATAGATCACTACTCCTACCTATCCTAAGCTTGTTATAATTTCGCAAACCCATTCTGGTCATTTATGGATGTTTTTATATTTCTTTCTTTCTTTTCTTCTTTACCAGCTACCAAGTTAAAAGTTTTTGTTTGAACTCTGAGAAGTAATAATTCTGAAAGAAGAATAACTGTGTTAATGATCTTCCAGGTGAGCAAATTCTTGTATTTGAGTTCATCCCAAATGGAAGTCTTTATGATCGACTGCACAAATATAGTGAGAATTCATCAACTCCATTGTCATTGTCATCTCGGATGAACATTGCACTTCAGATTGCAATGGCTTTGCAGTACCTGCATGTAGATGCCGAGCCTCCTGTGTTGCACCATGATGTCAAATCTGCCAATGTCCTGCTTGTAGATGACAACCATGCCAAGCTTGCAGATTTTGGCCTGTCAAAACTAGGGCATAGAGATAGCCGGGCTGCACCAGCACCAGTTAAGGGTAGCTATGGCTACACTGATCCACAGTATATCAGAACAGGTAAACCCACCATGAAGAGTGATGTGTATAGCTTTGGGGTGGTGCTGTTGGAGCTGATAACTGGTCGTAAAGCTGTGCAAGATTTTGAGACCCTTGCAGAGTGGAGTGAAGAGTATAGATTGAGCCAAGACATGCAAACTGTGATGACAATTATTGATCCAACGCTTAAAGAAGAGCAGATTGATTTGGCTGAATTGAAGTTGATAATAGGGATATTGAATGCTTGTCTGAATAAGGATGGAGAGTACAGACCCTCAATGACACGTATTGTTAGAGCCTTATCTTATAAAGCTCCCATTACAGCACCTACTTTGAAGAATGATGATCCAGAAGAGATGGTGAATACAGCTTGCTACCCTCCTCAGAAAGATTCCACTTCGGTTCTGTATGCTGGACGTTAAATAGCACATATTGAAAATCTCCTTATAAGATTCTTTTATATAAAAAAAAAATTGCAACCAGAATTTCATAACATCTGATTAATCTTTGTAAAAGGAATCACCTTATTTATTTTTTTGAGATTTAAATTATTTTTTGTAATTTTTAGCCAATACTAAGTAAAATATATCACCTAAATCCTTTTGACTAAACTATTTAGTTTACTTCTAGATTTCTGGATTAGATTGCGTAATAATTTTTGAATCAACATTTTGGATCACTCTCCATGATCCATCATCAGAATACTAGAGAGCTCCATCTCACACTGTAGCAAAGACAAAAAAGACAGGTTGATGATTCAGATTGAAATGGCCAACCATGGCCAGAAACTGTGTAAGAGACGCAGAGCAGGACAAGAGACTAATTAAAAATATATAAAACAATTAAAATGAATGACCAAACTCACACAGGTTCGCTGCAAAATCCATGAAATTCTGTTGGATTTGAAGTGGGTTCGACTAAACCAGAGGGCAAAAACAGCATCTGGTCACTCCTCCGTCAAACTGCACCAGGATTCCCAGAAGCAGATCATACCCAGATCCGAGGGTTTTCAAGCAAGAGCAGATAACAACTTATAAGGGATCAAACTATAATTTCTAACTTTTGTCATCTAAAGGTTTACGCAACGAGGTTGCAAATTAAAACCTAAAATAGGGCTAAAAGAACTAAACCTTGAAGGCAAATTTGTCATGAAAAATTAGCAGTTCATTAGTTTTCTAGTATCCGGATGATACATCATGAAGTGTGATACGAAATATCGATTCAAAAACTATTACACAATCCAATTCGAAAATTTTCTTAGTTCTCTAGTATTCTGATGATGGATCATGGAATGCAATCTGAGATGTTGATTCAAAAACTATTACACAATCTAATCCAGAAATCTAGAAATAAATCAAATTATACATTGTAGAAATCTGATATCATTAAACTATTTAATCTTATTCACATCGTAACATTTCATTAATCACGATACTTGTTTTGTACTGAAACAGTATACATACACTCCAAAAGTGAATCTGCGCCTTGCACGTCTTGGAATTTGAGCCTTTTCAAAGTAATATAATCTTCTGATATAATTCATACTATCTGTATTAACAAGAATGACATGCAATGAAGATAATTTCAGATTGTAATGGTTTATAATGAAGATATCTGTAAAAAACCATAGTAAATGGAAGCAAATAGATGGCCAAGCTTATCTTTAAAGATGTCAAGCTTAACTCTAAAGATGTCAAGATGTCATTAGCAAGAGGAAAACAATATGAATGAAGCAAAATAGTAACTGAATGAGTAAATGGCACATTTATTTGTATTCTTTGTTCTGAGGAAGGAGTAAACTCTTTTGTTGTAAATAATTTTCACAAGTCTATTAGAGGGAAGAATTATTATCTTGAAGAATTTAGCTCCATTTCAAGCCATCAACAAAAGGTCAATTTAGAAGCCAATAATCGACAGTAAAATTTGTCATAACTGTCAAAAACTAACTTTCATGTACTTGGTGTGAAACAGGTAGGCGGGCACTAGCCAAACTCACAACAAAATGACAAAAAATTGGAAAACATTTCAAATGTGCAAAACACTATTTTTTGCCTGATTTTTTGTAGTTTAACAGTAATGGGGATACAGATCATGAAGATCAATTGCTGAAATTTTAGTAAAAATTCATTGTGTTTTGCATAATCTGAAAATGGTACGACAGGTCATTTTATCATGAGTTTAGGCGCGTCCAGTGGAAAAGGCGAAAAGATATATGGAAATAGACAGACAGTGTTTTTTCCATTGTTAAGACAATAGAAACAGAAAACACCTTATTTTAAAATGTAAAATTTAGAGTAACAATTGAATCAAATTTGCAAATAATTTAACAATCTGTTCAACAAAGAATTGACTGAGAAAATAAAGAAATTCATTATTCAACTGATAACATAATATCAACATTGATAAGTTAAAAATTGTAAGATTTAGTTTCCCGTATAGATTGTTGACTCCATGATTTATGCTCCCGTTTTAATAGTGTCCTGTCATCTGGTGGTATGCAACGTCACGTAAGTTGACATTCAAGTTTTCAACGTCACGTAAGTTTGTTTTTGTTTTATTGTTATTGGAGAATAAAGCTGCTAGTTGACATTCAAGTTTTCACCTATATAGGTCTCCACTAAGTGATGTGAAATTGTGTGTTGCATTGGCAAGTTCTATCATTGGTTTTTGATGGCCACGTCCAAGTAGCCCATGTGTGCAAGAGCAGGCTGGTAGTGGGCTGGTAGTGGGAATATTTTTTTCAGTGCTGTGGAAATGATTTGATTTTTTGTTTGTTTTTGTTTTGTTTTGTTTGGATTGAGAAGAGTACTACATCAAATATTTTAATTTTACATGTAATCATACTTAAAAGAACAATATAGAAATGGGAATAAAATGGAAAGTAAAAATGTTAATTGTCTAAATAAAAACTAGTTCACATCAACTTAGATGTGAAACTGAAAGATGGGTGATATCTAAAGAAGAATAGAAGATATCGTTATTGCACTCAAGAAGTGGTGGAGACCAAATGACATTATATCATAGAGTGCTCGGGAGAATTACATTAATAGCTTAAAAGTGAACACCTTGAGAAATTTGTTTGAAGAAGAAAAGATCACAAGGATAGCAGATTTCCTAACCGAGATATATAGCAGAAGATCCAAGCTGCAGAAAGAGAAAGAGAATCTAGTTGGTGGGGGGGTTCATTTTGTCTGCTAGCTACTCGTGGGTCCCATAGGCTGTTTGGCCTCATGGATGTTATTAATAACTTTCATTCATTCATTTATTAATTGCTTAGCTTGGAGTGCAAGGTTGGTACATGGAAGATTCATAGAAAGAGAGAAAATATACATTTTATTTAAAAAATATATTTTATATTTTTTTAATTTATTGGATAAAAGTTAAGAATGTATTATTATAAAATATAAAGATATATGTTTCAATTTGAAAATAAAAGTTAAGTAAGATTTGATGGGAAAATAATAATTTTAAAAGTTAGATTATATATTATAATGTAATTGAATTAGGTATTTATGTTTAATGTTTTTTAAGAGAGAATTTTTTTATTATAAATTTTAAAATGTTTATCAAAATTAATATAAGTTTTTAATTCAAGGGTTGTATTTAAAGCTATGAACATCAAGAATATAGTGAAGTAGCGTACATCAAGAGTAAAGTGAAGTAGTGTACTCATTATTATTTTTATTGCAAGAATTGAGTATGAGTATCCTCTGATACCACATGAGATGAGGGGAGACTAGACCTCATGACCTCATGCTTTATCATAGGCAACTCTCACCAATTGAGCTAGGCCCCCAACCCTGAATTTATTAATAAATAATTAAATATAAATTAACATAATTATTTTAAGTATTGTGATATTGCTATCAGGATTTAACTATGTAGTTTTTTGAAGTATTGTGATATTGTTATCAGGATTTAATTGTGTAGTTTTTTTAAATCCTGATAGCAATATGACAATTTGACTTGCTGTGGAAAATATCTCCTACTTATCTATTTTAAGTATGTTTGTTTTGTAATGAAACAAAATATTTTTTTATCTAAAGTTTTTAAGTAAATAAATTTGTTATTATTAACATTAGACATCTGAAGCATATAAGTTAGAATCAAATCTGGCCAAGCTGATGGGTAAGGTTTTCCTCTTTTCTTATGTAGGGAAATAAAATGCAAAGGGGAAATAACATGAGGAGATTTAATGGATGAAAATGAACCTATGGCTGGAGAAAGTGAGAATGGGGAAGCAATGTCTAGAGAAAAGGAAGCAGATAATGGAGGGGAAAAAAGAGAGGCATTGGATTGCTAACACCAAACAACAAGAAGGTAAAACTTCAGAGTTTGTATTGCCTGGTGATGTGATTGAAAGCATTGCAGAATGTCAAGACCACTCGGTTATAGGGGTGCAAAGGTTTTGCAGGCTTTCTATGTGTTTGAAGGAGAAAGCTAAAAGAATAGGTGATGTGCTAATGGAAAATGTAGAAGGGAAACAACAAGAGGAGGTTTTAATAGATGAAATGAACCTATGGTTGGAAACAGAAAGATTGGGGAGACAGTGTCTTGCTAGCGCCAAACAACAAGGAAGAAGGTAAAAATTTAGATTTTTTTATTGTCTAATGATATGATTGAAAGCATTGTAGAATGTCTAGATCGGTCTATGATTTTGTTCTTTTTTAGAGGTGCACCGTTTGAATTTGATTTTTACAAATGGGCTAGAATTAATTAGGAGAGTAGGGGACGATAAATTGAAATAGTGAGGGGACTAGAGAAATGGTATGTTTCTTGTATATTTAAACATGTTGATCATGCTCAAGCTGTGTTGCAATACGACACTTGGGTTATATGTGGCCAGGTCTGCTACTTGTAGACATAGTCTTTGGAATTTCATCTTGAAAGACCATCCAAATCTAGGCACCCTATTTGGCTAGAGATACCCTTTTAAATCTTGCCTTTAGACCATTTCTACAAGAAATTGCCTCTTAGCTTGGAAGGGTTCTATGATGTAAGTAAACAAAAAAAAATCTAGCCTAAGGATTCACCCAAGAGTTTGTGTAGAATTGGACCAGAATAATTAATTACCTAAAAATATCAATTTGGTAGGTCCAACGTTTGAGTTTCTTGAGCCAATAGTATACTGGAATAAGCCTAATGCATGCTTCTTTTGTTGCTAAGAAGGTCATTTAATTAAAGATTGCCCTGTTAGGAAAAATAATTTTGGCCTTCCTCAGAGGAATGTTGCACCCAATATTAACCATGTGAATCCAAATTCCCATGCTGAAATATTGCCTACAACAAAACCTCAATTGAGTCAACAAAACAATTACATTTTAAATGAGGAAAAAAAAGAGCCTAATGAAAACTCTACACCTTATAAAGATGTTATTATGATAAACAACTACAAAATGATAAGAAAAAGAAAAGAACCCTCGAGATCTACAGATTCTCAAAATAGGAAGACTTTATCACGAAGTCATTTTAGTGTTTAGTCATATCACAATGTGAAAAATAATGAGGTTCTCTTTCGTTCTCCTTCTAGAAGAATGAAATCCTCTTCTCCAGATATGAGACAGGCTTCTTCGTCCCCACCTATGAGACAAAGATCTAGATCCCCTACTCCTAGAAAAGAGAACAGCCAATCTGAGTAGAATTTTGTACTGGCTAACTAGATTGATGTTCTACCACAAGAGGATGATCTTAACAATTATGTTTTATCATGAAGATTAAGTTCTTCTCTTGAAATGTTAAGGGGATATCTCTTTCCCATTAGAAATATGAGGTCAAGGATGCTATAAATAAATGGAAACCTACCATTGTCTTCTTACAAGAATTGAAACTTAGTGGTGCTCGACTTCTTTCTTCTCTATCCAAAATTTGGAGAGGTCCTTCTTTCCAAATGTCACACATTGAAGGGGGAGTGGGGGTTTGTCATTTGTGTATCTTCTTGGGTCAATAAGTTAATCATTGATAAATGGAGAACTCTTCACACAATTGTGTGTTGGTTTTGTAGTTTATAAACAAGCAACCAATTGATTTTTCTTTTGTTTATGCTCCTAATATTGTGAAGGAAAGATGTGATTTGTGGGAATGGATGAATAAGAATTTTCCTCAAGCTGATTGGGTGATTAGTGGGGATTTTAATATGGTAGAACATCATACTAATCACAGTTGGTATAATTAGGTTAAACTCAATATTGAAAAAATTGATAAATGGATTTTTTGTTGAAATGCTTTGGGTGTGATAGATATTATCCATAGAAATTTTGTAGTTATTCTCAGAATTGGTTCACTTGGACTAATTTCAAATTTGGGGCTGATAGAAAACTTAGTAGATTAGATTGATTTTATATCTCTCCTTGTTGCAATTATTGTAGGATTCCATTGGGCATTGAGTGAAGGTTGATTATTCCAATTTATTCTCATATCAGTTTCCCACCACCTGCTTTATTTCAAAGGATAATGTTAGGGTAATTAAATGTCAATTTCCCTTCAAGTGGAATACTTAACTTAAAATACCTTCATTTATTTCTACTCTAGTTGGCATTTGCAACTTGCTTCCCAACCCAAATGAAGGGGAATCTTATAGGGAATGATGGTAGGTTGTTATTTGCAAATGCATTGAGTTTTTATGATCCTTTTGAAAAGATTGGCTTGGTAGCGAAAGCGGAAAGAGAAATCACTTCGAGGGAAGTTGGAGCTTAACAAAAACTATTAAGTTCATACCCTAGCAATTTAGCAATTCAAACTTCTATAACTTCTTTGGAAGCTCAACTACAAAAACTTGATATTTGCAAGGGTCAATGAGCAAAAATAAGAGCCAGACTATGTTGGATCAAGGATGGTAATTGTAGACACGTGAATTTAATTAATTACATTAATTGAATTTAGTTAGCCTAATCTCATTTATTGATTAAAGAATTGATATTATATAATTAATTAATGTTATTCCTCGACTAAATTAATCTACTTAATTAAGTTATACCTTCATTAATTAATTAATGACAAACTATAACCCATTCAATTAATTAATTCCCCTAATTCCTCTATTAATTAAAGCAAAATTTTATTTATTTATTTTAGTTAATTCACTTTGTCATTTTCTTTTTTTCTCCAAAAATGAATTAATTTAAATAATTAATTTTTTTTGTCACATGTCTCCTAACTTTAACCATCCTTTTACGAAAACCTCCAACCTAACCCACTAACTAACCCTTGATCCCAACAAACTGTATCCCCATAATCTTCATCTAACCCCCAACCAACTAGCTAACCCTTCAACTAACCCAAGGTTCAAACCAACCTTATCCCTTTAACCTTCCATCAAACCAACCTTATCCTAACCACCCCCTTATGTGTGCACAGTCCTATTTTTATTAAATAGAGAAATAACTCCCATTTTTAGTGACATCTCTCCAAAATGGAAACCTAGCCTCCCCACCACGCGTCATCCTTTGAGATGCCACTTTTCATTTATGATGACAAGTGTTGCACTTTGGAGACCCCTCACCTTGCAGTCAAATCCTATTTAAACCCCTCCATTTCCTTCATAATTCATCCACTTTCATGCATAGTAATGTTATAATGTCATTTTGCCTTTATAATTCATAATCCATTTTTAGTCATTTTGGCAATACATTTTACTCATTTTAGCATAATTACACCATCGTTGGCATAATCAAATCCATAGTTTCACCTTCATTTATGTCCATTTCATTATCAAATCACCATCCTTTTTGCATTCATTATTACCACCAATTGCATAATCATGGAGCTTAATTGGGCATTCTTGAAGATTGACTAGTGAGCATAGATATCAAATTACCAAAATCAAGGACATATCATCAACAAAGGAAGCTTGGAGTTTGCGTTTTCTTATTTTCTTTTGCATAACCATGGAGCTTAATTGGGCATTCTTGAAGATTGACTACTGAGCATAGATATCAAATTACCAAAATCAAGGACATATCGTCAACAAAGGAAGCTTGGAGTCTGTGTTTTCTTATTTGCTTGATTGTCTAATTAGTTTTCTTTTAACATCCAATCTTGATTGTTTGCATTTAATTGTGTAGTTAGATTCTTAGCTTAGTCTTTTTATCATTTGTTTACTCACATTTTATTGCACACATTTCTAGTATGCTTGGTGGGACCCACTTTTCGGTTGAGTTTTTGTCTTTAAGAAATGGCAGGATTGAGTTGATAATTGGTGGGTTAGCATCTTTTTAGTTTTTTTCAAAAAATTTATCTCTACTTTTAGCAGAATTTGAACTTTTAGAGAGAGGGCAAGATTGATGTCTAAAATAGTGGGATTTATTTTTGTCAATAATTGGTGAGATTGAGTTGTTAAGTGGCGGAAATGCATTTTCTATTTTCTATCATTTTCATGAGTTCAATGTTTAATTATTTGATACTAATCCACTAACTTGATCTTTGTTTTGGTGTTTTGCTAATTGGTTTTGCAAGTTTTGCCTATAAGAAGACTCCAAAATGCTAAAACACTAACACTTGTTTGTAGGTCTGCCACAATGGGGTGCAATCATCATTTTATCTCACAAAGTATCATACCTCTAAAATCATTGATCCGTGAAGGGTGTGCTCAAGAAGATACCTCTGAAGTATCTCCAACATAACTCAAGAAATTAAGTTGCACTGGGGTAAGAGACAAAGGAAGGATGAACATCAATAGACATTATCCAGGAGTATTTTTCAAGACCACATGATGTAAGACACTTAATTTTCAATGTAGTAAGGAACATGCACTTAAATGTAACTCAATACATTATCTAGGACATACATGAAAGCATTTACAAAAATAAAAATGGTTACAAATTATTTAGAGCTACATGATAGCATACTCTTGCATTCGTTAGGCACTAATGGTTACAAATTATTTAGAGCTACATGATATCACATTAACAATTTCATATAACGACAAGTGGGAATACACATGAAATCAAATTAGCAATCATTGCCAAGTAGGGAATGAACAAAGAAACTGCATCCTAATTTTATCCAAGGTCTGGAAGGTAAGATCCTACACAAACAAAGAATATGAGTTGATAACCTCAACCCTCCATAGCAGTGCTAAGGCACTTGGGAAAGAAGTCTCATGACCAACTTTCCGAAATAAACATTTCACAATAATGACACAGGCAACAATATTAACCAGAGATCATAGTGTTGCAACATGTTCTTTGATACTAGATGTAATGCCCCAATGAGGAACCCTAGCACAAGGACAAAATACTCAACAAAACATGCAAAAAAAAATCAAATAAAACAATGATGCACTACATTAAACTAAGCAACACAATATAAAACCATTTGTTATATCTAAAATAGAAACCAAGAGGGTAAATATTATACCTATGTTTGATTAGCAAATACTCACCACTGCATATTAATATTTATACATTGAACAAGTCATCCCAATGTGTTGAGGCATTTTATGGCATCGACAATTAGCTTGGAATCCCCTCCAATTGAAAGGATTCTAATCCCAATTGAGAGATAAAACTTTATTCCCTAGAGCAGTGTCATCTCCCCTCAGTCTACTTGTTGGTACGTCCATCAAAACTACATGTATAAGCAACCACATAAGCACCATGCTAGATCTCATCACTCTCCAATAATAGGTGTGTCCTGGTTGCCCCTTGATGCCCCATTAAAGTTGAACTTTTGACATCCAAATGGTGGGGGTGCCACCTTGTATTAAGCCTTTTCATCCTCTTTGAGTTGTCAAATTTTACATAAGAGTTGGGTAGGTTCCAATTCTTGATAACCTTGTCATCAAAAGGCATGGGGGTAAGAAGGGAATGCCCATCTAGATGTTGATAGGTTATCCATCAAAAATTGGGTGAAACTTATAAATAATGCCTCCTCCAAAAGTTTCTCCTCATCCCTAAATATTTAGTTGTTTCCTTCCTTCCAAAGACTAGCATAAGTGGGAAGGAATTCGCCTCTAGAAGTTTCTAATAAGTGGATGTTGTGAAGGGCCAACCCAATCACAAGTGAGGGGTGGGAGAGCTTTATTCATTATCCAACAAAATTTTAGCTTTTACAAAACCTAATTGTAAAGATTATGAGAAAATTGACAATGTAATGTTCCCAACCTCTGGCGGTCCCTCCCCGAGACACAATGATGACTATGTTTCGAGAGAAGGATGTAACTGTGCAAGTTCAGGCCATACAGAGAAGCTGAGTTAGTACTGAGAGTGTATGGAGAGGAAGCTGCCAGAGAGGTTGAGAGTGTACTGAGAGGAAGCTATACAGAGAGGCTGAGAGTGTACAAAGAGGAAGTTGTACAGAGAGGCTGAGAGTGTACGGAGAGGAAGCTATACGAAGAGGTTGAGAGTGTATGGAGAGGAAGCTGTACTGAGAGGCTGAGAGTGTACGGAGAGGCTGAGAGTGTACTAAGAGGAAGCTATACGGAGAGGCTGAGAGTGTACTAAGAGGAAGCTGCTAGAGCCGTATGGTGGGGTTATGATGCCTTTGAGGTGCAAATGTGGTATCCTCCTTCCTTCGTAGATAATTAGATGTCTTTCGAGAACACAGAACAACTCACAAGACAATAGACATTTTCCAGAAAGATGTTATTGAATTTATTGATGGTGCCTCGGATTTGCTAGATCCGATACAAGCAGAACAAGAAGAGTAGGGTGAGGGTTGAATCCCACTGAAACTGCACAAAACCAAATAGGGAGGGTCTTTCACCTCCGAAATGGAAAATAGCAGAATCCCAACAGGAATTCACAAATACAAATCAAATATAAATCTCCACCTCAAATCTAACCTACACGTCGAGCATAAATACCCATCGGGGAAACTCCTGAGAGTGCACAAAAGAGTCGATGGTGACAACTAAACTATGCCAACAAAAGAAAGAATGGGCCCGAGATAAACTAAATCAATCGCGACCCCTAATGCAATAGTTTTCATAGTCATTTAATGACGGGGATATTACAGTTCTCCCAACCCAAAGATTGCTTGTCCTCAAGCAATTTTAGGCTAGGGTGTTCCAAAATCTCTTGTCCTTCCCAGGTGGCATCTTCAAGGGGAAGGTCCTTCCAGAGCACAAGAAATTCCTTAATAGTGCGTGTCCTCAATCTTCTCTCCCAGTTGTCGATGATTTCCACAGGTTCCAATACTAACTTTCCTCCATCGTCAAGGGGTGGCAGGTCTGTGGAAACTGTCACTTGGTGGCCTACAGCTTTCTTTAGACAAGAAACGTGGAAGACGTTATGGATTCGACTTCCCTCAGGTAAGTCCAATTCATATGCAACTCCACCCACTCTCCTTGTCACATGGTAGGGTCCATAGAAATGCGGTCTCAACTTCTCCTTTCTAGAAGCCTTCAAAGATGATTATTTGTAAGGTTGAAGTCAGAGGTATACCAGATCCCCTACTTCAAAACTCCTCTCCATTCAGTGCCTGTTAGCGTACATTTTCTGCTGATTCTAAGCGTGCTGGAGATTTTCCTTTAGGGACCTTAAAATATCTATTCCTTCCTGCAGCCAATCTTTGGCCTTCGATGTGTGACTGTCATCGAGAGCCAAATCCATAAATGAAGGAGGTTCATACCCGTACTGTATACACTTAAAAATGGCTTCATTAATTGATTAAATATTTATTATTTAATTAATGTTGACTTGATAAATTAATTAAATATTTATTATTTAATTAATAATTATTCTTCTATTTGTTAAATAAATTATTCAATTTATTTAGTAAATTCACTATAGTCTATTCCTCTATCCTAAGTCTTCTAATTAGTCTTATTAAAGTGATTTAATTAAATATACAATCACCTAAATATGACTAAGTTCCCTAGTCCACCTCACCTACCTAGTCACTTGACACATCACTTTGGCTAAAATAAATAATTATTCTTAATTATTTATTAGTAATTATCCTCACCCACACATGTTCTATTCTTAAGGGCTATGTGGCCTCATAGGACTTGGTCTCATGACCACATGTCCTCTCTTAAACCAAGTCAAGAGACATGCCCTATTCCTAAGGGGCTTCTCAAGCCACCTCTAAGGGTCAAAGGTGACTCATGGGACACTTGTACAAAGAGTCCTCATGAGGAAAATGTCTCTCCTTCTTTCTTTCTTGGGTCTTTGAGAGACACTTGACATGTGTCTTTCCCTTCCACCTTGTTCTCCTCCATGTCAATGTGAGAGGAACATCATCCCTATTCTCCCTCTCACATTCCAACTACATCCCCCTTTTTCTCAACTCCTTCAACCAAGTCAATCCTAGCCCTAGGATCTTCCACCTTTCATTCTCAACTGTAGGATTGTGCCACCTAGGCCTAGATCCTCCAAAAATCTATAAAAGGAGCCTCATTTCCCCTTTGTGAGCTAATAGGTATTTTTGTAATAGGCATTCAAGTAATCAATCATCCAAGCATCCAAGCATCCAAGCTTTAAAAGCATTCAAGCATCCATATTATCATCAAAATCCATCTTACATTTCATCCATTAGTTGCATAATCAAGCTTTAAGCTTCCTTGCATTCATCATCAAATCTCCACACTTTGGTAGCATCTTGGGAAAAGGCTTTATTTGGAAATCTGAGAGCTCAACATCTTCAAGAAATCAAGGCTAGGAGAGCAATGGAGACAAGCTACATGGTAGGTGAAGGTAAAATGTTATTTTAGCTTCATTTTGATTGTATTCTTCATTGTAGTTTTCTAATTAGATAGATTTATTAATCTTAGAATAGTTAATTTATCATTTAGAATAGTATTCACCTAATTTTGCATACATTTTTGGTGCCCACTGTGGGGCCACCCACGTTTTTCACTTTTAGTTTTTAGTTTTCTATGTGCAGGTTTTTCTACAGGTTATTTCTGCACATTCATCCACGATTCCTGCGCATCTGTTCATTTCTGTTGCGCACCCATTTCCTGACGCCACAGTCATAATTTTCCATTCTGCATTTCCTGTCAACTTGTTGTGCATTCGTTCAACTATTTCGCACATACATAATTTTCTACTGCGCATCTGTAATTTCGGTGCATATATACCATCTCACTGCACATTAGTCTCTTTCCTCTGCGCATTCATTAAATATTCCTGCGCATTCATTAACTGTTATTGCGCATTTGTTTTATACAGTAGATACATAAATTTTTTCAAAGTTATTTGGATTTTTGCTAATCTTTAACAAGTGTCTGTTCATTCTGGTAGTGTTTTAGGCTATTTTGCAAGACGTTATTTTAAAGACCCCATTTGCTAAGAAAAATTTTTCTAACAATTTGATTGCAGATTTGCCAAGGGGTTTGCAAAATAAACTACAATCTCGTTTGGGCTTAAAAAAAGACATGTTTTTGCTTTGTGTGTCTTCTTTAGAATAGAATCAAGTGTTTATCATGTTTTTCTTTTTAAGCTATTTGTAATCCCAAAATTATAACAACATATCATCTCCCCTCGCCATTTGTGGATCTTGGGTGTAAGAGAAATTGTTATAATTTTTAGAGGGCGGTCTTTGGTGGGAAAAGAGGTACTCACCCCAAGGAACGACCCAACCGGTAATAGGCTAAAGCCAAGCCCTTCCAAATTGGTATATAAAAAATGCTAGTGTGATTAGTCTCACATTAGACATGTGTGAATTTGTTGTGGCAACCAAAATCTCCTCCAGTACCCTAGTGGTGTGTTAAAGTCCTACTTAGTAGAGGTGAAAGTCTTGCTTTGAAAGGATTGGGAGAGCCCCCTTAATTGGGAAAATGACTTGATCACAACCACCTGAACGGATGTCCTCACTACAAGCTTTTGTATAGTGGCCAAAAACCTTCTATCTGCTGGCTCAAGGAGTCACCCAAGCTCGTGAAGACACCCCACATTACTCACAATTCATAGTAGAGATAGCAGTTCTTTGGGAAGTAAT
Organism: Chamaecyparis obtusa; assembly: GCA_027943335.1. Taxonomy (NCBI): domain Eukaryota; kingdom Viridiplantae; phylum Streptophyta; class Pinopsida; order Cupressales; family Cupressaceae; genus Chamaecyparis; species Chamaecyparis obtusa. Next base: position 3,532,877 of record BSBK01000685.1, on the reverse strand, counting down.
GACCCATTGAATTCGGAACTTGGTGTGCCTGAGAAGTGAGTGCACTGTAAGGAGGAGCCCGTGCCTCCAAGTTCCTAGGATGTATGTTGTGAATTTGCATGGTTGGATTTTATTATCCTTGTGGGGATTCAGCAGATATCATCCTTACCAACCATAGGATTGTAAGCGTGTTTGTGCATTCCTATTAGCATAGTTAGATTAAAATCATTTATGTCTTGCATGTGTGTGTTTATGCATTTTTCATTTGCCAAAACATCAGAAAATCAGACAAAATTTCCAAATCTTGCAATTCAAATCAATCAAAAACAAAAACTTGTGCATTCATACCAATTTTTTGTGCATACATTAAACTATTTTGTGCATTTGATAATTTTTCCACGCATCGGCCACAATTTGCTATGCATCTGTCTCATTTTGTTGTGCATTTATCAATCGGTCCTGCACATTTGTTGCTGCGCATTTACAACAGTGAGCATTTCCACAAACTTTGAAATTTTCAAAATCACTTTTTCAGATACCCATTTTCATCCTTAGTAAGATTCTGGAAAAACATTCGAGATACCCAGACCTCTAATCTTTAGTTTGACTATTTTCATCACTTTTCATCAATTTTCATCAACCTTTCTTCACCAAAAATCATCAAATCATTTCTTCCAATCTTCTGAAATTCTAAATTTAGTGTTGAAACATTACCCTATCTATCAGATTTTGATCTTTGTGAGTTTATCCTATCAGGATCTATCATCCTCAATCAAACTTACATAGGTTACTATCTCTTGATTTTCTTTATCATATCATAGTGAGCTCTATACTTCCTATTGACTTAGATTTTATCAAGTTGTCTCATCATTTTTCAGCACATTTTCACTACCTTTTCTATCAACCACTCTATCCATATCTTTTCGTCAAACATCTTTCATTCCACAAATCAATTTTCCCATTTTATAGTTCAAACTCGATCTCAGAAATTAAAACAACCCATTGATTTAGAATCCCTAGACAAAATGGAAGGAAACAAAAGTAATGATGAGAATCCTTGGCCGGAAGCTCTAAGAAAACTTCACTTTTTACATCTAAAGAGGAACCCACAGACCAAGAACTTAGGGATGCTACACAAGATCCTCGATTTTATCATGTCATGGAAAGACTCCTAGACCTAGATAGGGAGATGTATTTCCTCATGCTTGCTCAACAAGGAGCCAAACTACCAAGTGATTTTGATATCTCTCATCTTAGAGAACTGACTATTGTAACCAATCAAGAAATTCCTAGTAGTTCTCAAGATACTCATGGAGCAAAAGAAACCAAGCAACCATCTAATGCTTCTCAAAATGATCAGCAAAACCATGCTTCTCAAAACAATGCTTCCCACAACAATGTTTCCCAAAATATTCAAGGAAACACGTTATCTTTGGATCCTGTTCTACAACAAATCCAGATGCTTCAACAACAAATCTGTGACATCCAAACTGGATCATCAACTAAGAAGTATTCCTTGGATGATATATGTCCTTATCCTTTTGATAAGAATTTAGTAATGATTCCATTCCCTCCTCATTTTGAGGTACCAAAATTTGACAAATACAAAGGGAATTCAGATCCACAAGACCATATTCATGAGTTTTGTGCTGCTTGTATTGAAGTTGCTCACAATGACACTTATCTTATGCGACTATTTCCATGAAGTTTAGGAGGACAAGCCATGGAATGGTTCTCCAAACTACCCCTAGGCATCAAATCTTTCAATGAGCTTCTTGACAAATTTGTGACTCATTATTCATATAACATCAAACATGAAGTCACTATGCTTGATCTTTGCAATGCACATCAAAAGAATGGAGAACCCTTCCTTACTTTTTTGCAAAGATGGAGTTAATTGTTTGTCAAATAGCCATGAACGATTCTTGAACAAGAAAAGATGGATATTTTTGTGCATAACCTTACACAAGAAATGAGTTATAGGTTACAATTGCAATGTCCACCAAACTTCAATAAGCTCATAGAAAATGGTATCAAGATTGAAGAAGCCATGGTCTGAAAAGGTGAGATCAAACTTTATTCCAAAGACAATGTTGGATCCTCAAATTCCAATTCCAACAATTACAACAATGAAAAATCAAAATTCTAGAATAAAAATAAAAACATTGTCAATGATGGGATTTTTGATAATCGTAATGTCAAACCAACACAACCCCTTCTCAATCTCACAAGTCAAGCTAATGCTACTTAAGGAGCCTACAACAATCAATCATCAAATCAAAACACCAACAAAGATTCATCTAAACCAAGATTGCATTTTATGTCACCTCGAAGAAATTTTACTCCTCTAGGGGAATCCCTCGAATCAACATTACTGAAGTTAATCATGAAGAAACTCATTATGCTTCCTAAAATGAAAGACTATGAACCTAGAGTAAAACCTTCTTGGTGAAATACGAATGATTATTGCGAGTTTCACAGAGGGAAAGGACATAAAACCAATGACTGCCTAAGACTCAAAAATGTAGTTCAAGATCTAATTGAAAGCAATGAAATTAGTGTTGACAGACATACCTCAAATGAATCACATACGGCTTTCAAAGATCCACTTCCTAAGCATAAAAAAGGAGGTTCTTCCAATACTAAGAGTGACATTCAAGCCAATTATAATTCCACTCCCTATCGATATGTTGGTAACATTTTTGAATGTCATCCTTCTAAGTATTATGCCAATGTCATTACCATCAAAGGAAGATCAGAGAGTCAACCAGTCCATGTTACTACTCGTGCTCAATCAAAAGTTACTCTCCAAGGAGTCCAGTCTAAACCAAATGCACCTCACAACAAGTCTGTTTATGTCCCAAAGTCTACAACGAATATTTCCAACTAGTACAACCTTTTGGAACAACTCAAGAAAACACCTACCCAGATATCCATCCTAGAGCTTTTGCGTCTATCCCCATCTCACAAAGATATCCTTGAAAAAGATCTCTTAGAAACCCAAGTCCCCACAAATCTAGATCATGATCAATTTCAAGCTATGGTGGGCCATTTAACAACCCCACATTACCTATCCTTCACTGAGAATGATGACTTAGCTATTACCCAACCTCATAATGCTCCCCTACATATCAAAGTCCTTGTCCAGAGTCACAAAATCAAATGAGTACTAATAGATGGAGGAGCTGGCTTAAATATCTACACATTGAAACTAGTCCTTGCATTGGGATTTTTTGAAAATATTGTTGATCCCAAGAAGAAAATCATGATAAAAGCTTATGATGAGGAAGAATGGTCATCCAAGGGGTCTGTTGTTCTACCAATTAGAGTAGGTCCTATAATCAAATATGTACCTTGCCAAGTCCTAGACATGGATCTTGCTTATAACATTCTCTTGGGAAGACCATGGATTCATTCCATGCAAGCGGTACCATCAACTTATCATCAATGCTTGAAATTCCCTCATAATGGTCAAGAAGTCACTATCAAAGGAGACACTAATCTGTTCCAGTATTGCAGCTCTATGAAGACATTTGACTCTTTGATACCTTATAACCATACTGGATCTTCTACAACTACACCCAGTGATCCTAGTAATATAGCATCAACTTCAAAATCAAATGGCAACAAGATAGACATAAAAGAAATAAGTATGGGAGAATACACTTTAGGTCAATCTATTTGCATCACAGAGTTACCTTTATCTCCTAGATCATATGGTAGATCTTTGATCACTAAACAACAATCAGAACCCCCTTCAACACTTGTTTATGACACATTTATAAGTGGGGGCACAATATCCAAAGAGGCAGCTAAGTGAAATGCTAATCATTTTCTTAAGTCACAGAAAAATAGAGAGGATGTCAAACATGAATATATATCACTTGATGTCTATGGTAAATGGTACACTTTGCTACAAAAGATGGGATACCAAGGTGTTGGACCTATAGGGTTACAAAGAGAAGGGGTTATCAAACCAATTTTGCAAAATCCAAACTATCAAAGAGACACTACAGGATTAGGATACAAAGGAGAAGGACCAAAAGAACCAAAAGGAAAAGCAAAGGTCACACCTTTTCATGAGATATCTAAAGCTCTTGCTTTACAATTCAGAAAGAATGGTATGTATGTAGATCCAGAGAAACAAAGGATAGCATAGAGAATCATTGATAGACTTGGGGATAATGATGATTCTAACTCAAATGATTATGAATGGGATTCATTATCTAATTGTACTAAAGAAATAGGAGTTGATGTTGTCCATCACTATAGTAAAGATTACCATGAGGGAGAGAGTTCAAAGATTGACTCACTAGGATTAGTCCCACGAGATACTACTTTTGTTGATTGTGAGGAAAGTGACCTTTATCTTGCGATAGACAAATCAGATGAGAGTATGGAAATAGACCTCGTTGATACCATCATAAACCTTGACAACTTTTCCATCAATACCATCTCTGCCTTTGAAACTGACCTGAATGATCCAATGTCCCTTGTACATCCCAAGCTTATCGATTGGGATTCTCCCGATCATCCAAAACTTGATGTATTCCATAATGATGATGCAATCATTGACTATCTTGGAATCAGAGATCATTTACCACCAAGAGATCACAAGTCAGGATTTTTGATAGAACTCAATGACATGGCCTACTTTGGTGAGAGTGCCAATCCTTTTAGTCATAAAAATTTAAAAATAATCAACAGATCTAATGGTGAAAACCACTCAGTGGCAGTATTAGATCCAAAAATAGTAAAAAGAAATGATGCATTTGATGGTGAAAACCTCTCTGAGGTTCCTGATGATGGAAGGATTGACACTCTTCCCAACTATCTGTATCGAGAGCAATATGTTATTCTTATAGAACCAACAGTACCTCTTAACATTGGAACAGAAGAGTCTCCGCGCATCCTCAAAGTAGCAACATCCTTGACAGAATCAGAGAAAGAAGCTTTTGCAAAAATTTTCAAAGAAAGACAAATCAACTTTGCTTGGTCCTATGCTGATATGCCTGGCCTGGATCCAAATCTCATTATGCATCATTTATCTATCAGACCAGGTGTAAAACCAGTTAAGCAGAAGCTTCGCAAGATGCACCCCCACATTGCATTAATGGTTAAAGTAGAATTGAAGAAGCTCCTAGATGTTGGATTCATTCGAGCTATTGATTATGCTGAGTGGATTTCAAATATTGTCCCCATCTCAAAACTAGACAAGTCTATCAGGATTTGTATTGATTTTTGAGATCTTAATAAAGCTTGTCCAAAAGATGACTTTCCTCTGCCAAATATTGACATTATTGTCTATCTGACCGCTAGGCATGAGATGTTATCATTAATGGATGGATTTTATGGCTATAACCAAATCAAGATTGCGCCAGAAGACCAAGAGAAGACTGCTTTTACTTGTCCATGGGGTACATACTACTGGAATGTGATGCCTTTTGGCCTCAAAAATGCTAGAGCAACTTACCAAAGAGCAATGACCACAATCTTTCATGATATGATGCACACCATTATGGAAGATTATGTTGATGACATTTTAGCAAAATCCAAAGATAGAGTTGGTCATTTGAGAGTGTTGGATCGAATATTCACCCGGATGGAAAAGTATCAGATTTGACTCAATCCAAAGAAATGTGCCTTCAGAGTCACATCCGATAAACTGTTAGGGTACATTATCTCATCCAAAGGAATCAAAGTAGATCCAAAAAAGGTTAAAGCAATAATGGAGATGGCTTCACCCACTAACATCAGTCAGTTAAGATCCTTGCAGGGACATCTCCAATCCATCCGAAGATTTGTTTCTCAACTAGCAGATCAAAGTCATCCCTTTCAACATTTGTTGCATAAAAATATCTTATTCCAATGGGATGATCAGTGTGAAGTAGCTTTCAATAAAATCAAGCAATATCTGGTGAATCCTCCAACTCTAATGTCACCAATTCCGGGCAAGCCACTCTTGCTCTACATTTCAGCTATGGCAGTCTCACTAGGTGCTCTTCTGGCTCAGCAAGATCATGAAGGAAAAGAAAAAGCCATCTATTATATCAATCGGACCCTAGTGGGATATGAGCTAAACTATTCTCCTATAGAAAGAGCATTTCTGGCCATTATTTTTGCATCACAAAAGTGGCAACATTACATGTTGTCACATTCAATCCAGCTCATCGCAAAGATTGATCCTTTAAAGTATCTATTAAGAAAAACAACATTGACAGGCAGATTGGCTAAGTGGGTCATGCTACTTTGTGAATTTGATATTGAATATGTAGATAGGAAGGCTATCAAAGGTCAAGTGATAGTAGATCAGCTAGCAGATGCTCCATTAACAGATGACCAACCAATACACATAGAGTTTCCTGATGCACACATCTTAGCTTTATCTACACAAACCTAGCAACTATATTTTGATGGATCATATACTCAACAGGGTTCAGGAGCTGGTATTCTCTTTGTCACACCACAAGGATACACAATTCCAAAATCTTACAAGCTACTCTTTCCTTGCACCAACAATGTAGCAGAGCATGAAGCCTTGCTAATTGGGTTAAAGATGGCTTTACAATGGAAAGTAACTGAAATAAATGTGTATGGGGATTCTCAATTGATTATAAACCAGGTTAATGATGATTATCAGACTAAAGATGATAAGTTATTACCATATAAACGTATGGTTGATGACTTCAAATAATATTTCTCAGTCATCACTTTTGAGCAAATCCCTCGGCATGATAACAAGGTTGTCGATGCAATGGTAACGATTGCTTCTTTGTTTGATACAAAAGATACCAAGGTCCATTTTGAGTTCTTGGTGGAATCCCTAACTTGTCCTGCATATGATGATCCTGATATGAGTATTATATGTCATCTAATTGGACACAACTCCCTAATCTATGGAAAAATTTATTCCTATCTGAAAAATGATATCCTACCCCCTGACCTATCTCAAAATAAAAAATGAAATTTTCTTTGCCAAGCCTCCCGCTATGTCCTGATATCTGATACCCTTTATCGGCAAGGTCTTGAAGGTACTCTCTTACGATGTCCCGAGCATGATGAAGCTCAAATTGCCTTGCAAGACGTACATGAGGGTATTTGTGGGACACATTTGAGTGGTCCCTCTTTGGCTAAGAAACTCATGTGTATGGGTTATTATTGGTCTACCATGGAAACAGATTCCTTTCATTTTTCTAGGGCATGTAAGAAATGTCAAATACATGGAAACCTTATTCATGCTCTAGCGCAAGAGTTACATCCTTTTACAACTACCTTTCCATTCAGTCGATGGGGGCTCGACCTCATGGGCGCTATCAACCCTCCATCTTCCAATGGTCACAAATGGATTCTCACTACAACAGAATATTTTACTAAATGGATTGAGGCCGTTCCATTGATTACTGCCACAGGGAAACAAATATCCATGTTTATCTTAAATTATATCATTTGTAGATATGGTATACCTATGTATCTCATTACTGATCATGGGAAATAGTTTCAAAATTAGGACATGGATGAACTATGCACAAAATTCCATATTACCCATAACTATTCCACCATATACTATCCCCAAGGAAACGACCAAGCTGAGGTGTCAAATAAAACTATTGTTAAAATCCTACAAAAGACTGTCAATGACACTGGCCGTGACTAGCATATCCAGCTAAATCTAGCCTTATGGGCTTATCGTACCTCCATTCGTACTCCTACTGGAGCCACCCCATATTCCCTTGTCTATGGATTTGAAGCAGTCTTGTCCCTCGAGGTCAAGTTGCCTTGACTTCGTGTCACTCTCAAAGATTTGATTCCTAATGAAGACTATAGAGTTGCATGGTTGACTGAACTAGAACTGTTGGATGAACGCCGTTAGAGAGCTTATGATCATTTGAAAGTCTATCAGCAGTGTATGTCTCGTCAGTATAACAGCAAGGTAAAGATCAGAGACTTTCAGCTAGGTGACTTAGTCCTTCGCGAAAATCCAAAGAATCAATTGCATCGTGAGAAGAAGGGCAAGTTCAAACCCAATTGGTTAGGTCCTTTTGTAGTTACAGTAGTTTATGGTTCTAGGCCTTATCAATTGTCCACACCTGAGGGAGATCCTTTGGATGAACCTCTTAACAGTATCTATCTCAAGAAGTTCTATCCTTGAAATCCTAATGCAAGGGCTATGTATATATTTTGTAAATACAAAAAATTATAAAAAATCAAAAAAAATCAAAAGAAAATTGCAATAAAAGCATGTGGTGAAAACCTAGAAACAGGCACCATGTGTATCAAGTTAGCTCCTTTATCTATTAGGATTCTTCTAGTTTGTTCATTCATTGTATATATCCACAATAAAATGGCTAGTTAGTCCCCATACCCACCATGTACATATCATAATAAAATGGCCAATTCATACGCCATCCATTGTATCTACCCATAATAAAACCCCATCATAGCTTGATCATTTGTCATGGTCTTCATCCTAGTTTTGTTGCATCTTTCTTCATCCATAATAAGTCAATCCATCACCTAGCTGGGGGCATGTCCTCGACCTAGTTCAGGAAGTGGATCTATGATAGTCATGACTCTTAGAGGACACAATGGAGTATTTTCACCAAACAAAGAAAACACAATCAAACGTTCTTTCATAATGATATCTTTATGATGAATCAGAATCTGTGATCTATCCTTCACAACATGACTGTTTATCTATCAAATCTTGACTATACATCATCACTTGAACTGATCACTATATCTTACACTATCTTTTGGCAAAAGAAATGTATATTCATGACAGGCATGTTAGAATGATTTGTTGTAGATTATGCATTCATATCTGGATGTCATTGTTATCATGTTTCCTATGCTATTCCATGATATTTTTGACATGAGTTTGAAACTCTAATATGTCATTAGGATAGCCATGATGGGGCATGGTATTTTCTTTGATTGTTGTTTGTGGGATATTTTTCGATGAAATTGAAGGAACAAATACTTGGGGTGTCTGCGCATAAGTGCCTTCATCCATTTCATAGTATTGACAACATCCAAATCATGTTGCTCTACATAAGCTATTTATGGTGATACGCCAGCACATACCTCAACTCCAAATATTTGTTCCCTGATGGAGGGGGGGAATATTCCTTGTCTGTTATGCAAATGAAACTCAGGTCATCTCGGTTCAATTATACCTAGATGCTTGTCAAGTTTGCTACATTAAACTCCATGCAAGAAGTGCTGAGGTCATCCTGGTTTAATTATACCATGATGCTTGCATTTTCTTGCAACATAATGAGCTCAATGATGAAAATCAAGTTCCATTTATTATGAAGTTCTAAGATGTTACGTAAAGTTGTGGAGATACATTCATTTCATAGTGCATTTCATTTAAATAGTTCATGACTTACATATCAGTGCTCCTTTTATAGAGATTTGTAGGTTACCTTTCTTATTAGGTTATCTATTCTCCTAGTCCATTCTTCTTGTGTCTAATACATTTTTATTTAAGTTGAGGGCATTTGGACAACAAAAACATTGAGTTTTATCTTGCCTCTTACAAACATTAAATCATTTAGGCCATGCATTATCTTTATTTGTTATGTTCATTTGTATATTATCCATCTATATTACATGCATGATTCATGTGTTGTTTTGTTATAGTTGTCATTCACATTTCCTCATCTTTTCATTAAGGCGAATATTGTATATTAGTCATCTTACGATCATTTCCATTCATTACATATTATATGCATTTTACATCATTTATTTATTATCCATTACATGTGTTTCAAATCATCATTCATTTATATCATTCATTTACATCACTCATTTTATTATCCATTATCCACATTGTTCATTACATCATTTCATTAGTCATCACATAAGCATTTGTATAGTGTAAACTCATTTAAGACATGCATTTATATCAACATCATATGATTAACCATTAAGCATTAATAATATCAAATAGAATATAAAGCATTTTGCATTCTAAGACATACATTCTATGCATATTAAAGTAAATCATCACATCCTGCATATGTTAGTACGCACATGTATATAAATCATCAAAGTAAATCATGATAGAACTGCATCACTGTATATAGAGTCAATCATACAAAGTCCATTAGATACAACACAACTGTCCAAATGTCCAATGATATAAAGCAATATAACAATATATCCAATGTCTGTGTCCATCAAGTCAAAAATATAATGATACAATGATAAAATGGTACAACAGTGTATACAATGATCTCTCAAATCTATGAGCCACTGCCTCCAAACTCTGTTTGTCACTATCTACGAGATGCAATGTGGCCTTGTGCTGCTGAACTACCTAATGCTCTGCACTCCGTCACTTCATCTTGTCGATCATAATGTACTAACTCCCCTGTGATAGGAAGCTGGAGGATGCGATATACATCATCTAGTGTCACAGTCATCTCCCCTATCAGAAGATGGAAGGTACTCATCTCCGAGTGCCACCGCTCTGCCAGTGTCATCATCATACTCCAGTTCACCCTAATCTCGGGCTTGTAAATCACATGATATAACTCGGATGCACCAATCAAGAGTCTGTCAGTCTCTGACAGCACCGGTCTCAGATTCTTTGTGACGGGATATCTCTCCCATGACATCAAAATATCAGTAATGTCCTCCTATACAAATTAAATAAAATCAAGCTATCAGATTTTGATAAACTGATCTACAACATCTATCTATCCTATTATATCAACTACAAACATGTTCTATCATGTGTTAAAATGGAGACAATATTCTATCATATTATACAGAATATTAGATAGATGTTGTAGATTAGTTTATTATATTTTGATTATAATATTAGTTTATCATATTATAAACTAATCTACAACATCTATCTATCCTATTATATCAACTACAAACATGTTCTATCATGTGTTAAAATGGAGATATTATATTCTATCATGAAGAATATTATATCTTTCATGAAGGATATTATATCTTTGATTCTATCATGTGTTAAAATGGAGATAATATTCTATCATGAAGAATATTATATCCTATTATATCTTGCTAATCAATCTCTCGAGGGGCCATGTTCTATCCAAGGCATTAGCCACTACATTATTTTTCCCTTTCACATATTCAATGTCAAAGTCAAAATCCTGAACTTTACTTACCCATTTCTATTGTCGCTCATTCAATTCTCGTTGTTCCAAAAAATGCTTGAGACTATTGTGATCCGTACAGACAACAAACTTGGCTCCGACGAGGTACTGTCAAAACTTTGTCAAGGCATGCATGATCACTAACATTTATTTGTCATATATAGAATACAACCTCTCGACTCCTAAGAGCTTCCGACTTTCGAAAGCAATGGGGTGGTGATCTTGCATTAAGACGGTCTCGATACCCTCTCCGAAAGCATCACACTCTAGGATGAAAGGTCGACTGAAGTATGGCAGTGCAAGAACTGGACAAGAACTCATAGTCTCCTTGAGTTTCTCAAAGGTCTGATGTGCACGTTCATTCCACTGAAAAGATCCCTTCTTCGTCAGGTTGGTGAGAGGTGCACTGAGCTGAGAGAACCCCTTCATGAACCGTCTATAATAACTACACAACCCAAAGAATCCATGTAGTTCTAAAAGAGTCTTCAGAGGTGGCCAATCCAGGATAGCCTAAATCTTTTCTTGATGCACTTGAACTCCTCGGCTACTGACAATGTACCCCAAATATAATATCTTTGTCATCCTGAATTCACACTTGGATTGTTTAGCAAACAACAGTTGTGACTCCATAATCTTGAGTACTTCTTCCAAATGCCTTAAGTCCTCCTCCCATGTCTTGTTGTAGATCAGTATATCATCGAAGAATACCAATAGGAACTTACACAGCTATTTGTTAAAAATGTGATTCACGCACGATTGGAATGTAGCAAGAGCATTGGTTAATCTGAACGGCATGACCAGAAATTTGTAATGCCCATAATGGCAATGGAGTGTTGTCTTCTCCACATCTTGCTCCCTCATGTGGATTTGGTGATACCCCGAATGGAGGTCTATTTTGGAGAAATAAATGGCACCATGTAACTCATCCAGCAATTCATCGATCCTAGGAATTGGATACTTGTTCTTGATGGTCTTTTTGTTTAGTGTGCAGTAGTCTACACACATTCGCATTGTTCCATCCTTCTTTTTAATGAGCACTACTGATGATGCGAAGGGACTGGTGCTGGGTCTGATCCAACCTTTGTCAAGGAGTTCCTGAATTGTTTTTTTAATTTCATCTTTTAGCCTCCTAGGGTGACGGTATGGCACCGTAATTACCTGTTTGGCACCAACTTCCATCTCAATGGTGTGTTCGAATCCTCAGTGTGGTGGTATGCTTGGTAGTATGTCGACGAAGACTTGGTGGTATCTATCCAAAACCCTTTGAATTTCTTCCTCCTGGTGGTCCATTCTTTGTCTCTGTATGGGTTATATCGAGGCAAAATAGTGTGTGGCCCAAACCACATTGTCATGTCTAAAGATAGCTTCCATCCGTTGGGCTGAAATTTCCTTCGGCCCTCCATTTGACATCCCTCTCAGCATGACCTTTTTTCCAATTACCTCGAAGGATAACTCCATTCACTTGAAACTCTGTGTGTATTCATCCAATGTTTCCATCCACTGAATGTCGAGAATGACTTCCATGTCATCCAAATCCACCACGAAGAAATCATCTATCACTGTGTGGTTGCCCATGGTGATGCTCAGTTGTGGAACCAGATGAGTGCATTTTAACAAATTTCCTCCCTCTACTTTGACGTCAAATCCCTGGTGTGCCTCTGTACACAAGCTCCATCAGCTCACTAGTGAGGAGTTAATGAAGTTGAGTGTGGCTCCATTGTCCAGCATGACCACAACCCATTGTCCTTGGAGGGTGCCCCAGTCCCGGAACACAGTGCATCTCAAAGTTCTTGCCAGAGTAGCAATGGCGCCTCCTCTTTTGAAGAGTGTGGCAAGTCTTTCTGTGTGATTGAATTTTACCTCTCCCAAAATTTGTTTTTCAGCTACTTCGGCCTCGGGTGCTTGTTCTTCCTCTCCGTCAAATGAAACCTCAATGTAATGGATTTTTCCTTTGCCAAGGCATCGATGTCCCGGTACCCATGGATCCTTACAGTTAAAGCAGAGTTTCTTCCTTCTGAGTTCTTGCCTAGTTTCCTCATCCAATGGAGGCCTCCTGGGTGGAGGTCTGTTGTCTCTTTCCTGTGGAGCAAGAGGTGGTTTGGACTGTGAGTGATATTTGGTGGACAAAGATGAAGATGTCACCATGTCACGTGCCTTCTTAATCACTTTCGTGAGTGTGATGGGGTTGAATCCTTTCACCCACCCTTTCAAGGGTTCCTCTAGTCCATCCATGAACAGTACCACTAATCATCTTTCTAAAATATCAGTCACCAAGACAGACAATCTCTGAAATTCTGTTATGTAACCATCGACTGTGCCAGATTGCTTTAACTGAGCCAATTCTTTGAAATTTAGTTCTAGATCTTTTCCATCAAAATGGTCTATCAACCTCTTGGTGAATTCAGCATAGGAATTTATTTGGTCATGACCAAGAGTAACCATGCCATGATGCCACCATTCGTGGGCTATTCCTTCGAGATGTAGTGCTGCAAATTTGATGGCCTCATCTTCTGGCATAGGGTTGAGCTGGAAATATGTGTCTACTTTTTGCACCCATGCTCAAGCTATGATAGTTCCAGACCCATCAAAGGAGGATAGATTAACTTTTCCCATCTTCCATCTCATATTGTCATTATAATAGCCATGCTTTTTTCCACCAAAGTACCTCATTCTCAGTTCAGCATAATCTTTGTAGGATATATCTCCTTCCATATTTGCATTCCTCCAATCTTCCCAAAGCTGATCTTGTATTTCTTGGAAAGTTGGTTTCTCTCCTCACCATTCTTCCATCCATGGAGGGAAAGTTGGCATTGATGGTTGAGAGCATACGGGTTGGGGATTTGCCTGTCCCAAGATAGAATTGTCGCTTTGTTCCGCGGATATCTTGCTTTTAGCCAATTTTTGTAGAGTCTCTTCCATGAGGCATTGAGTGTCATTTATCTGTACCTGGTTCTTAGAGAGTTCTCTTAGAAGAGTCATGACTTCGGCCGTAGGGTCTTGGGGATCGCCCATTCTACCGACTGAGTGAGATCTGCTCCTTTTCCTTGAATAAACTCTCATTCAATACCCACAAGCTGGCAAAATCACCAGCTCTGATACCACTGTAATGTTCCCAACCTCTAGTGGTCCCTCCCTGAGAGATAATGATGACTATGTTTTGAGAGAAGGATGTAACTGTGCAAGTTTAGGTCGTATGGAGAAGCTGAGTTAGTACTGAGAGTGTACGGAGAGGAAGCTGCCAAAGAGGCTGAGAGTGTACTAAGAGGAAGCTGTACAGAGAGGCTGAGAGTGTACAAAGAGGAAGCTATATGGAGAGGCTAAGAGTGTACGAAGAGGAAGCTATACGGAGAGGCTCAGAGTGTACGGAGAGGAAGCTATACTGAGAGGCTGAAAGTGTACTGAGAGGATGCTATACGGAGAGGCTGAGAGTGTACTGAGAGAAAGCTTTACAGAGAGGCTGAGAGTGTACTGAGAGGAAGCTGCCAGAGCCGTATGGTGGGGTTATGATGCCTCTGAGGTGCAAATGTGGTATCCTCCTTCCTTCGTAGATAATTAAATGTCTTTCGAGAACACAGAACAACTCACAAGACAATAGACGTTTGCCAGAAAGATGTTATTGAATTTATTAATGGTGCCTCGGATTTGCTAGATCCGATACAAGTAGAACAAGAAGAGTAGGGTGAGGGTTGAATCCCACTGAAACTGCACAAACCAAATAGGGAGGGTCTTTCACCTCCAAAATGGTGAATAGCAGAATCCCAACAGGAATTCACAAATACAAATCAAATATAAATCTCCACCTCAAATCTAACCTACACGCCGAGCATAAATACCCATCGGGGAAACTCCTGAGAGTGCACAAAAGAGCCGATGATGAAAACTAAATTATGCCAACAAAAGAAAGAATGGGCCCGAGATAAACTAAATCAATCGTGACCCCTAATACAATAGTTTTAATAGTCATTTAATGACGGGGATATTACAGACAATGTAACAAGATGTGGAGGGTAGATTCTTCCTCTAGTTTGCAAAAGACACACTTGTTGGGTAGTTGAAACCCACACTTACTGAGGTTTTCTTGGGTTAGGATTATGTTATGCATCATCGTCCACCCAAAACAAATTGAGGAGTTAAGGATTCCAAACTTTCAACCAAAGTCTAGAAGAATTACTCCCTTTTAATAGTAAATTGTAAGCCAATCTAATCTAGAAGTTTCCTTTAGAGTTTTTGTTCCAAACAAATTTATCTTCTCTTGAGAATAGGGGGATTCTAGGGTATGTGCAAGATCATGAGGGGCCAAACTGTGCCCCTAAGTGGCAATGAAAAATCAGCAAATTAGGGTTAGTCAACTTGACGTGAAAATTTCAACTAGCTATTAACCTAATATCAAAAAGTTGTAAGAATAGAATCTGTAGAAAATTGAATGTAGTTTCTAAAATACTAGGCCTTTTTTGAGAAAAAGTTAATATGATTGGCGAAAAGTATAGATTTCAATGCAGCAGTACAAAAGTTTTAGGAAAAAAATAAGAAGTAGGTGTATGTCTGACCACCTTAATCATATTCAAATGATAATATTTTATTATAAGATTTTATATATAAGTAGTAGACTCATGCTCGGATGTGACACATTTTTTTGTAATTTTATTCCAAAAAAATAATTAATTATGAATTTTCTGCTACAACATTTTCAGAATAAAAAAACTCCCGTGTCTGACCACCTTAACTCATTCTAAACTTTACAAAATTCAATTTTTTATTTTTTTTCTTATAGTAGGCGAAGCATAGAATGTGAGGCATTTTTCAGATTTCAAAAATGTTATACCGCTTGAAAGTTATAGTCATTTTTCAATCAGTATATAAATCAGCACTTTAGAGGTAGCTCAATTAGAAAATAACTAATAATTACTTCCGAATTCAAAATTTGACAGCAATTATATCGATAGAAAGCTGATAATCTCCTTAAGATACCCTTTTCATTTTATCAAATTTGGGTGAAAAAAAAGTTGTCGGCTACATTGTCAAAGTCTGGAACTCAGAGAAACAGGTGAAAAACACATATTTGAGACATTCCAATAGTTGACCATGTAGGTTTGGTGCACAAGGCAATACCGAGCCTAATCAGGTACCCGATATTTTTGGGTACCCGAATATGATGGTAGAATTTTGAATTTTAACTTTGCCTCCACTTTCTCCCTCCCATTTCTCCATCCTTCATAAACTATATATTAGTTATATATTAGATATATATTAGATATATTAAATATTTTATAATATCAATTATATATTAAATGTTATATAATATATATTTTACATTAAATATTATTTAATATATATTAATATTAAAAACTATATATTAGATTATATATTATATATATTAAATATTATATAATATACATGTTACATTAAATATTATTTAATTTTATATTAATATCAAAAACTATATATTAGATTATATATTATATATAATATTATATATTAAATATTATATAATATACATTTTACATTTTAAATATTATTTAATATGATTCTGAGCACGAGCATGAGTCCCTACAGGGGCATAGTTGTGTCTTTTACAGGCGTCGAAAACCCTAGCTACGCAAAAATGGAGGCTTTGAAGAATAGTTCACTGGAGGTGGATTATAGAAGCAAAGGGCAAGAGAATCACTCTGTTTCCACCGCCTGTGGCTGTGAAATGGTATCTTTCCCTACTTTTTCAATTGGAACGCTAAATTGCAAAGGTTCTTGAAATAGATTCTGGTCACCAGACAATTGTACCACGCTTGTTGATAATCCGACAGCTCAACAGAGTCATTGGAAGGTTAAACAAGAACAACCAGATGGATCTTTGAATCGGTCGAAGATTATGGAGAGCGGGGAAGGGTTTGGTAAAATGAGCAATTGTACTGGAAATTATGCAGGTGCCATAGAACTGACCGCAGTAATAAATTTAAAGAAGAGATTAGTGGCAATGTGACATTATGAGGAAAGCCTTGCCGTTTTGATGGCACTGCCCCGATATTATGAAGAATGTCTTGCCACTTCAATGTCGATGCTGCCTCTGTCTCAGACTTTCACCATTGCTTCACATCAGTACTCTGAGATATGGTAGGGATTGCGGGCTTTTACACAACATAGTCCACCATAAATTCTCTATAAATCATCATGTGTTACAGTATTCTACATGTTTCTGAACAACTTACTCAAAGAATTTAATTTTTACCATAATTTTGGATCCATGGATTGTAATTTTGCGCTCGGAGAGAAGATGCAGATTGCAAGAATTTGATAAATTTGGTTTATCTCATTTTCTTTCTCTGCCATTTTTGAGTAATACAATTTTGTTTTTGTCCATCTTAAATGATTTCGCCTGAAGTTAATGGATTTTTTTAGATGATTTTGTCTGAAGTTTTAATGAAATTTCTTCCATGGATGCTAATGAAATCTCTTCCATGAATGCTGATAAGACATTTAAATTTAGAGTTAATAAATTCTATAGCCTAAATGTTCTTTGTTGTAGAAGGTTATTTTCATGGTTTCTGATTCATGCAATTCCTTAATAGTTTCATTCTTAACAGAATTCATAACTAGATTTTCCATAGCCAATTTTCTTCTTGATCGTTGCAATATTTTCTACTCAACTAAACATTTTGTAATCAGTTGATATACAATCACATTTTTCTCTTGGCCAATTCTGTGGGCTCACGATTGAGCCTGTAGATCCACAAAAGGGTTGAAATCTAGATTTGGTGGAAGAGTAGTATTAGCAAGAAGTCATTCACTAACATCTCATCTGGGTCATGGGGACTCCCTAGGGGTCCTTGTATACCTTATCACGCGTTAGGACCTCTAGGAAGTCCCCATGACCCCTTTTGACACATTGGAACACTCAAGTGTGTCTTAAGGGGTCTTAGGACCCCTTAAAAAACACTTGAGCATTCCAATGTGTCAAAAGGGGTCACGAAGACACCCTAGGGGTCCTAGTACACCTTATCATGTGTTAGGACCCCTAAGGATTCCCCATGACCCCTTTAGACACATTGCAACACTCAAGTGTGTCTTAACGGGTCGTAGGACACCTTAAGACACACTAGAGCATTTCAATGTGTCAAAAGGACCCACGGGGACTCCCTATGGGTCCTAGTAGGCCTTATCATGTGTGAGGACCCCTAGGGAGTCCCCATGACCCCTTTTGACCCCTAGGGAGTCCCCGTGACCCCTTTTGACACATTGGAACACTCAAGTGTGTCTTAAGGGGTCTTAGGACCCCTTAAGACACACTTGAGCATTCCAATGTGTCAAAAGAGGTCAAGGGACACCCTAGGGGTCCTAACACATGATAAGGCATACTAGGACCCCTAGGGAGTCCCCGTGACCCTTTTTGACACATTGGAATGCTCATGTGTGTCTTAAGGGGTCTTAGGACCCCTTACGACACACATGAGCATTCCAATGTGTTAAAAGGGGTCTTAGGACACTTTAAGACACACGTGAGCATTCCAATGTGTCAAAAGGGGTCATGGGGACTCCCTAGGGGTCCTAGTATGCCTTATCACATGTTAGGACCCCTAGGGAGTCCCTGTGACCCCTTTTGACACATTGGAATGCTCAAGTGTGTCTTAAGGGGTCTTAGGACCCCTTAAAACACACTTGAGCATTCCAATGTGTCAAAAGGGGTCTAGGGGACTCCCTAGGGGTCCTAGTATGTGTTATCATGCGTTAGGACCCCTAGGGAGTCCCCATGACCCCTTTTGACCCCTAGGGAGTCCCCGTGACCCCTTTTGACACATTGGAATGCTCAAGTGTGTCTTAAGGGGTCTTAGGACACCTTAAGACACACATTGGAATGGTCAAGTGTATCTTAAGGGGTCTTAGGATCCCTTAAGACACACTTGACCATTCTAATGTGCCAAAAGGGGTCACGGGGACTCCCTAGGGGTCCTAACATGTGATAAGATGTACTAGGACCCCTAGGGAGTCCCCTAGACCCCTTTTGACACATTGGAAAGCTCAAGTGTGTCTTAAGGGGTCTTAGGAACCCTTAAGACACACTTGAGCATTCCAATGTGTCAAAAGGGGTCATGGGGACTCCCTAGGGGTTCTAACACGTGATAAGGCATACTAGGACCCCTAGGGAGTCCCCATGACCCCTTTTGACAGATTTGAATGCTCAAGTGTATCTTAAGGGGTCCTACAGGGTCCTAAGACCCCTTAAGACACACTTGAGCATTCCAATGTGTCAAAAGGGGTCATGGGGACTCCCTAGGGGTCCTAACACGTGATAAGGCATACTAGGACCCCTAGGGAGTCCCCGTGACCCCTTTTGAGATATTGGAATGCTCAAGTGTGTCTTAAGGGGTCTTAGGACCCCTTAAGACACACTCGAGTGTTCCAATGTCTCAAAAGGGCTCACGGGGACTCCTTAGGGGTCCTAATATGCCTTATCACATGTTACAACCCCTTAAGACACACTTGAGCATTCCAATGTCTCAAAAGGGGTCATGGGGACTCCCAAAGAATCCTAGTATGCTTTATCATGTGTTAGGACCCCTAGGGAGTCCCCGTGACCCCTTTTGACACATTGGAATGCTCAAGTGTGTCTTAAGGGGTCTAACCCCTTTTGACACATTGGAATGCTCAAGTGTGTCTTAAGGGGTCTTAGGACTCCTTAAGACACACTTGAGCATTCCAATGTGTCAAAAAGGGTCACGAGGACTCCCTAGGGGTCCTAACACATGATAAAGTGTACTAGGACCCCTAGGGAGTCCCCGTGACCCCTTTTGACACAGTGGAATGCTCAAATGTGTCTTAAGGGGTCCTAAGATCCCTTAAGAGACACTTGAGTGTTCCAATGTGTCAAAAGGGGTCACGGGGACTCCCTAGGGGTCCTAACGCGTGATAAGGTGTACTAGGACCCCTAGGGAGTCCCCGTGACCCCTTTTGACACATCGGAATGCTCAAGTGTGTCTTAAGGGGTCACGGGGAGTCCCTAGGGGTCCTAATGCATGATAAGGTGTACTAGGACCCCTAGGGAGTCCGTGTGACCCCTTTTGACACATTGGAATGCTCAAGTGTGTCTTAAGGGGTCACGGGGACTCCCTGGGGGTCCTAATGCATGATAAGGCATACTAGGACCCCTAGGGAGTCCCCGTGACCCCTTTTGAGACATTGGAATGCTCAAGTGTGTCTTAAGGGGTCTTAATACCCCTTGAGACACACTTGAGCATTCCAATGTGTCAAAAGGGGTCACGGGGACTCACTCGGCATCCTAACATGTGATAAGGCATACTAGGACCCCTAAGGACTCCCTGTGACCTCTTTTGACACATTGGAATGCTCAAGTGTGTCTCAAGGGGTCTTAGGGGTCATGGGGACTCCCTAGGGGTCCTAACATGTGATAAGGTGTACTAGGACCCCTAGGGAGTCCTCGTGACCCCTTTTGACACATTGGAATGCTCAAGTGTGTCTTAAGGGATCACCCCTTAAGACACACTTGAGCATTCCAATGTGTCAAAAGGGGTCATGAGGACTCCCTAGGGGTCCTAACATGTGATAAGTTGTACTAGGACCCCTAGGGAGTCCCCGTGACCCCTTTTGACACATTGGAATGCTCAAGTGTGTCTTAACCCCTTAAGACACACTTGAGCATTCCAATGTGTCAAAAGGGGTCATGGGGACTCCCTAGGGGTCCTAACATGTGATAAGGCATACTAAGACCCTTAGGGAGTCCCTGTGACCCCTTTTGACACATTGGAATGCTCAAGTGTGTCTAAAGGGGTCCTAAGACCCCTTTAGACACACTTGAGCATTCCAATGTGTCAAAAGGGGTCACGAGGACTCCCTAGGGGTCTTAACGCATGATAAGGCATACTAGGACCCCAGGGAGTCCCCGTGACCCCTTTTGACACATTGGAATGCTCAAGTGTGTCTCAAGCTTAAGACCCCTTGAGACACACTTGAGCATTCCAATGTGTCAAAAGGGGTCACGGGGACTCCCAAGGGGTCCTAACGTGTGATAAGGCATACTAGGACCCCCAAGGAGTCCTTGTGACCCCTTTTGACACATTGAAATGCTCAAGTGTGTCTTAAGGGGTGACGGGGACTCCCTAGGGGTCCTAATGCATGATTAGGCATACTAGGACCCCTGAGGAGTCCCCGTGACCCCTTTTGACACATTGGAACACTCAAATGTGTTTTAAGGGTTGATGGGGACTCCTTAGGGGTCCTAATGTGTGATAAGGCATACTAGGACCCATAGGGAGTCCCTGTGACCCCTTTTGACACATTATAACACTCAAGTGTGTCTCAAGGGGTCTTAGGACACCTTGAGACACACTTGAGCATTCCAATGTGTCAAAAGCGGTCACGGGGACTCCCTGGGGGTCTTAACACATCATAAGGTGTACTAGGACCCCTAGGGAGTCCCCATACATTGAAATGCTCAAGTGTGTCTGAAGGGGTACTAAGACCCCTTCAGACACACTTGAGCATTCCAATGTCTCAAAAGGGGTCATGAGGACTCCCTAGGGGTCCTAACGCATGATAAGGCATACTAGGAGCCCTAGGGAGTCCTCGTGACCCCTTTTGATACATTGGAATGCTCAAGTGTGTCTTAAGGGGTCTTAGGACCCCTTAAGACACACTTGAGCATTCCAATGTGTCAAAAGGGGTCACGGGGACTCCCTAGGGGTCCTAACACGTGATAAGGCATACTAGGACCCCTAGGGACTCCCCATGACCCTTTTTGAGACATTGGAATGCTCAAGTGTGTCTTAAGGGGTCCTAAGACCCCTTGAGACACACTTGAGCATTCCAATGTGTCAAAATGGGTCACGAGGACTCCCTAGGGTTCCTAACATGTGATAAGGTGTACTAGGACCCCTAAGGAGTCCCTGTGACCCCTTTTGACACATTGGAATGCTCAAGTGTGTCTTATGGGGTCTTAGGACCCCTTAAGACACACTTGAGCATTCCAATGTGTCAAAAGGGGTCACAGGGACCCCTTAAGACACACTTGAACATTCCAATCTGTCAAAAGGGGTCACGGGGACTCCCTAGGGGTCCTAACACATGATAAGGCATACTAGGACCCCTAGGGAGTCCTCGTGACTCCTTTTGACACATTGGAATGCTCAAGTGTGTCTTAAGGGGTCCTAAGACCCCTTAAGACACACTTGAGCATTCCAATGTGTCAAAAGGGGTCATGAGGACTCCCTATGGGTCCTAACGTGTGATAAGGCCTACTAGGACCCCTAGGGAGTCCTTGTGACCCCTTTTGACACATTGGAATGCTCAAGTGTGTCTTAAGGGGTCCTAAGATCCCTTAAGACACACTTGAGCATTCCAATGTGTCAAAAGGGGTCACGAGGACTCCCTAGGGGTCCTAACATGCAATAAGGCATACTAGGACCCCTAGGGAGTCCCCATGACCCCTTTTGACACATTGGAATGTTCAAGTGTGTCTTAAGGGGTCCTAAGACCCCTTGATACACACTTGAGCATTCCAATTTGTCAAAAGGGATCATGAGGAATCCCTAGGGGTCCTAACAAGTGATAAGGTGTACTAGGACCCCTAGGGAGTCCCTGTGACCCCTTTTGACACATTGGAATGCTCAAGGGGTCTTAGGACCCCTTAAGACACACTTGAGCATTCCAATGTGTCAAAAGGGGTCACGGGGACTCCCTAGGGGTCCTAGTATGCCTTATCACATGTTAGGACCCCTAGGGAATCCCCGTGACCCCTTTTGACACATTGGAATGCTCAAGTGTGTCTTAAGGGGTTCTAAAAGGGGTCACAGGAACTCCCTAGGGGTCCTAACGTGTGATAAGGCATACTAGGATGCCTAGGGAGTTCTTATGACCTCTTTTGACACATTGGAACACTCAAGTGTGTCTTAAGGGGTCCTAAGATCCCTCAAGACACACTTGAGTGTTCCAATGTGTCAAAAGGGGTCACGGGGACTCCCTAGGGGTCCTAATGCATGATAAGGCATACTAGGACCCCTAGGGAGTTCCTGTGACCCCTTTTGACACATTGGAATGCTCAAGTGTGTCTTAAGGGGTCCTATGAGGTCGGTCCTAACACATGATAAGCCATACTAGGACCCCTAGGGATTCCTTGTGACCCCTTTTGACACATTGGAACATTCAAGTGTGTCCTAAGACCCCTTAAGACACACTTGAGTGTTCCAATCTATCAAAAGGAGTCACGGGGACTCCCTAGGATTCCTAGTATGCCTTATCACGCGTACTAGGACCCCTAGGGAGTCCCTGTGACCCCCTTTGACACATTGGAATGCTCAAGTGTGTCTTAAGGGGTCCTAAGACCCCTTAAGACACACTTGAGTGTTCCAATGTGTCAAAAGGGGTCACGGGGACACCCTAGGGTTCCTAACGCGTGATAAGGCATACTAGGACCCCTAGGGAGTCCCCTAGACCTCTTTTGACACATTGGAATGCTAAAGTGTGTCTTAAGGGGTCCTAAGACCCCTTAAGACACACTTTAGCATTCCAATGTGTCAAAAGAGGTCTAGGGGACTCCCTAGGGGTCGTTAGGACCCCTAAGGTGTCCCCGTGACCCCTTTTGACACATTGGAATGCTCAAGTGTGTCTTAAGGGGTCTTAAGACCCCTTAAGACACACTTGAGCATTCCAATGTGTCAAAAGGGGTCACGGGGACCCCTTAAGACACACTTGAGCATTCCAATGTGTCAAAAGGGGTCACGGGGACACCTTAGGGGTCCTAACATGTGATAAGGCGTACTAGGACCCCCAGGGAGTCCCCGTGACCCCTTTTGACACATTGGAACACTCAAGTGTGTCTTAGGACCCCTTAAGACACACTTGAGCATTCCAATGTGTCAAAAGGGGTCATGGGGACTCCCTAGGGGTCCTAGTACACCTTATCACGTGTTAAGACCCCTAGGGAGTCCCCGTGACCCCTTTTGACACATTGGAGTGCTGAAGTGTGTCTTAAGGGGTCTTAGGACCCCTTAAGACACACTTCAGCACTCCAATGTGTCAAAAGGGGTCACAGGGACTCCCTAGGGATCCTAGTACACCTTATCATGTGTTAGAACCCCTAGGGAGTCCCTGTGACCCCTTTTGACACATTGGAATGCTCGAGTATGTCTTAAGGGGTCGTAAGACCCCTTAAGACACACTTAAGTATTCCAATGTGTCAAAAGGGGTCACGGGGACTCCCTAGGGGTCTTAGTACACCTTATCACGTGTTAGGACCCCTAGGGAGTCCTCATGACCCCTAGGAAGTCTCTCTCTCCGCCTCTAGTGAACTATTCTTCAAAGCCTCCATTTCTGCATAGCTAGGGTTTATGACGCCTGTAAAATGCACATTTAATACAAAGATTTAGCTGACCACCTTTAAAGACCTAAAAGAAATGAGAAAAAAATTTAGGCCAAAAATACATACCACATTTCTGTATGTAGTACTGTAAGCTTCAACAATCTACTGTAAGCTTCAACAATCTAGTCGGCTTCCTCTGCTAAGGCACGAAGAACTTCATTAATGTATGCTCTAGGAGGAAGATTATAATTTCCATATTTCTGCAAGAGATTCTCCAAAATTTGTAATGTTATATATAATATATTAGTATACATTAGTGTGTGTGTGTGTGTGTGTGTGTATATATATATATACATGTTAGTATATATAATACATTAGTATATTTTAATACATTAGTACATATAATACATTAGTATATTATAATACATTAGTATATATATAACATACATTATATATCATATGCGTCTCTTATTTATATCTATTATATACATCAATATATGTAAAACTTAATTTTTTTCATTTGCTCCTGCCCTTGTTTCATCAGCCTAAGAATATCGGGTACCCGATATGAAATCGGATACCTAATTTTTGCCAGGTAATATTTGACCAAAATATTCCCTGTCCCCACAGACTAGACAATCACTGGATTTGATACTTTTTTCACACGTTGAGAAAAAAAAAAGTGATTTGGGGTCCATTGTTTGATTTTTGTTGACTTGTGGTCTCACCATGGGAAGCAACAGTCGTCAAAAGGCTAAATGCAAGAGGAAGTTGACAGATGATGAAATTCAAGCATATAGGGAAAAAGATAAGGAAAATCACCAAAGAATGAGAGAAGGTATGTTAAACATTAATCAAGGTGACCCCATAAATGTAGTTGTAAGTGAAGAGGATGTTCAATTTGAAAATGCACAGATGGAGATTGAAAATGTAGACTTTGGGAACGAAAATGTTGCACAAGAACCACATGATCGTTATACATCTCCAAATTATATGTGAAATGAAGTCCCTTGCAATAAAGATAATCAATCTTCAAATTTGGGGCTTTCAAGAACACCTAAATGGTTAATTGAAATTGAGGAGAACATTATGAATAATTGGGAAGGAAAGAGGTCACATAGAACCGTTAGGTTGTGGGCTTCAAGACTTTATGATCAATTTTTTTGAAACAAGACATTGGTTGAGCAATGTCAAATTTTTGTGCAGTTGTTAAAGATGAAAAACATGAGACCTGTGCTTGTGAAATTGGAGATTCATGTGAACAAGACAATGGAGAGAATGTCATTGTTGTGAAGAATCTTTTCAATGCTCTCAATAGCATTGGGAAGACTAGCAGAGAAAAAGACAAGAGAGTTGCTCGGAGGGTTATTACAACCTCCTTAGTAAGTCATCAGTTGAGAAAGGCTCATTTGATGAGACAAACTTTTGTTGACTTTAATATAGACCGTAAAACTTTGGGTAGAGCACTTTCAAGAAGAGAAAGACTTGATGATCCGCTTCAAATTGATACATGGGCTTATGGTGGGAGACTTCCACGTTTCGATAAGAAGCTAACAGATGTTGTCAAGGATGAAATTCAATAATTTTGGGATGCTAACTCAAGAGTGTCACCAAATGTGAAGGATGTCTTGAAGTTGAGAGTTGGCAATGGAGACCACACTCCACATCCTAAACATTATGTGGAGGTAAGTCAAACAATGTTGTATAAAAAATTTTGTGAGACACATCCAACATTGAAAATATCACAAAGGTCTTTTGAGTCCATGAAACCATTTTATTGTGTACCCCTTAAGATTCAAAATACATGTTGTTGCAAATATCATGTTGAGTTTTCAATGCATCATGAATTATTACAGTCCATCCGTTCTACATTGCATACTAATGAAATGCTAGAGGATTGTGGTGCAAGTGGTCTTCCCAAATCATTAAGAGACTTGCTAGATCAATTTTTATGTCATAGAGATGATGGTTGTTTATTTTATAAAAAAGATTGCTTAAATGCCAAGTGCTCAGAATGTGGTGGCTTGTCCAAGTTTAGAACATGTTTTCATGAGGGTTTGGAACACAATTTTGGAAAGACACTCGTCCAAAAAAAGGTATATGAAATAGTGAAATATACATTGAAGAGTGGAGGTGAAGGCTCTAGATGTGAGTTAGTTGCAAAAGAATACAATGTTGCTGATTTTATCTCAGATTTCAAGACAAATCTTTTTTACAAGTATGCAAGGCATAGTCACAAGTCTCAATGGTTGGATCAACAATTTAGGACATCTAAGGACACTTTACCCATTGGAACTATTATATCTATTGTAGACTTTGCGGAGAACTATACATTGCAGCCCCAAAATGAGACTCAAGCTCAATATTACAATTCCATTCAGGTTGCTATTTTTGTACACATCACATATAGACATTCCCCTGAAAGCACAAAGATGAGTGAAAGATAATCAGAGAGTACCATTTTTATATGAGCAATGACAGGTCTCACTCTCATGAGTTTGTTCAACATTGTTTCCAAAACTATTTTGACTTCTTGCAGGAAAATGGTATTGCTATGGATAGGCATCTCATTTGGTCAGATAATTGCACCGGTCAATTTAAGAATGCCAAAATATTTTATTGGTTGTGTAGAATGCATGTGGAGAGAGGTGTACCTCATATTTGGAGTTTTTTTGAGTCAGGGCATGGGAAAGGGGAGAATGATGGAGTAGGTGTGTGTGTGAAAAGATCTCTAGTTAAGGAGCAATTGAGGATTTCAGGTGTTGTACTTCTCGATGCTCATTCTATTGTTGATTGGTGTAGTTTAGCATTGTCACAGGGGGGTACTCTTGATTCTACAGCGCGTAGATTCTTTTGGTTGGTTGAGGAGGGAACTATAGGAGATAGGTTGGATTGTCAAATAGTGAAAGACTCTTCAAAAATGCATTCATTCCGAAGCTCCAATAGTAGTACATGGACCATTTGGACACGAGAGTTGGCTTGGTTTTGCCCCATGTGTTTTTAGTATGACTGGGATCATTGCGACTCAAGTGAGTGGGTGGATACATGGGTTCCATAGTATCTAACTCTATCTTTGACACTCTCTATAAGAAATGATGACATGGACACTTCAGTTGACTATGACCTGTGTGCTGAAATGTTGTCACACTTCTATGAATCATTGCATGCAAGGAAACTCAAGAATGAGCCCTCACAAATCGATCCATAGCTCTTTATGCATGGAGTTGCAAGATTATGGATTTGCTCTCAGTTAGAGCTGTGAAGCATATGACCTTGCTAGTCAACCACACAATGAGAGATTCCAAATCAAAGACAAGGGCAACAATGCCAATATCTCCAATGAAATCCAAATGAATGCAATACAATGCAAAATTAATCTAAGATGAGCATGTAACTATGCAAATTAGGCTATGAAAATGGAAATGAAAGAGTTACAAACCCTCTAATTAAACTATGTGAGATTAATCTAAAACATGAAAGGAAATGATACCATGATGATGCAACTATGATGCAAGCTAGGATGTGATGTAGATGCAAGATGAATGCCAATGATGCTCCAAATCTTCAAAACTTGATGCAAGAATGTCTCCAAAAGCTTCAAGATGACTTAGAAAACCTGTAGCATAACAATAGCATAAAATTCAAGTGTATGCAAAATGAAGAAGAGAGCTCTTCTTTTATAGAGAATGAGAATCAATGGACGATCAAGATTAAGAGGCAAAAGACTTAATCAACGATGCAGAAAAATAAAAGATAGATCCTTGCGCACAAATATCCTCCAATAGGAAAATAGGAGTTGACTTTAGTGTCTATATGAGACAAAAAGTTCTTTTTCTCTTTTTATAAAATAAGAATAATGCTTTATTTGTGCAACATAGGATAAGAAGAAAAGTGGGAATTTTTTATTTAAATAAAAGGGGAGAAAATTCCTTTCAATTAAATAAAGGCTTAAGATAAAGTGATTTTATTATTTAATTAAAAGAGATTTTTAATTAATTAAAAAAGATTTATTAATTAATTAAAAGGGAGCATGTTCTCTTAATTAAATAAGATTTTTATTTTTTTCTCTTTTAAATTAAATAAGGCTCAAACTTTAGGAAATACTGAATTGATTATGATTTGATCAAGAAAATTGATATAATTGATATTGTTGATATTTAAAAATCTTGATTCAGAGATTTGACAAATTGCTAAATGGGGGCCCAAAGTCTAGGCGACCATTTTAGGGTGCATACATTTGCCCCTCTTTGACTAATGTGAGATCGATTTGGGATCACATGCAGTCAAAGAATGAAGTTGAAATGTGAGATCAATTTGGGATCACAAAACAACTCAGATGTGACATCGATTCGGGATCACATCCAGACAAAACATAAACAAAGGATTCTGGACATGAGGTCAATTCAGAATCATATCCAAAATAAGAGATAAGAATCTCAAGCTTGAGCGAAAGCTCATAGAAAGATAGCTGAATCAAGAAAATCAAATAATCAATGATTAAAATCCAATAGGTACTGCCCCCTCGGAATCAAAATTGAAATCAGGTAGAGAGGAATAGCAAACTGATAAAGAGTTGATCAAATCATAATGAAATCACAATTGAAGATAAATGATAACAAGATAACCATTAGGCAGTGAAAACATGCCCCAGTGATGAATTAGAAGAAAAGAAGTGGGGTGAATGGAAGACTAGAAGTTTGAAAGACATGAAAAGGAAGAAATTTCATCAAAGATCGAAGAATTATGCCTCAAAAGGTCAATCAACTGTACAAAAGAGAATGAAATGTGAGTTTGATGATCAAGGTGAATGCGGATTTTGGTTTCGATCTCGAAATGAATAGAAAATGACATGATATGAAAGACTAGAAATGAAAGATATGATCAAGAAGAATTAGAAAATGAGCACAATTGACCAACTAGTCCATAGATGATAAAAAGAAAAGCTCTCTCCATATGCAAGATGCAGAAACTAAACTATGATGAACCTAAGAATGCAAGCTACTATGAAAGTGGTTGACTTGCAAGGTCACAACGCCTATAGACATCTAATTATCATCATCGAGCGTTATTGGTAGCATCGTAAGATCATACAATGCACACTAGCATAACTATGTGGATATGAATATGATCTTTATCAGATAGAAATGTGGAAATCCCACCTAGATATCAAAGACATGGAGGTCAAGATGACTAATGTAGTGAGATTACCTAAGTTTGATATGGCGAGATTATGCCTATATCAAGACAAATGAAAGTCAGGATAATTAGAAGCATGCACTCGCAAAATAGTCAAGGATAATACCTTGTCAATCCCTAGTGTCAAGTGGAACAAGCATAAATACTAATGATAGTTAGGACCAACAAAATATACCCACAAGTAGAAAAAGCAATAAAACATGTCCTCATGGCCCCAGTCTTCTAGCTCGGCATCATCAAAAACTATTAAGGAGAGAACACTC
Source organism: Chamaecyparis obtusa (assembly GCA_027943335.1). Classification (NCBI taxonomy): domain Eukaryota; kingdom Viridiplantae; phylum Streptophyta; class Pinopsida; order Cupressales; family Cupressaceae; genus Chamaecyparis; species Chamaecyparis obtusa. Next base: position 3,503,001 of record BSBK01000685.1, on the reverse strand, counting down.
ATTAAAGAAATCATCATAGATAGCACACAAAGAAATAAAGTCAAACAAGTTTCAACGAGTCGAGTGTTTAAGTGCATGTGTGATTGCTCATAGAGTTAGAATCTGGTTATCACATCTGCTAATGAGAAATATCGCATCATACTAGACTATTGGGTAAGACATCTGATAAGTGTTAAGAAACACTCGACACAAGGGTAGTGTTGAAAAACACTGTTTGGGGTGGTGTTGAAAAACACCTATTGTGGAATGCCCCAAGAGACAAATGCACCCAAAGGACTTATGCTAATAGTTATGTCCCCTAGACAAAGATAAAGACCAATTCTAGACTACGCCAAATAAGGTCAAGACATGATGGAGAAAGGCTCAGTGTCGAGGACGCATGCTAACAAATAGGAGTGCAAAGGCCTCAAGTAGCACCTATTTCCAGGTTTTCACCACTTGGAGATTTTTTTGATTTTTCTATTTTTTTTCTATTTTTGCTACCAAGGCGCCTGTTTCTAGGTTTTCACCAAGGGACTTTTTCTATTTTATTTTTTTGAATTTTAAAATTTTTTTGTTTTTTTTGTATTTTTTTCAGAACTTTATATGTTTTTTAGGATTTTTTCAGCATCATATATGAATTTTTTTGATATTTTTTTAGGATCATAAAATATGTACAAAAGATGCCCTCAGACAGAATAGGCATCAAACTCTCAAGAAAGATCACATCGTGTAGTCCCAATATCTAGCAAGGTGGAGAACAAGAGGGATGACAAGCTGGTGAATGAGATGGAGGAAAGGAGAATTAAGGCAAACGAAGGGAAGAAATCCTCAAGAGAAACTCCTCAAGAGCACCCAAGCTAGGGGAAGATTATCAGGTGAAGCACATTTGGACAAGCAATGAAAGGGCAGCATATGATAAGTCACAAAAGCGTAATGCAAAAGAAGGAAAGGATGCAGTCCAAAGGAGTAGATATGTCAAGAGGCTTCATAGCATCGTGTTTTACTCTTTTTTATTAGATCAAGACCAAAGGGAAAAATGATAGCGAAAGGCTAAAATGAATGGAGGAAAATAAATATGAAGGCTAAACATGAAAGGAATGAAAGCAAGATCATCGTAAGATAGCTCAAAAGATAGGCAAATTTTCATGTATAGGTCAACATTGTCAAGATCAAAGATGGAATCGAATGGATGAAATATGTGAAAGAACTATGCATGATGCCTGATTACTAGGTTTTCATCATGGTACTTATCCAAGGCCCCACAAGGGAGTGGTTTTCACCATAGGATGAATTTATTTCTCTTTACTTTTGCTACCAAGGTGCCTGTTTCTAGGTTTCCACCAAAGCACATTTTCAATTTTTTTCTTTTTTTTTAATTTCATTTTTTTATTTTTTCTATTTTTTGAATTTTTATTTTTTGGAAAAAGGCAAGCTTTTTAGATAATGCTCCTTGAAAGGATAAACCATGATATGCCAAGGATTACAAATGATATGCTCAAAGATACTGATAGGGAAAGGAAGATGGAAAGGAAAAATGGAGGATAAGGTTTTATGTAAAGTGAGTGAGGTTGGAAGATAGAAGGAATAGGAAAATGAGGAAAAAGGATAGAAGGTAGAAGGATAATGAATGGAAGGATTGTGAAAGGGTAGATGGAAAGGAAGGCAAGATCAACGTCAACACACACCTTGAAGGGCGGCGAGAGGATAGAGGAAACATGAGCGAAAGAATATGAGAAGGAATATGGCGAATGTTTAACAGAGGTTATGGTTCAGGCACATGAAATGAAAGAATGTTTTTGGAAGAAGATTAAGTGGAAGCCTTTGGAAGCTTGAATGTCAACTTCACTTTTTGTTCAATATTAGACTCTTTCAAGAGAGACTTTTGAATCCATATAGCCTTAGGCTTTTTATTTCTTTTTGATGATTTAGAGAGAATATCTTTAATGATGGATTTTGGAACCCATACTTGTCTTGTAGTTTTCTTCCTAGATATCTCTTTTGACTTTATGCCTCCATGTCGATTAGAGGAGACATGGTGATCTTTTTTTGATGGATTCTTGTATTGCTTCTTTTTCTTGTATTGAACATTCAAGTTACTTCCAAAAGACTTGGGACTTTTGGAAGGAGTAGGATATGACTGGTTTAGATGGATGGATTGATGAAAAGGATTCAAGGGTATGTATCTATGTTGATCTTGAGGAAAGATAGGAGATGGAGGGACGTAAGAACCCAATATGGATGAAAAATTAGGAGAGTTAGGAGGGGAAAGTGAAGGGACATAAGGACCCAAGATGGAAGGAAGACATGAAGCCTTTGGTATTGGTGGAGGAAGTCCAAGGATGGATGTGGAAGATGCAAAAGGATAATCAACCAATTCATCAACATTTATATGATAGCCAAGGACATCAACATCTTTAGAGTGAGCATTAGGATTTTCAATAGGATCGTGAACATCTTGAATAGGAGCAACTTCTTTGATAGGATTATTCGGAGCTTGCAAAGACTTAGGAAGAGTAGAAAGTGGAAGCGAACATGGAGTGGTAGAACAAGAAGATGGAATGCTTTGATCTTGACAAGTTACTTTGGATAGCACAAATGCATCATTTTTTTCTTGATTTTCAATAGGCTTAACATTAGAAGTAACAACACCATTTTTAATAACCTCAATGGAAGTAAGGTCATCTTGATTGTCAATAAGCTCAATGGTGTGAGTAGTAGCTTGATCTTGCTAAGGAGATGGTGAAATGAATGCAGAAGACCGTAGAGGATCAAAAGAACCATGAAGTGGATCAGAGACATCATGAAAAGGATTGGATGACATGGAGGGTTTTTGATCTTGATCTTTTTTTATATTATTTTCTTCATCATTTTTAGAGTCCTCTTGACATGGAGCCACTTCTAAAGATAAGGAAGCATGTTGGAATTGTATGGAAGACTTTGGAAAAGATGGTGAAGGACTAGCTGAAGTAGGCATTATAGCACATAAAGGCTTAGGCTCTTTAGGTTTAGCATTATTGAAAGTATCTGTAGCCAAGTGAAGGTTATCTTGAGTTTCTTTAAGAGATAGCCCTTGAGGATAACTATAGGGAATCTCATGAAAAGCATTAGGACTTCTGTTGAATGAAGGATTTGTGAAAGATTCAGAAGCTTTAGTAGATGTATGGGTATTGGATGAAGTAGGGGATGGAAGGGAACCATCACAAGACAAAGGTTTAGCATTAACATGATCTTTCTTGAGAGTGTCATCTTTATTTTCAGCATGAATGTTCTTAGAGGAAGGATTCTTATAATATTTACATTTCAAATCAGCACGGTGCATTTTATATTCCTCAACAGTAGTAGCTGGATTATAATCAATGTATCGTTCACAAAACTCATCAAAGTTTCTTTCAAAATTTGAATCATACAAATCACCATCACGATCTTTCCAATATGAGGACCCATTTCCAGTAAGCACAAGGACATGACTAGGAGGACTCTTAGGAATAGAGGTGTCATAGGTATCACTACATTGTCCATCATCATAGTCATCATAGTCATCGTAGGTGGGTGCGTCACTCTTCGTGGAAGAGGTATCATAAGGACTATCATGTTGATCATTATGGTATGTCTTGTGAAGAGAAGTAAGACTCTTTGAAGAAGTAGAAGAATGATGAGATCGTGAAGAAGAGGAAATTGAAGACTTAGTGTAGGAAGAGGACTTTGATAATGAGGAATTTGAATAATGTTTAGAAGAGTCATGATAAGATTTGGAAGATGAAGAATGTGAATAGTGTTTAGAAAAATCATGATAAGATTTAGAAGATGAAGAATGTGAATAATGTTTAGAAGAATCGTGATAAGATTTAGAATGTGAGGAATGATGAGAAGATTTAGAAGATGAAGAATATTTGGATGAGATCATGAGTATGATTCTAGTAAAGGCATCTGATTTAATCGATTTTTCTTTTATTTTTGTCATAAATTCGTCACTCATGAGAATTTTAGAGGAACAACACTTTTTGAATATGTCAATGAGCTCAAGATCATCTATTCTTAATAAAGGTTCCAAAACTAAATATTTGAGATTCATGGTTCTAGAAGAAGAAGAATCAAGCATAGGAGCAACAAAAGAGATAAAATAGAAGAAAATAGACTAGATAATAAGAGGAAAAGAATCAAGAAGAAGAAGAAGAAGAATTTTCCATGGGAATGGAAGACTTCATAAGAACATGGGAAATGGAGAAGAAAGAAGAAGACTAAAATTCATCTTATGCAATTGATACCATAACGTTCATTGAGATGTTGAGCAACATGACAACACCTAAGATCTGACCTGGACTGACCAAGGAAGACCAAGCTTCTAATGAGAACTCACTACAGAAGGATGGAACTCGATTTCAATATTCCAATTAGATCTTTCAAAATATTTCACAATGATGATCAAGCACATAGAACAACAACTAGGGAGTTCAAGCAAACAGTCTTCAAGCAATGGGCAAGGGACAAAGCAACCTTGCGCATGAATAGAGATAGTGACTTAGTATTCTACTCCTTAAGAACTACTTGTGTATGTTCTTGAAAATGTTTTAGCAGGCACATAGAACACAACAACACCTTAACAAGCTGTCTACAAGGATATACATGGCTTTCTAAAAGGAGTCCTCGATATACGTAAGGTACGTGAGGCCCAAATCCATAAATGAGAAGAATCCAAAATCACATAGCCGGGGGGAGATGGTAACCCAAATATCCTCCTTCACTTCTCAAAAGTATACAATTCTTTGAGGCTTAGCCAAGAGTGATATCAAACTCAATTCCCAAGAGAGGTGTCTTTTGATTCACCACCCGCTATTTATACTCTGCCGAAACATGGGAGTTAAGGTCATCCCTTGAGGTGGTGTGTCCCCAAGCAGGCCTTCTAAAAATAAAATTAAGTAATTCACTATCAAAAGTATTTAAAGCACTAAAGGTGGAACACTTAACTCTTCAAGTAAATGGTGAAGTGAGTCCAAAAGTGGAACATTTAACTCTTCAAGTGAATGTGAAGTGAGTCCAAAAGTGGAACATTTAACTCCTCACACAAACTCAAAGTGAGTCCAAAAGTGGAACATTTAACTCCTCACACAAACTCAAAGTGAGTCCACACTTTAGAAAACTAATGACATCAAGAAAGGATAAAAAGGGGAAACTTTGTGGAACACTTAACGCTCTTTTCAAGTAGACCCCTCCCTTATGTATGAATGTTGACCTTGCATCCAAAGGGCGGTAATGAGGGGCGATTAGAAATAAGTGAGTCCAACACCCAATTTAGCTAACAAGATCAATCAAAAGTAATCTAAAGTTGCTTATCAATACTACTCACAAATGACAAAGGGTTGAATCAATGGAATATTTAACTTTCCAAGAAAACATAGAGTGAGTCCACAAAGTGGTGCATTTAACTCCCTATGTAAACAAGGAATGAATCCATGCCCTCAATCACTCAATGAGATATTTGATATTGGAACCAAGAATTACTTAAATTTTAAACACAAGCATTCACTTACACAAACTTGTATGAAAGAAAATCTATGTTCATTTATTTCTCATTAAGAGCATCAATTGAAATGTGTTCTATGAAAGCATGTAAACACTCAAGCCAAACACATGAGAGATTCATTTTTAACCCCAAAATTCAAATGTTGTAAAGATGGAACAAAGTACCTCAAGTCCAATGCAACGCACTTAGTAGATTTTACCTTTTTTTGTTTGTTTTAAGCATTTTCCATGAAAGCAAGCCATGAACCTTCAAATGAACAAGACAAGAAAACAAGCAAACAAGATATGCAATGTATATTCAACTTATACAAACCATAGGGTTAGATCTAAAAATCAATTGTTAGAAGCAATGATAATCAACAAATAATCTAAATGATAACTCATATTATGCATTGAACAATGAAAAATAAGTGCATAGCCATCACAAAAAAAAAATAAAAAAATTTGCATTTGACCTAGTCAACAAGATCTAATTTTTTTGATATGATTTAGGCCAAAAAAATAGAAATGCAAAACAAAAACCCCTGCTAAAAAATAGAGATCTTTTCAAAAATGTAAAAATTTTAGAAAAATCTCTTCATTTGTGCCCTAGAGACCCATTTTACCAAAATAGACCAATTTTTATAAATCAATTATTTGAGCTATGATATTGCATCCAAATTCAAATCACAAAGAATGGACCCCTTGTGAAATTAGAAGAGATTTCCAAAACTGTAAAAATTTCCAAAAAATATGCTAATTTTCACTAAAAATTAATTTTTTATGAAAAATAAAAAAAAAATTATAAAAAATTGAAAATAAGTTAGAAAATTCTAAGTTTTTTATTGGAGCTTCTCTGATATGTTTACAACCTACAAAAAAAATTTCAAACCAAAATACCAAGCCATTTGGGAGATATGATCAAATCTTTCAAATCTAGGGTTTTCCATCTCCAAACAAATCTGCACAAGGGTTAGCTCCAAAAATAATCAAAACCAACATGCAAGAGGTGGGTTGCCCCATGATGGGTGCCAAAAAATGTGTGCTAAAATATTTTCACACTTCTATGAATCATTGCATGCAAAGAAACTCAAAAATGAGCCCTCACAAAGCGATCCATAGCTCTTTATGCATGGAGTTGCAAGATTATGGATTTGCTCTCAGTTAGAGCTATGAAGCATATGACCTTGCTAGTCAACCACACAATGAGAGATTCCAAATCAAAGACAAGGGAAACAATGCCAATATCTCCAATGAAATCCAAATGAATGCAATACAATGCAAAATTAATCTAAGATGAGCATGCAAGTATGCAAATTAGGCTATGAAAATAGAAATGAAAGAGTTACAAACCCTCTAATTAAACTATGTGAGATTAATCTAAAACATGAAAGGAAATGATACCATGATGATGCAACTATGATGCAAGCTAGGATGTGATGTAGATGCAAGATGAATGTCAATGATGCTCCAAATCTTCAAAACTTGATGTAAGAATGTCTCCAAAAGCTTCAAGATGACTTAGAAAACCTGTAGCATAACAATAGCATAAAATTCAAGTGTATGCAAAATGAAAAAAAGAGCTCTTCTTTTATAGAAAATGAGAATCAACGGACGATTGAGATTAAGAGGCAAAAGACTTAATCAACAATGGAGAAAAATAGAAGCTAGATCCTTGTCCAAAAATATTCTCCAATAGGAAAATAGGAGTTGACTTTAGTGTCCATATGAGATAAAAAGTATTTTTTCTCTTTTTATAAAATAAGAATAATGCTTTATTTGTGCAACATAGGATAAGAAAAAAAGTAGAGATTTTTTATTTAAATAAAAGGGGAGGAAATTCCTTTTAATTAAATAAAAGCTTAGGATAAAGTGATTTTATTATTTAATTAAAAGAGATTTTTAATTAATTAAAAGAGATTTATTAATTAATATAAAGGGAGCATGTTCTTTTAATTAAATAAGATTTTTATTTTTTTCTCTTTTAAATTAAATAAGGCTCAAACTTTAGGAAATACGGAATTGATTATGATTTGATCAAGGAAATTGATATAATTGATATTGTTGATATTTGAAAATCTTGATTCGGGGATTTGACAAATTGTTGAATGGGGGCCCAAAGTCTGGGCGACCATTTTAGGGTGCATACATGACCATTTTTCAGATCTTCTGAAGCTAGGAGATGTTTTTGCATTGGTTGCACTGCAGGGGAATGATGAGAGGTTAGATTATTGGTTAGCACGTTGTGTACAAGGTAAACAGAAGCTTGTACAACTGATGACAGATGGTTATGGGTTCACATATCCTACTGGTTCAGTTGTTGTTGCGGGAACATGGCTGCGAACAAACATAATTAGAAAGAAAGAAGTTCCCGCATTTGAAGGCTATGAGAAGCACAAAACTATTCTCATGTATTCACACCTTATTATAGCAACAAATCTCAAGTTGTCAAAGCATCAAGGAAGACCAAAGACAAAAGAACTTTGGACTATTACTACTGCTGATCATGAACCACTATTGGAGACCCTGAAGCAAAGAGATGACCCTTCAGGAACACTTGACTAGGTAATAAGTTAACTTAGTGCATTGTTTTCTAAGTTTGTTAAGCTTAATTTCAATACATTAATTTGACCTTTCTTAGATTGTATTTTGAGTCAATAAACTTGGTTTTGTATGTGGATTGTAACTTGTGCAGGAGCACTTATGAAGACACCTATGGTCACCATGGATCCAATCACAGATAGAAGGACAAAAGGATCCTTAATGGTTAATTGAGATCTTTTGAAGCCTATAATGGCAATTTGTAACAATCAATTTGATTTAAAAGTTAAATGTCCTAAAACTCTTCATAAGGACTTATGACCAAAATCATGTATGGGTGGCCAATAGTGCCAAGAAGGGATCTTACATGTCATATACTTATGTCATTTGCATGGTTTGAATTCTTACATGTTTGATTGTTGTTTCTAATGCTTTAAGGATATTATTTTTTAGCATTTCAAACAATCTATAAAAGTTAAATTTCAAACATAAGAAGCTCCACAGTTCAAATTTCACAAGCTTAATCATGATTAATTTCATAGTTCAAATTTCAAACATACCACTAACAGTCAGTTGAAAGGGGCTTAGCAACATATCTTTCAAACTGGCAGTGATCTTCAAGGGCTCATATCTCAGACTTCGTGAGAGGTATCGACAAATTTTTAGGTGCTACAGGATTGTGTTTTTGAGGTCTACAATAACATCTCTCGATTTTGGGTGATTCGACTTCATTTACATTTGGCAAGGCGATCTCAGTCGATGCCAAAACTTGAAATGAGGGTCAGTTGAAAGTGGCTCAGCAACGTATCTTTCAAACCGTCCGATGTGGCATCAAACCATCTGCTCCATCGGCTCCAGTTGGCCGGGTAAACACCAGTGACAACCCCGTTCTGCCCATAGAGTCACTGGAATGCTCACGACCACGCTTGACCCAAGTGACCCCAAGGTGCACTAATCATGATTGGGCAGTGATCTTCCAGGGCTTGTATCTCAGACTTCATGAGAGGTATCGACAAATCATCAGGTGCTACGACATCATGTTTTCAAGGTCTACAATAACCTCTCTCAATTTTGGGCAATTCGACTTCATTTTCATTTGGCAAGGTGATCTTAGTCGATGCCAAAACTTGCAGTGAGGGTCAGTTGAAAGTGGCTCAACAGTGTATCTTTCAAAACGTCTGACCTGGCATCGAACCATCTACTCCATTGGCTTCAGTTGGCTAGGTAAACACCAGTGACAACCCTGTTCTACCCACAGAGTCACCAGAACGCTCGCGACCACACTCGACCCAAGTGACCCCAAGGTGCACTAAGCACAATTTGGTAGCGATCTTCTGGGTATCAACAAACCATTAGGTGCTACGAGATCTTGTTTTCGAGGTCTACAATAACCTCTCTCAGTTTTGGGAAATTTGACTTCATTTGCATTTGGCAAGGTGATCTCAGTCGATGCCAAAACTTGCAGTGAGGGTCAGTTGAAAGTGGCTCAGTAGCGTATCTTTCAAACCGTTTGACCTAGCATCAAACCATCTACTCCATCAGCTCTGGTTGGCTAGGTAAACACTAGTGACAACCCTGTTCTTCCCACAGAGTCACCGGAACACTCACGACCACGCTCAACCCAAGTGACCCCAAGGTGCACTAAGCATAATTTTGTAGCGATCTTCCAGGGCTCATATCTCAGACTTCATGAGAGGTATCAAAAAATCATCAAGTGCTACGGGATCATGTTTTCAAGGTCTACAATAAACTATCTCAGTTTTGGGTGATTCGACTTTGTTTGCATTTGGCAAGGCGATCTCAGTCGATGCCAAAACTTGTAGTGAGGATCAGTTGAAAGTGGCTCAGTAGTGTATCTTTCAAACCGTCTAACCTAGCATCGAACCATCTGCTCCATTAGCTCCAGTTGGCCAGGTAAATTCTAGTGACAACCCCATTCTACCCACAGAGTCACCGGAATGCTCGCAACCATGCTCGACCCAAGTGACCCCAAGGTGCACTAAGCACGATTGGGCAGTGATCTTTTGGGGCTAGTGCAGGGCACCCTCCACTAGTAGGAATTTGAATTGCATTGTTATGTTTGTAATAAATAGGATGGATCTAAATAGATCATCCTAATTTTGGTTTGGAATCCCTAATGTGTGATCAAGGATCTTTTGGCAATGTTATAAGCCTAAGATACCTTAGGTCATGGGGTTCACCTAGTTAGTGATAATTTGCTAGGTTAGGCTTATGGAGTCTTAAAGGTTGATTTTAGATTATTTTCACTTGAAAAATCATGTTGATAGGTTTTGATCTCAAAAAGAAATCATAAACTCTATTGAGTTCATAAAATGGCATATTTTGCAAAATTGCAAAAATGCAATAAAAGTTGTTGTTGCAACTTTCTAAAATTTCTCGAGAGATTGGAATTGGAAACCCAAGAGTCAAATGGGTTCTCCAATCAATATGCCTTCATTTTGAAGGTTATATATGCTCATCACTTCAAACCATAATGATAAGAAGTTGATTTTTGTAAAGGAGGAATACAAACCATTTTTGAGCCATTTCTCAGAGTTGTACAGGCGTGTACGGACTTACAGGGTCATGATTTGAATGTGGGAATATTGTATTGCATGTTAGTGAACATCTTCATTGATTTGAAGAAGTTTTAGTTTCATTTGTTAAAGTTATTTCAATTCTTTTCAAAACAGTCCAGTAAGTAAGCTTTTCTAGGGCCCTGAACACTAATGGAGGCCTAACTTGCATTCTAGCCGTGGGTTTAACCTAAGAATTTGGAAAATGAAAGTTATGTCTATGTATCAATGGATTCTAAAGGCTCATGCAGTGGCTTGAAGGGCAAGGCAATCATGCATCAGGCCCTAGTCTAAATTTTTGAGAGGATTCAGTCTAGAAAGTAGAAGAAACTTGTAAAGAAGTGCATAGAATAAATAAGTGAGTGAAGTAAAGGTGGTTTTGAGTCATTTGGGGTTGGAGAAGAATATCTGAAGTGCTATACCAGTTCCATGAACCCTATACCTCATACTTTGATGAAGGGTGAGGATCACGAGGGGCCAAAGCTATGGCTCACCCTAATGTTCCAAGCCTTCAACACATAATGCGGAAGCAAAACACTAGAAAGTGAGAGGGAGAAAGAAAGATCTTCATTAAATTTCATCAACAAATAGTATACATGCCGGGCTGTAAGGCCTTCCCGATTTAGGCCAGTTATTACAACAAATTCAGAAGTCCTTAAATATGCGAGGATCCATCAAATTCTCTAACTTCTAACCTTTTTGATCTCCCCCTTCTAACTCTAAACACAGACACTAAATTTATACAAGAGTCTACCAAATTGAGTCAACCTTCAGATCCACAAACAATGGAAGTAACTATCAAATTAAGGACCACCAGCTTCCCAATAACGAATACTAGCATTAATTCTGTGACCCTTGATAAATGCATGTGTTGGCCCCAATAGGAAACAAAATAAAATCTATCGGTAAGGAGAGATAACCGACCAACAAAGCAATATCGAGCACCAGGAAATTACCGACCGAACTCAGCAACTGAAGTAACCAACCAACTTGGGAGAAGAGCAAACCGACCAACGTAGAGACTACCAACCGAACTCAGTAATCAAAAGGAAACTAACCAACGCAGAGACTACCGATCGAACTTGGCAATCAAAGGAAACTAACCAACACAGGAAAGAGCAAACTGTCCAAATAGGAACTGAACAACACAGAAAACAACAAACATCTTTTTGGTGACATAGGATTACCAAGAACCCAAGATGCTCCTGCATCAGACACCTGGGGTTGTTTTGAATGATTCATAGAATCATCTAGCAGATATGATCTGAGCTGCATCCAACTCAGACTATGAAATCCATGAACTGTCTTCCATCGGTCTATTCTTCCATTTTACCAGATATTCCATATATTATTTTCCTCTTGTGCTTTTACCAACTCTTTCTTTCAAAATCTGTTCAACTTCCTCTTTCTATTTCTTAGGATATTCTGTCGGTACTGTCATTTCTTTATCAGATTCATAATATTCATACAAATCAGCAATGTTAAAAATTGGTGATATGTCCATGTCATTAGGTAACTCAATCTCATATGCATTTCCACTGTCAAATTTCCTCAATATTCTGAGAGGTCCAAACTTCTTCATCTTCAACTTCCCATAAGTTCCAACAGGAAACTGACCTTTCTTCAAATGAACCATCACTTCATCACCAACATCAAAAATCTTATGTCTTCTTGATCTATCAGCTCTATCTTTATATTTCTGATTACTATTTTCCAACTTCAGCTTCACATCTTCATGCCATGTCTTCATGTACTCAGCAAATTTCACTCCTTTAGCACTTTTCTTGTTTTCATCCTCAATGTCTCTCAAGTCAGATATTCCTCTCGGTTGTATGCCATTCACAATCTCAAATGGTGTTCTTCCTGTACTCCTATTCATTGAATTATTGTACACAAACTCAGCTTATGCCAACACAGAATCCCAATTGCCTGGTGTGTCTCCTACTAAACATCTCAAAAGATTACCCAAACTTTTGTTTACAACTTCAGTCTGTCCATTGGTTTGTGGATGAAATGTAGAACTATATTCAACTCGGTACCAAATTTCTTCCAAAGTGTTTTCCAAAAATATCCAACAAACTCGCTATCTCGGTTAGAGATAATACTCCTCGGTAACCCATGTAATCTCACAATTTCCTTAAAGAAAAGGTCTGCTACATTCACTGCATCTGATGTTTTTCTACAAGGTATGAAATATGCCATTTTCAAAAATCTATCCACAACCACAAATATAGAATCATTACCTCTTACTGTCTTTGGTAAGCCAAGAACAAAATCCATACTGATATCAATCCAAGGTTTCTCAGGTACAATAATCGGTGTGTATAAACTAGTATTCTGACTTACTCCTTTTGCAACTTGATAAATTCCACAACTTCTCATGAATTTTTGAACATCCTTATACAACTGCGGCCAAAAGTACTTTTCCTTCAGCAAATTCTAGGTTTTATCAATACCAAAATGTCCAGCCAAACCAGTACTATGTTTCTATTTTATCATATTAGTTCTCATTACTCCTCTTGGTATACACAGTTGAATACCTTTAAACAACATATCTTCCTAAATAAAATATTCATCCCATTTGGTATCATGTTGATCTTGTGAAGGTGCTCTGCACTTTCTCCATGGCTCAAAAAAATCAGGGTCATTTTCATACAAATCTTTCATCTCATCAAAACCAAGAACTTGAATTTTCATCTCGATCATCAAAGATCTTCTCCTACTCAATGCATCAGCAACTCGGTTAGTGACTCCACTCTTATGTTTTATCACAAATGTGTAACTTTGCAAATACTTAACCCATTTCATATGTCTCTGATTCAACTTATTTTGACTACCCAAATACTGTAAATCTTTATGATTAGTATACAACACAAATTCACTCGGTATCAAATAATGTCTCCATTTCTTTAGTGCTTGAACAATAGCATAGAATTCTTGATCATACACAGAATATTTCCTTCTAGCATCATTCAACTTTTCACTAAAGAAAGCCATAGGTTTACCTTCTTGACTTAACATAGCTCCAATTGCACTTCCACTTGCATCACATTCCACTTGAAATACTTTACTGAAATCAGGTAATGCCAAAACAGGTAATTCGGCAACCTTCTGCTTCAATGCTTGGAAACTCTTATCAACTCCATGTGTCCACTTGAATTCTCTTTTGTCTCCTCTCATAGTCTTAGTCATAGCATTACAAATTGAACTGAAATTCCTTATGAACTTGCAGTAAAAACTTGCCAATCCATGAAATGATCTTACCTCACTAGCATTCACAAGTGTAGGCCAATTCAAAATCACTTCAACCTTTTCAGGATCTATCTTCAATCCATCAGCTGAAATAACAAATCCCAAATACACAATTTCTTCTTTCATGAATGAACACTTTTCAGATTTATCAACAACTTTTCCTCTTTCAACCTCTGCAAAACTTGTCTAACATGCAACAAATGTTCTTCTCTAGTCTTACTAAATATCAGAATATCGTCAAGATATACAATCACAAACTTAACCAAGAATTTCTTCAAAACTTCAATCATCAACCTCATAAAAGTACTCAGTGCATTAGTCAAACCAAAAGGCATAACCAACCACTCATACAAACCTTCTTTTGTCTTGAAAGCAATCTTCCACTCATCACCTTCTCTGATTCTGATCTGATGATATCCACTTTTCAAATCAATCTTTTTGAAATACTTTGCTCCAGTCAAACTATCCATTATGTCATCCATCCTCGGTATAGGAAACCTATACTTCACTGTTATCTTATTGATTGCTCTGGAATCAGTGCACATTCTCCATTCTCCATTCTTCTTAGGTGCCAATATAGAAGGTACCGCAAAAGGACTTAAACTTTCTCTTATCAAACCTTTATCCAACAATTCTTGAATCTGTCAGTTCAATTCTTGATTCTCGATAGGTGTTAACCGATGAGGTGCCTTATTCAGTAAACTAGCTCTAGGGATTAAATCCATACAATGATCTATACTTCTCTTTGGTGGAAAACCATTAGGTACATTATCAAAAATGATTTCTCCATACTCAGTGAGTAACTTATCAATCTCCTCAGGAATATTATCTTCCATTTTATTACTCGGTTTGTTAGGGATTATGGCAAAACATACATCATCCTTCTTCAAAGAACTGACAAACTTTCTTCCTTCCATCAAACAAACTTTCACAGATGTACAGTTATTACTAACAGATTCTTCCATCAATGGCAACAAGACTTGTTTCTTTCCATTAGCCACAATAGAATACTTATGCAATCTTCCATCATATATAGCATGTCTATCATATTGCCAAGGTCTACCCAACAAAATATGACAACAATCCATCGGCATTACATCACACAACACCTTATCATAGTATTCCCCTATTTTCAAATTCACATAACATTGTTCACTTACCAGGAGTGTATGCTCATCTTTGATCCATGAAATCTGATAGGGTTTCAGATGCTTCAATCTTTCCAACTGCAATTTACCGACCATCTCTTCAGATGCCAAATTCTCTGAGCTACCATTGTCAATGATTACTTTCCACACTTTGTCAGCAACTCTACATCTTGTCTTGAACAAACTTTTCCTTACTGAATCTTCCTTCTTTCTTTCATTCCACAGTGCTCTCCTTACCATTAGGTTACTTTCCTTTTCAGGTTCATTCAATGATTCTTCTTGCACTACAGCATTTCTACTGCTACTATCCTTCTTGCTTGCATGTGTACATTCAAAGGATCTGTGCCCTTCTTCTCCACAATTGTAACAAGTTCCTCAGAAATTTCCTCTACTATAACCACCTCGGTAGCTACTACCTCTGCCTCTGGATGAACTTTCACCTTTCCACTCGGTCTTACCTTTGTCTAGGTTTATTTTATCAAGTTCAGATCTACTATTTTCACCATTGGATCTGCCTCTTCCTCTATGGAATCTACCACCTCGAACTCTTTGCCTTTGTTCATGTCTTTTGTTTAGTTTCTCCTCGGCTTTCAAAGAAAATTGATAAGCCTCTTCGATACTTTCCAACTTAACCATGTTGATTTCTTCTTGGATAGAATTTCTCAAACCATTCAGGTATCTGCCAATCCTTTCAATATCATCTTCATCATGACCTGATCTGATATCCAATTTCTAAAATTCCTCAATATAATCCTTTACCGAGCTATCCTTCTATCTCAGACTTTGCATTCACCAAATTAGGTTAATCTGATAGTCACAGGGTAAGAATTTTCTTTTCAACTTATTGACCATCTTACTCCATACTATGATCTTAGCTTTGCCTTTCCTTTTCCTATCCAATTGTAGATGTTCCCACCACAGGGATGCATGTCCTTTCAACCTAGTGCTTGCAATCTTCACCATTTTGTCTTTAGGGATACTTTCATATTCAAAATATTTTTCCATCTCAGTGATCCAATCCATTAATTCATCAGAGTCCAATTTGCCACTATAATCAGGAGGATTAAAGTGTGGTGTCGATTTCAAACTTGTCAAAGCTTTCAAGAATCTCTCTTCACCATGATCCATAATAGGTGCAGGTTTTGCATTAGCATGTTCTTCTTTGACCTCATCATCACTAACATCTTCAAGATGTCTGCCTCTTCTTTGGGCTATCTCTACTGCATCTAGTCTAGTAGCAATCTGCCTTAGCATCTCTGCCAAGCCTAGATCTGCATCTCACCTGCCATGAACCATCTTGACAACCTTCTGCAATTGCAGGTCAGATCGCAATCTTCTACCCCACAACAAATTAACTAAGGTTTCAAGAAGTTCCTGCAAACCTAGATCCACAGACCTAGATCAAGAATCTAACCTAGCTCTGATACCACCTGACAAAGGGAAAGGATCACGAGGGGCCAAAGCTATGGCTCACCCTAATGTTCCAAGCCTTCAACACATAATGCAGAAGCAAAACACCAGAAAGTGAGAGGGAGAAAGCAAGATCTTCATTAAATTTCATCAACAAATAGTATACATGCTGGGCTGTAAGGCCTTCCCGATTTAGGCCAATTATTACAACAAATTTAGAAGTCCTCAAATATGCGAGGATCCATCAAATTCTCTAACTTCTAACCTTTTTGATCTCCCCCTTCTAACTCTAAACACAGACACTAAATTTATACAAGAGTCTACCGAACTAAGTCAGCCTTCAGATCCACAAACAACGGAAGTAACGGTTAGATTAAGGACCACCAGCTTCCTAATAATGGATACCAGCATTAATTTCGTGACCCTTGATAAATGCACGTGTCGGCCCCAATAGGAAATAAAATAAAATATGTCGGTAAGGAGAGATAACTGACCAGAAAAGCAATACCGAGCACCAGGAAATTATCGACCGAACTCAGAAACCGAAGCAACCAACCAACTCGGGAGAAGAGCAAACCGACCAACGCAGAGACTACCGACCAAACTTGATAATCAAAGGAAACCGACCAACATAGGAAAGAGCAAACCATCCAAACAGGAACTGAACAACACAAAAAATAGCAAACATCTTTTTGGTGACACAGGATTACCAAGAACCTAAGATGCTCCTGCATCATACTTGCTTTGTAAACCAAGCTTAATTAGGCCAATTAGGTTTGTGTCCAAGGTGGGTGTTAGGTGGTGCTCGAGTGGAGTTGGAAGGAAAGGCTTTGGGATCTTAAATAACTTCCAAATGGGTGTCTGAAAATGCCTTGATTGTATCAAGATACTTAGTTGTGCAAAAGTTAGAGTAGAAAACCTCTATTGAGAAGGCTACAAGGAAATTGGCATGCGGGTCTAGTTTGCCATGGTACAGTTTTGGTGGGAATAAACCAAGTGTTATTTCAAAGGCCTTAGGTCATATGAGGACCATCTAAATGCTTGGGAGTGGTCAAGAAGTCCACTGGTGAAGAGTTCTATCAATAAGTTAGTTTTAGGCCTAGTGTCCCTAAAGCCAAAAAGGCATTGAAGTTTGATTGAGTGTGTAACTTTGCAAAGGGAGTTTATTGGGGTAGAAATACATTTTTTTGGTTGTGTTATACCATCAAAAGACTTTGGGATTACCCTTAAGCCTTTGTGGTTGGTTGGTGAGTTGTGGGAGGTAGTAGAAGGGCACTCCACTTTCTTGTTGTAACCTCTGCATTAGGGGCTCGTATATGTAAACTGTTGGACAGAATGCCCACAAGAAGAGCATAGCATATGGAATTACAGATAGGAGCTGTAGAACTAGTAAAAGTTATCCAAAAATAAAGTTTCCAAAGCTTTGTCAAGTTAGACTGGTCGATGACAATGAGAATTGGTTTTGCACATCGACAGTATTGGCATTCGAGAACATGATAATCTATAACGCAATTTCAATATTAAGACATTATCATTTCCTAAGAATGCCCCAACACCAAATGTCAAGGAGGACCCAACATCTTCCTTGATGGACAGAACCTTGTTTCATGCTCGGTTGTTGGATTCATAGAGGTCTGGGACTATATCAATGGGAAACTTAAGAGCGATTTTCAATACCAAGTTGATGATGCCTTCATGATGCATGATAATGCAGTTCTTTGTGTTGACATCAGTCATGATTCAGAGATGTTGGCTTCAGGTTTATATGATGGGAAAATTGAGGAGGACGTGCTTGCAATTGAATCCCAAAATACGTATGTATGATGGCTTCGACAAAATGTTTCTTGGTGTCACTTGCATGAAGCGGTATGTGTGTGGAGAGCAAAAAATGACACACTCTAGTTTAGCACCAAGCGTCCAATCAAAACACAGAGGCATTAACACTTGTGTTGCAATAAGATCCAGATGGCACTATTCTATAGGAATAGATCCATTTTGAAAGATGTAGAGCGCCAAGTAACATGGACTTTCATAACAAAATATTACTAAGGCACTCACAAAGGGAGACTTTAATGTATTCAAGAAAGAAGATGTGGATAGACACATCCTCAAGAATTAGTTATTATAACAGGAAAGAAACTGACCGAAAGGGGAAAATAAATAAGGCTCGTAGAGGAGATTTTGGGGGTTCCGGATTCCGCCTGACCCAAGAGACTTTGTGCCAGGGGAGGGATATATTAGGATTTTTATTGTAATGCAACGAAAGAGGGATTTTATTTTCAAATAATGATTAACATACAGGAACAACATAGTCTTTTTTGTTTTGTTGTGTTCAAAGAAGGATATGTCAGCATATTAAAATTTTGATTTTAGATGCTCACTTTCTGATTGATATTCATCTCTGAATGATATTGGTTTCTTTTGAATGCATATCTGTTACGTCTGATCATCAGCACGATCATCTATGGACTTTGTGCTATAGTTTTTCATGTATTTGGAAAGAACCATTTGTCTTTCTCTCTTAGTTTCTTTCTGTAATGCATTGTTTAGGCAAATGAAATTTGTAGTGTTTACTATCCTTTTATTTTCAGTAAATTAGTCCCTTCACGTCTATCTCATGTTTACAAATAGATGTTTCTAAGCATTTATTGCTTTCAGGTTAAAAGCATTATCATTTATAGTTTAGTTGATTCATTGTAAATCCTACACGGGGAGCTGTACCCAGATAATTCAAAGGGCACTTACACTTCTCAATAGTGAAGTGACCCAACTATTGGTGTTGGTTGAGTCTTTTTGTTTGGGCTTTAAGGGTCATTTTGTCAGTGTTTCTTTGGAAGACAAATCTATTCACCAACAAGAAGTTAAACCTCAAACATAATAAGCTCCATGAACAGGGTATTCCAAAGTAAAGAAAAACAAATGTAACTTCAACAAGATATAACTTAAATCATAATGATAATCATAGTCAAGATATAACTTCACCATTCAATTCCATAAACATGAATAATAAATATGTATATACAAAAGATGATGCAAATATAACATATAAATGAACATGTTCTATATATGTATCAAATGTATCAAAAGTATGTCCATATACAAATATGGCACATGCCATTTCAAAATGTCTACAAAATCAATGTTTTAAGGTGTACAATGTGGCATATATGCCATCTCAAAATGTGGCAAGTGTCATCTCTAAATGACCACAAAACTAAAATGACATCCTATGCTGTAGGGGGGTCATCAAAATGTAGCCTCTTTGAAGAAGTGTTGGGCTCTGATTGATCCTACATAAAAAATGAGTTCAAACCAAAGTTAGATTTCTTACTTTATATGATTTGTACATATATATATATATATATATATATATATATATATATATATATATGTATATATATATATATATGTGTATATATATATATATATATATATATATACATATATATATATATATACATATATATATATATATATACATATATATATATATATATATATATATATGTATATATATATATATATATATATGTATATATATATATATATGTATATATATATATATATATATGTATATATATATATATATATGTATATATATATATATATATATATGTATATATATATATATAATTCATAATTTTCAAACACTAATTTAATTAAAATTATAACTGAATACAAATATTTGTACCTAGTCTCTTGATCGCCTACCACAAGCAGGTTTCCTAGCATAAATCCTGGGTAGCGAAGGGACCATGCCAGCAATACCAACTCTGACCTATAAATATATATTTGCAATAATGAGATTAGTAGAGTGGTGCAACATAGAGTAATAAATCTACAAAATAGGATGATAGCATAATAAAATTACAAATTGATTGAACTAAAATTAAAACTTACATCTGGTGATCCCTCCTCTGGAATAGTGGGCTGGGTCAACAAAGAAACGAAGGATTCTCGTGGGCCCTCCCTCACAGTCAGAGTAACCTGTGAGAGTAAAAAGATTGTCAATTATATATCAATGTACTTCATCATAGAAAACCTGGTTACAAAATACAAATAACAATATGTAAAAGTCTACATACAATCGGGCTATCACTTCGAATCGAGATGCCTGTAACCCTACACTATCGAATCGGTGTCGGGACATCATCAATAGCCACACCCTATATAATAAAGTGCAAGTAAAATATTTATTACTACACACAAGTGGCATACATATGCATGCATAATTAATCTTAAAAAATTAACTACCTTTCCTTTTTCGACACCTGATGAAGGAACCCCCTCATGCCCCCCACTGACATCGACTGTAGCCTGCAAGAACACAATAAGATGACAATATATATTAGTAAATGTATGAATTTTATTGCTCTAATTGATAGAGATTTAAGCATGTACACCAAATGATATAAAAAAAAACTAATGGGTACATAATTTATAATATACCGTATAGTCATCAAGGCCAAATGAAATGGCCGAAAGTGTGGACTCATCCACCTGTCTCACCTCCTCCTGTGTCATCAACTGAACATAAATGGAAAAAATATATATACATAAGTGGATGCAATCATTAAAACTAATCTAAATAAATAAATTATTTTTAAATTAAATAAGTCATGTCACAAATTTATTTATAATTTTTACTCTTACCGTATCAACAGGAGTCAATGGCTCTGCCTGCACCTCCTAAGCACTCTCATGAGATGCAGATGCTCCATGAGGTGTTGCAGCCTCTGTAGCTGCATCTCCTATATCCCCCTCATCAATATAATGAAACTGATATATATCAGAATCAGTAAGCGGTCTGAGGCACATATGCCTGCATGTAATGCAGAAATGGGGCTCGCATACAGGTGAACTCTGACAAGCTGTCGATGTGCCAGCAGCATCCAAAGGAGGCAACACTAACCTGGTCTAAGTGATCAACTTATCACTCAGTAAATGAATGGCCCTAATAGTCTATGAGGCAGCCTCTGCAATGATATCGGGATGCTGCACTAGAGGAGGGGATGTGACATCAGTGGGGGGGACAAAGGTAGTGGCCTTTCAGCGCTGGGAAGATGGCCTAGTTTGAGGAGCTCCTCTGCCTATGCCCATGTTGGGCCTCATACTCCAATAATCAACATGGTGACCAAGAACAAACTCAGCATACAATTTTTTGAGGAAATAAAATGGGACCTCCAAATTGCTATGGGGTGGTTTATCAAAAACCATCCACCAACGATCCCAAAAGTTTGTGCGCATTGCTTCATTTGTGCACCATTTTATTGATAATTTGGGCTTTTTGGGGTCAACTAGTATTCCGATTTTAGGATCGACAAAAAGGGTAGCTATATCTTCCTTACTTATATTAAGGGCTGAAATCCCATCATGGTCAAGCCCGTCATCAAATTGGGCATGCATATCATCACGCCAATGAAGAGCAGCATTATGTTGCTACGTGAGTGTGTCAATGTTTCCAACAATTGTATTTAGTGTGGCAAGCATGGGACCTAATGTAGGTATATTTTGATACGTGTTTTGGAAACCCCGTATTGTGTTCAAATTTTCTTGTATCAAATCTTGTAAAGATGGAGGGTTTTGAAGTGGGGGATTATTTTGGGGAGCATTATTTGGTGCGGGAGGGTTATTTTCTTCATTGTTGTCATCCATGCCTGATTAAATTTAAAAAAATCTAAATTTCAATCTAATTTCATAAATTATTACAAATATAAATACAAAACCCTATTTAAAACAAAATGCTACATTTAGCATGAAAATTAAATAAATTAATAAAAATTATATAAATAACTACTTACCGAATATGCTTGGAGTTGAATTTTTTGTTTCTAATATCAGGTATCCAAAAATATATCGAGTATCTGAAAATCGCAGAAAGAACTTGAAGAAAATCGCGCAAGGAAATGAGGAAAAGGGCTCGCGGGTTTTGGATTTATGCCACAGCTATCGGGTACCCGATTAGGCTTGTGCTTTGGTGGTAGGTTTTCCCAGGTGTACTGACACCCAGGCCTACTAAAAAGTCAACAAGCACTTTCATGCACTTTTGGACGAGTGAAAAGTGAAATTTTTTCACATCGCCACTTTTTGGCCCCTCATGATCTTGCACATACCCTCCAATTTGTTGAATTAATTTCTATAATAAAGAAGCCTTCTATAATAAGTGTGGTTGATTCTGATAGCATTATGTGATATCTCTCTATGAGGTGTGAGGTAATATGTAGTGTGACACCAAGGGTCTAAAGAAGGTTTGGGCCCTTACACACACACGTGCATATAAAAACAATATTTCTACAATATTTTAAGTATAATATACTAAATTAGTAGTATAATAATATATTAAAAATAATTTTGTTAATTATGAGGGATTGAAAGTGTCCCTACATAAAATCCATTGTTTCTCAAGGATTGGATGAGAAAGAGAATATAAAATATAAATATAAATTATATGTTTTGATATTAGCAGCAACCAAACAAGGGGGTTGACCCTTATAGATTTACAACCATAGGGTTGTCGGGGAAATAACAACACAAACTAGTGTGCTAGAAATAACTAAAGAAGGCCACTAACAACAAATAATCAACAAATAACTTTATTAGACATGCTATTTGGAGTACGCAAGTCCAAAAGAGGCCCAGTACAACAAAGAGAAAAAGGCTCCAACTAACCATTAATACAACAAGAGCCAAGAGAGGCCTTTGTTAGCACACTGTCAGCCACCCACAAAGTGGGGCACAAACCACAACCCTTTAGTATAGACAAGGTTTTCATTCTGTAAATAATATCTTCCCCTTGTCTATTGATCCAAACATCGGCAGCAAACTCCCTTTTCACCTCAATAGAAAAGGGGTCCACTTCAATAGGAACAACAAGGAGGAAGATCAACATGCCAAGGCACAAACCATTA
The DNA here is from genome assembly GCA_027943335.1 of Chamaecyparis obtusa. Taxonomy (NCBI): domain Eukaryota; kingdom Viridiplantae; phylum Streptophyta; class Pinopsida; order Cupressales; family Cupressaceae; genus Chamaecyparis; species Chamaecyparis obtusa. The sequence goes on along the minus strand of BSBK01000685.1, from coordinate 3,479,685 downwards.
AGCCTCCAACCATTAACATGTCCCCAGTAAGGGCCCCAAAAATTTTACACCTCAATAGGAGACTCATCGACCTCCAAACTCATGAAAATAATCTCCATCACAATGGGAGACTGGACCTCCATAGGAAACATGAAAGAAGAATTCGATAAAAAGTACCAAGCCCACTTGTTGAAAAACAACACACTACACATAAACACAGGGTTGGAAAGAACCCCCAATCGAGTTGCAAAATTCCACCAAAAACAAAACCCCAAAGTGAGCCCTTGAAAATTGTCATCATTCACTTGGTCACAAGAGAACTTGAGAAATCATCAAGTCCAAAATATATAAGAGAGACAGTCCCACAAGCTTCACCTTAGAAAACCAACACCAAATCCACCTAGGGTAGCAAGAGATGAGCTCCACCTCCATAGAAGCCATGAAAGAAGTTGATAAAAAGTACCAAGCCCACTTGCTAAAAAACAACACACTACACATAAACATAGGGGTGGAAAGAGCCCCCAATCTAGTTGCAAACTTCCACCAAAAATAAAAACTTGGAGTGAGCCCTTGAAAACTGTCATCATTCACCTAGTCATAAGAGAAAGAGAAATCATTGTCCAGAATATATAAGAGAGACAATCCCACAAACTTCACCTTAGAAAACCAACACTAAATCCACCTAGGGTAGCCAGAGATGAGCTCCCCCACCAACACTCTCCATATCTATGGAGTACCCAACAAACACCAAAGAAAACACAGGCTACATAAGCTTGTCAAACTAACAACTTCCATCACTATAAGTCAAGAAACAAACTCAGCCTAAGAGTATCCTGTGAACCAAAACAACTCACCCAAGTTGAATTTCTGTGTTGGAGAGCCACCTTCACCTCATAGATAGTATGGAAGACACCATCCATCATATTGTCTTCAACAAGACCACAACCCACATTATCTCCAATCATCACAAAATGAATTTCATCATCCATGAAGAAATTCTCCACCACCAAAGGAAGCACCCTCACTACCATAGGAACCATAAGAAAAGAGGAAGCAACAAACCAACCAAACCAAACCAAGCCCCCCTAATGGAAAGCTGGTCGAACCCCTTCTCCACCTGAAGATTGTCAGCAAACCACTAGCTGTCATAGAAAGAAAAACCATTGTCCATATAGATAGGAATGGACAGTCCAACAAAAAAAGGCCTCCACCATCAAAGAAATATTGGACAAAGAATAGGTAAACCAACAAAACTAGGCCCCCCTCCGGGCAAGCTGAACACCCCCCTTCCCCAACAGCTCAAGAAAAGTCATCAAACCAGCAACACGAGTCATCTCAGACTAAAAGGCCACCATCTCCATAAGAAACACAATAGAAAAAGAAGAAAACCAACAGTGCTAGGCCCCCCTCCTAGAAATCAGGGCTCCCTTCTTCCCCAACAGGTCGTGAGTAGCCTTCAAACCATCAGTTGTAAACCAATGGTGTCCCACCTGAAGATTGTCAGCAGACAAATGCAACCAAACATCAAAATGAACAAAACCATTATCCATGCCACTAGGAATTGATAGAACAACCAAGCTGGCCTTCACGTTCAAGAGAAATGGAGAAGAGGAAGTATGCCAACAGGACCAAGCCCCCCTCTTGGTGTGTTGAACACTCCATCTCAACAATAGAACACGAAAATCCACCAGATCAACCATAAAAATTCTTAGAAAAAGGAACCAAAACTGTTTCCAAACCACTAAAACTTCCAAGCATGAGGCTTCAGCACTCCAAAAGACTAGAAGATCGCCACACCTCAAAACACTAGAAGGCAGAGAGAAGTCGTGCATAACGGGAAAAGTCTGAGCCCACAAGAACATACACAATCATCACCAGATGCTCCAAGGCCCCGGAAATAGGTGAAATGTCCCTACTTGTCTTCTGGAGACAAAGAGAACCCAATATTAACAAGGTTAATAATTATAGCATATTAGATTTCAATATTTATTTTAATCAAGAGTTAAGATGATTATTTATCACATTTAGATAGTATCAATCATGAGATCTTTGACGGTTAGCGTAAGGGCCAAGATGACTCAAGGGTCTCTAGGTAGAACCTGGAACATAATCCACGTATTCTCCTTAGCTGGACCCCCTTGGATGCTTTCCCTCCCTAACTCATCTCATCTCATGAAGAAGATGATTGTAGTTGTCAAGTCTTGAGTGGTTAGCATAAGGGCCAAGAGTACCTAATGGAGTCTTAGGCAGAACCTGGATCAAAACCACATATTCTCCTTATTTATGGCCCCTTAGGTACTTTACCTCCCTAACTCACCTGTAGCTTAAGGAACATGTCTTAAATATATTTATTCCATAATAAATCTGGAATCAACTTCTTGAGTTACTGGTTCAATATATGTCAGATCGGATGTATCACATATATGGATTCAGATGTTTATGTAAAGTCCCTCTATCTAGACAATTCATTTTGATGAGGTCATCAATGAATTACTATAATTTGGTTGACGTCATTCAATATAAGTATGAAGCATTTCTCTGATTTATTTACTGGAAACACATGCGTCTATATTGTAGATTTCTTCTATTTGAATTAAGCACTTTCAGATCAGGGGGGTTTACTGTCAACACAGTAATTATGATATAATTTTATGAAGTGATGGAGATTGCCTTGATTGGTTCTATACTTTCTTATATCTATCATGCTCTTTCCTTGATGCCTGACGAATCCAATCTGATCTTATAAGGGTCTGAATCATAGAGTAACAGTGATCTTCCTCTGAGAAAGGTGAGTACAGTATGCTATTTACTTGTCTCCACCATGAGTACTGCTGACTGAGAACTTAATTTGTTGAGTTGTGTATATATGTTGGTGCGTATGCTTCTCATGGACTGAGTACCAAGTTGAGCTGGTTCGTGAAGGACATATAGATCGCATCCCCTGAACCCGCACTTCCATACTCGTCGTATCTCCACCTAGTTGACGCTTTGAGTTTACAAATGACGAAATCTGTATTTTAGCACACTTGTATGTAACTTCTTCACACATTGAATGATATCCTAAGTGCTAACGAGCAATAATGACCTTCATCACCATTCATACTGTCTTCAGGATGATGATGATATTCTCCAAGAGTCGATTGGTGATTACATGTCTTTTCATTATCTCTTCGACGTTGATGCATCTTGCTGTCACCCCTTTATACTCAGTGGTGACTCACGTATCACATTTGATAAATATGGCATAAGATGATTTCTTTTGTGTTGCGGTAGATAGTATCTCCTTTCGTCAAGTATGAGTTGTATTTATGCAAACTGTTCCTTCCCGATAGATGATCCTCCTCTCCCCCATCACATATTCGCCACGTTCGTATATATGTGTGTGAATGGGATGCAAGAAACCACACATCCTTCCGTCTATCGGGTGCAGCCCTTACCTGGGTAGTCTCAGCGCTCGACGGTTTTGTATTGAGTCGATTTATTAAGATTTATTAACATCATTTTATTTGTTAATATTGTCGACTTAGAATCATTGACTCATAGATGAAGTAGATAAAATATGTATTGTTTTGATTATCAGTTTATTATTATTAATGTTATAGTATGGATTATATTAATATTATTATTAATTAATATTATCAATATTGTATTATAGTTTAATAAAATATTTTAACATTAATAATTATTAATGTTGATCAATGGTGATTAATAATATTGATTATTATGAATATTGATTTAAATAAATAAATATTTATATTTAATGCAATTATATATGCATTAATATATAATAATATATATAATTATATTGTTCATATATCAATTTATTAATATATTTTTATTTATTATTATATTGATAAATAATAAATTATTGTCAATTTTTCTTTATTATATCATATTTTATTTATCTATTAATTTATTTTTAATTATTAATTATTAAATCTTATTCGGGAATGGGGACATTACAATAGGGGATCACTCAATCCCCTAGAAAGAAGACACAATCATCAATAGTGTGAGAAAGAAGGGAACACCGCTTGCCATGTGCAAGACCAGGCCAAAAGGGCACGATCATAACATAAACAACCATAAAAAAGAGCCTAATATGGACCCACAATTGAAATCTCACGTGAACACTACACAACAAGACAGAGTGAAACAATAGGGAACAGACATCCCATCCCAAACGGGGATGTCACCGATCACAACCAACCTAATAATCAATGAGCCAAGAAGATTTGGCTCAAAATAACCTTCGAACAAGGCAACAACCACCCAATCAGAAGGAAGCATGTGATAAGCACTCGTCACCCATAAGCACATGGACAGGGTGGAAAACTAATGTATGGTGCCCAAAAGCCATATCGCAAAAGCAACCACACACCACAACTTGCATAGAATCTTGCTAAACAGACGAAAGTCCCTACCCATAACCCAGAAAGAACTTTCACCATATATGGACCCATTTCCAGTGTCGGAGATGCCTTCAATTCCTCCTCACCTAAATCTCCTCCAGAATTTGAATTTCTTACCCTACTCCTCTTACCGCTCATCCTGCCTCCTCAATATGAATTATATGTTAATATAATAATAGTCTTTTAAAAAAAATTGCTTTTGTCAAGAATTAAATATGATAACACAAAAATATAATAATGATGTAATACTCTTTTTTTTTTAGTTTAATGCAAATATAAAAACATAAAAATATAATAAGAATTTGGTACTAAAAGCATTCTTACTTTTTCAAAGACTTTAATAGAAATATAATGATATGAATATATTAAAATATAATATACTAGTACTATTAGAAACTTAAAAGAAAAAATTTCATACCAATTTTTCTAATAGTAAATTATACTAGCACTTGCACCCAAAGTAAGTTCAAGGGATATGTCAATAAGTGTTTTATTTGAAAGCATAAATGAAGTTATACATAATAAAATGAAGTATCACTAATAACTTCAACCTAGAGAATATGCATCCTCTTGTGATCTGTAAAATGAGAGGAGACTAACCGTTTAGTGTAATGGCTATCAAGCATGCTTATGAGCTTGTCTTGTTGATTAAGGAGAACATGTATACCTATTCTTCATGGAAATCGATGATTTTGAGCAATGAGACTACTTACTTCAAGAGCAACAGGATTACTTGTTTCAAAAGAAAGTTTTTGGTAATTGATTTTATTGCAAAGTTTTGTTCTTTCTTCTTCAGATAATGTTGAATGTACTTGTTAAAATTTTAAAAAAGAAAAGCTAGTCATTGCCCTGATAATTAGAGAACACAAATTCAAATAAGATCTATATTTTATATTAGTACCAAGGGGTCTAGTGTGATGAAAACATGTCTTAATTAAAGTTCATCCATACTAATTCAGCAAGAATTTTTCAAAAACCTTTTACAAATTCATTTTAAATTAAGAACTTATTGATATAGACTCCAAACTAATTCAACAAGACCATGCTAAGTTTCACAATAACTATCAATTCAATCTTAATGTCAACACTTTCTTGATATAGATTCCTAAGATCCATTTCATATCGATCTAGAAAGAACATATTTTTCTCTGTTTTGATCTTAAATTCAAAATTTTAGATGTATCAATTGAGGCAAGATCAATGCAGCTAAATACCTATTCACTTTTGATTCATGTCATTCAATAAACCAACAACTATTGTTTAAGAGCTTATGTAGGACCTATGTGCATCATTCTTGAGCATATCCACATATCTAGTTAGGATTGATCCAGCTTAGATTAAAAGTTTCACTTATGGCAATATACATGTTTGGTATGTATTTCAAGCTAAAAATGGTGGACCACATTCTAATCACTGATAACTTGTGTCTATTTCAAAAAGTCGTCACATCCCATTTCAAACATTTATTTAATTGCACTATTTTTTATTAATCCAAGATCAGGTTACTATAAAAACTATAATTATAATGATTAAATTTTGATAAATATAAAATGGTAATCATCCAAAAAAAGTGCTAGTGATCCAAGCATGGAGTACATAACTTTTTGAAGCTAGGTTAAGAAGAATTCAAAGAAGCCATTTGCACAGTTAGAATTAATTAAATGAACCTTAGGTAGAGTTTTAACAAGCACCTATCCTTAACGAGGATTGGTAGTTCCTTCAAAAGATGAGCACAACACACTATGAGAAATATTGCACATGATACCCATTGCATGTTAGCATCGTCAAAGTCATCCAAACTAATTAAACACATTTGCAACTCAAACCAACTAAAGGTCAATGCCACATGTCATCACATTCTATAACTACTAATATTACCTCTACACTATGCATAGATATAAAAGATTTAGGGGAGAGGATCCAATAGTTGAGCATGTTCCAATAGTTATAGTATTTGTTGATATAATGTCCAATATTTGTAATATTATAGCACCAGAAACTGTAAATTTAAAGTTGTTAGTATTGATCATGTACTAATAATTGAATGAAATGTGTTTCTTAGATCTAAAAAGAAAAGTAACATGTGAATCCACATTAGCACACCAATAAAACATGACTTAGTGCACAACTATCAATCTAATTTTTGGGGGGGTCATTTAGAATGCCTCAACAAAAAGCATGTTGATATGGCATCATATTTGATGAGGTTGACCAGAAACCTTACTAATAAGAAGAGGACTTGCCAAATAAGTTGCTATAAATAATTTGAAGTGATTTGAAATTTCCAAATAGGAATTTGAGAAGTGTGAAGTTAGGATGCTCAACTACTAGGTTCTCTCCCCTAGGTACATAAAAGGACTCTCATCATCTCAATACAAGGAAAATAGAAAAGACCAAACTAAATCTAAAAATCACATTAATGACAAGCTTTAAGCTCACTGAAAGAGCTTGTTAAACTTATGAACAACTCAAACAAACAATAAGGATATGCAAAAAGAGTAGCATCCCGTGTCTTGAGAAAACAAAGTTGTCTATAGTACATTTATTTTCATGATTAGGAGAGCTTCCCAAAAACAAAGTGTTTTAGGCAAGTCAATTCTAGAAGTTCTCAAAACTAATTTAATCATAAGGAAGATGACAAAAAGACCTGCAATTTTTTTTTTGAGTTTCAAAAAGTTAAGCTTCATGATAGGCCATGACTTTTAGCTAGTTTCAATAGTATACTAGTTAACAATGGTTATGATTCCAAAACCTTTGCAAAAGTCAATAATCCTTGGTGGGAAACTTAGTTATATAATATGGGAAACACATTTAAAAGTACATCAAATGTTCAAAAGAAGAAAATTAGATGTTATTTGCCCACATTCAATCACAACTGATAACATTCTTTTATTCTTTGTTGTCTCTAGATCTACATATGTTTTTATATCGAATTATAACCTCCCTTAAAATAAATTGCCACACTTTTTAGAAAATTGAGAAATAAATGAGGCATAAAATAAAAATTCTAAGAAGAGAACATTGTTTAATAAAAGATGAAGATCCATGTAGAAGAAATAAATAAATAAGTAAATAGGAGATTTATATTATCACTCCACTTGTTAAAGAGCAACATGGACAAACAATGCTCTTGTGAGCTATAACAAAATTACCTACCTATATAAAATCTTTGAGTGGCTTCCATACTGCACCTACCTAGATACATTTCTAAATATTAAAACATAGTGTTGATGAATTGAACCTACCTTATAGCCAATTTATTCCTACTAACTCAAAACTTACAAAACCAATCTCTTACTCAAAATTTCATCATCATCCAACAACCACTTCAAAACCTTTTCAAAAGTTCACTAATTTTATCTAGGCATCATCAAATACATTCTTCCCATCACATTTAATAATTTTATCCTTGGATTCCCTTAGAGAAAAGTGAAGCATGATATGATTCTTTATAATGTTTATCTATCATAGATTTAAAGAGTGGGATGGTAGTAATAAAAAACTAGGAAGACTAAAGAAACACATAATGATATAGGATATGGATCATACTTGCAACCTATTAAAGTGGCTCTCCAAATTGTTGTAATGATATATAATAAGAGTTGCAATATAAGGCAATACAACTTACCTTTACCATGTTTCCAAAGCTTTATAAAAAAAATTCCTATTTGCATTAATTATTCATTGTACAAGGGCCTGGGTATACTTGATTTTCTCAAGGCCAAAAACATTCTAGTCATTGGTTCAAGAGCCTTCCTTGCCAAAGGTAGTTAAATTTATGTTTTTCAAATAGAAGAGTTGATATCCAAACAACATAGTAGAAACCTATATTCACATGGACTGCCGATGCTCAAACCATCGCAAGCAACTTACCTCAATTTTTTGCACACAAAGTGTGTTATATTGTTAGCCATGTCAATTAAAATAAAGAGGTAGAATTTGTAAGAGAAATATTATTAAATCCTATGAAAGTGGAAGTTAAAAAATAAATGAGATGAAGAAAAGCCAATCAATTAACAATGAAGAATAATTAAATCTAAAAAATCATGATTATATCTTTGTGTTGTATGACATATCACAATTAATTTTCATCATATTTATTTTTTATTTTTTATTTTATAATTAAATACCATTTTTCTTTTATGTTAAAACTTAAAACTATTCAAGGAATTGGTGAATTACAGTTAATGATGGACTAGTACATCAGAATGACCCAAGAAAAATCCCTTAACCACCAAAAGGAAATGTGTAACTTTGAAAGACATCTTGTCCAACTATATGGAATACATTTCAATGGTCTTAGTGTTTACAAGCCTCAATTATATCATCCAAGTGTGTCCTTCACTGTGTTAAAAGGGAGTATATGTACATTTGAATTGGTTTAATCTCTATAAACCTCAATAATATTGTCCAAGCTTGTTCCCCCCATTGTATTAAAAGGTAGTACATGTGCATTTGAATTGGTTGAATATTTATAATCGATAATATTGTCTAAGCTTGTCCCCGCACTGTGTTAAAAGGAAGTAGGTTTAGTACTTTGAAGGAGTAAATAAAATATAAGGCATTGCTTTCTAATAACAACTACATTTAGAACGTGTGCAAATGCACCATTACATTAATGATTTGATTAGCATTTTGATACCCATCTCTAGGGTGAAAATTTTCTCTATTTTGCGACAAGAGTTTTGGTGGGTAACGAATTTAAGCCATGTATGAAATTGCAACTAAGATGCAGGGCTTGACCATAGTAACAAAATAAAATATTAAAGAGGGTTCAAAATTTGTTGGAGAGGATAAATTGCTTCAAAGATTAATGTACCTGTAAGAATTTGCCTAAGGCAAAGAATAAACGTCAATATCTAGAAGCTCAAGAGATAGCACAAGAGAGATAGGAAAAATAATCAAATAATTGATTATAGATAATTGAATTGATTACAAAGTAGGAATGCCTAAATATATAGGGAATGCAATAAGACTACATGATAAGGAGATGATAAGATATCACCCACACAAGGTGGAATCACATGTCCACCAAAGGTGGATCATCCTCCATTGTACATCAAAGTATGTGCAACATGTGCAACAATGAGAGGATGATAATGTGATAAGAGCACTAAAGGTGGATCTCACACACAAAGAGGTATGTGATGACAACTATCACACCTAAAGTGAAAATTCTCCTAACCATGTGCTAAAAAGAAATGCAAACTCCTAGGTGTCACAATGACAACTAATATGCAAATACATTATCCTAAGTAAACTTAAGTAAAGTGTAATTAGTAAATATTTAATTACACCAACACCCCCCCTTAAGTGCAACTTAGGGGAATGCACTTAAGCTCACAATGCAAGATGGGTCCCAACCCAACTACTAGACCATGTACAATATGCAAGAGCAAGAGATAATGCAATCTCTCATAAAGCGGAGAAAGAGGGAAAACCTCATGGGAAAAGCCCTCCCCCAAAAAGAGAGATGAATACAAGATGCATGCATGGATGGAGTAATCAAGACCCCCCAATTATGACATACATCATGCATATACAATAAAAAATTCCCCCAAAGGAAGGAAACAAGGAGACATGATATCCCCCCCATAATGAGCAATCTTCTTGAAGGATGGTAAGTGCTTGAAGATAAAACATAGTCCAATGCCTACAAACAACATTTCTCCTCTTAGGAAGAAGATACACCAAGTATAGATGTAAGAAGGCTTCCCATTGTGGATAGGAAGTAGGAAGGGGAATCCAAATGAAGTATGATGTCTCTGAAGTATGCCCAAGTGTCACCATGTCCTTGGTTGATGAAGATGTCATGAACCAATCAGGAGAAAGCCCAATAGAAGAAGGTGACAAACAAGGAACCAATGATAATTGATCCATGTAAGAATTTGGATCAAACTCCAAAGACAAAGATGCCTCCTCAAATGAAGAAGTAGGAAGAGAAGAAAGAAAGCCCCCCCTCAATATAGAATGTACTCCCATGATAGATGCTCCTGCATCAATGTAGAAACTGCACCAAGAAAATTGAATGTTCCTTCCCTTAGAAAGAAACAAGTCCATAGGTGGATCAATGAATCCTCCCCAATCTCTAGGAAGAATCCTCAAAATGTATGATGTCTCAAGAAACTGAATAGGAATCTCCAACACATGAGTATGATCAACCTGAACCATGTAATGTGACATCTCAAGTGAAGTTTGAGACTCGTGAAAACCAATCTCCAAAGAATCAAATGTCTTCTATGAAGTTAAAGAGACCTCCTCCAAATTTTGTATCAAAGGATCCACAATCATGTCAATCTTGAAAGAAGGATCAAGTGGAGAATGAAGATGAGGGTCAACATACTCCCTCAAAACAACTGAAGAAGGATCATCTTCAACAAAGAGAAGATGAATATCATCAATGAAGTCTCCCAAATCTGAAATGTAGGACTCCACAAACAAACCTGCAATGTCTGTTAAGTAGTCATCCCATGGAACCAAGTCTAGAAGACAATGAATATCCCGTTGCACTAAATCACAAGATCCAATGGCTATAAGAAGATAAGCATCATCAAGAGATGTGATCACAATAGGAGGAGAAGTAGTTGCAACTGGAGGTTCTTGACATTTTGGAAGTGGAGGAATATGCGGATCTCCATATATTTCCCAAATAATAGTCCAAAGATTATTCATTGTTTCATCTTCATAGTTGTTAAGGGAATCCATAACATCCATATCCATATTCAAATAGATAACCTTAACAACTTCTGAGTAAGAGTCACAATTGAAAGAAGGACTTTTAGGTCTATACTCATACAAATAGGGCAATAGGTTATGCTCACTAAGATGAGAAAGAACCAATTCACTCCATTGCTTATAATTTCCTCTTGTCAACTTAATTAAACCATCCATGATATACTTCTCACATGAAACAATGAGACCAAAAAATTAATGCACCCCCCAAAATGCAATGAGCCAAAGAACCCCCCCAAAATAGATTATTTTGGCACTTTATATATAGTGCATGTACAATTGCCACTTGCCAAAATGAACCAAAGTGGACTTTTGATTTTGATGATTACAACAGAAAATATGAAGCTATAGTAGACTCAAAAAAATAAGACACAAGATCTCTCAAGGATCTAACAAATTACAAGTGCCAAAAATAGGCCAAAATAGACCAATTTTGAAAGTACTATGTCCACTTACAATTTTTTCAAACTGATACCAGATCTGGAAAGTAGACAAAAAATCATGAACTTTAAAAAAAAATAGCACCGGAAAATGTGTCCATATGAACCCGAATAAAGCCTCTAAAGTTGTAAAAATCAAGATTTGTAATTTTCAAAAAATATCAAAAATAGATATCATAAATCACCTGCACCATTGTGTAGATCATGAAATTCTACCCCAAAACAAAAAAAAATTGCTCGAAAAAAGGAGTTCGGATGATTGAGATATCGCTGATTGAAAATCACCTTTGAAATTATTTTTTCTGAATCGCCGCCGCCGAACCTTGAAAATTCAAATCACTCTAGATATGACTTCAGATGTCTGATTTGGATGAAACAAAATTTGATTTAGGGGTTTTTGGACCTCCTCAATGTGATGCCAACCTCTGATTTGCACCAGCAAGCTCCAATTTTGACCTGCAATAAAAATCTCTCAAAATAGGCTATACAATGAAACTCCTATGGCTCTAATACCATGTAAGAATTTGCCTAAGGCAAAGAATAAATGCCAAGATCTAGAAGCTCAAGAGATAGCACAAGAGAGATAGGAAAAATAATCAAATAATTTATTATAGATAATTGAATTGATTACAAAGTAGGAGTGCCTAAATATATAGGCAATGCAATAAGACTACATGATAAGGAGATGATAAGATATCACCCACACAAGGTGGAATCACATGTCCACCAAAGGTGGATCATCCTCCATTGTACATCAAAGTATGTGCAACATGTGCAACAATGAGAGGATGATAATGTGATAAGAGCACGAAAGGTGGATCTCACACACAAAGAGTTATGTGATGACAACTATCACACCTAAAGTGGAAATTCTCCTAACCATGTGCTAAAAAGAAATGCAAACTCCTAGGTGTCACAATGACAACTAATATGCAAATGCATTATCCTAAGTAAACTTAATTAAAGTGTAATTAGTAAATATTTAATTACACCAACAGTACCAAAGATCACAAAATTGCTAAGCAGAGATTTTGCCTAATACTTATTTTCCCCCTTTTTCCACTTTAAAATAAAAAACATATATCTATAATTATTGAGAGAAATTTGGTCTCAAAGACATCATTCCCTTCTTATCTTAAATAAAATTTATCAACTTGAACCTCCTAAATGTTAAAACTATTAACCCTACTCTTTGCAAGCTTACAAAATCCAACCAAAAAAACCAAGAGCAACTAAAGCAACCCTCCTTGCAAGAAATGTAGGGTTAAAATTTACTCAGCCTATATACTAAAAATTCTTTATCCTTTCTTCAATTTTCCATGCACCATGTCAAAAAGGGGGGTTTTCAAGTGTTTTCTTCATTTAAGAAAAACTCACCTCAAATAAGCTCCAATTTGACATAGCTCAAACACAAATGTTGTCAAACCCATGACTGTGCTAATCACTTGGACCAAAAGGACCAAAATTTATGAACAATTGCTGAGAGAAAACAAAAATAGTCCACCCTTTTATTTGTCCAATACAAAACCTTGCCCAAAAAAACCAACTATGCACAAATCACAAAAACCACAAGTATAAAACAACAAAATAACCCAAAAGCACAAAATTTCAAACCAAAAAAGCTACCTACCTATGAATGAATATCATGTGTCTTGTCCTCCTCTGGCATAGCCTCTATCTCCAACTCAGAATCCTTCACAACATGGTGGGTTGCATTTCAAAAATAAAAACAAGGTGAAGGTGGATCTTACAGGTTCAAAAATTAACTTTAAGGCCGCCACAATGAACTTACAGCACACAATGAATTTATTAAAGGAAAAACAAAACACTAAGGTTCATACACACAAGAAAAAACCAAACACACAAATTGCATATGAATAAATACTCCAAATTTAACATTCTTCCACAATTCTTTTTGAGTTTATTTTGAACAATAACAAAACTTAAGATTTTTTTTAGAAAACATGACACAATTAGAAAATGTTGAGTCGTATTCACAACTTTAACCAACCACTTCCTAATGAAAAATCTCATTACATTAGTTTTAACACAAGGAGGTAATTTTGGAACCACGTTGGCTTTGTGGAAGGAACAATATTGACAGAGAGACGCCTTTAACAATGCTTGATAGGAAAATTTAAACACGGTTACAGATGGATCTTGAAAGTTCACGAGTTGCCTCACCATATGTGTACTTGGTAACTACATACATTCCATCTTTTGTTTTTCCAATTATCTAGTTTAATGTATTTCACCTACTCCCATGCTGAGGGAGCTGCTACAAGGTCTAAGTCTCGATGCTTATCAGACATTCTAGGCTTATTTACTTAATTTTGAGATTTTACTATCCCTAGTTCACATGATGTTACTATCCCTATCCTCATCAAGGTACTTGATAACTACAACATGACAAACGCAGTGATGAATGCAATAGTCGTTTGCGCTACCAAGCTTTCCCTTTGAGTTCCTCCTTGAATCGCCAAATCCTTGACTCCCCATTATAACTACACTAAGGCTAGGTCTCTTGACCTCCAACTAGAGGCACTCCTTCATGTCATGATCCTTAATGATGTGGATCTTAAAAAAATATGGGTGTCCACCAGGGGTTGCGCTAGATCAACGACCTTAATAGAGGTGAAATTGTCGAACTCATCTTCGAACTTCTAGTGCAACTCATGTCATCTATATTGTTGTAAATATTTTGTGGGCAAGTGTGGTTTGCAGGGCTTGTAAAATTATGCGCAAAGAGACAATCTTTGATTATTAATGCATTATAATAATATTGCATTGTGTGACCAATAATGCACTTGCATAGCATGAAGACTAAATGACAATTAAATGTTGACTCTCAAGAATAGAAACTTGTTTCCAACGAACACGAGCTTGAAGCTATCTCTATCAACTTGCAAGGATAGATTGTCTATTGCGTAGGATGGAAAAAGATCGGATTTATTTGTACCATATAGCGTGGGAAAGGAGTCATTATTCTTACTTTTAATTGTAGACCATCACCCAAAGCCATTTACTGGTAGACCCAAAACCATTTATTGGTAGGTGTTTTCAGGTGTGAGACAACTTTTGGTTGCAAGCAACCTCAAAGGTGATCACCCAAAACCATTTACTAGCAGTTGTTTTCAGGTGCGAGACAACTTCTAATTGCAAGCAACCTCAAAGGGGAAGTCTATCAGACTAGTAATGTAATTAGAAATATTTTAAGAATTAAAATTGATAAAATTGTTCTAAATTTAATAAAATTGTTTTAAATTTAATGTGTATTTGAGTCATGTAAGAAGTATAGAAATAAGTTTTGATCTAAAAAAAGTAAAATCTTGAAATTATTTTGAGAAATTAGAAGATCTTCCTATAATAGGAATCTTATGTATATGTGTGAATGTGATGCTAGAAAAGTATGAAAAATGAATGAGAAAAAAGAAAAAGTATGAATAATGCTCTTAAATAAGTCATAAAAGAAGTATAAAAGAAAAATTTGACCCATAAAAAGTAAAATCTTGAGATAGTATAAAATTGTGTCTAGAAATTAGATGAGTCTTTTCAAAATAGAAATCACATCTATATGTATGAATGTGATGCTAGTAAAAAGAAGAAAAATGTTCAAAAGAATAAAAAAAAGTATAAATAATGTTGCTAATGTTAAATATTATTAGTTAACCAAAAGAATTGGATTTCTACAATCTATTTAAATATTATATATAGACTTCTAGTTTTAATTGTGTATATATTTTTAGCATCAACAAATATTAATAATTATAGAAATAAAAACAAATACTATATAATTAGCCGATAGGCTTCCTCCCGGAGGAACGCCCATTGGTTTGTTAAGACTTTCCAGCAATCTTATGTCGGGAATATCTATTTCAGCCGTGAAATGGTCTCCTAGAAAGGAAGAACAGTGTGGGATTCGTACGCATGTATGATCTCCCAGCAACGTGTCCCTCCTCACACAGCTCCTCCCAGAAACGTGTCCCTTACATTTTGTCGCTTGGTACTGACACAAGCTACTTCCTCCACCAGGCGTCTACCATGGTGTCCCTATCTTTTATCAATGGGAAATATGTGCGTGGTGAATTTCGCATTCCGTACCTATGCAACGACAAGGAGACCAGAGCCACCTTCTCCTGCAAGACAATTTTGAAGAAGAAGCATGGAACGGCCATCGATATCAAGGACGTGAGGTTTGCTTTTGGTTTTTGATCGTGTAATGAGTTTCAGATCTGTTGGGTGAGTAAGAGTTGCCTTATTTTGAACTTTTCAAGTTCTCGTGTCAAGCTTCACTCTGTTCATTTTTCCACCTTGTTGGTCTTCCCACGAGTCTTCGCGCATTTGAGTTTGTCAAATCCGAGCTTTCGACGTCGTTTGTATCAATTTGACCCGTTTTAAACCGATAACATATCCTTTCAAGTCATTTGAATCACTTCAAACCTCTTCGAACTTCGGTTCGAAGTAGTTCGAAGGAGTTCAAAAGCGGCCCGAGTCCTTTATTACTAACGATGTGTTATGCAGGAAGGCGTGCGCCATTTTCCTCTTGAGAGAGGTTGAACCTCTTCGAACTCTGGTTCGAAGGAGTTCAAAGTAGTTCAAACGGACTACCAGCGTGAGCAATAATGATGGGATGTCCTGACAAGACGCGCCATATAGATGTGGCGTGATTTCATTGGACGGGCTAGTGCGTGGAAAATGAGGCAATCACTTGCACGATTGGGAAATATTTGGTTTGAGATTGAATAATGATGATTGAAAAGGTGGCGGATCCCGAAGAGTTAATTTGATTTGAAGGCATTTATTGCTTATCACCACTTGGTATCAAAAAACCTATTAATACTCACGTAATGGAGTATATTTCGCGCTTCAAGTGGCAACTAAAAATAGAAACTGGGTAAGTCATTTTTCCCTATTGTACACTGCGGGGTCTGGGAGCTGGAAGGGTGGTCTGGTCGAAGTGCAAAGCGTACAGGTAGCTTCTTTCAAGCTCTACCTTCTCATTTCCAGTTATTCCTTCAAATTCATTAGTTCAAGCAGTGAGCTGGTAGACTTTCATATTCTTAGGCAGGCATGAGGTCTGTCATGCATTTCTTTGGCAATGTGAAGAATCTTGAATGTAAGGCCCCGGTCATAACAGACACGGATCTTTTAGGGGTTTTAGTCGATACTATACCTTCAAAACTCTCAACTCGTGTTGACGAGGAGTCCATTGTAGAAGTCCTAGCTAGTGGGTTGTTAGAAGCGGCTACTTTCCCACCGGCTACTGTTTGTCCGGAATTGGTACAAGAATGTATCAATAGATACGATGTAAAGTTGAAGAGTATTTTGAACACGGATGGTCAAACCCTAATCCCTGTTAACCGCAGAACCATTTCAGCAGTCTTCAAAATACCAGATGAAGGTCTGGTCAACTTCATGTCGACCCAGTCTCTGGCCCAATTCAGGGAAAGTGCTGATAAAAATAGGAGTCACATAGCGAGAAGGTGGACGAAGACCAACTATAAAGGAGGGTCGCGGTTGCCCAAAACTCTCACCAAGGATCATATGAACCCCCTAATACATGATTTGGTTGTTCTCCTTCACCGATTAAAAGGTTCAGAATAGGCCCTATCCTTTGATGAGTGGATGTACCATTTTGTAGAAATCATCTTAGAAGGAAGTCAACACATTGATTGGGCTGAAATTATAGCCGCATCTCTTCGAGACCAGCTCAGACAGACTCAGATGACTAGGGAAGGATTTTACATGTCTTCGTACCTGATGTATTGCTTGGCCTGCACTCAGGACCTATACCCTATTCAGAAAGCTCCCTGGAATGGAGATTTATTTATCCATGAGTGTTGTCCATTACTGAGAAGAGATAAGGTTTTGGAGGATTATAGAACAATACATGATATGTTCTGGGGGAAATTGCGTCAGGAATTGGCTGGCAGGCCTAACTAGAGGATTTCAGACAATGCGCAGAGATTAGTTAAAGTATTTGGCAGCTTTTATATTCAATTTCCCCGTTTTACTTACATTCGGGTAGGAGGATTCGAAGAAGAACCATTGAAGCTGCCTAGGTATGCTTTTGACTGTTTCATTCTTGCAGAAGTTTGCAGACAGTTGTTCATTGTCATTAAAACAGCTCTCCCGGAAGATAAATGGAACTCTCTGTTCCCAGTGAAGTTAGGCCACTTAATTTGTAACAGCATGCTGGACGCATCTGTTGTGGGGAGTAATTTATTGAACTTCCACATGCCTTTCTATGAACCAAGATCAGGGTTCGATAGTAAAGGCTTTGCCAGACAGACCCTGGGATTAGGAAAATGCCCTTCACCGAGTTACCATCTGGAGGACCTGTGGGAAGATCTCGGCAATGAAAAAATGATTTGGGAACGAGATAGAACCAGGCTTACGCTATCTCAGATTAAACTGCTGCAGTTGAAGTTTGATACCAGAAATATAGAAGATGATGATCCAGAGGTTCCCCGTCCATCCGCCACCTTTTCCGAGGGGGATTCTGTTTCGATCATCGATTGGAGCAGAAAGGAGTCTAGTGATATCAGACTCTGGGCTCACAGCATTTTTGAGGAAACAGAAAATTGGATCGTGGCGAAGAAGAAAGACGTTCAACTTCTTACAGATACAAGTCATAACACTGGTTCGCCCATTAAGAGTGTAACACAAGCCCTTGCTAATAGTTCTCTTTTGTCATCGAATGCAGGTGAGAAAATACTAGTGAAGGAGAAGACGGCCTCGGTGAAACATCCAATCGTGCCAAGGTCAAGACCAAGGACAAGATCTGAGAGGAAAAACCAAATGGCCTCAGAGGAGCCTGATTATCTGGATGACGTCGGTGACCTCAACGATGAAGATCTCACCTTCACCCCCGATCATAAGGGGAAGATGCAGGAAGGTCTCACGCACTGCCAAGACCTATCTCAGAATGCAGATGCACTTGTCAAGACCCCTAACAATCGAATGGTGTCCAGCACAGTCTCACCTTGGCTCACAAAATCAGTTAATAAAAGGAAAAGCTTCAAGCCTCTATCTATGCCAGTTAAAGAAATAGTGACGAGGTACGTAGCTCGTACTCTGAAAGCTAAAAGGATGAAGAGCGATGCGAGGCTAATAACAGATCCTTCTACCGAGAAAGTCACTGCTGAAATTGCTACAGTGAGATCTATGGGAAATACCCAAGATCCTGAGCCCGAGGATTATGAGATAACGAAGATGGATTTTGGAGTGCTGAACAGGGACTCCTGCGATCACATTTTCAAATTCTCTGCCGATCATATGCTCAGACAATCACAGAAGGACGACAGAGAGAAGCAGGAGTTGAAACAGATAGTTTCGACCATGGCGAAATTCCTATCTTCGCTTGCTAAGAATGGTGCAATACCTCTAGCATAGGCTCATCAAGGGTTCGACCCTAATTTGACGGAAAGTCAGAACCTGTTCAAACAGGTGCAGCAGGGGAGGACCTGGACAGAGGTAATGAAGGCATGGACAGACGGCATCATAGCGGAAGGCAGTGCTTTCATAAAAGAGTTCGTGAGCACCCGTACAGACGGCGAAGTGCTCTTGGGGGAAATTCAGACATTGATCCCAATATGGGAAGTGAAGCTGAAAGTTGTTCAGAGATCATGAAAAGAGTACAAGAAATTGAAGATTACGGAGTGAAGCAATTTCTGACAAAGAACCCCATGAAGCTAGTCGACCCATGTATGATGTTCATCCTGAAGAAGAACTTCAGCTGGAAGAACACTTTGTTCGAGACAGCCATTTCTCAGATGCGGGTTATGGAAAAGGCCGTGAAGGAGATTCACTCTGACACCCTGAAAGATATTAAAATAGTAAATCCCTCAGGTATTCTACAATTGGAAGATGCAGACCAGGGAGTTGATGCATTAGTGAAGTCCTTCGTGGATGAAATGAACGCTTTCAAGGAAAGTGAAGCTCCGATGGTTCATGACCTCACGAGGACCGCCAACATAGAAGCAATGCTTATCTTAAACCGAGGTCAATTGCCAAAGCAAGCGGAGAAAATTCAGGAGATGAGATGGGAGAAAAATGCCACGCATGCCAAGTTGACCGCGTTGAAGAACCTGCACGCCCCGCCTACTCAAGAGCTACTCCGAGTTTACCGGTCCTGGAAGCTCGTAAAGGTTGCCACATCAGAGGATGCTCAAGAAAACTGAATCAAATTCAGTTTTGTTTACTCAATTTACCCTACTTTGACTCTTCTTTAGAAACTGGTTTTTAACTGTTAACTGTTTCTTGTTTTATGGGATCCGAGAAGCCGGGTTTTTCAGGAGGCTTTCTCGGACCGTTTAAACTATTTAAGCTAGTGCTTAAGACATGGAGGGGGGAGAATAGATTAGAATAGAGAAAAAGATAGAATTTAATAGAAGCAGTAGTATAAGTTCTTTTCTGTTCTTGCAGTAGTTTGAATGACTGATGATAACTGGACTTTGGGCCAGTCTTACCTGAATACTCGTGCATGAAAATATTTTGATCTTTGAATCAGATAGTGAAATATATATGTTCTACTTTGAGAATTATATATCGATCTTATGTATGTGCTATTCAGTTTCAGTCATTTATTGTAGTACTCTGAGTTATAGTTTTTCTGTAGATGCATTTTTAGTTAGTCTAAATTTCTCTGAATGGCCGCTTAAGCTTATTTTTCTTCCGCAAGGTAGTCTTCCGTTCCATTGTTTGGTTTTACAAGTTTCTGTTGTTCTACCTCATCCGTCTAGGAACGGTTGAGAGTCCTTTTACTACTTTTCAGTTAAAAGCTTGTATGTTAAAATTGCATTTTCCATTTGTTGAATATCTTATAAAGGGAGCTGTACCTTTTTGCAAAATTTAGAGGGAAGCAAAGTAAATGCTTACCCGACTGTTGTGTAAATGATTTGTTTTCAGAGGCATAGAGTCGGAGGATAAATACCAGAGTATAAAGAGAACAAATCTGTTCACCAACAAGATCATATTTCATGATCAATTGATGGCTATGTTAATAACTATTGTAGAATCAATAAACAGGGGATTTGTATGATGGAGACTAAATATTCACACCAACATTTTGTTTTGGTTGCAGAGGGGTGAAACTGAAAGAAAAATAGAGTTTTTTTTCATAGCTTTTGGTTTTTATCGTGCAATGAGTTTCAGATCAAATTACATGATCAATTGATGACTATGTTAATAACAGTTGTAGAATCAATGAAAGGGGATTTGTATGATGGTGTAAGATTTTTTCTTGCACATTTCAGATCAATTTTCATGATCAATCAATGATTATATTCATAAACAATGGCAGTGTCAATGAACACGGGATTTGTAAGAGGGAGACATCTTGTTTTTTGTCATAGCATTTAGTTTTTGATCATGTAGTTCTTTGGACGTTTCGGATCAAATCCCATGGTTATGTTAATAACAGTTGCAGAATCAATGAACAGAGGATTTGTAAGATGGAGACTAAATATTCACGCCAACATCTGGTTTTGGTTGCAGAGGGCTGAAATTGAAAGAAAATCAGAGAGTTTTTCTTTTGGCATAGCCTTTGGTTTTTTATCTTTGATTATGTAAAAAAATTTCTTCCACATTTCAAATTAAATTCTATGATCAATTTGATGGCCTTGTTAATAGCAGTTGCAGAATTGAAGAACAAGGGATATTTTGGATGGAGATTAAATCTTCACAGGTACATCTTGTTTTTGTTACAGATGAGTGAAATTGAAAGAAAATCATAGCTTTTTTCATAATTTTTATTTTTTTTGGTCTTAGTAAGTTTTTTCTTTCAACATTTGGATCAAAATTCATTTTATTAACATTCAAATCAAGTTCCATGATCAATTGGTGGCCACATTAATGGCAATTCCAATACGATGAACAGGGGATTTTTGAGATGGAAACTGAGTCTTCACATGGGCTTCTTGTTTTGGTTGCAGAAGACTGAAATTGAAATTGAATCAGTCGATCATGTACTTCTCGTTCACTTTTTTTTGTCCTATAAATGTATACAGTATAATGAAAATGAACATGCTAACCAGATTCCTTTGGAAATGGCAACCAGCTTTTGGATTAGATTTACTAAAAACTTGGATTCATGGCATGATGGCAGGGTGACAGGGTGTTTATAGGATTCAAATTTTTTAGCTTGGCAAATTTTGGGAATATATGATATTAGGAAAGTCTACTGAAAAGAAGATTAAAAAAAAATTATTCCAAAAGAAAACTTTATTTTTTGTATTATAATACTCTAATACATTTAGTATATTTTGAAAAGCCTGAATTCTAAGAATAGCAATTTATTTTTAATGCAGATGGGTTTAAAAAGCAGTTGTACTCAATATTTAATCTAAAGGTGCAGTTCATGTGGGGGGCCCAACTATAGATAGTAAGGCATACTATTTCCGAATAGAAATATACTAGGAATGTTGTTTATAAAGAGTAGGCGAGGTTAAATTTTTACAATGCTATAGGTTTTCCTTTGGACTCATAAGTTATTCCTTACTTGAGAGATGTAAGCAACCTACTTAATCTATACAAATTGTAACACTAAAATAGTAAATAAAATGATTTTTAAAAATAAACACAAAAAAGAACATAGATTACTATATTAAAACAGCTATACAACTCATACGACATAGATCAACAGTACTCACTCTTTATGATGAGAGAATACTTTTACTCATTTGGCTATCCATTCACATTATTTGAGATCTTCAAATTGGAGAGAGTGAATCATGCAATTATTAATTGTATTATGATACATATGAGTTGATGATACATGTAATAAAAAAACCAAAGTTAAAAATAAAATAAAAAATTCCTCCTCTTTGCATGGATGTAGCCAAATTTGTTAACCACATAAATATGGTGTTGTGTATAATTTATTTTATCTAGCATCTCATAAATCTATTTTCTGTAATTATTTATACAGTCTGAATTTAATGTTTTTTTTTTCTTACAATGTTTGTGCTTTTGACATAACGATTTGCAATGAATTGTTGGACATTTAGTATAACTACATAGCCATTTCAACTTTTAATTTATTTTATATCTATTCTATAGTCTATTTATTAAAAATGGCTCTTTTATCATTATCTGTATATTTTTATTTTTATATCTGAAATTATAATACAATCTATCCTCTCAGTTTGCAACCATACTTTAAGAGCTACAAAATTTATAGTTCATGAGCTTCAATACTGATTTTTTTATGTTGTACAAACCTATAGTAGTTATAAGTTTTGATTTTATTTCTGTTCTAATTACTCTATAATGTATTTAATATTAAAATAATTATTTCTATCTTTATTGTAAGTTTCTGAATACTCTTCTTTTTTAGTTATTTTTAATTCTTTGTTTCTGCAAATTTCTTTCTATAGTTGGTTTATCAATTTTTTGTATTTATGAATAGTTGGTATGTAAAGTTGTTGCAAATCCAAACAAGTGCCACCTAGTGGCCAGTAATATTTTAATAGTAATAAAAACAATTATTTCAATTAGTTGATTGCTATGTATATAAGTACTTGCCCTAATATTCTAATAGTAATGAAAACAATAAAAACAATTGTTTCAATTAGTTGATTGCTATTTATATAATTTACAAACTAAACATAATTTTATTATAATTGTAACTTGAATTAAATGGTAAATTAAAATTGTATAAAACTTAACAAATTAATTTTATTACTTTTGAATTTATATAAAACTCAACAAAATTCACAAGATTTTTTTTATCTTAAATGTAGAATTTGCACGAATTTGTTCTAAATATATAATTTTCATGAGTTAAATACATATGTTGACGCACTTAGAGATGTCATAGAATGTTCCATTATGATCAATTATAAGTATGAAACGTACTATAGTAACATAAGTAGATAGGTAGATAAATAGATAGGTAGAGAGAGAATAATTCAAAGTGAAATAGAGGAAATATGATATAGATAGAGAGAGGTGAAAGGTAAAGAGGGGTAAAATAAGATAGAGATAGGGAGGGAGAAAGATGTGTCTATGAGTGTGAGCAAAAGAGGTATAATAGTAGGGATAGGGAAGTAGATAAGAAGAGTTTGTGTTTAAGAGAGACATAAGAATATAAAACGAGAGGAGAGAGATCCATCTTTACTATCAGCATACCACAATTATATCAGCATTTGATATATGTTACTATCGGCGTAACCCTTGCACCCCTCAAAGATGCAAGTGCTAGTAATAAATGTCATTGAAAAAAAAGTGTTTCTATTTGTTTTGACAGATTTTTCCTCTATATGTTTTAATCAAAATTTATTGCTTTGACTAATTTTACCCCTCAAAAGAGACTGCTCGAATTTTCCTCGACTAAAGATCATGAAAAAATCAAATAACACTTCAATGATCTCGTAAATCTTCCTCTTCGTCTTTCCCGATGAATCTCATTTTGACCCTTAATGCCAACCATGGTCTCTAGAATATTATTATATTTCTGATAGTCCACACTCCTACCTAATTCATGGACGCCCGGTACACAGTTCCGCACTGCGAGAAACATTTTCCTTTGAATCGACACAACAGCAGATTAAACGTGAGTTGCAGATGCGGTGATGGTCGATATAATCTTGGGTTGTAAATCCTGTGTAAGGGAGAGCAATCGAGCAAAATCTTCACATGGATTTGTCTTTCTCTGTATTCCAAATCTTACTCTGTTTCAATGCGATGGTAGTGGTATCTGCTAATTCTAAATTTTGGATAGTTGCGAAGAAATTTGATCCAGCCAATGTCTCTCCACTCTGCGGATTGAACTGTGTGAAGCCTATCGGGATAAATTCAGTTCTGTTGCCTAACAGAAGTGTCGGTCTGCACAAATGCACATTTTCGCCTTTGAGATGGGATTTGCAGCTGTGGACCTACAATTCTTCTTCCATGGCAATCACCATTTCTCAATGGGACGAACAGCAGGGTCGAGAAATGGGAACATTTTGCCTCGAGAATCGTAACGCAACGTCCTGTAATGCCAAAATTCCTATTGATCCGGTGTCTAACTATCCGACCAGGTTAGCTAATTGCACAGGGGAAAACTCTCAACAATGGTATTTGCAAGAAGACGGTAGGATTCGAAGCGAGCTGCAGTCGGCCAAGGGAGAAGTGCTTTATCTTCAGGGACAGAGCTTGCTCACAGAGCCTGGCGGACACACCCCTCTCTGCCTCGGTCCTGCAAACACCGGCTATTCTGAGAGACATCTCTACTTTACGAGGGTTCCTTTTCCAAACGAAACCCTTTACTCTTCTACAGGTGAATTACCAACGCTCTATTGTCAATCTTCCAACAATCCATTTGTATTCAGATTCAAATATGATTGATGATTTCAGGTCTTTTTATCTCCTTTAGAAAACCAGTGGTCAATTTCTCGCGCCTTCAACCGAGGAGTCGGGTTTTGTTTAACAGCATGTAGCCAAAAGTTAATTAGATGCAGGCTATCTGTTACAGGGGGTTTTCGTATTCCAAATAGAGTTCTCCACTGTATATATTCCGGAATCAGGATCATATTCATCATCGGAAAAAGATGAGTGATTCAAAAGATCAATTCAAAACCATACACAATGAATTCCTAAAACAATCTTTTCAATTTAATTATATTTTAAGCTTCATCCTTCAGCTAAATGTGTTATTTGATTTTAGAAGCCTCCTCCACCCTCAGACATTTGATGAATTCCTCGCACTTTGAAGGAACTCCTTGGCTTCTGTGCAAGCCTGTACCAGAAACTAGCATGAAATGATACATAATACACATTCTTAGACAGCTCACAGACTTTTTTTTCAATTAAAAATGAAAGCCCAAGGAACATGCTGTTTTAGCTTAACCTTTTTCATTTTTGTCAGGAGGATTTTAACTTTAAGGCCAAGAGCATAAACATTTGTGAACCTATAAATTTTATTTGTAAAATTTAAAAGCCAACAATTATTTTTATTTGAGATATTCAAAACCCTAAAATTACAAAAAAAAAACATGCGAAAGTTTACTTGTAAACTGTCTTAGAGGCTAAATCCCAGAACCATTCCAATGCAAGTAGAGCAATTTTGAACTTTGTAAAAGTCATCAAGTTTAATCCGTCTCTGAGAGTAGAGGCCAAATTTTATTCTGCATTTGCCCTTTTCGGGAGTCACAGTAGTCGGAATCGGGCTGTGACTTGAACCTGTGCCGTGCTTGATAAAATCTTTAAGAAATTCACTGGTTTTCACTATTTCGTTGGTTACTGTATTTCATTAACCCCAATGACCTATTTTATCACTTGTAGACATTAACATGCTTACTTTTGATTGACATTTACAGTAATGGCAGCTACTCCATCTCCGGGAGAAGGAGAAAACCTGGTTGCCAATGGCGGCTTTGAAGAGATGGCACCGGGCAACACTTCGGTTGCGCCAGCCGGCAACATCACGCTTAATGCTGGAAATCCAATCATGTGCTACTGGTCAGTCGGTCCATATGCGAATACTTCTGAAGAATTAAGCAGGGTGGTTGTCACCACTAACTGGAGCGACCCCGGGTGGAATGCAAAGGAGGGTTCCAACAGCCTTCTTATGGGTGGGAATGGTCTTACTAGAGATGCTACTATCACTCAGTTTATTCGCACTCGACCCGGAGATCAATATTCTCTGTCGTTTTTCCTGGCCGGCTATCCGAGGTATTGCCAGAATAAAACCCTAATAGTCCAGCTTTCTCCAGGGTCTAACAACACGGAATTGATACTAGACGAGCAATTCGTACCATTTGATACAGCAAATACTTCCAATACAAATCTGGAGTGGACACAAATTGCTCTGAATTTCATTGCGCCTACTGAGGTAACGAATCTCACGTTCTTGAATCCCATGAAAGCTGGAACCTGCGCCCCTGTTATTGACAACATTAGTATCATAAAGCAAGAAAAACAACATCAAAGAAAATTAGCAATAGCTATAGCAGTTCCAGTCACAGTAATAATAGTGGTAGCTTGTCTGGTATTCTATTTCATCCTAAGAAAGCGCCTAATGTCTGCCGCAAGGACGATGTCGGTTTTATCTAGAAGCATTGAAACCCTTAAACATAATGATAGTAGTTATAGTCATATCCGGACTTATGCTATGTGGGAGATGTTGCAAGCTACAGATAACTTCAGTACCAAAGTTGGGCAGGGGGGATTTGGAGAAGTGTACCGCGCACATCTGGACAACAATGTGGTGGGAGCTGTGAAGAGAGCAACAAAGAGGGGGATACAAAATCCACAAACCTTCAAAGAGGAATTGTCCGTGCTGCTCCGGCTCAACCATCCCAACCTGGTTAACTTGATGGGCCTGTGCTTCGAAAAAGGTAGCTTCACAATCTTTCTTGTTCCCATATAGCAAAAAGCAACATGCATGTAATGTAACAGAGCTACACCTTGATGAGAATTTCAGTCTATTTTTTAACTAAGTTTTAAAACAGAGGCTTTCAACGCTTTTCTCCAATTATTTCTGTTAACATTTGAGAAGAGAAACAGGGCAAAGAGTAGCAAAAACCCATCAAACCATTGTATGAAGAGACTTAATTGAGAGGGTTTAAAGCTCTTGGGTTTTAATCAGGTTGACACTGCCTCATTCTCAAAATGATCTCAAAAAGCTTCCATCCATTGTATCTCATTATCATTCTGAACTTTCATCAGTTATATAAATTGAACTATGATAAATGCCCGAAACAAACAATCATTGGCTTCTTCCGTAATTCTCCTTAAGGATTGATCTCGAAGGAGGATCTAAAATGTCTGAGAAAAATCACGGTTGATTCCAGAAACCATAAACAAGATCCTAAGCGAATAGTAATTTCAACAAACAGCCTCTGTTTCAAAGCCACTGGCTTAAAGGCAGTCTTGAACTATCAATTTCATCATCTCACATATCAGATTCACAAGGCATGAAAAAAAATTCTATTGAATTCTCTATTTGCAATTTCCCTGTGGACCTTCTGACTTCTCAGAGATAAAATCGGATGAAAGCAGGTTGCCCACAATAAAAAGGTTATATATATTCATAAGATAGACCTCTTTTAATTTCATTGTCTTGTCAATGTCAGCCTATGCCTAATTAAGGCAAACCCCTTTTCTAGGTCCACAGATCCCCTAGTCACAAATCCTACGCTGACTCCTGAGATGAGATGTAGTCCCTCGTCATTACGTGCTATCCTTCTTATTGTAATTCAGATGAATTCAACTGTGACCGTTTCACAACCCATGGACAGATAACATTGTTTTACTCTCACAAAATCTTCCTTTCAGGTTTCATTTGTTCCACCAGTGGATAGACTAAATTCTTGTGTTAGGACAAATAAAGAGAGCACATTGTTGTACCTAATCTTCAAGGATGACATCTTACACCACCTAGTCCCAAGTATTTTCAAATCTAATTCTTAAACTTTGTTACACACAAGCTTTCAAATCCACAGATCAGCAAATACTTCTGATTTCTAATAATCAAACACGGATTGTAGTTTGAGCTGTTTTTCTAAAATCTCTACCAATACTAGAGGAAAAGGTTTGTTTCTCAACGTTTCTGTTACCTCTTTGTGTACAGGTAGACCACTCCTACCTATCCTAAGCTTGCTATAATTTCGCAGATCTATTCTGGTCATTTATGGACGTTATTATATTTCTTTCTTTTCTTCTTTTCCAGCTGCC
Source organism: Chamaecyparis obtusa (assembly GCA_027943335.1). Lineage (NCBI taxonomy): Eukaryota > Viridiplantae > Streptophyta > Pinopsida > Cupressales > Cupressaceae > Chamaecyparis > Chamaecyparis obtusa. Next base: position 3,451,460 of record BSBK01000685.1, on the reverse strand, counting down.
AAGTTAAAAGTTGTTATTTGAACTCTGAGAAGTAATAATTCTGAAAGAAGAATAACTGTGTTAATGATCTTCCAGGTGAGCAAATTCTTGTATTTGAGTTCATCCCAAATGGAAGTCTTTATGATCGACTGCACAAATATAGCGAGAATTCCTCAACTCCACTGTCATGGTCATCTCGGATGAATATTGCACTTCAGATTGCACTGGCTTTGCAGTATCTACATGTAGATGCCGAGCCTCCTGTGTTGCACCATGATGTCAAATCTGCCAATGTCCTGCTTGTGGATGACAACCATGCCAAGCTTGCAGATTTTGGTCTGTCAAAACTAGGGCATAGAGATAGCCATGCTGCACCAACACCAGTTAAGGGTAGCTATGGCTACACTGATCCACAGTATATCAGAACAGGTAAACCCACCATGAAGAGTGATGTGTATAGCTTTGGGGTGGTGCTGTTGGAGATGATAACAGGTCGTAAAGCTGTGCAAGATTTTGAGACCCTTGCAGATTGGAGTGAAGAGTATAGATTGAGCCAAGACATGCAAACTGTGATGACAATTATTGATTCAACGCTTAAAGAAGAGCAGATTGATTTGGATGAATTGAAGTTGATAATAGGGGTATTGAATGCTTGTCTGAATAAGAATGGAGAGTACAGACCCTCAATGACACGTATTGTTAGAGCCTTATCTTATAAAGCTCCCATTACAGCACCAACAGTGATGAATGATGATCCAGAAGAGATGGTGAATACAACTTGCTACCCTCCTGAGAAAGATTCCACTTCGGTTCTGTATGCTGGACGTTAAAAAGCACATATTGCAAATGTTCCTTATAAGATTCTTTTGTATATATAAATGTTTTTGCAATCAGAATTTCATAACCTCTGATTGATCTTTGTACACGGAATCGCCAAGTTCTCTTTTTTTTTTAAAAGATGTATATTAATTTTTGTAATTTTTAACCAATATTAAGGAAAATCTACTACATACAATTCTATTGACTAAACTATTTAGTTTATTTCCAGATTTCTGGATTAGATTGTGTAATAGTTTTTGAATCAATAGTGTCAAACTCCATAATGCATCATCAGGATACTAAAGAACTAATTTTAGCATAAGCTGCTATTCCTAACTCTCTAGTATCTTGATGATGGATCATAGAATGTGATCTGAAATGTTGATTAAAAAATTATTACACGATCCAATCTAGAAATCTAGAAATAAATCAAATTATACATTATAGAAATCTGATATCATTAAACTATTTAATCTTATTCACACCTTAACATTTCATTAATCATGATACTTGTTTTGTATTGAAACAGTATACGTAACTCCAAAAAACGAATCTGCACCTTACATATCTTGAAATTTGAGCATTTTCGAAGTAATATAATCTTTTGATATAATGCATACTATTTGTAATATTAACAAGAATGATATGCAATGAAGTTAATGTCAGTGTGAAATGGTTTAGAATAAAGATATCTGGAAATAACAGAGTAGATTTCCAGAGTAGATGGAAGCAAATAGATGGCCAAACTTATCTTTAAAGCTGTTAAGCTTATCTCTAAAGATGTCAAGATGTCATGACCAAACGATTGGATCAATTGGATCAAATATGCAAAAAAATTTAGCAGTCCCTTCAATAAAGAATTGGTTGGAAAGGAAAAATAAAGAAATTCATTATTAAACTGAATAACAGAATATCAACATTGATAAGTAAAAATTTGTAAGGTTCGGCGTTCCATATATTTGTATAAAAAAAATTGATTTACTCAGGCTGTCCCATAGAGTATATTTAACCTCTAGTCGTTAAAAATTATCTTCTCCTACAATTTTTACCTCATGATTTCTGCTCCCGTTTTAACACAGTCCTGTCACCTGGTGGTATGTTACGTAACGTCAGTAGCCTGTAGGTAAAGCTGCTAGTTTGGAGAATAAAGCTGCTAATTGACATTCAACTATACAGATCTCCATTAAGTGACGCGAAATTGTCTGTTAAGCTGATTGCATCGGCAAGTCCTATCATTGGCTTTTGACCGCCACGTCCCCGTGCCCACGTGGGCAAGAGCCGGCTGCTAATTTTTTTTGTTTGTTTAATTACTTGCTTGGAGTGTAAGGTTAGTATGTGGAAGACTCTTTGAAAGAGAGAAAATGTAAGGTTTGCATTTCTTGAAATAGCGTCAGCACAGGAAATAAAGCTGTATACTATGGTTTGAAGAGATTATTTTTAATGGAATTTGTCTGTTTTTAAAGTTTTTTTTTTGGGTAGCTCACGTTTTTGCCAGCGGTCTTTCTTCCTTTAAAGACACTAATTTTGCCAGATCAGAAATCAGACCAAATAATAAAATAAACCATTTATTTAAGTTATTGCAAATTATAGTAGGTCGTACGACACAGGCGTGGATTTCACGTTCATCCCTACCCGTCTTATCAATTTTTGTGACGGTTGGTTCATTTCAATGGCTTTCATCTTACGTTTTAAGAAAAATGTTAATTATTAAATAATATTTAATGTCTGAGTGAATTCAATATAAAATTTTTATATTTAAATATTATTATCAATTTAATTAATATTATATATTAAATATGAAAAAAATAGTTTTAATAAAGTACTGCAAATAATTTAACTCATTTCTTTTTCTTGGAAGGCATTTTTTAAAATATTCTAAATAAACTTGTATATTTATTATAGATATTTTAAAATAAAAAATATCATAAATATGTTTGCATAATAGCTTGGGGTTATTTTTACCAAGAACAATTAGCTCTTCCCACCATGTGATCATATAATCATTTTTTTCCTTCTTTAAAATCTGCTTGTAAGCTTTAATGTTAAAGTTTTCTTTATTTGACTCTCTTAAATTTTTCCTAACCAATTTATACTCCTCATCAAACCATGCATTAGATGCAAAATAGTTTGTTTCAAACTTCTTTTTCTTTGCTCTTTTGCACTTTGAAAGAGCCCCATGAATCAAATTTGTTAACTCGTGACTATTGATACCATGATGCATTATATTTGCCTTACAAAGCTTCTCAAGTGTAACCTTGAAAGTGTTACCATTTTTCTGAGTCAAAATAATTCTGCCATGTGTAAGTGGTTGTTGAGGGCACTGAGTTTTTGCTACAGGATGCTTCTTTTCTGTCCACAAAAAATTAACATACAGTGCTTTGTGATTTGACTTCAAATCCCATATGTCTTCCCCAATCTCAACTTCCTCAATTTCTCATATAATTTTTTTCAAATAGATTGCAAGGTCAACCACACTTGCTCCATTGTAGGTGTTGCATGCAAAAATACCCGACTTTAACCACCTAGCTAAGCCATTGCAAATTATTAGATCAAAAGTACCACATAAGGTAAGCAGTTCTTCTCCAAAATGGTTGCAGCCTTTAATGTCTTATGAGACTCTTTCCACTGATGTTTTCTATCTTCCATGAGCCAAATAGGATTACAATTCTCATTATGGCTGAGTATACTAGCATGTTCACTTGCAATCCTAGCATTAAAATCCCCAACAAGGAGAGCATCACCTCGATGTGAGAACACAACAACATCCATCTTTAAAGTTGCAAATGGGTCTTTGTGGTCTAAACCATACTTTTTATATGTTTTAGAGAATTGAGGAGCAAAGTAAGATGTTGCAATCTTGATAAGGTTACTATTTTTTGAGATCGTAAAAACCATATAAGCTATTTATTAATGTCTTCTTTTCTCAACCGAATAAGACGCACTACTTTTTCTCTTATTAGAACCACTATGCCTCCATGGCCTTTACCATTACCCATTGCTTTGTTCCACACTTCCAACTTCAAATATCCCTCAAACAAGGGAGTCTTACATCCTTCATGCTCATGTGTCTCTATGAGGCAAATAATGTCTCTACCTTCCGCAATAGGCCTAACCCATGCCCATGTCTCCAAGGATAACCTCTACAGTTCCAACAAACTAAAGTTAAGGAAGCCTAGGTAGAACTTGATTGCTATTTGTTTTGGCATGAAAGACTCAAAATTAAATCTTCATCCCTATGTGAGCATGTTGACCTTGTTGCATAGTTTCTTGTTGAGGATTTTGCTACCAAATCTTTGTTGTCCACTTGCTACTCTACATTGGAATGGTGCCCAAAATGAGCAATAAAAGCTCTACCTTTGAACAACGATGCCCTTCTACCTTCATTTCTAGTTGCTCTTTGTTTTGCAACTTCATACCTTCTCTCCTCTTGCTACCTCATAGTTAAATCTTCCTCTAAGAAGAAACAAGAAACCCCTCAAGAGCTATTTTTTTCTTAATAAATTTTTCTTGTCATGAATGTTAGACATCACTACTTTTATGGGTCTATCCCTTTCATCCAATAAATTACCAACCCTCCATGCTTGGAAGATTTGGCCTTGCCAAAGTAATACTTCACTTAGGAAGTCTATCGTAAGATCAAGAGTGTTTTCACTCGCTCCATAATCCTTTACTCCTTTGATAATTACATTTTCTAGTCTTACTTGCCTTTCCTTGATCTCTTTATCTAGGGTATTGTCCACACAATTATTTTCTTCCACATTTGTATGGGTTGAATGCTTATTGATTTTGTCCCAAGTTTTGGTAACTTGCGAAAAACTTATTTTGTCCTCTTCAACCTCCATCTTACCAAGAAATCTTGGTTGATGCATTGATTTCTCATCAACACGAAATGCCTCAACACTTACTGCAACTTTGTTTTCTACTATTGAAGATTTCGTAGTTTGTCGGTCATCCTTCATGCTTTTCCCTTCAAGTTTACCAACTTAGAGTGCATCTTGCAACAATAAAAGCCTTGACTTCTTCTATTTTCTCTCCTAATTGGATTTCTTTTAACTCCATATTGACCACTGCAAATTGGATTTTCACGATATGTGATTTTTTATCTCTTTCACCATCACTTCCCCTTATCTTGTTACCTTCTACTTCTTTCATCTCTACTGCCACTTGGCTTAACAAAATCAACTCATATTCACCTTTCTCCATGTTAAACTACAATTTTTGAACCTACTCTCTAAGTAGGTTATTCACTCTTGTTAGCTTCCAGTTGTTTTATGTAACCTCCTTGAGCTTATTATCCTCCATAAGACTCCTCATTTTTAGGGACACAAGCCTCTCCTTCATCATCATTAATTCATTAATATAAAGATTGGGACACCATGAAAAAGGTGTCCTCGTAGGGTTGTATGTGTTTGTGAAACCATTTTCTTTAGTTGCCACTTTGTCTGTTATTTAGGTTTTATCCTTAATGTTCTTGGAGACTGGTGTTGACTGAAATGTTGCCTTCATCTTTACATTTTCCTCATTTTTTCTTCTGTACATTTTGATCTCTTTCAATATCAACGATATCCAAAGTCTTAAATGATGTTTTTGGTAATCTCGCTGCCAGTTTTCCTTTTCTTGTATACTTCACTTTACGAGTCTGCCTACGCCTAAGGATTCCTTTATATTGTTTCGTATTTCATGTGTTAATTTGATGTTGCGTGTTGTTTTCTTTATCTTTCTGATTGTTGAGGTTAGAGTTCCAAAACTCTGCTAGAATGCAAGTTGGGAAGTTCCCTGAAAATTTGAAAGGTATTATGAAACCTCCATGTGCCAACATTCCAAACGTCGGTCTTTGTTCTACACTATCTTTATAAAACACGTCCCTTGCTTTCAACCTTCCCTCTGTTGTAGTACCAAAACCTAAGTTATTAATAAAACTACCTTTTGTCATACCTATATGTGACCCTAAAACTACTAGTTGAAAAACCAAAATATTGGGTTCAACGTCTAACCCATGTGTTTGAGACTTACCTTGCACTAGTGAATCACCTATTGCAGTTCCTAAGCCTAGGTTGTTATTTAAATCACCTATTATTACATCTAATTGTAGCCTAGACATCTTTTTTGGGGGATCAATTTCTATCTCATTTATTTGAGACTTACCAAGCATTGGTGAATCATTTTCATCTTTTCCATTTATTGAAGCCACCCACTTTGGTTCAAAGATAGTTCATAGAAGGTTTTTTAATTGAATGATTTAAGTTTGCACACTTTAAGATTTTAAATAGAATAATATGTGAAAACAAATAAGAGACCCAGGAAAAAGACAAATGGGGCACACCTTATTTATCGAAAGCTACTGGTACTATCATTATCTGCTCAAGACCCAACACAAGTGCTCAAGACCCCACAAACACAACTTCCTTGCTCGAAACCCTAGCTAGGGTTGACGGTCTTGTTGTTGGATTGTCATTCTTGAAAGCATGAAACCCAAGAAGATGCATTTCTTGGAAGTCATGTATGTCATTAAAGAAATAAACTTGCACAAAATACTATTCCTTGCTCAAAATCCTAGCTGATTTTGTTGATCAAACATGCTTCATCTTACAATGAGCCCATTTTGATCTAACAAGTTGCTTTGCATCGAAGGCCTAACACACTTGAAAAGATTTTGGGCTATAAAGGAATGCTAGCTATTGATCGTGATTCAATGCAACAAAGGATATTCAAGCTCGGGCCCATCTTCAATAGGACGGTTTGCATTGTACTAGAGCTCTAACAACCCTACCAAGAATCTTGGTCATGAAGAAATGCTAAGCATTGATCAGATTCTTTGAACATTATACATGGACATATGAACTATTAAGAACAATGTGCTGGACCCAACCTTGATCAGATGACTCACGTTGCATCAAAGGGTTGACAACTCTGACATATTTTAGGAGTGTGAGAGAATGATAGTAGTTGATCAAGGAAACTTTGAGCTCAAATTAAGGAAAAAATTTATTTGACGTAGATTTAGGTTGTTGACAAAAGTGCCAACTCAACAGCAATGAATAGTTGAAGGAAGGAAGATACCCTGCCAGTACAAAAACTTTTGATGATATCCCAATTTGTAAAGTAGGTGGCACCAAGCATAAATCAATGAAACTCACAAAAGGTTTGAACCATTGTCATCAATGGAATGCATGACTGAAAATTGCAACTCATGGCAGTCCACTTGGGATATTGAGGAATCAATCGAGATTAAAATAGCTTTATCAAGGAGCAAAGATTCAATGATGAACAAGAGAAAGCCAAAAAGGCAACCACATCATCCATCGATGAATCGATGGATTGCATAAAAGGTTTTGAAGATGAGGACAATTTCAACTATGAGCTTAGCTAGCATGTCTTGGGCCTAACAACTTAAAATTATTAAAATTTATGTGAAGACTTGAGGGTCAATGAACATGGAGATTTGCTAGGAGGAAGGGATTGAGGACATAGGAAATGTTATTTCGAGGACATATGGAATATTACAAATTGGGCTAGCAAGTGACTTGGAAATGGGGAAACTGGTAAAGCACAACATAACAACCCTCTTTTTATGAAGGCCTAACCAATTATATTAATTTAAAAGCATAAGTATAGAAAAAAAAAATTGTGGGAGTAAAAAGTCACTCCCCGAGATTCACATGGGAAAATCCTAGAAATCAGATTACTTTAAAAATAAGGGCCAAAACCTAAAGCATAAACAACATAAAAATAAATGGGCATAGCCCAGAAAGAAAGCACCCTCATGTAGCTAAATATGCAGTCAAAGGAGGAGGGTATGGTACATCCCTATTTCCCAATCTTAGCTCCTTTTCTAGCTTAAGGTCAAGAACTGTCCAACCATTAACATTCTCCCCATCAACTGCTTTCTCTTCTCACCTTGGAGAAATAGCCAGTGCCAATTTGGGAAAGCCTTTGGTAGATGAAGGCCAACCTGAGTCACCACTGGGCCAACTTGAAGCTCCACCCACAATGGTCCAATCCAAGGGTGTTGAAGCAGCACCAACCATTGGAGGCCACCCAAATGGGGACCCACGATGATGTGGGGGACTAGTTGAGCTGTGGGGCAACATCTAGCGGTGGGGTGAATGTCATCGAGCATTTTGGGTATGGAAACTTTCTATACGTTGGCGAGAAGAACTTCGATGTCGATTGCGGCCACGAGAAGGAAATGGACCACCAGAAGTAGAAGAATGTGGAGGAACTCTAGCAACTGTATAAGGTGCATTTCCCCAATGTTGTAATAACTCTTGCAAATGGGTCACCTTGTCAACTTGAACCTGTATCTACAACATCACATTATTACATATGCAAGATTTAACAAAAATAGATAGATTAGTATTAATTGTGGCAAGTGAAAAAGTTATCACACTTCTATCTTTAAGTATATAAAATATTATTTCCATTCTAAAAGTATGCCAAAGCTGTAGAAAAGGGAAAGGGAATCTAGGGTTATCTCCCATGAGAACCATATGTCATGAAAACAACTCTGGGTGGAATGGAGAAAAGAAATCATGGATCCAAACCCAGTAATTCTGAGCCCTTTTATAGAATCAAAACACATGAAAGGACTCAGATTGGCCACAAAAATGAAAACAGGGATCTGGAAAGCCCAAATGGTGAAGACGGGAGCCCAATGGAAAGCCTTGGAAAAGAATACAATGAGATAAATGTGTTATTTTGGGTTTTGTGAAAGCAGACCAAATGGTAAGAAAATGCAACCTCCAAGTAGAAAGTGAGGACTGTAAATACCATCACTGGTTTAAAACATCGACCATTGCCAAATGAGGTGAAAGCCAATGATATCCATGTCAAGGTATGTATCTTTGGAAAGCCATTTGAGGATACCAACGTAAATGCTTCCACCGTAGTCAAATACTTGTAATGCCAATCTTATGTAATATTTCCACTAGCAAGACGAAGACAATAAGTTGAAAAGTCTCACGATCTTGGCATGTTAGTAGAAATTGAACCTGCACATTCTCCCAACTACGAAGAGACATTGTATGTTGATTTTTCTAATTGTTTGTGTGTTTTCATTACCAATAAAGGAAGATTTACTCTTCCTTTATATCTATTAGTGGTGCCCCTTTACCAAAGGTCACCACTCTTCCAAGATGGCCAAATAATTAATTATATATGTCATATAATTAATTATATTATCACAATAATAATATAATTATTATATTATCACAATAATAATATAATTATTATATTATCAATAACTATTAATATAATTATTATATCCCAATAATTATATTATTGCAACCTTTATGCTATCTATGTCAGGCTATGGTCGGATATATATATATATATATATATATACACACACACACACATATATATATATATATATGTGTGTGTGTGTGTGTGTGTATATATATGTATATATATATATATATATATATGTGTATATATATATGTATATATATATATATGTATATATATATATATATATGTATATATATATATATATACATATATATATACATATATATGTATATATACATATATATGTATATATATATATATATGTGTATATATATATATATGTGTATATATATATATATGTGTATATATATATATATATATATGTATATATATATATATATATATGTATATATATATATATATATATATCATAATAATTATATTATTGCAACCTTTGTGCTATCTATGTCGGCCTAAAGGAATCCGACCTTAGCTATAAAAACATTAACATTCCCTCTTAGCTAGGGAGGAGTCCTTCTCGATATCTGAGTTATGTAGTAATATCCCCCATGGCTACTCCCTAAGGGTGGGTCCATCATGGCTACTCCCATAAATGGAAATGCAAATGAACACAAGTGCTCATCATGAAATCACTCAACATCATGTCGTCATCTCATCATGATGTTCACCATGGCTACTCCCAAAGGGTGAATCAACACAAATGTTGAGTCATGGAATCTCACATGACCTCCACCATGGCTAATCCCAGAGGGTGGGTCCTGATGAGCCCAAAGATTGTCATATTTTGTAATTGTTGTGTCTAGGTCTTTGTTATCTTATTTCTGCTTAGTCTTTGGTCTCATGTCTATTTTGTCCATAAACTTTGGTAATGTTGGGTCAGTTTTTGACCAAGCTTAGACATTTGGGTTTAGATTTTTTAAATGAATTTTACTAAAACCTATACAATATGCAATATATGATCTTAAATACAGTTCTCTATGGTTATGTTTTAATGAATGAATGGATGTGTTATTAATAAATGAATGTTGTATATCATGGATATAATGTTGTTATTTGTTTCTATGATATTTATGATACAGGATTAAGGTAGTTGAAGCAGTTGCACAAACAAGACTCGGTATTGCAACAAAAGCAAGGAGACAGTTCTATGACCTGGTCCTGCAAAAGAATCAGTTGAATAGTTGGTTCGTAAGAAATTACAAGTTCATGGACTCATGAATGAGTTAGGAGTCTGGGATCTTTATTCCAAGAGAATCTAGGGGGAAGTGGATGCTAAATTTGTTCCTTATATTTCTAAATAAGTTTAGTTGTTCTTAAATTCATGAATGTGGTGCTCCGTCTTCCTTTGATGTAATAAATTTTTGCCTATCTTGTTTAGCATGGTTAGCTAGTAGTTTATTTTCTTATTATAAATAAAGAGATACTCCTCTGCGCAATAGTATCCATATAGAGATCAAGTAAGAAGTTGTAATAGTTTTTCTTGAAGTTCAATCCAACTATGTATGTAATGGAATTAGTTTTGATGAATAAAGTGATAAAGTTTTGAGAATCTAGCTTGAGTAACTAAATTTTAGATATTTTCTAAGGGGGCCCACTTAGTGAGTAATTCCAGTTAGATTAGTTTTCTTTTCAACGTTTTGTAGTTTTAAGTCTTCGTGTCAGATTGTTCCTGTAGCTACTGGAGTCCATTCCCTATGTCTGTTTCTACAGCCACAACAGGCAGAGTAGTCCATGTGAGATGAAAACTGAGCTTTATTTTAGTGTGAGAGTTTAAGTTGGTGCTTTAATTTGCAGAGTGTTCAAGTTAAGTAGTTTCTATAATTTCATTTCCTATAGCCATAGAATAGAGTTGTTTCAAGCATTCATTTTCTATAGCTTCATGTTAGAATGGCTTTAGTGGGTACTTAGTCATACTATGTTGCATCATTTCAAGTACATGTCCCTGGATTGATAATTTAAATGTGTCTTCACTATAAGATAGATAACTATTTCGAAAGGATGTCCAATACCCAAGTTGAGTCATAGATAGATTTAGTCATTCCTTTTGTGGAGCTGACCATTGTTGGCGTTATTATTAGGGATTGAATCCCGGTCACCCATGTGACAGGCGAGAATACTCACCACTATACTACACTATATAAGGATGTAGCTCACTATAAATAGAAATATAATGGATGCCAACGTATGGGCCGCTCAACAAGGTCTGATGAGATGCAATTGCACCCTAGGGTAGTAGTAACCCTTTTGACAAATGGGGAATGGACTTTATTGGACCTATTGATCCCCCATCTAATGGGAAGTCATACATCTTGGTATGCACTGATTATATAACCAAGTGGGTAGAGGTCAGAGCTATAACACATGCAAGAGACAATAAGGTGGCAAAATTCTTATACGAGGATATTTTCACCATATATGGAGTTCCAAGATAACTGATGATAGACCAAGGGGCCCAATTTACTTCTACTCTAATTACAACATTGATGAATGAGTATAACATATGCCACTTGAAGTCCAGTCCATATCACCCTCAAGATAATGGATAGGTAGAGGTTACCAACTAGGAAATTGAGTATATTTTAACCAAAACAGTGTTGTTGCATAAGAAAGATTGGAGCAATAGACTTCCTAAAGCAGTATGGGCATACATAACAACTTGGAAGACTACAACAAGGTTCACACCCTTTAAACTACTATATGGAAAAATAATAATGTTTCCCATTGAGTTTGAACACAAGACTCTAGGAACAACATTAGAATTGATTATAGACCTTCTTGTAGCATAGCGAGAGCGTCTCCTACAGCTCAATGCCCTAGATGAAATAAGGAAATCGACCCTGCAACAAACTAAATTGATTCAACAACAATGAAAGAAATGGCATTATAGTCACATTAAGACCAAGCAATTTACAACTGGTGATTGAGCATTTTTATATGATTCTTAGTTTCAGGATAATCAAGGAAAATTGAATACGTGATGGTTGGGCCCTTATGAAATTGAGAATGTATTGATAATGGAGTTGTTCAGCTAACCACTATTGATCTTGTGAGATTTAGGTTTCTGGTAAATGGTCACAGGATTCAGATGTACCATTAACCTACTTCCAAGTCTGATTTTTTGAAGTAGTTTGAAGAACAAAACTCATAGGTACTTCTTGCACCCGAAGGTGTCGACCTTTTTCCTGCAACACCTCTTTGAAGACTATGTTGTTTGTCATAATAAATACTTCCTTTTCTTTGGGAAGTTATTTTTCTCCATCATAATTTTCCACTCCACTTCATTTTCATTTTCTTCAATTTACATTCCACCTACTGTTTCACAATCCACAGATTTTTTAGTCATTTCTGCTTACTGTACATCTGACCTGTCATCCACTACGGCTTCAGTTCTTCAGGTATACAACATTCAATAATTTTTCACACTAAGTTTATTCATTTATTACAAATCTTCGAGTATTGTTGATATGATCATTATATTCTAAACACCCAACGATTACCAAGTCAGTATGCATGTGTGCACGCATGCCAAAGATGAAGTAGGGGGCAAGGTATATATTGTTTTGTCATAACATCGTATGACACCTTTGTTGTTTCTTGTCCACGTCAGCCAAGTACCACTCTTTCCAATCAACTTGTCATCATAATTAATTAATTACATCCATTTACATTAAATGGGCATTGATGTGACTAAGATGTGACTGACCATGCATTTGAATGATGAGAACCTTTTTAAAAACATTAATACCTGCTACACAAACACCTACGTATTAAAACATTATTTTTTGATCATCTTTTTTAACACATTGCTCTTTCATAATATTTAGAGGTCCTATCAGTTACGAGGGAGTTTAAAGCATAGTTTCAAAGAAGAGTTTATGCAGTCACTTGGGTTTAAATTTGGTAAGCTTTCTTCAGAGTTTTTCATCCTTCAGGCGTATTTTTAGCTTCGTTTTAGAATTTTTTAGTTGAATTTTGGAAGTTTGGCATAGTTTTAGAAGAGTTAATTGAGTTGCTAGCATAGTTGGTAAAGGGTTCATAAAAACTGCAATGGGGGGTTCAATTAATCCGCCATGAACTAGTTTCCCACAAAACTTGTTACAAGATTATGAAGCGTTTTGACAGTTTAACAATTACGGTTGGTTGAGCTATTTCCTCAGGTTAAATACCTATGATTATGATGTCACATTTGAATTCATGAATTTATTTCATAAAGGTGAAGCAGAAGTGTGGGGGTTAAAGGTCATAGCCTCAGAGAAAATAATTGCATAAGTAATAGGCCTGCAGACTACTGGAATTCCATACCCTGCTAACCATGATGCTTGGTCAGATAGGGAAGAGTTCACAATAAGAGAATATGATAATCCTTTGGAGGTAGGAAATCAAGGATTAAAAAGGTTGTCACTGTCATCATTTTTTCCACAACTGTAACCCACATAATCAGGCACCTTACTTGTGAAAGTTGCTTCTCCTATCTGCATGATGTGCATTATAAATTGATAAGCCACATTAGACATGGTCGCCATTACAATGTTCCAAAGTTTCTTTATAATTTTCTATCCATTAGTTCGGAGGAAATGAAGAAATGAAAGTAAATTATGTTACTCATCGTGCATTAATAAAGTTGTTGATAGAACGATCCTTGAGGGATACTCCCCCATTATCTTGGGAAGATTTTGTAAAATCTAAAATATTATGACCGCATATTGTACCTAGGTCATCCCCTGTAGAAGAAACTGTAGATACTTCTACAAGAACCTCTTCACTTGGTACTCATACAGCTAAAAAGCCAAAAATATCTAAGACATGGTCATCTAGTAAAGCTACAGAAAGTGAGGAACCCCTTCTAATTCTTCGATCCCTAACGGGACTAGGGAAGAACAAGGGAAAGAAAAGGTTATTGAGGATGTAGAAGGATGAAAGGAAAAATAGACCCCTGATTCTAATAGACCTAGTTCCAAGAAAATAAAAATTCCTCCAATAGCTTCTTCTCCTGTAGCCAAAAGGAGTAAAAAGAAAATCCCCAAAATAATTCTTGCAACCACTATAGATACTATACCCAAGAGAAGTTTCAGAGGAAAGAATAGGGAGTCAACACTTTCATCTATTGAATTAGATACTAAATCTGAAACCCCTAGGGTGGAGCCTGATGTGATAAATGTTTTCAAGGAATAGAATATTGACCACAATATTGAGAAAAATATTGATGAACAGAATATTGGTCAACAACAGAAGAAACCAATAGTGTAGAATAATTTCCTAACAACGATCAAGAACCACTGAATAACCCATCATTTGAGGAAATGTATATACAAGAGGAAAAGGAAGGAGAAGCAAGGTTACAACAACATCAAGTTTAGCAAGAAAAAAAAATTCAGTCTTTGATTGAGGAAGAGTTGATGAGGTCATATGACTTGGATGAAATAGCACTAGCGTCTGTAGAAAATGTTCCAAAGACTCCACCAATAGTCCTACAGTAAGGAGCTTTAATTCCCTAAAAATGGACTATGTTGATATCCTATTTGGAGGAAGCTTGCAGAAAAAAGAAAAAAAAAAAAAAGAAGGTAAAACCAAGTAATCAAAAACTTACTACTCTTCAGGATATTTCTTTACTGCTTTACAATCAAATACAACCTCAACAAATCCTATGGGATATTGAGAGGAGGAGATCAAAGAAAGAGATTGAAAAGAGGAAATAAGAAATTACACAGCTAGAAAATAAGGTCATTGTAGTTGTTGATTTAATTCCTAAGCTGTTGAAATGTAGTCCACCTCCAAAGGTGTATTCCCTCTATTTAAAAGAATAATTTCTTTTGTTTCATCTTATGAGAACACTTAAGACATTCCTCCTATGGTTGATAACCCTAAATATTTTTATTATTTAAATCAACATTCCCTAGAATGGTTACATAATTTGTTGTGTGAATTTTACCTTCATAACTATGTTGTCCTTTCCAATACCAAGTGGAATCCATTGTTATACATTGGAGTTTTTCATTTGAGAGCCTTGATGTCATGGGCGGGGAATGAGATTAATTATGGGAACAAATGGAAAGATTATGTTGATAGAGAAAAGAGTGAGCCCTTACCACCAAGACCAGAGAGTGGGGAACCCAATGAGTTCTATATAGATGGGCTTCACCTCACATATGGATTTAAAAATAAAACAAATAGAGTGAGGATTTTTTATATCAAAGATGTAGCTCATAGAGAATTTGACAAAATGCCTTCTCATGCAGGAAGGAGAGCCTATCAGGGTAAACTGTATGATGGGACAAACTCCCTCTAGCATTGAAGAAAACAGAGCCACATAGTCTCCTGAATTTTGAAGTAGCCATGAAAAGAGGACCACAGTATGTCAAATTGGGGAATCAGAGTAGAAGGGAAATTTGGTTCCCAATGACCTTTTAGCCACCCATTTTAATGTGGCCTCTCTACAACTACATAGACACAAAGGTGGATCGGAAAGTTGAGAATGATAGATTTGGCCACCTGGAGCAAAATATAGGATTCTATTGGAATATTTGAAGTTCCATGAGTGGTGAGATAACTATTTGTGACTTCAGAGCTACAGCTAGGATCCAGAATCTCTCAGTGCAGGAGGACCAGCACAATCATAGTAGGGGGCAATGGTGATCCCAAAGATTGTCATATTTTGTTATTGTTGTGTCTAGGTCTTTGTTATCCTATTTCTTCTTAGTCTTTGGTCTCATGTCTATTTTGTCTATAAACTTTGGTATGCTGGGTCAATTATTGACCAAGCTTAGACATTTGGGTTTGGATGTTTTAAAAGACTTTTTCTAAAACCTATACAATATGCAATGTATGATCATAAATACAATTCTCTATGGTTATGTTTTAATGAATGAATGGATGTGTGATTAATAAATGCATGTTTTACATCATTGATATATTGTTGTTCTTTGATTCTATGATATTTATGATACAGGGTTAAGGTAGTTGAAGTAGTTGCAAAGATAAGACTCATTCCTACAGCAAAAGCGGGGAGACAATTCTATGACCCGGTCCCACAGAAGAATCAGTTGAATAGTTGGGTCATAAGAAATTGCATACATGGACTCATGAATTAGTTAGGAGTCTAGGATCTTTATTCCAAGAAAATCTAGGGGGAAGTGGATGCTAAATTTGTTCCTTATATTTCTAAATAAGTTTAGTTGTTCTTAAATTGATGAACGTGATGCTCCTTCTTCCTTGGATGTAATAAATTCATGTCTATCTTTTTTGGCACGTTTAGTTAGTAGTTTATTTTCATGTTACAAATAAAGAGCTACTCCTCTGTGCAACAATAACCATATAGAGATCAAGTAAGAAGTTGTAATATTTTTTCTTGAAGTTCAATCTAGCTATGTATGTAATGGAATTATTTTTGATGAATAAAGTGATGAAGTTTTGAGAATATATCTTGAGTAACTAAATTTTGGATGCTTGTTGAGGGGGCCCACTTAGTGAGTACTTCCAATTAGATTATTTTTCTTTCCAGTGTTTCGTATTTTTAAGTCTTAGTGTCAGATTGTTCCTGCAACCACTAGAGTCCATTCCCTATGACTATTCCTATAGCCACAATAGGAAGAGTAGTCCTTGTCAGATGAAAATCGAGCTTTGATTTAGTGTGAGAGTTTAAGTTAGTGCTTTACTTTGCAGAGTTTTCAAGTTAAGTAGTTTCTATAATTTAATTTCTTGTATCCATGGAATAGAGTTGTTTCAAGCATTCACTTTCTACATCTTCATGTTAGAATGGCTTTAGTGTGTACTTAGTGTGCATATTGTGCTGCACCATTTCAAGTACATGTCCCTAGATTGATAATTAAATGTGTCTTCACAATAAAATAGACAGTTATTTGGAAGGATGTCCAATCCCCAATTTGAGTCATAGGTTGAGTTATTCATTCCTTTTGTGGATCTGACCAGGTCCATCATGGCTACTCCCATGAATGGAAATACAAATGAGCACAAGTACCCATCATGAAATCACTCAACATGATGTCGTCATCTCATCATGACATTCACCATAGCTACTCCCAGAGGGTGAATAAATACAAGTACAAATTCATGGGTTCCCTCTCATGAAATCAACCATGGCTACTCCTATAGAGTGGATCCATCATGGCTACTCCTAGAAGGTGGAACAAGGGTTTTCACCTTAAACTTATCTCTCATAGATAAGAATGCATTAAAGGGGCTAACACCTCAAATTTCTTCGTCTCAAAGAAAAATGCTACAAGGGCTAATACCTCAAATTTTTTTGTCTCAGAGAAAAATGTTACAAGGGATGATACCTCAAATTTAATTATCTCAGAGAAAAATGCTACAAGAGTTGATACCTCAAATTTCTCCATCTTAGAGAAAAGTCCATGTAATGGATTTCACCTCAAACCTCTCCCTCATAGAGAAGAATTCATTAACAAGGGATTGCAACTCAAACTTCTCCCCCACATAGAAGAATGCATTATATTACATCTCAAGGAATCATTGATGCTAAGACTCCCTCTCAGCATCAAGGGATGATACCTCAAATTTAATTATCTCAAAGAAAAATGCTACAAGAGTTGATACCTCAAATTTCTCCATCTTAGAGAAAAATCCATGAAATGGATTGCACCTCAAACTTCTCCCTCATAGAGAAGAATTCATTAACAAGGGATTGCAACTCAAACTTCTCCCCCATAGAGAAGAATGCATTATATTACATCTCAAGGAATCATTGATGCTAAGACTCCCTCTCATTCCCCATATTGTAAAAACTTCACTCTAGTAAGGGGCTTAGTGATAATATTGGGCGTCTGATCATTAGTGCTAATGTGCCTCAACTTAATAGCATTCCTTTACACCATATCTCTAATACAATTATATTTGATCTCCACATGCTTTGACCTGTCATGAAATACAAGGTTAGAGTCTACATCACTCTTGGTGAATCCCAAGATCACCAAGCATCCAACTACCAGGAATACCATGACCTAGGTGTCAACATAAAAGCCCTCTAGCCTACATACATGGGACTCCATCACATGCATCAAATTTATTTGACTACTACAATTTCCTGATCACTATAGAAACCATCTCAACATGGTTTACTCCCTCTGAACCAATATGTCCAAGATCCCTGGAAATCAAATAAAGAAGATCCTCTAGATACTCCCTCTAAATCTCAAGTTCTTGTATCAACCTCTTAACCTCCTCGTCCAAGTTTTCCTTTAATGGTTTGTCAAACTCCTTGTGAATGTTAATTTCTTCTCTTCGAATAACCTAATTACAATCTATATAGACTCTTCCTCTTTGATAGACATCTCAAATCAGTTCTTAAGGACAACATGGTATGGCCCCTCACTCTCTAATTTAAATAAAATCATCCTATTGTCAATACACAACATGACCCATCAAGAAGGGCAAAGCTTGTGTCAACATGACCTCTCCCTTGGCTGCAACTCACACCACCACTTTTATCTCTTTATAGTTGTGTGTATACCATATTTTTTTCTTGATATAAATGTACACGCCTTTTTCTTAAACTTCACTCAATCACTTTTATTTACATATCACCACACATAAGCTTCTAGACAAAAAAATCTTTGCAATATTGGAAAGAGTAATTAACTACACAGCAACAAGAGACCGATAACAGTCTTGACTTCTTACACAATAATATTTGAGTGCCTAATATTTAATGCCAAACATTTGATGTCATCCTGAAATAATTATATGAAATATCTTACATATATTTATTTTGGAAACCACACACATGAGAATATCTCTTGTTACATTATTTTGGCACATTGGATGCTATGACATCAAGAATATTCAATAGTTTCTCTAAACATAATATGATCTAAATATATCATTCCCCGTTGATTCAATCACATACATAATATATTCCATCCTTTCTTTTGTCGATGTTTGCAGTATCAGAATAGGAATGTTTGTTCCATTCTTTTATTCACCTTTGTGTCCAGTCCTTTGGTTGCTCATGTTTTCTTTCAGAAATGTGTTCCTTTATATTGCTATCATTGCACCATCTTCCCATCTTTGATATAGAATACTTCAACATCAATGTGAAGACAAATTTGATAATAAGTTTTGGATATTGAACTATGTAGTTTTTATGCCAGCCGAATATGAATATCTCCTTCCCAACAATTCAAGTGCCTCTATAGAATACACTCAAAGATTGTTGGTGTGTCAATAACAATTAGTTATTTCCTTCCACAACAACAAGAGTTTAGGCTTCACACATGGTTTCTTCCCTTATAATATGCATCCAACAACATTTTACCAAACCCAATGAAATACTAGGAATATTGATACTATTTAAAGTAGAAGTTGTGATAGATCCAAGTACTTGTCATCCCTTTCTCTCATATATCATTGAAATCCCCATAATTGAATTATGTTTGTTGAAATCTCCTTATGATAATATAGGTTCAATGAAGTAGGAAATCTTATATGTTTCTCTCATGAACTACACAAAGCCACCAAATGTGATTATCACCTCCTCAATGGTTTATGGATGACTACATTGAAACAATTGGAAACTCATAGCACTTCAGACGGTCAAATATCCATGCCCTCTTCTTGTTTAAATATATAAACCTTGCTCAAAATAGTTCATTTTGGAACGACGAAAAATAATTCTTGTTTCTCCACAACAATGCATAATAATTCATCGGCCAAGAACTTTATTAATATTTGTTATTTTATGTGTGTATTGGATATAATAAAGAATGAGAAAGCAATGGTAGGCCCTGATCCGACCATGGCTCTAATACCATGTTGATTTTTCTAATTGTTTGTGTGTTTTCATTTCCAAGAAAGGAAGATGTACTCTTCCTTTATATCTATTGGTGGTGCCCCTTCACCAAGGGTCACCACTCTTCCAAGATGGCCCAAGATTAATTAATTATATATCTCATATAATTAAATATATTAATTAATAATATAATTATATTAACAAAATAATAAAATAATAATCATATTATCAATATAATTATTATATCACAATAATTATATTATCACAACCTTTATGTTATCTATGTCGGCCTCAAGGAATCCGACCATAGCTATAAAAACATTAACATTGTAGACCTGCAAAAAAGGTTTTTTGGAGGTACGAATGACATGCTTATGAAAGCAAAGAGCGTGTAAACCTAGGACTCGAGCAAGAAGCATGCCTTGCATTTGAATTAATGGAGACCGCTAGATAATTATGACTTAAAAATCAATAATCAGCTACACCAAGTCATTGAATAAATATAACATAGAGGGTTTAAGGATTTGACAAACAAAATGAAATCTTGGAGGTTTAGGGTTTTAGGACACTGACAAGCTTCACAAGAGACCTATAGGGAAGTTTTGACCTTAAATTTTGATGGTGGAATAATAGAATGTACAACTATAACTATGGGGTTGTTTATATTTATATCCTCTTAACTAATGTTGAAACGTGGATTTATATTTGCAACATGAGTTTTACTAAATTAAACTACTCATGTCCATCTACACTTTCTTTAGATCTTTCTTTTTTGTATTGTAGAATATTTGAACTCGGCAGCATCTAGATGCCTACAACATGAACTTCTCCATTAAACCAAATTCCCTTTGAAGCTTTTCTTAGATCTTGAAAAGGATTCAAAGAAATGCTCTTATGTATCAAAAAATTATAGAGGAACTAAATGTGTCAACTTCTTATCTTGAATAAAATTATGCTTATAATAATTCATATTCATATTCAAAATAAATGCCCATAGTGGAAAGAGTGCAACATATAACAAAATATCCTACTACAAACAAAACTTTAGCAATCTATAATTACTATATTGTTTCATGTGCTTCACAATTCAACTTGTCTAGAATGTCTTCCATAGTTGCAATGAACTAAATTATTTGAAAAATGCATCATGCCAATAGTCCAAAGGTATTCTTATATATACCTAGCAAATCTATATTTCTTGTAGGAAAATGGAATGTGTCTGAATTAAAACAAAATGGTGAAGTACTAAACTTTTTCAACAACCAATAAGGATTGGCTATTTTTTACCACACAACAAGACCATGGAAGTAGTCTCCTAGTAGGCGTATCATCATCAATCACTTGGGAAGGAAACACAAAAAACCTCTTGAGCCCAATAGAGAGATGTATCTTGAAACTTCAAAAGATGCTCAATTTTGTAGACTTCATGTATTATACTAGCACAACAAGTGTTGGGAGAATGGGAATAGTAATAATGGTGTTGGTATAGTACATGTGGGCTCTCTCCAGTATTTTTCTATTTAACCTCTCAGCTGCTCCATTCTCTTGAGGAGTAAAAGGAACAACCTTAATCCTATGGATACCATTATCCACAAAAAAAGAATCAAATTTTGTGGAGAAAAACTCTCCTCCATTGTCAGTTTTTAGGCACTTAATCTTGTGCCCAATCTGATTTTCAACAAAAGCCTTAAATATTTTGAACTTAGAGAAAACATTTGATTTCTTAGAAAGCATATAAATCCACACTTTCCTTTTGCAATCATCTAGAAAGGTAACAAAATAATTAGATCCTCCAATAAAGGTTGCCTCAATGGGTCCAAAGACATCTGAATGAACCAGTTCCAAAGGTGTGCCTTTCTTCTCACTACTGATCTTCAAGAAGTTGACCCACTTCTATTTTAAATAGAGACAATGCTCGAAAAAATCTAGATTAATAGATTTTAGACCTAGAAGTTGTTCCCTTTTGAGCATAACGTCAAGAGCCTTCTTGCTCATGTGTCCGAGCCTTTGGTGCCAAAGCTCTAAGGTGTTGTATGTTATCATAGCAATTCTCACTTCACCGTTATTTTCTAGAATATATAGACTACCAGTTCTATCTCCTTTTGCAACTACCATCGATCCCTTGGTTACTTTCCAAGTATCAGGATTGAATAAGGTATGACACCCTTGAGTATGAAGTTGAGAAACATAAATCAAATTTATCTTTAATTTATGAACATGATGTACATCCTTTAGTAACCATGTTTCATCACCTTTTAATGATAAAGCAACATCGCCTTTTCCAATAATCTCACAAGCTTTGTTGTCACCCAAATTTAACTTCTGGGTAATTTGTAAGAGCCTACGTGCAGGAAGAGGCATGGAAGGAGGCACCAGAATCAAGCACCCATAAATTTGAGTGGCGTTGCTTATTGAGAGTATTAAAATATTGGAATCATCATTTTCATAAGTGGTATTAGCTTCCATGTCCCTTACTCTTTCTTGTGCCTTTTTGTAAGAGCGACAATTCTTCTTTGAATGACCCAGTTTTCCACAAAACCAACAATCCCCATTTATGCCCTTAGAGTTTGATTTTTTTGCAAATTTGGATCTCTTTTTATTGTTGAAATGTATCCCTCTTTCATGGATCCTTCCTCTATTTTCAATACTCACAACCGTTAAGGCTTCACTGGATGAAGGTTCATCATTCTTTCTTCTCATGTCTTCGCTAAGAAGAGTTGTTGAAACTTCATCAAAGACTAACTTTTTCGTGCAAGACAAGTACTTATCACTATCACAACCCCATCCCAAATACTTGGTAAGGATCATAGCAAGAGAACAACTTTGTTCTCATCATCTTGTGCCATGCCTACCGAATTTTCTTGACTGATTAGAGTATTAAACTTATTAAGGTGGTTTTCCATGATTCCACCCTCCTTCATTTTGAGTTTATACAACCTCTTCATAATGAATACCTTGATTGCAGTCGATGCCATTGCATATGTAGTTGTAAGCTTGTCTGATATTGCCTTTGTTATTGTTTCAGTTGTGACATTAAAAAGAACATTGTCAGATAGCGAAAGAAAATTTGTTGCCCTCGCCTTCTTGTCCAAAGTATCTGAGTCTTCATCTTTCATCGAATTTGGTTTCTTTTCTTTCCCCTCTAAAGCAAGTGAAAGATCTTTCTTAATTAGCAATGACTCCATTTGAACCTTACACAGACCGAAATTATTCCCTAAGAATTTATGCACCTTTAACTCTTCCATAATCCCATAATTCCAAACACCAAATTTTGATTAGCAACACTACCTTGCTCTTATACCAATTGTAAATGAAAAAGAAAAGAAAGAAGATGTGAATCAACAGAGACAAAAACAAAGTACAAAGGTATTTATTGTGGTTCGACAAACTTGCCTACGTCCAAAATTGAGCAGGGGAACTCTTTATTAATTAGAGAATACAAGATACAAAGCAAGGCACAACAAATTGTATATAAATACATCTCCAACTTGACTCTTGAATATCCAATAATGTAAGTTGAATAGACAAAGTCAATTGGAGGGAACCAAGAATGACTATTGGGCTTCACACCCCCAACAAAGAAGCCACTCAAAGGAGGATTTAAATGCCATAATATCTCAAAATATTTTAAGAACATATTTGAAGGAAAAACATATTCCCTCATTGAAAAATAAATAAAAACTTTCTACTTTATTTACGAAAATGCAAAAAGATGTGAAACATTACAACTGGGTGTAGTTTTTTAATGAAGCATGGTTAAAAAAACAACTAAAAACATTAGCTTTCCCATAGTGGGCAGGGACAAATAAATAAATAGCAATTGGGAATGGGAGGTCATGTAATATATATGTAGTTGTTAGATGAAGAATGAGTTTTTTTTTATGAAATACAACTGATTGGATACCTGAATGACTTAAAGATCAGTGATTAGAGATCACCAAGTATTGAAATGATATGTAAGATAATTAAATCAGTCATTATGTTATCATTGATGTCAACTAGTTTTGACAGTACTTATCATGTTAGTTGCAAATATCTAAACATCTGTAAAAGAGGAGAAAAGATGAAGAACTGAGATATCTACATGGAGGAAGATGGATATGACATATGAGGATAAGGAATACTCTTGGTAACTTATTGATGAGTCTATGACTTCATATTGTTAACTTGATTGTGTTACGTTAATCTGTTATGGAGTTGGAAGAAAAAATTAACAAAGTAGTGTGGTCGGTAAATGAAGCACTTCAGTATACACCGAGCCAATGTAGTGTATACCGAGTGATAGTATTAACCAAGCTTGTGTTCGCTGACACATTTTTTCATTCATCGAGTATGGATGAAAGAATTAAAAGTATAGTTTAGCCGATAGAAATTGATGAGCTATAAAGTGTATGATTTCGAGGTAGAAGATAAGGTTTGTTATGAGATCAACAATTAACAAAATTTGAAGAACATCTAAAGGATGGAAATGAAATGAGTTATTGACACATCTGTCGAGGAAGGTTTAAGCGGCAAAATTAACGAAGGAGATTAAGCGACAAAATTTGATGGATGAAAAGAAAATGGTTTACTTGTCTATATAAGAGACATTGGTTTCATTGTTGAAACGGATGCCGAAAGGAGACTATAGAGATATCATGTGAACACAGCTTCATGCATGCCTGATCAGACTAGTTGAAGGAGAGCCGAACTACAAAGTTAACCGAGCATCAGAGAGATTTTACTGAGGGACAGTAAGTTATTGAATATTGAAGAACTGAATTGAAATATTGATCAAAGGATTTTTATGGGCTTAGAATAGATCTGAACATTTGCAAAACCAAGTTGTATTGTAATCAAATCACCTACTATTTCAGTTTAACCATTGTAATAGAAAAATCTCTTAACCGAGTAGACTTGAAAGTCTTGTCATGTCATTCATAGAATGTACATTGTTATCTTGTCAACCCCATAGTGAATGTTGGTTGAATGATAACTATTAGTCTTAAATCCTCTAATAAGGTCACACCTTACAGTTTGTTTTGTAACCTTTAACAGGGTTGGCTCTTCACCGAGCTCACTTCAGAATAGTAAAAAATATTTTGGGTTACTAGTCCCAGGTGGTTTTTCCCTTTACAGGGTTTCCACGTTAAATCTTTGTGTTATGTGTTTATATGGTGATTATTTGGTTATCATACTTTACATGTTGCATATTTGATTTGGTCAGTAATCACTATGAGCAATTAATTGGTAATCGATAAAGACACAGACAGTTTAGTATTTTTGTTTACCAAGCTACAAAATTAGCTGAATTTGTTTTAAGTGATACATTTTGTAATTTGGGACTGTGGATAACTGATTCACCCCCCTCTCAGTTATTCTAACAATTGTATCAAAGCATATTGGTTGCTTGGAATAGATTTTTAAGGACTTCAGCAGAAAGATCACAAAATGTATAAGAGGGAAGTGCCAAAGGTGAATGAGGACAACTTTACAATATGGCAAAGCCGAATGAGACTTCATATATCTAGAATTGGGAATTTTGCCCTCACCCTATTGGATAATGGCTACTTAGCACCACCCACTGGACCTTTGACTCTTGATCAATTGAGAGATAGACATGAGCATAATGTTACTATGATGGAGATTGTTGCTGGTCTATCAGATGTCAAATTTGAGGATGTCAAGGATTGCCTTACCTCTAAGGAAATGTGGGATAAACTTGCTCAAATTTATAGTGGTGATGCAAATGTGAAAAGAGCTAGAGCTGAAAGTTTAAGAGGGAGATTTGATGATATGAAAATGAAAGAAGGAGAAAATATAGTGCAGCATACAAACCAAATAAAGGAGGTAGTTAATCCTATTAGAGGATCAGGTGGTGTCATTGATGAAGATACAGTGGTAAGAAAAATTCTAAGGACCTTATTGCCTATTTATGCAATCAGAATATCTGCAATACATGAAATGAGGTCTGCACTTGGCAGTACTCTTACTCTTGATAATCTGATAAGTTAACAACTTTTGAGCTAAACAACTTTGATAATAGTGTTGTACCGTCTATTGAATCTACTTTTATGTCTTCTCTGAAGATCGATAAGTCTAGCAGTAGAAATAATAAGGATGATGATAAAAGTAACACTAATGATTAGCTTGATGAACTTGAAGCTCTTATGGCCCAAAGGTTACCTAAAGGTAAAGGTAGATATAGGGGTAAATTACCTTTAGCATGTTTTAACTGCAAAGAAGTTGGTCATATTGCTACTAAATGCCCAAACAGGAAAGAAGATGATAGAAACAAAGATCGATTTGGTGAAGGAAGCTATGGAAGGAGAAACAACAGAAGTTACCGACACTACAACAGGGATAACCAAGACAACAATGATAAGGGCAAAAAGGTATGTTACATTGCTGAAGAGAATGATACTGATTCTAACATGGATGATGATGTTGAAGTAGTATTTGTTGCGATGAAGGATGATTCTGAGGAAGAAGAAAGGTATGTAGAGACAACACTCATTTCTAAAGTTAATAAAAATGATACATGGATCATTGATAGTGGCTGTACACATCACATGACTGGTGATGAAGAAAACTTTGATCATCTTGAGCAATATAATGGAGGATCTATAAAAATGAGTAATGATACACCATGTATGGTTTGAGGAAAGGTATCTTTACTGATAAATGATAAAATCAAATGTGATAATGCTTATTGGGTAGAAGGACTAAATTACAATTTGCTAAGTGTGACATAGCTTAACAACTTAGGTCACCAAGTAGCTTTTGAGAGCAAGAAGGTAAAGATATTTGATGATGGAGGAAAAATTGTTGGAATAGGAGCACAAACCAAAGGTAACTTGTTTTATCTTGACAATATTGAGTCTTCCTGTTTAATGATGAAAAATGGGGATACATGGTTATGGCATAAAAGGTTATGTCATGTAAACTTTGATAACATGATCAAGATTAGTAGAAAGAAAAATTTTAGAGGTCTGCCTAGCCTAGAAAAGTTGGATCATGTAATGTGTCATCAATGTCAGAAAGGTAAGATGACAAAATCTAGTTTTCAGAGTAAAGACTATTCAACAAAGAGAATTTTGGAGCTAGTTCACACTGACCTATGTGGTCCCATGAGAACACAGAGCTACTATGGAGATAAATATTTCATTATGTTTGTTGATGATTACACTAGATTGATGAATGTAATGTTTTTAAAAGAGAAATCTAAGGCATTTAAGATGTTTAAATGGTAAAAAGCAAAAGTAGAGAAAGAAACCGGAAAAGAACTAAAATGCTTGCGATCTAACAAAGGTGGTGAATTTATTTCTAATGAATTTACTAACTATTGTAATGAGCATGGTATAAAAGGACAAGTTTCTGCCCCAAGAACACCTCAACAAAATGGGATTGCTGAAAGGAGGAATAGATCAATTGTTGATTGTGCAAGGACACTAATGATAAAAAAGAATGTTGCTCAGACATACTGGAGAGAGGCAGTCAACACAGCTATATATGTTCTAAACCGAGTATAATTGAAGGACACAAACAAAACACTCTATGAGCTATGCTTTGGTCATAAACCGACTGTAAGTTACTTTAGAATTTTTGGTAGCAAATGTTTTATTCCGAAAGATGAAAGAAATGGAAAGTTTGACTCTAAAGGGGATGAATGGATATTTCTTGGATATTCCACCAAAAGCAAAGCTTATAAGTGTTTGAATAAAGTTACTAATAAAATGATTAAAAGTACTAATGTCAGAGTTGATGAATTTGATGATAAGAATGGTGAAGAAAGCACTAGGGAGCCGGAAGACTATAGTAGATTCACTTACATTGAACATCCAGAACACCTACTGAAGCCACAAGATGAGTCAACCAAGCATCAGGAAAACAACACTGAGGAACAACAAAGGGAAACTGAGGATCAAGAAGGAGCTACCAAGCAAGGAAATGAACCTGAACAGGATGAACAATAAAGAAGAGATCAAGTGCTGGAAAGATTTGTCAGAAGACATCATCCTGAGAACCAAATCATTGGAGACAAGCAAGTTGGCATGTTGACAAGAAGTAAGTTAAGACAAGGTACATGCTTAGTTTGTGAGTTTGAACTGAAAAATGTTAAAGTTGCATTGGAGAATGAAGAATGGATAAATGCAATGAATGAAGAGATAGAACAGATAGATAAAAACAAGATATGGACTTTAGTACCTAGGCCTAAAGATAAAAATGTTATCGGTACTAAATAGATTTTCAGAAATAAGTTGAATGAGAATGGAGAGGTTACAAGGAACAAAGCTAGACTTGTATGCAAGAGATATGTATAGGAGGAAGGTATATTATGGTGAAACTTTTGCACTTGTTGCTAGACTAGAAGGAGTCTGCATGTTACTTGCATATGCAGCACATAAGAAGTTTAAAGTCTATCAAATGGATGTTAAGTTTTCTTTTATGAATGGGATACTAGAAGAGGAGGTCTACATAGAACAACCGGAAGGGTTTGTTGATCCAGATAAGAAAGACATGGTATGAAGACTATGCAAAACTTTATATGGTTTAAAGAAAGCACCTAGAGCTTGGTATGAAAGGCTGCATACTTATCTGTTAAGTATTGGTTTTGTTAGAAGTAGTGAAAACAACAATGTGTATATGAAAGGAGAGTCTAATGACACTTTTGATTGCTGAAATATTTGTGGATGATATAATTTTTGGAGGACAATATCATATTTGTAAATCATTTGTTGATGAGATGTGAAAAGAATTTGAAATGTCTATGTTTGGAGAGATTAAGTTCTTTCTAGGCTTGTAGGTTATTCAGCAAAGTGATAGAATTTTCATCACACAATCAAAGTATATAAAAGAAGTATTGAGAACATTTGGCATGGACGATGCTAAACCAGTTGGAACAGCGATGGTCACAGGTTGCAAATTGACTAAAGATGATGAATCTACAGAGGTAAACTAGACATTGTACCGATCTATGATTGGTAAATTGATGTATGTAGTACATAGTAGACTCGACATTGCACATGTTGTAGGGATTGTTGCTAGATTTTTTGCAAATCCTAAGGAGTCACACATGGTTGCTACAAAAAAAATCTTAAGATACCTAAAGAAAAGAAAGGACTATGGATTATGGTATCCTAAGGAAGGCAAGTTTGAACTAAGAGTCTACACCGACACAGATTGGGCTGGAAATATAGATGATAGAAAGAGTACCACCGAAGGAGCATTTTTCTTTGGTGAAAGACTTGTTACTTGGACAAATAAGAAACAACCTTGTATTTCTCAATCTACTGCCAAAGCAAAATATGTTGTTGTTGCTACAAACTATTCAAACATTGCTTACATCAAACAAGTGTTGGAAGGGATGAATGAGGTAATCACTTAGTCGGTGATTATATATTGTGACAACACAAGTGCAATAAATATCTCTAAGAATCCTGTAATGCACTCAAAGACCAAGCATATTTCTATTAAGTATCACTACTTAAGAGAACAAGTATAGGGGAAGCAAGTTAAACTGGAATATGTTACATCAAAAGAGCAACTTGCTGATATTTTTACCAAGCCTCTACTGAAGGAAACATTTGAATACTTGAGGACTAGACTTGGGGTTTGTCCCCTATCTACCGGTCACTAATGTGATCTGGAGGTTGCATCAACCTAATCTTATCTAAAGATCATTTATATTGATGCAACATAGCTCACACTTTATATTCTGTCTAAGGTTGTGAAAGATTTGAGGAACAAGTGGCATATCAATATACCGAGATACATTGTATGCACCAGACAACAGAGAGTCACATGGCTATTGCAGAGCTGTATGTTTTATGTTTTTCTTTGGCATTATTGTCAAAGGGAGAGATAAACAATATGATAAACTGAGAGATCACTAGAACATCTAAGGGAGAGATAATCTGAGAAATTCAGGGAGAGTTTTGAAGATTTGTTGCTAAGAACAGAAGGAATCTGAGAGCTGGAAAGATCATATCTACAAAGGAAAGTCTGCACTTGCAATGCTATTATGTAACATAGTGATTAAACATATTTAATATCAAGCTAGGGAGAGCTTACCAAGCTACAACATTTTCTTACATAGTTGTAGAATACATGTTTGGTATGTGTATGGTACATTTCATATTGCTTGAGTTGTCATCAATGCCAAAGGGAGAGATTGATGAATTACAACTGATTGAATACCTGAATGACTTGAAGATCAGTGATTAAAGATCACCGAGTACTGAAATGATATGTAAGATAATTAAATCAGTCATTATGTTGTCATTGATGTCAACTAGTTTTGACAGTACTTATCATGTTAGTTGCAAATATCTAAACATCTGTAAAAGAGGAGAAAAGATGAAGAACTGAGATATCTACATGGAGAAAGATGGATATGACAGATGAGGATAAAGAATACTCTTGGTAACTTATTGATGAGTCTATGACTTCATAGTGTTGACTTGATTGTGTTACATTAATCTGTTTTGGAGTTGGAAGCAAAACTTAACAAAGCAATGTGGTCAGTAAATGAAGCACTTCAATATACACTGAGCCAATGTAGTGTATACCGAGCGACAGTATTAACCGAGCTTGTGTTCGCCGACACATTTCTTTGTTAACCAAGTATGGATGAAAGAACTAAAAGTATAGTTTAGCCAACAGAAATTGATGAGCTGTAAAGTGTATGATTTCGAGGTAGACAATAAAGTCTATTATGAGATCAATGACTAACAAAATTTGAAGAACATCTAAAGGATGGAAATGAAATGAGTTATTGACACATCTGTCAAGGAAGGTTTAAGCGGGAAAATCAACGAAGGAGATTAAGAGAAAAAATCTTATGGATGAAAAGAAAACAGTTTACTTGTCTATATAAGAGACATTGGTTTCATTGTTGAAATGGATGTCGAAAGGAGACTGCAGAGATATCACATGAACACAGCTTCATGCATGCTTGATCAAACTGGTTGAAGGAGAACTGAACTGCAGAGTTAATCGAGCGTCAGAGAGCTTTTATCGAGGGACAGTAAGTTATTGAATATTGAAGAACTGAATTGAAATATTGATCAGAGGATTTTTATGGGCTTAGAATAGATCTGAACATCTGCAAAATTAATTTTATTATAATCAGATCACCTACTATTTCAGTTTAACCATTGTAACAGAAAAATGTCTTAACCGAGTGGACTTGAAAGTCTTGTGATGTCATTCATAGAATGTACATTGTTATCTTTTCAACCCCATAGTGAATGCTGGTTGGACAATAACTGTTAGTCTTAAAACCTCTAACAAGGTCATACCTTACAATGTGTTTTGTAACCTTTAACAGGGTTGGCTCTTCACCGAGCTCACTTCAGAAGAGTGAAAAATATTTTGGGTTATCGGTCCCAGGTGGTTTTTCCCTTTACAGGGTTTCCACATTAAATATTTTTGTTGTGTTTATGTGGTGATTGTTTGGTTATCATACTTTACATGTTGCATATTTGATTTGGTCGATAATCACTATGAGCAATTAACTGGTAATCGGTAAAGACACAGATAGTTTAGTTTTTTTGTTTACCGAGCTGCAGAATTAGCTGAATTTGTTTTAAGTGATATATTTTGTAATTTGAGACTGTGGATAACTGATTCACCCCCCTCTCAGTTATTCTAACATTTTTTTAAATGGAACGTCATTATATAACTGAATAAGAGTTAGTTCTTGTGCACTTCTAGTTTCAACTGTGTGCAATTTTTATCATCGACATTTCATATCATACTACATGATCTATCAACAAGATGAAAAAATTTAGAGAGGAAAAATGGACTTTTGGAAGCTACATTTCCGCTCTCTAATTCTTTCATCCTGATGATGGGTCATGTAGTATGATTTGAAACGTTGATAATAAGAATGCCACACAGTTGAAACTAGAAGTGCACAAGAACTAACATTATGAACTATGGAAATTACATGAATGTAATTGAACAAGAGTGGAAAGTTTATATGGAAATTTGGAGAATATCACTGATCTATTTGTTGACATACATTAAAACACAACAAATACAAGAGAGTTGATCACTGATTTGAATGAAACATCTCTAACCAAATTGTATGCACAATTTGGCAGCACATATAATGAAAATGATATCAACAATATTAAGCTATCTGTATATTATTAATAATAATTTTTGCAGATAAAAGTTTGGAGGCAAATGGGACAAAGAAATTTGAGTAGCTACCTAACATTTTTTTAATATGCAGTTGTCATGTAAAAAATGGGACAGAAATTTATGTAGCTATCTAACATTTTTTTAATATGTAGTTGTTGCTTATTTCCAATAAAAAAAAAATTCCACATTGTATTCTCAATTTTTAAATAATAATTGCTCCATAAAAATAAGAAAAGATTTCAAATTATCATTTTGCTATATTCAAAATTTACATGTCAACATTCTAATTGCTTTTTTTTTTTAGTGGAAAATAAAGTAAAGCAATCACATGAAAACTTAAGATATATACAACTTTTGATAACTAATAATATATTTTTAAACTAATAACATATTCTAAACAAGTGTCACATAGTGGCTAAGTACTTGGCTTTAGTTAATTTTAGTTTTAAGTTAGATAATTAGTTGTAGTTTTAATTGTGTTGTATATAAAATTAATTTTTTAAAATTTATCTAACAGTTCAATTATAATTAAATTTATAGTTCAATTAGAAATAAAATTATGGGAAAGTTAGAAATATGTTTAAAATTACATTTTTTAATATTTTCATTTAACATTATTTTTTTGAAGTTAAAGTTGTGTGAGATAAAAAAGATTTATTTTTTGTATCATTTTATTTTGAATTTGCAAAAAATGCAAATACTATTATTATTATTCCTATTTTTTAAAAATTATAATTATGAATATTATTACATATATAACTATCATCAAACCCAATAAACTAGATGAGCTAAAATAAATTGATATTTTTTTTTTAAATTAAATAATCGATAGATCAAAAAGGAAGGTACAATAACAAAATAGGGGGGAGGCGAGCCTCAACCACCAAGTTCAACTGAAGACCATACTCAGTCAACTAGCACAATAAGTAACAGTTTAACAAGATTACAAAAGAGAGCAAAATAGAAGCTACTCCAAAATATCATCTTGATCATCAATCCAAGCTGTCCATCCCAGCTCTCCTTCCATCCACACCATCTTCTTCTTCTCAAGGATTTGAGTAAAGAACTCAAGTCTATCTGAAAAGGGGCCTCTAGTATCCCGCATCTCTTTGAGCAGCTCCTTGAGGGCTTTCTCAAAAGCAACCTGATTGTCAATAATGCTGGCCCATTCAAGCCCATGTTTCATTTCGTATATGAACATCGTAGTGAGCCCATCATGAAGAAATCTTTTCAACTTGTCTTTTTCAAGCTTCATGATGCAACAAACCTGCGAGACAATCTTAAAACGTATAAGTTTCAATTGAAACAAAGTAAGGGATCTGCTAACATCTTGGAATTTGTCCTCATTTCTACATTTCCATATAAACCAAAGGATATGGGAAGAAAGAATATTCCAAAACAAATTAGCATCCCTCTTAAGACCAGATATATTTCCAATAATAGCATCAAGAACAGTGACATGATCAGCTATAGAAATTCCATATAGATCTAGCAAATTGGCAAGTAAAGAAAATATGTCTTAAACTTTTAGGAGTCCTGCAAATAGAACAAGAGTCAGTACCACCAATCTGATTTTTAACAGGCAGCCTATCAAGAAGAATTTGCCATTTAAAATGCAATAACTTGGGAGGAACATGAGACTTCCAAAATCTATCAAGAATCTTTTGCCATTCAATAGAGTCCAGGTTCACATCCCAGATGATATTCAGGGGTGAAATAACAGAGTGGTCTTTGTTAAGCACCTTATATATGTCTTTAGCTTTGATATTATGCAAGAGTGATCCATCATCCCAACGAAAAGATAGAAATCTATGGGAATCCACATCACATCTGCGAGGGAGATTAAAGTTACGACAGGCATTGGCAATCATATTATAAGTACGCTTGTGAGAAACAGGGAGATTGAATTTAGTTCTGATATCCTGCCAGCTGGCAAGGTTGTCATTCTCCAAGATATCAATGAGGCATTTAACACCCTGGTTGTTCCAGAGTTTCGCAGAACATCCTTGAGTCATAGCAAGAGGCTTACCATTATGTTGCAGATTCCATCATATAGATTGGTCACCATGAATAGAATTATTGTTAACAATGCTAGAATTATCAATAAAGCCCCTCACAAGTTTCCAAGCCTTCCAGATAGACTTAAAAACCAGAGAACCATGGACGGAGACAGGGAATGTTCCAGCAACAAGGTCAGCAAAAGGAAGATTCTTCCAATACTTGGCTTGCTTAGGGTGACTAGATTGAATATTATGTCTAAGGATAATCTTCCAAGGCTCCTGACCATCAAGAGCCCGAAAAATCCACTTAGCAGCAAGGGAAATACCTTGGATCCTAAGGTCTTTAAGGCCTAAGCCACCAGCTTTCTTATCAATGTGGCACCAACTCCATTTAACAACGTGCTTCTTTTTGTTACCTTGGCCGTCAAACCAAAGGAATCTTCTGATAGCCTTCTGAATTTCAAACAATTGGTAGTTGCTGAACATCCAAATAGAGGAATAATATATACTATAAGAAGACAAAATTTTCTGGCAAACCTGCACTCTACCAGCAAGAGACAGCACCCTATTAACCCACTTGAAAAGCTTCTTGATAATTCTATCCTTAACCCAGATCCACATGTCTTTGAGAGAAGGGGAGATGGAAAAAGGAACCCCCAAGTATCTCACAATTTTATTAGGTCCGCCCCAAGAGTATCCAAATTGGGGAAACCAATCTGGAGGTTCCTCATTCCAACCAAGCATGATAGATTTGGATTTAGAGATGCGAGCACCTGAGATGGTTTCAAACAAGACGAACTTCAAATTGAGATGTTGGATATTAAGACAAGATAATTCAATGAAAAGCGAGGTATCATCCACAAATTGGATATTAAGGAGCTCCGAGCTATCAGGGAGAGAAATGCCCTTAACTTTGGGAGAGATAGTATTGTCTCTGAGGATATAATACAAGGCATCAAAAGCTATGACAAAAAGAGTAGGAGCAAGGGGGCATCCTTGACGAATAGATCGGGACAGGGGGATAGGATTAGATAAAAAACCATTGAGATCAATTCTAGCAGAGGAATCTTTAAGCAGGACTTGAATGTATCTGACAAATTCATCAGGGAAGCCAAAGGCCTGAAGAATAGAAAGGATGAAATCCCATTCAATACGGTCATAAGCTTTCTCAAAATCTAAAAGAAACATAGCAAAGCACTGATTCAAATTTTTGGCCCAATCCATAGATTCCTAGCTGGTAATAAGGTTTTCCAGGATATATCGTCCTTTGATGAACCCAGTCTGGGTAGGGCAGATAAAGTTAGGCAAAATATTAACAAGTATGGAGGCCAAGGCTTTGGCCAGAATTTTGTAAGAAACATTAAGCAGAGTAATTGGCTGCCAGTTCTTGATGAGGGACTTGTCTCCATCCTTAGGGATAAGTTTAATAATCCCCATATTGATAAAATTGCCAAGAGTGCCACAGTCATAAGCTTCTGAATAAAGATCAAATAAATCCTTGGCAATCCAATCAACATTGGATTGGTAGAATTCAGCAGGAAGGCCATCCAGCCCAGGCGCTTTATCCTTCTTAAGAGCAGATATAGCATCAGATATTTCTTGTATTGATACCTTATCCCTGAGTATGGAGGCATCCCCCTCATCAATTTTCTTGGGGATAAGATCCTTACACCTATTCCTAAGATCCTTGGCATTGCTGCTATCCTCAGAACTGAATAGAACCTTATAAAACTTCTCGAAGGCAGCAACAATGTCATTGATATCAGTAAGCTCTTGATTATCCACGATAATTCTATCAATTTTCTCTTTATTCTGCTTATGTTTAAGATGATTAAAGAGAATTTGGAGCCCTTATCACCATATTTCAACCATTGTTGCCGGCTTCTGATAGAGGCCCCAATGGTTTTAATATGTTGATGCTTCCTCAGAGTATCCCTGGCAGCAGAGACACGTTCAACATGTGAACTAGACGTGGGATTAGCTTGAACCTCAGCTTCAGCTGATTGCAATTGTTCGTTCAAAGCGTTGTCCACTCTTCTATAATTCTTAGCCTTCCTTTGCCCTAAGGTTTGAAATATTTTCCTCCACGAAGTAACATTGCTATTCCATCTATCAATATGAGTAAAAGAGTTATTAATACGGTTAAAATTCCTAACCATCTTAACAGCAATGTTAGTATCCTGATCATTAAGCAATGAGGTGTTAAGGATAAATTTATCATTGCGATGAGCAGAAGGGGCAAGAGCGTTTCTAATGTTAATAAGAGCAATGATAGGGAGGTGATCAGAAAGGGTAGAGGCAGAAGCAATAACAGGGGCATGCTGTTGGATAGGTGAGAAGGAGAAAAAATCAGAATTCACATAAAATCTATCAAGCCTGGAATAAATCCTCCTAGCCCCCTGTTGAAAATTACACCAAGTGTACCAGAGGCTAGAAGTATCTCTTCTATACCCTTCCATAGGATCAAATAAATTAAATTTTTGTTTACAACGATCCCAAAAGTCCTTCTCACGATGTTTCCAAGTAAAAGGGAGACCCCCAATTTTATCATCTTGGTTCTCGACCATGTTGAAGTCCCCAGCAAAAATCCAGGGAATGTCGGGAAGGTTATAAAGCCAGTCCCAAAGAATGATCCTATCTTTAACCTCATTGGGGGCATAAATGGAGCAAACGCCAAATGATGAACCGTTAAGCTCAATAACAGCCCATGCCACACGGTTGCAAGGGGAGCAACCAACAGACATAATATATTTATCCCAGTAAGGATTAATAAGCAAAGCAGCACCACCTTTCCCCTTAGGATGGTTAGTACAGATTTTGATAGCATCCCTCCAGATAAAATCTAGAGAAGAATTAAGAAGAAAATTAACAGCCTTAAGCTCTTGCATCATAAAAAAATCTAAGTTCTTGTGACCCATTAAAAACCTCTTAATAATCGACTTCCTATCCGGAGACTCAAGGCCTCTAATATTCCAAGATATGCACTTCATGATGACGAATTCAATAGAGGGCCAGTAAGAGGAGTCAGAGTCTCCCCGTTTTTCTTTTTATTTTTTGACCCTAAGGGCCTTCCCTTCTTTCTGGAAGCCGAGGAACCCCAGGGAGGGTCCTCCTCATCCTCACCATTATTCAATTGAGAGAAATTGGAGTGGGGGCCAATCATATTGAAATCAGGATTCCCTATATTCTCATTAATGTTATGTTCAACCAGGTTCTGTATTCTAGCATTATCAGAGCCTTTATTAGCAAGTATAACTTCAATAAAAAAATCATCATTTAATTCATTAAGACCAGAGATGGGGGGGCTGATGTTGCTATCATCAGAAGGGGGGACAACATTCAAGTTAGGGCAAGTTTTACTGCTAACCATGCCTGTAGGGACCTCACTCATGGTAACATCACCAGACCTACCATCCTGTGAGTTCTATCCTTCCAACAAATTAATATCAGAAATCTTACTGTCCATAGATGGTCCATTTTCAATTAACAGAGTAAGGGAAGCCAAAGCAGCAAAGGGGTTCGATTTGGAGGTAGCACGGATCTGGTCAGTAGCCAATTGTTGCGCACTCTTTTTCCTAGGCTTCTTATTTTTCATAGTTTGAAAACCCTCATTATCTCTCAAACTGTTTCTTTGGTCCGAAACGATAGGTTGTTGAGCTATAGGGTTAATAAAACTAGATTTATCAGGCCCTTTTCCAGAGTGTGAATCAGAGAAGGATCGATTAGGGATCGAAGTATCAGGGATAGTGACCAATTCCCTGCTACCGAAATTACCATCCGCAAAGTTTCCTTGGGACGGTTCATTATTTTTCTTATTAATGATGGGGCAATTTTCCGAATATGCCCTTCCTTTTTGCACAAAAAACACGCATTTAGACCCCCGAGGATTTCAACCGGGCAGGAGATGGTTTCACCATGGATTTTCAAGGTAAGTTTTAGGGGAATAAAAATTGATATTTTCTATAGAAATAAGTGGCGAAAATAATGCATTATTGGTACAAATCTGAAAATCTTGTGTATAAGACCCAAACTCATTTAACCAATCAAATAATAGAAAAATAATTTTTATACATGATAAAGTTAAAAATATTGCATCTAACTTTAGAAAATATGAAATTTATTACAAAATACAAAATCTAAAAAATTCTATTTGGTCTAAACAATTTTATTTAATCACTAGTTAACACTAAAAACTCAAAAACGAATGCAATAGTACTTTCTTAGCCTATCGACAAATACTAATAATAGCAAACAACTATTTTTTTTAAATAATAAAAAATAAACTTAAAAAAATTACAAGATTGAGATGACTGGTTTCTCAAACACTAAAAAAGACAATGTTTATTTGTCCTCATTACTTATGAGAAGTTTCATTGCAACCGAAGAAGCCAAGCATGTTCCTAATATGTTATACGCAATCTGTCACTAAACATAAATAAAATGTTTTTTTCTGCATCTAATGGTAAGCATAAGTTTCTTCTCCAATCCAAAAAGTATTCAACCTGTACTTCTCATGTTGGTGCCACATTGAATTCCATCAGGCCACATGTTAAGGCAATTCTAAGTGGATCTACTACTCTGTATTTTCAGGCCTCATTATCTTGTCATATTTGAGAAAACAGTCTACTGTACACTGTAGTTTATTATTTCCACTGCCCACCACAGAATTTATGCTTTCTACCTGAAAGGTGGAAGAAACATTGGATACAGAAGGTGAATAAAACACATTGGTACTTTCATCAAATTTCACTGATTTTTTATTGTGGCTCCTCTCCTCTGAGTCAATAAGGACAGACGTCTCTTCCTCATTAACATCTGTTTGGCTTTGCCAAGTATACCCTTCTCCCCCTCTTGTCTTCCCATTTTTAATCCACAGGAGCTCTTGAACAACCTCCTTCATGGAAGGTCGCCTCTGCACATCCACACTTAGACAAGCTTCTGCTAAATTACCCACACTTGTCATGGATTCAATGTCATCTATTCCCATTAAGCGAGGATCGAATATTTCATGGAGGAGACCCTGGCTTTTTTTAGACAAGAACAAGGCTGTCAAATTACGTTGCTCTTTTGCTCTGTTTACAGACAGAGGTTTCATGCTGGTTAAGAGCTCCAGCATTACTACTCCAAAGCTGTAGACATCTGATTTGTGTGTGAGCTGAACAGTCATAAAGTAGTGTGGATCCAAATACCCAAATGTCCCCTTCACTCCTGTGGTCAGATGGGTATTGTCAGTTGGCATTAGACGGGATAAACCAAAGTCTGATAACTTTGGAGAGCATGTGGAGTCAAGTAAAATGTTTGCAGATTTAATATCTCTATGCACAATTGGAACTGATGCAGAAGAATGCAGGTAAGCCAGTGCTTCTGCAGTGTCTATTGTGATCTGTAACCTCGTATTCCATGTCAAGCATTCCATCCCATCCTTTCCATGGATATGATCAGATAATGTGCCATTGGAGACATATTCGTATACCAGTAAAGGGATTCGAGTTTCCAAGCAGCAGCCCAGAAGTTTTATAACATTTCTGTGATCAATCTGAGACAGAATTATGACTTCATTGATGAATTGATCGATTTGTTCCTCATCAACTTCTTTGCATCTTTTTATGGCCACCATTCTGCCTTCTGCTAGTTTGCCCCGGTAAACATATCCAAAACCTCCAACTCCGATTTTAAGGTCTTCGGAGAAGTTATTGGTTGCATTTATGAGCTCTTCTTCTGAGAAAATTGTTGCTTTCCTCCGTCCTCTGTCTGAAGAGATGTATTCCTGCAGCAGTAGGCCTCTGTTTTGCAGAAAGTACTTTCTTCTCAGAATCTTCTGTTTCCTCTTCTTCAGTGCCCAAAATATGGCCCCTGCAATCAAAGATCCTCCCACCAGCGATGAAAAGATTCCTGCTTGACAAAATACCAATATTCATCAGCCACTATTGATGAATCAATGATATCAGATTTTCCCAAATCTATAGTGAAATAATGCGAATCTGATATCATTAATTGATACCCCTCATGGAGGGAATTGGATGGGAATTATGTTTTAAATCTAATCAGATCATTTTATGATAAATTATTGAGTGTGATCTAAAACATCTACAAAATTTAATCTAAAAACATTCTACTGTTGATAAAATTTTACAATCGATTGTGATAGGTCTTATTCAAATTCTGCATGTTATTAACAAAAGTTAGAGAATACCTATAAGCAGAGGGATAACTATGCTGGCCTTTTCTATGCAACTCGATCTACCGTCTCCTTCTCCTTTCGTACAGGAGCAGGTAAAATTACCCTCCAAGTTCAGACATATTCCCTTTGGTGGTTTAATGCAGTCATTCAATTTCGGATCAGCACATTCATTAATATCTGCAACAAGATTTAATTTTAAGTAAAAACTTTCACAAGTTTGCGAATAAATGTTGAAAAGAAAAACTCAATTGACACCGGTTCACTTGTTTTCAAGTTTTCAACTAGAATCAGATTGCTAAAGCTGGTGATTAATTCACCCCCATACTTAATGAGATTGTTTGTTCATTCATTTTTTTTAATTAGGTGAATTCCCCTTTTTTGTTTGAAGAATTTCTCTTCTTTAAAATTACTAGGGATTTGCACCAGCTCTCATCATGTATGGTGAGCTGCATGGCCATGTAACATGTTCAAAGCGTTTTTAATCCATTTGGAAGCCTATTTGCTTTTCCTACTTGAGATCGTTTAACTTAACATGAACTATTTTATCTATGTTTGTGAACTGTAATAAATAAAATTGTCTTGCAGTTTCCATCTATCGACAAGAAAAGTTGAAACGCAGCAATAGTAGATATGCCTTTGCTCAGTGAGGCACAGGGCTTAAATTATAATCCACGTTCTTATGTAGTAATTTAATCCAAGTTTACTTGTTTAGAAAGTATGGTATTCTTTCAGGAGACGGGATTTCCCCTAATTGGTCTTACCGTGACGAACACTTTCAGACCATCTACGTTTCTTAGGATGCCTCATGTCAATGTTGGCTGGGAAGAAAATCTTTAAGAGAGAATATAAAAATTGTTAGGATGCAAGGATACATGGGTACACCTAATTGCATAGTTTCGTAGAGTTTTCTGACGAGGATGTCGGGCGTTAGGACAGGGGATCAAGAGTTTGAGTTTGAATTTTGGAAACGGCAGTAGAGGTGGCGGAGTTGTATTGATATACAAATTGAGATGGATTGAAGATAAAATTTGCATATAAGGACAATAGGGACAAATTTATGGATATTATATCTGATAGTTCTAGGCATAATCTATTCAGCAAGGTGTACATTGAGAAGTTAGGTGTTATCATTATCAACTTGCACAAGAAAAGAACCGAGCTACTGAAATTAATTTAAGTTGTCTTGCTGTCTTATAAACTATTTTTAGCCTCGCAGACATTAAAATTTTATTTATTTATCTATAACATCTTTAAAAATTCTTTCATACGCGTTTCTAGATTCTATTGTGTGTTTTTAACATCAACATTTCGAATCACACTCCGTGATATTATTAATCTTTAAAAATTCCTCTAAAAAGCAAATTAATTTTCTGAAATTGAAGGTTCTGTGAGAGATCATTTCCTCCAAATCCCCAGAGGTGGTAGTTCTATGAAGGCTCATTTCCCTAAATCCGTAAGTCTCGAAAACATCCCCTACAAAAATACGGTTTTCTTCAGGGAACGTGTCGGAATCATGCTAATTGTAATTAATAACAAAGAACAATTACAGCTTGAACTAACCTCTGTTTCTTAATATGCCTAAAATCATAGTCAGCTATAGACTCTGGAGAAATTCTTTAACAAAGAATATACTAACTCTCAGCTTTATACCGGGCAAGAGGGGTTTCCTATACATAAATAACATACACCAATTACAACAAGTCTTCCTATACATAAATAACATACACCAATTACAACAAGTCTAGAAAAAGCAATCATTTCAACAGAGCACCATTAGCCAAGAGAAATGACCAAAGGGGAACTTTAGCCCACAAAACTGACCCAAAAACACATACAAAGTTTAGTACCATACCAGTGCACTGGAGGCCTCCCTGGTAGCCATCACCCTCATACCCACCATCACATACACACACCTTGTAGTTGGGCATGCCGATAACATCTTGGCAATGCGCATGTGCAGAGCAGGTGAGATTATCCGTTGGTTTGGAAGCGTTACAAATATCAGTTTCACTAACATTAAAACCCCAATCAATCTTAAGGCCATAAGTACCAGCCCCAAATTTTCTTTTATCAGACTCCTTTATCTTGAAGGTCGTGGGATCGAGTATGGTGGAGAACATACAGCCATTCGAAGGCGGTTTCGCATAAAGCGTGGCCTCAAGACTTACTTTCTTCCAATTCTCCATGAAGGTAGTTTGGCAGCAACCAAAGCCATTACAGTATTCAGGGTTCGTGATGTTCAAGCACGAAGCCGCACAAGTTCCTCCAACTTTTGTAAAGTTTGAGGCAGGGCCATCAGAGAAGAACGATCCGTTAGCATAACACCCAACTGAAGCAAACACATTGGAGCCCGATATTGTGAAAGGGCCCGGTCTGGGAAGTGAAAAATTTTGGTGTGCAGTCTGTGAGACTTCGCAGCTGAAAGCTTTGAGATGAGTCACATTAATTAGCAGAGAGTCGTTTGAGAGACTTAAGACCTGGTATTCGCCTGTAGATGTGGAAAGAAATGGAATTTCCCCCTCTCCAAATGTGGAATTCTGTTTGCATAAAAGAGAAAAGTTGGAGCCCCCGCATTTCGAACCCTGGATGTTGAATGGGTAATTTATTTTGAGATACCCACATTTCTGTGGGTACTGGCAGCCATTAGCTCCTCTTATGAAGCACAAGAAGCAGCATGCCATGTAAACAAGAGAAATAAACTTCATTGTTTATTTGGCTGGGAAGTTATCGGCCATGCACAGAGGTGTAATTATAGAACAGATTGCTGAAACTTACAATTTCATTCTTCTTATTGAGGGTTTTGGCAAAACAGATTCCTAAATTAAATTGGCGATTG
This sequence comes from Chamaecyparis obtusa, assembly GCA_027943335.1. NCBI lineage: Eukaryota > Viridiplantae > Streptophyta > Pinopsida > Cupressales > Cupressaceae > Chamaecyparis > Chamaecyparis obtusa. The sequence goes on along the minus strand of BSBK01000685.1, from coordinate 3,408,501 downwards.
TCGAAGTCGTCGTTTAAAAGTCTACTGCAGAAATTGTATGTTTAGAAATGCTCGAGAAAATGTCTTCGGAACGGTCAAGATCATCGTTGGAGAGTTTCTCAGAAATGCTTGAGAAAATGTCCTTTCTTCATTTGAATACGAAAGAGGTGATGAAAATTCCACATCCTCTCCTTGGTGCATGGGGAACGGTAGGATTTAAACGTGTTTTCTAAAAAGTCAAGACGAATGAAGATATTTTTGTCACGAGTCAAAGAATGTGTTCTTTTAAATTAAATTAATTAATTCCTAAAATTTATTAGTTTTTAGTATCTTACATACATTCATTATATTTTTATAAAAGTTGATTAAGTTCTTAATGTATATATTTTCTTCCAATTTATTTTAAATTGTACAAAATGTTTTATCTATTATTTTATTAATTTATTGAAGATAATAGTTCTTATAAGTAAGAGATATTTTCCACAGCAAGTAAAATTATGATATTGTTATTAGGATTCAACTGTGTAGTTTTTGAGTCAAACTCATTGACCCATGTTTCATGAGTATTGGTTCATAGGAACCCATCTCTCATGACAATGAATGGAACACTTAGCACTCATTGCATCTAGATGATGTTCATAGAGGTGAAGCATCAAGACTTACTGGGAGGTCACACATCCTAGTACTACTCGAGCTCAAACTCACTTAACTATGAAGGTTCCTCCATGGTTAAGCGCACTTTGCTTGCAACCCCATTTGCAAAACCTTCAATAAGTGTTGTGCCTTATGAATCATTCATTGGAAAGCCCCTTAAGTGTAATGACCCTCACTAATAGGATCACTAAAACACCCCAAATCTGAACTGTAGCAATTCGTCAAACACTTGGCATGCACTGAAATGTTTTGCTTGCAATGATGTGTTTCAATGTGTTTATTATTTTGGGCATCAACTTTGCAATTGAGATAACAATACCAATGAGGGAAAGTAATATAATTGAGCAACAATGAATCTCAAAGTAATGCAAAGACCCCAATGCCAATGTATCATGAATTACCCAAATTCTGATTACAATGTTCAAAAGACTGATTTTCTATAAATGTATGATAGTTACAAACTCTTACCCTTGAGCACTGAATTATGACAAGAGAATGTATGAACTATCACATATGACAATGAACTCTTACATGACCCTGCAATGCACTTCTCTACTATATCAATCCAACTACAATATTGGACTGTTTATTATAGGCTGTTACAACTACTGAAAGTATGGCATGAAAATGAAAGATCAGTCACTCATAAACAGTGACCTAACAATGCACCCTCACAACTATACAATATAGCAATATCCGGTTACAATAACAATGTAACAGTGACTATATTCTAAATATTGACATGACTGTTACAACAGTGCACAATTTTACATATATGTGACAACAAAAAGCTATAATGGAACCTGGTTATAACGCTGCCTGGGAGTGTTGATAAATGCCAATGCAATGAAGACCGCAACCGACTCAAACTGCCCCTTGAAACTCTGTCCAACAGTCCACCTGTACCTGTTGTACCAGGCAGTACATGTACAGCACCTGCAGAAAATAAATGGCAGGGTTTTGTGCCTCCAAATTGGTATTAACAGGACCGCCAATGAAGTACTATTGTCCCCTCAAATGCATAAAAATTATCTCCAAGTATGTTGAGAGATATGAACAAAATTCTGAATCCAAACCCTGGTATGACTGAACTGAAAACGTACCAAAATGATCTCCAAATCTTCACCAAATGATTCACCAATTAAGTGATGAATTCCAAACCCTTATTCAACCAGTTACAAACCCTCAATATCAATTTTTCAGGTCTGCTTTTTCGGATTGCTTTTTCGGACTGCTTTTTCGGATTTGCTTTTTCGGACTATTTTTTCGGACCTGCTTTTTCGGCTGCCTATAATTTCGGCCCTACTAAAAATGCCTCCTGAAATGCTATTTCAATCACAAACAAACCCTTACATCAAATTCTCAATGAAGTACCAATGAGATGGCTGAGTACCAACTCCAAACTTGCAACCCTTCAGTAGATATTTCACTACCTCAGTTATGCCAATCTAGGGGAGTGATTCGTTCCCAAAGATCGAATAGTATTTGCAGACCACAAGGCTACAAATTGCTTCACAATGAAGAAGTAGAAGAAATCCCAAATCCAAGCATGTAGAAATGAGAGGCCCAGCCCTCTATTTATTCACTTTTTGAGAAGTTGCTAAGAACTTCTAGAAGTATCCTTTATAAAATCATATTATAATGCACTTTATAATAAAGTAACTTTATATTATAAAAAAGTGCAATTTCAACTTAAAATTATAACGTATGGGCCTCACAAAACACAAAATAATAAAATATAATCTCTTAACACTTCTTCAAAAGCAAATATGACCATCTGATCTGCAAAAATGACTCTCTCTCCAAACCATTTGCCTACGAGAGTCGATGATAGGCAAATCCATCCTGTAAGCACATGTCTCTAGAAAGGGGAGATGACATTAAGCTCATCAATTGATAAGTAGGAGATATTTTCCATAGCAAATCAAATTGTGATATTGCTATCAAGATTCAACTATGTAGTTTTTGAGTCAAACTCATTGACCCATGTTTCATGAGTAGTGGTTCACAGGAACCCATCTCCCATGACAATCAATCGAACACTCAACACTCATTGCATCTAGGTGATGCTCACAGAGGTGAAGCACCGAGACTTCTCGGGAGGTCACCCATCCTGGTACTACTCCAACTCAAGTGCGCTTAACTACAGAGTTTCCTCCATGGTTACGCCCACTTTGTTTGCAACCTCATTTGCAAAACCTTCAACAAGTGTTGTGCCTTATGAACCATTCATTAAAAGGCCCCTTAAGCTCATCAATTGATAAGTAGGAGATATTTTCCACAACTAGTCAAATTGTGATATTGCGATCAGAATTCAACTATGTAGTTTTTGAGTCAAACTCATTGACCCATGTTTCATGAGTAGTGGTTCACAGGAACCCATCTCTCATGACAATGAATGGAACACTTAACACTCATTGCATCTAGGTGATGCTCATAAAGGTGAAGCACCGAGAGTTCTCGAGAGGTCACCCATCCCAATACTAATCCATCTCAAGTGTGATTAACTACGGAGTTTCCTCCATGGTTAAGCCTACTTTTCTTGCAACCCCATTTGCAAAACCTTCAACAAGTGTTGTGCCTTATGAACTATTCATTAGAAAGCCCCTTAAGCTCATCAATTGATAAGTAGGAGATGTTTTCCACAACAAGTCAAATTGTGATATTTCTATCAAGATTCAACTGTGTAGTTTTTTAGTCAAACTCATTGACCCATGTTTCATGAGTAGTGGTTCACTGGAGCCCATCTCTCATGACAATGAATTAAATGTAGATTTTAGGATTTTTGCTCAACTTTTTAATTCTATGTCCTCATTGGTTAAACTAATTAAATAAATTCAATGCACTCCTAAAATTAAAAATTGTAATCACCCTAAAATGGGCTAGTCTAACCAAAGGCCCTATTTGTCCTAATTTGGAACCAATCTCTTAATTATGCTAGTCTAATTACCTGATTACTGACATAATTCATCAAAATCATTAAAATAACCTAATCAATTATCAAGCATCATCAAATTGATCAAATTTCATATTAATTACCTCTAGCCTAATGAAATAAATCAAATTTCCAAAATCCCATGGCTAAGGAAATTAATTAGTTTGATTTAATAAATTGTCTTATTTTCCAACTCAACTCACAAAAGGACAAACAAATTGAATTCATCCAATGAGCTTCAATCACATGGATCACTCAAAGTTCTAATCTCAACCCCTCATTGGGAATCAATCTCAACCGTTGAATTCAAATTCAAATCATTTCCCTCCAATTCTCAAAATTGGAAATCTATAAATAAACTCCTAATCAAGGCATTTTCATATCTAGATTTTATACAAGTACATGTTGTTCAATTGAGTTTAGCATTTTATCATAGCAATTTGCATCATCCTTAGTTTCATTTTATCAATCTAGATCATTTAGTATGAAAATTCATCTTAGATGCATTCATAATTTGAATCTTCTATTTTGTGATTGTCTGTTCAATTAGATTAAACATGAATTCTGAGAGCAATTTTACTAATCAATTGAATCTTCACAATTAGGAAGCAATGAGATGCTCTTCATAGGTTATTTGTTTTATGTGATTCATTGTGAATACTAACCTTGAAATTAATGTATCATTGAAGTGTTTGTGGTGCAGTTTTGCAAGTACAAATTTTACACTCACAAAAATAAATATAAATATTTAGATTAAAATATATATAATTACTCATTAACTTTTATTAAATGTTGTTTCCCTTATTGTTCTTTATTTAGGGTCAAACATGTTTTGAAGGGGATTTGAAACCCTTTACAAACATATTTTGGAAGGATTTGGAACCCTCAGACAAACAACTACGACAAATAGAACATAATCAAACATCAGCACTGTAAGAATTTCCAAATAGCAAAGATTGAACCAAGGATCTAGAGGCTAAAGAATATCACAAATGAAAAAGAGATGATATGAACAAGAATAGACTTGTACTAAAGATGCAATGATTGAATGATTGATTGATCCAATGAATTTAATTAAAATGTACATAATAGGCCTCCTTAAATAGGAAAGTCGATAAGAGAGAATGATAAGGAGTTGATAAGCTATCACCTATGCAAGGTGTAATCACATGTCCACCAAATGTGGATCATCCTCCATTATGCAATAAAGTATGTGCCATAGGATGAGGATGCTAATGTGATATGTGCATTAAAGGTGGATCTCACACCTAAAGTAGAATTTTTCCTACACCATGTGCTTAATTGAGGTGCAAACTCCTAGGTGTCTCAATGATAAACTACGATGCAATGCATTATCCTAAGTAAGATTAAGTAAAGTGTAATTAGGAATATTTAATTACACCAACCCCCCTTAAGTGAAACTTAGGGGAATGCACTTAAACTCACAATGTAGGATGGGTCCCGACTACTAGGCCATGTTAGGTAACCATGTACAATATGCAATGCAATACATGAAATGAAAAACTCTCATAAAGAGGAGACAGAGGGAAAACCTCATGGGAAAAAACCTCCCCCAAAAGAGAGATAAAAACACAAGATTCATGGATGGATGGAGTACTCAAGACCCCCCAAGAAATACATACATCATGTATATACAAAGCATTATCCCCCCATAAGAAGAATAGTTGGCGACATGATATCCTCCCCATAATGAAGAAGCTCCAATGTTGATGAAGAGTACCTACAAACAAAATATTAACCAATGCCTACAAGAAACATATCTCCTCTTAGGAAGAAATAGATACATCAAATGAAGAAGAAGCCAATCAATGTGAAAATGGAAGGAGGAAGAAGATGAAGGTATCCATGTTTTCATCTCTAAAGAATAAATAGGTCTCTCCAAGCTCAAAGAATCTATCACATCATGTGAAAAAATAAGTGAAGAAGAAGAATCATGAATACCAATCTCCAAAGAAGGTGATGAAGTATCTCCAATTGTGATGTTATCATCAAAGAGTGGAGAACCCCATTCAAGTATGTCTCCCAAATATGCATTATGAGAATCAACAACAAGTGTTGAAAAGGAATCTAAGTAGTCATCACATTTGGCAAGATATGAAGCACTATGATCATCCTGCTGAATAGTAGAGCCCATGTTAAAGAAGCAGGAGGTGGAGGAGTAGGAAGCTCAACACTTGTCTCAACAAAATAATTCAAGTATCCAAATTTCTCCTGACATACATATTTATCCCTTGGCAAAGGGATGTGTACATCATGAATATCATCATCATCATAAAACAACAAAATATGAAAAATAATACAAGCGTGATGAATGATCAACAACTCCCATAGCTATGGCATTTCTAGTCTCCATGTCCCTAATGTAGACATAATCAAGAGTGAACTCAACAATTTTACCTTGTGCCCCATGAGTAATTTGATAAATAGAAAGGAGATTAGTGGTCAAGGATGATACACAAAGAACATCATTAAATGTCCCCTCTACCATAGGAATATAACCTTTTCCACAAACCCTCATGTATGTGTTGATACCCACACTAGTACATTTGAGACCTTTTTCTAACGATCGAACGTCCGAATTTAGATAGTAAACTGTCGATTAAGCGACACCACCCGACGTCACAGTTTTGTAGTCAAAAAAATCGACGGTTCTGTCAGGCATCGTAATTACGACAACCATGGTCGTCACAAAAAGAGGGTATCAACATAGCGAACCTATCGTCTAACCTATTTGTGGCCGTCAAAATTAGGACACCTACCCATCACAATAAATAACAAATGACGGTGACCTGTCAGAATCTTCTGACGGGTAGCTGTCATTTGTAACATGTTCACCAACGGAAATGCTTTTAATGCAACAGATATCCGTCGAAAGTTTAAAATGCATATATGTCATTTTTGGTTTGTAACGACGACTATGTTGTACATGCGACGAACATGCATTAGACATTTACGATGGATATCCTGCATTTATGGTTGTTTTTCAACAGTGATGTTGTTAATGCGATAGATGGATGTCAGATGTTTACGATGGATAACCATCGCTGTTTTGAAGTCATTGTAGTTACGATGACAATGAGTTTTTTTTTAAGTGTGTGTGTGTGTTGATCGAGTTGGTATTGATTTAGAATGGTGTTCTTGCAGATCTGGTTCCTCCTCGTGATTTGGTTATGGATCATTCGGAGATAACTTTGCAGTAGATTTGGTAGCGGCTCATGATTATTGAGTCGAGTCTAGAGACTTGGATTTGGAATGGATCCTACCGAATCAAGACTTGTGACAGCGACTACTCTAGCACAATTCAGAGATAACTTTGCAGTAGATTTGGTAGTGACTTGTGGATTATTGAGTCGAGTCTAGAGACTTGGATTTGGAATGGATCCTACCGAATCAAGACTTGTGACAGCTACTGCTCTAGCACAAGAAGCTAGTGCAGCGATCAGAGATGCATTCTTCTCGATGTGTTCATGGGATATATGTGAACTTGATTGCATTCAGATCTGATTCGAGTGACTTCTTGGCTTCTTTGGTCTGAATTTGATGTGCGGGTTCGCAGTCCTGTCTATGGTGTTTCTTTGTGATTGGGTTCTTGATAGAGATCTGTTGATTTGGTAGCCATTGAGGTGGATCGATATATATTTGTTGTACGTGGATTGAGATCTTAAATTATTGAGCTTCTCTTTATTTCAAAAATAGTTTAACATTCTCTACTTAACAGGGCCAACCACATGAAGGTGGAAGCTCATTTGACCCCTCCTAGGAGCCTCTTATGACCCTTTACGATATTTTAAGATATATAAGATGTATTCTTAAGGATCGTAAAGGGTCGTAAAGGGTCATAAGGGATCCTAGGACACAATAGCTGAGAAACATAAATGTAGGCATCATGGTCATAATTTTTTAGAAACACAACATAATTGAGTGGTATACCCAGATGATGCAACACAACTACTCCTCTAGTTCCATGTCTACACTACATAAACAAAACCCAAAGATAAAGAATAAATTTAGAGACCGCAGAAGAGTGATAACGACTGAAATAATATAGGGACATGTATTACTTTGGTCATTCTCACTCTCCTCCACTCTCTAAATTTATTTTTTATCTATGGATTTTATTTACCGCAGTGTAAACTTGGAACCAGAGGAGTGATATATAGATGTGTTGCATCGTCTGGATATACCATTCAATTATGTTGTGTCTCCAAAAAATTATGATTATGATGCCTACAATTATGTTTGTCAGCTGTTGTGATATCTACATTTATGTTTCTCAGTTGTCGTGTTTATGTACATGTTCTTTATGTGTATCTACTAGAAATATTTAAAAAAAAATTAGTATCTACAATAGCCCTCTGTCAACCACATTTACGCATATGGTCCCAACAAAGTAGTGCACAAATGACACAAAGAAGGCATCGTAGAAATATGATTTCTACTTTTGCCATTGAAATAATCTTGGCAGCACTAGCTGCCTCTCGAGCCTTGCACAAGTTGCACTCATTTCCTACATCAGGTATAGATGTAGATGGGGTAGATGTAAATGTGGTTTGATCGATCCACCGAAAGTATTGCCATCCAATATTTCCCTAACAATACCAAATGTACATCAGTTCTTCATAAAATGATTAGTTGTCACATTATTTTTAAACATAAAATATAATTATGTATCCAGACCTTCTTCCTAATTGGGCAAACCCAAAATTGATGCCCAGGATTACTTGTTGTGAGTGACGTCTTCAACATGCATGGGCCAACACCACATTGACACATAGGAACATTAACCGAAGTCATCAATGCTATTTCGACAAATATTGCATTGTCATTATTTTCTTCATTCATACTAATTATAATTACAATAAAAAGGAACATACTAATTGTATAGGATTGTTTAGGTTTAGAATTGTTACCCTAACTCGGGCATTAAGGCTACACAACAATTCTATCCTGACAATGGAAACCTCTCCTAGCTGTGGGTAGACTATGAATGAAGAGGAATCTCTGGATTCTAGGCCAGTTCCTATTAAATATGGAATAACACTTCCTGATCTATAACTTGTTGGGAAAAGGGGAAAAGAATAATTCTAACTGAAATTAGATTAGGGTGATACACCAAGAATTATTTTCAAACTTTGCAGAAAAGATAAAACTTCAATCCTAATTCATAAATGAAGATCTCAACACTCTAAATCTCTGCTCAACATATAGGTTATCAAAACCTACTATCAGGGTTAGACCACAAATAGCTTGATTAGCCAATAGACATACATTTCTCATACAAGGCCCTTAAGCAATTGATTATCTTGAGAAGGAACATAAATCTACTCACTTCCTTTGGATAGTAAATAATCTAGCACTTGTAAGAAAAGATGAAAACATGATCCAATATCGAAACAACTTCACAAATATGAATCAAAGTCTCTAGTTCATTCCCTCCAAAATCTGACAAAAATTATTACAAAAATGGACTTCAAAGCACTTAGGAACAATGTGTCCACTATATGCCCTCTCTCCAAAATCTGCCACCCTTAATTGATCATGAAAAAACAATTTTATATCCTGCCCTAGCCTCAAATCCGAAAATCTAAGTCCCACAAAATTGCCCTAAAAATGGCCAACAATATGCCACTAATTAAGCTTATGAAAGCTTAGTCTAAATGCCTAAAATTTTGGCTCATAATAAGGAATTAAATCCTTTTACATTTTCTTGCCACTATTAATATTAACTTAATATTAGATAAACTAATATCAAATATCCTCTGTTTAATTCCTAACCTAGATGAAAATCTCTAAGTGTAAAATTATGCAAGGTGGAGAAAGTCGACATGACTATTTCATCCACTTGCAATACAATGCAATAACAAAGGAAGGTATGAGGTGGCATGTTGCGATTTTCAAAACTTTGCAAGAACAGCATGCGCATTGATGGCATTCAATACTCATCTTGCTTGGCAGACTCCAAATTTTGATAAATTCATTTTGGCATTGGCAGTTGTGCTTAACTCATTCTTAACAGAGAAATTTTAGGGAAAAAGAAATTCTAACTAGTAAAAGCCTTCGAAAACTTGGTGAAGCTTGGAAAAACTATGAATTGACTCTCTGTTGAACTCGAGCTCGGCATAATAACTGTGAATGAAGCTCTCAGTTATACCCATTTGATTGGTTTTTACTTATCAAATGTTCTGAATATCTCCATCTTGCTCAATTTTGACAGGTAGATCATTGTGCCTCTATTGATATTATTGTTACTGTTATTGTTTACTTGCACACATAGCTCTCAGCTTTTCTCTATTTTGAAAATACCAATATATTATTTACCATAAATCATGGCATTCTCTTAGTTCTGGGCTTTATTCATTCTTCATAGATAATATGTTGGAACTTGATGAGTCACGGCTTTTATACTGCCTTAGTGTTAACAATCATACGAATGGTGCTTTCTTGTAGTTTGTTTCTTGTACAAATGCTCAATCTTAACTTTGCTAAAAGTTTTCTTTTTTATTTGCAAACCGCGAACTCCATGTGTACTCTATGTTACAGTCACGGCTTGACTATTGATTCTATTATGCTTTACTCCCAGTTGTACCTCCAATACTTGGACTGTGACTCGAATCTCACCTTGTTAGTAGTCACTGTTTATATTGGGTGACTGAAACTTCTCCATTTGATACACAAGCCGTGAACTCCATATTATGGTTCACGGCACCCATTGCAGTTTCATTCCTTTAATTTCTGATATAAGTTCAAAGCTTATGGCTTGAAACTTGTATTATCAGCAGTCACGACTTCTATACTAGTAACCATGAGCTCCAAATTTATTTTTTGCTACAGTCACGGCTTGACTTTGATTGCCTCTGTTTTAAATAAAAAACAGTGACTGGTAAAGATATCGGGTTCTTGAATCTTAAGAAGGAAAACAAACCCTTCATACCATTTGATAACTGGCAGTCCAGTATATAGCTTGCGGGTTTTTATTGAAGTCAACTGTTATTCTTTTGTTTCATGTGCCAAACTAAAGCTCGACTTTACTTCTTAGCTAATAATGAACTCAGTTTGAAAGAGAATGAACTCATTGACATTAAGCATTGAAAATTGATTATTTTTGAAGATTTGTCTTGTCTTGATCTTGCTCGAGCCCTTGACTGGTAGACATATAAAATTCGTTGTTGTACATGAAGCTCTCTTTGCACACCTATCCATTCATCACACTTGCATGGACTTTTGAATTACTATCAATAGTGACTTCATTAAATCTAGTCTTTTGCTCAACATATGACTGTGACAACATAACATGAAACCCAAAAACCTTGACAGGGAATTCTGAACATAAGCAAATAATTGCTCTTTTCTGATTAGCTTCATAAAAACACTTTGTATAAAACAAAGAGTAACTAGAAATTGATTTAAAATATTTCTACAGTTTGTACATAAACTATAATTATAGCATCCAAATTGTTTCATTCTTCTTATCTAAAATGAATCTGTGTAATCAACAGCAGTAAACTTGATGAACTGGCGGACTCGTTCTTGAAAAAAAATCATATACTATGAGCTCAGCAATGACAGATAGTTGCTCTAGGAAACCATGAAACACCTCTAATGGCTTACTAAAGTTGCAAGGTTATGACTGAAAAATGTTAAAAGATATAATCAGTTATAAACAAAACTATAACATCTTTTAGTCATAACCTTCGCAAACCTTAGAAGGTGATTATGACTGAGAGATGCTCAAGAATAATCATTATCCATTCCACAATAGATAAGTAGCTTTCTCCTTTATGATATTCCTCTGTTAGTTGTACATACTCTGTTCCAGTTTATTCATATTTTATACTTTATGTTCAGCTTGCATCCTGTTGTATTTTGTAACTCAAAATTTTAGCTTTTAGCATTATAGCTCCTATGGCATTGTCCACTGTATACAATTCTCATTGATGTTGAATCTGCACTTCGTATAATAAGTACAACAAGATGAAAATGTTTGTTCACTATTAATGAAGTTTGAGCACGGGCTCGTGACACTCAAAAACACCAAAATGTTAATTAATGAGGCTCGAACATGGGTTCGTGACACTCAATAAAAACAAACTGTAAACATTTTATAATTTTATGGCTCAATCTCAAAGCACTCTTTCTGTATTCAGCAACAATAATGTTATAGCTTGAAAATGTACTTTTGAAATAGCAAGGACATATTATACCACTATTTATGCAGCACCATTTGTATCTTGAACTTGAAAGTTGGCAATCATTGGCACTTCCTGTAGCATTCTTCTCATGGGAACCCTGCTTGATCTACATCTTTGACAATGGCTGAATGTGAAAACCAGTCAACTATTTTCTACAAAATAATTTGTTAAGCTCTCAAATAACATCATTATGAAATACATTATCTGAAAAAGGTTTCTTAGTTTGGAACATACTAAGTCCCTTTAATTCAGAGACCTGGTTAATAAAAAGGACAACATACACCACAATGATCATTAGTAGTAAAAGGAATCATGTCAGAAACAAGTCCCTTTAACACTACCTTGCAATGAGTGTCAGTGTACATTTCCTTATTACATTTAATTTTCCAGATTGATATGCAGTATTGAAAACTTGATTGCTACAGTATGTTATTTGCTTCTCATGTATTGCTTAGATCCAACAGGATCTAACCATATTTTTCTCTTTCATGCAGATATGAAACCCTAAAGACCTAAATGCATATGGAGACTCAAACTACGAAGACCTAAATGCAGAGACCTAGCAAACAACTAGCTAACACAAACCAATACAAAGGCAATGCATGGGACCCCTATTCCATACTTCAATATTTCTTTCAATTATGTAATGTACTCTACTTATTGATGAAATATCAAACAAGAAAGGACATTTGTATACCACATTCAGTTTGAATGCACAATGTAATGATTATTTATGAATTTATGAATTTTTGGAATAATAATCAATACTTAGAGTACAATAATGACATCTAGAATGAATGCAATAATGATATGTAAACTAACAAAACCTGCAAGGTAGTGTTAATTAGACAAACAAATGCAACCTTTTCCTACTTATGCTTATTGTATTGTATGTTGTATTTTTTAGTAACAATTTTGGTGACTTCTTCTAGATGTCTGCCTGCTAGACATGACGTGTAGACTTATCATAGGGAAACATAATTTAGGAAAAATAAACCATGAATGCAACTTTTATTGAGATGAAAATGCACCTAAACTAGACTCAATGCAACCTAAGGACCTAGTGCTTTGACGACACTTATTGAACTTGAAAAACTAGACTAACCTAACCCTCAAAGCAAAGCTTGAGGTGTATTCCATTAACTGAAATCTACAATTCTTCCCCTTCGGTTGTGGACAACTGAAAAGCATTATTTTCCTTACAGGCTGTTATGACAAAAGGGCCTGACCAAAAACTATCAAATTTATCATGTTGCCCTGGCCTGCTCTTTAGCACATCCCACTTGAGTACTAAATCTCCTTCCTTGAATTCTCTGAACTTAGCTTTTCTATCAAAAGATCTCTTAATATGTGCTTGATTAAGTTCCATTGTTTCCAATGCTTTTCTCCTTTCTTCTTCAAGCTGCAGTAAATCAACATACCTTAGTTTAAGGGGATCTTCTTCTTCAAACAGTAACATCTGATCAGCCAACTGTAAGGTTGGAAATTTAGTGGAAACTGGCAATCTGGCCTCTTTACCATAAACTAGGACATAAGGAGAATTCCCAATTACCTGTTTAGGTGTAAACCTATCCAACCATAGGGTTACCTTCAACTTAGAATGCCAATCTCTCTTGTTTTCCTGCAGAGTCTTTTTGATAATTCTAATTAGATTTTTATTTGTAGATTCTACAAGACCATTACCCTGAGGTTAATAGTTTGAAGAAGTATTTAAATAAACCCCATTCTTTACAGCCCATTCTGTAATAGATAAACCAATGAAAGCCATAGCATTATTAGAGATAATTGATTGAGGAACTCCAAACCTAGTTGCAATATCTTCATAAAACTTTAACACAGCAGGTCCAGTAGCCTCTTTTAGTGCAATAGCTTTAGTCCATCTCGTAAAATAATCAGTAGCAGTCAAAATCCATTTATGACCTGCACTAGAATTAGGATTAATAGGACCAATAAAGTCCATTCCCCACTTAGCAAATGGTTGATCAACCATAATTGGTTTTAATGGCAGGGTTGCAAGCCTTTGTTTACCTACAAAAATTGCACATTTGTGACACTTTCTGGCCCAAACATGAGCATCCTTAAATAAATTTGGCCAATAGTAGCCTACCCTTAGTATTTTCCAGGCTGTAGTTTTAGGACTAAAATGTCCTCCACAAGATCCATCATGAAATTCATATAAAATTATGTCCTGATCTAGTGAATCAATACATTTAAGAAACATTCCAGAATAGTCCTTTCTATATAGTACACCATCAATAAGATCATAGGGAATAGATTGTAACCTATAGTACCTCCTCTTTGCCTTATCAAGATGGTTTGGACATTGTCCAGTTTGCAAGAATCTTGTCATATCTGATAACCAAGTTGTAGGATTGTTGGGCAATACAACATCACCTTGCAAATTTTTAGTTTCTTTAGAAACTTCAGCCTATTCTTCTTCTTCTGCCATTTGAGCACAAAGGCCTTTGCCTCTAATTAGCTTAGTCACATGAATCTGTACATCATACTCCATAACCCTTGTTATCCAACCAGCCCTCTTTTCATTAACATCCTTGTTCAACAAAAACTCTTTGATACTAGGATGAGCTACCATTAAGTGCACTTTATTTCTAGCAATTAAATGCTTAAACTTCTTCAAAGCTTTAATAATAGCTAATACATGCTTTTCAACAAAATTGTACCTTTTCTCATAGTCATCCATACCTTTGCTGAAAAAAGCAACTGGCTACTCCTATTTTTCATCATTCTTTTGAACCAGCATTGCTGAAATGGTGTCAGAACCACCATAAGCATATAGAATAAAAGCTTTAGTAAAATCTAGATTAACAAGAGTAGGGGTTGAAGACAAAGCCTGTTTTATTAACTCAAAATTCTTTTTTCCTTCATCAGTCCAACTGAAAGGAACATCTTTCTTAAGCATAGTAGTTAGTGGTTTTAACAGGTTTGCAATATCAGGGATAAACCTTCTTACAAAATTAATTCTTCCAATAAAACTCTACAATCCTTTCTTATGTTTAGGTAATGAAAGCTCAAGAATTGCATGAATTCTCTCAGGATCTATTGTTGTTCCTTCCTTAGACACCTGATATCCTAGGAGTTTTCCCTCATGAATTGAAAATACAGATTTCTTGGGATTTAAAGAAATTCCAAATTCTCTACATCTTTGTAAAATCTATCTCAAATGATCAATGTGTTGGTTTGCAACCTTGCTGTAAATTGTTACATCATCTAGGTACACTAGAACAAACTTATACATTAATTTCTTGAAAGCCATGTCCATTGCTTTCTAAAAAGTGGCTCTAGCATTTGATAGCCCAAATGGCATTCTTTTGTAAGCCATGGTACCTCATTTGGTTGTAAAGGCTATTTTAAATTGATCAAATTCCTTGACTAAAATCTGGTTGTAACCAGAAAATCCATCTAGGAGTGAGAATCTCTCAAAACCTAAAACATACTGTAAAATCTATTCCATGGAAGGAAGAGGGTGTCTATCTTTCAAAGATGCCCTATTAAGGTCTCTAAAATCTACACAAAGCCTTATCTCTCCATTCTTCTTCCTTACTGGAACTAAATTAGAAACCCAAGATGTGTGCTTAATAGGAAAAATAATACCACCATCTAGTATTTTTCTCAGCTCTTTTAACATTAAAGGTCTAATTTGGGGTTTATAGGCCTTTGCCTTTGTCTAATTGGCTTAGCATTTGGTTCCAATTCTATAGTATGTTGGATTAATTGGGGATCAAAACCCTTTAGATCAGAATAGTCCCATGCAAAAACATCGCTATATTCTTTAAAAAGATCAATAAACAGTTCTTTCTCTTCAGGAGAATTTATTTTACCAACCTTCAACCGCTTGTCTTTGAAAATTTCCACTTCTCATAATGATCTTCTTGAATCAGTAAGCTGGTTTTACCCTTTCTAAATTGATCATCAGAATTGAAAGCTGATTCCAAGCTGACTAAACCCTTTGGAAGCTTGTTGGTTTTCAGTTGAATAATCTAGTCTTCCATTTGTTGAATGTTTTTGTTACCTTTAGAAGCTGAGAAACCATCTATTTCTGTTAAAAAACTTAAGATATGTTCATCAGTATTGAAAACTTGCCAATAACTATCATTATTCGGAATAGATGGCCTAACAATTATCTTAATATGTGACTGGTTTGAAATCAGTCCTTTATTTTCCATTATTACAATATGAGCACCAATACCAGCCAGCCTATCAGCATGCAGATTTTCCCTTCTAGGAATCGAAATCAAGTTGAAAGCATCAAATTCATCTAGAATGTCAAAAACTCTAGATTTATACATCTTAAGCAAATCATTTTTAATAGTATTGATACCTCTCACCTGCTTAACAATAAGCTCACTATCTCTAAATGCTCTCAAACACTTAATACCTCTCAATCTTGCCCACTCTAATCCCTAAATCAAACTCTCATATTCAGTCACATTGTTAGAACAAGGAAAGGACAACTTGAATGTAGCATAAAATTTATCACCATCAGGTGATACCAACATGACCCCTGCACCAACTCCATCCTTATTCCTTGACCCATCAAAATACAAATCCCAAAGTTGGTTAGAAACATCAGATCCAAATTCTGGATCTTTAATCAAATTAGGTACTACTGAATCAAACTCTAAAATCATGTAATTTCCAAAACCAGCATCAAACAAGTCATCATTCTGTTCATTCCTAGTAGCCCATTCATCTAGAAAAATGTCTGGATATGCTTCAATTTGGGTATTATAAGCTGAATAATCAGGTATTTCATCTTGGTCCATGATCACACAGCTTGCATTAATAGGACTTGTATTATAAGGCTCTATGTGATTTTTGGCCAATGATTCTGATTTTATGGTTACCTTAGTACCATATCTAGTTTTGAAGTATAAATGTGACCAATCTGATGAAAAATAGCCATCTATTTTGGCTGTGAAGTCTCTAGACAGGCACATAGCAAAATATGCTGGTAAATCAATGACATATATATCCTGTGGAATTGAAAAATTTGGGCAAGAGTGTAAGGTCAAACTTGCATTTTTAATGACTCCTAAAGTCTTAACGGAAGTTCCATCAAGCTGGACTACACCCTTATCAAGAGGCTCATATTTTAAATTCAGCAAATCTGCTATCTTTTTGGGCATAACAGTGCTGGTTGCACCACTATCAACCATACAATTATGAACTAATTTGTTTCCAATAATCAAAGAGACATAAAAAGGAGGAGGCTTTTCATTTTTAGATTTCCTACCTTCCTTCTTTGATGTCTTTTGTACATTTGATAGTTTCTTATCAGTAGTTACTGCTATTTTTTCAATATTTGCAACCTTCTTGACTTTTGGTACTGCTGGCTGCTGAACTTTAGCAGGATTTTTCTCTTCTTTTGGTGACTTTTCCTGAACCTTACGAGGCTTAGAATTAGTCATTACCAAACTTGGTAATTTTTGTACTATTTGCTATGAATTAGCTTCCAACTTGGACAACTCTTCTTTCAAAATCTCAATCTATCCTAGAATAGACAGAGTTTCCCATGCAGACAAAGTAACATTTGTTTTTTTCATTGTATCAACAATATTGAATGGAATAGTAAATTGTACCTTATGTGATGATCTAGGAGAACTCTGATTAGCATTCCTTTGAGTTTGATCTTTATTAGCAGAAACTGACGGATTCTTTAAAATAGAAACTGGTGGAGAAGAAACATTACCAGTAGATTGATCTGATTCAAGGGCTCTCTTTTTTGCTCTTGTATTTGCTACAATTGATGAATCTTCATCAAGTCCACAAAATTCTTCCTCTTGCTAGTTTAAGAATCTAGTATCTGTAGCACTTTGGTATGGTTGATTTTGGACCTCCTCAACAAACACATTCTGTTGTGAATTCATTGAATTTTGTACCATAAGAGCTTGATTAAGAATTCCATTAGAACATGTAGATTGATCATGTGGCTCATTGCATGGAAAAAACCAATCGGTAGAAATGTTATTCTGAGTAGGAACAATATCTCTAATGGCATTAAGAGGTGCTGGATTATACTGTCTATTTAGTCTCATATTCCAATTCTGCCTTTTTGCATTAGTATTTCCTTGAAATTGTTGCCTATTGGCCTGAAAATTAGATTGATTAGGATACTAGGAAGAAGAACTAGCAAACTGATTTTGAATAGCAGGGTTTACCTGAGCTTGATTCCTCTTAAGGGCCACTAAATCATTACCAAAAGATTGCAGCAAACTTTCATTTTTTTGTTGACTGTCCTTTATAGTCTATAATTCATTCAGGGAAGTTGTAGGAGCTATTTTTGAGGGTTTATAAGATGGGACAGGAGATAATGGTGGAACCACCAATAGTATATTAGTCTGTATATTAGGAAAGAAAGGCATATGAGGCCTAGGAGCTATCTTTCCTACCTGGATAAGACTATTCTCTGCCCTAATAACAGTATCAAAAGCTTGAGGTAAAGTATTACCCCCCATAGATTGGATCATAATAGAGATATCGCTATTTAAACTCTTCAAATAATATAAAAATGCATATTCAGCAGAAGGTCTTACCATGACAGGGATCTGATTCCAAGTCTTCTGAAAACAAAGATTAAAGTCACTCATCACCTCTTGTGGGGCTCTCTTGATTGTAGTTAATTGTTCCACAAGGGACAAGTTATCAGATTTGTCCTCAAAAAATTTAGATAGCCTTTCACCCAGGACATCCCAAGTAGCAATAGAGTCCACCGGGAGAGTTCTGAACCAGTCAAGGGCTTTACCATTGAGTGATGCAGCCAACAGCTTCAAATTTGCATCTTCTTCTGTAACATGATGGACATTGCAAAGAGTTGCAACATCTCTAATGTGTTCAATAGTTGTTACTGGTCCTTCTCCAGTAAATGATGGCAAGCCTTTAAGAGCAGCTAATGGAAAATTATTATGATTTGCAATCCTCAAAGGACTGCCTTGATTGAATGTAACAAACAGTAGATTCCTAGCCATTTCTTGATGTGGAGGAACTTGTTGCTAAATAGTCGGTGTCACAAAAGGTTGAGCAGGTTGAACTATCTTCCTTTGATAAGTCTTTAAATTCTGGGGAGTTGTTGCAGTACCACTTGTAGAAGCTCCAAGAATAGAATTATCTATAAATAAATTTTCAACACTTGGAAATTCTGATCCAGTATGATTAGGAACACTTAGATCTTCAGGAAGACTGATTTCTTCGATAATAACCTCAAGTTCTTCTGAATTTGTAGCTTGATTTTCAAAAATGGGATTATCAAATGATGAGAAATCTGAATTCAAAGAAGTACCTCTTGGATCATGTGACATTCTTCCACCTCTAGATAATCTTCCTCCCCTTCTACTTGACTGTAATTCCTGATACACAAAACCGTCCTTGTTTGATCTAGTTGGAGTTCTACTCATTAAAATCCACACTGAGAGCTGCAACTAAAATTTAAAACAACCATAAGTCTAGCAACTCAGAACTGAGAAGCAATTTGTTGTCCCATTGGGCATGCCAAAAAATGTTCAGGTTTAGAATTGTTACCCTAACTTAGGCATTAAGTCTACACAACTATCCTGACAATGGAAACCTCTCCTAGCTGTGGGTAGACTATGAATGAAGAGGAATCTCCAGATTCTAGGCCGGTTCCTATTAAATATGGAATAACACTTCCTGATCTATAACTTGTTGGGAAAAGGGGAAAAGAATAATTCTAACTAAAATTAGATTAGGGTGATACACCAAGAATTGTTTTCAAACTTTGCAAAAAAGATAAAACTTCAATCCTAATTCATAAATGAAGATCTCAACACTCTAAATCTCTGCTCAACATATAGGTTATCAAAACCTACTATCAAGGTTAGACCACAAATAGCTCGATTAGCCAAGAGACATACATTTCTCATACAAGGCCCTTAAGCAATTGATTATCTTGAGAAGGAACAAAAATATACTCACTTCCTTTGGATAGTAAATAATCTAGCACTTGTAAGAAAAGATGAAAACATGATCCAATATTGAAACAACTTCACAAATATGAATCAAAGTCTCTGGTTCATTCCCTCCAAAATCTGACAAAAATGATTACAAAAATGGCCTTCAAAGCACTTAGGAACAATGTGTTCATTATATGCCCTCTCTCCAAAATCTGCCACCCTTAATTGCTCATGAAAAATCAGTTTTATATCCTGCCCTAGCCTAAAAGCTGAAAATCTAAGTCCCACAAAATTGCCCTAAAAATGGCCAACAATATGCCACTAATTAAGCTTATGAAAGCTTAGTCTAAATGCCTAAAATTTTGGCTCATAATAAGGAATTAAATCCTTTTACATTTTCTTGCCAATATTACTATTAACTTAATATTAGATAAACTAATATCAAATATCCTCTATTTAATTCCTAACCTAGATGAAAATATCTAAGTGTAAAATTATGCAAGGTGGAGAAAGTTGACATGATTGTTTCATCCACTTGCAATACAATGCAATAACAAAGGAAGGTATGAGGTGGCATGTTGCAGTTTTCAAAACTTTGCAAGAACAGCATATGCATTGATGGCATTGAATACTCATCTTGCTTGGCAGACTCCAAATTTTGATAAATTCATTTTGGCATCAACAGTTGTGCTTAACTCATTCTTGACAGAGAAATTTTAGGGAAAAAGAAACCCTAACTGGTAAAAGCCTTCAAAAACTTGGTGAAGCTTGGAAAAATTGTGAATTGACTCTCTGTTGAACTTGAGCTCGGCATAATAATTGTGAATGAAGCTCTCAGTTATACCCAGTCAACTGGTTTTTACTTATCAAATGTTCTGAATATCTCCATCTTGCTCAATTTTGAAAGGTAGATCACTGTGCCTCTATTCATATTATTGTTACTGTTATTGTTCACTTGCACACATAGCTCTCAACTTTTCTTTGTTTTGAAAATACCAGTATATTATTTACCATAAATCATGGCATTCTCTTAATTCTGGGCTTTATTCATTCTTCATAGATAATATGTTGGAACTTGATGCATCACGGCTTTTATACTAGCTTAGTGTTAATAGTCATACGACTGGTGCTTTCTTGTAGTTTGTTTCTTGTACAAATGCTCGATCTTAACTTTGCTAAAAGTTTTATTTTTTATTTGCAAGCTGTGAACTCCATGTTTACTCTATGTTACAGTCACGACTTGACTATTGATTCTATTATGGTTTACTCCCAGTTGTACCTCCAATACTTGGACTGTGACTCGAATCTCACCTTGTTAGCAGTCGTTGTTTATACTGGGTGACTGAAACTTCTCCATTTGATACACAAGCCACAAACTCCATATTATGGTTCACAACAACCATTTTGGTTTCATTCCTTTAATTTTCGATATAAGTTCAAAGCTTATGGCTTGAAACTTGTATTATCAGCAGTCACGGCTTCTATATTGGTAACCATGAGCTCCAAATTTATTTTGTGCTATAGTCATGACTTGACTTTGATTACCTCTATTTTAATAAAGAACAATGACTGGTAAAGATATCGGGTTCTTGAATCTTAAGAAGGAAAACAAACCCTTCATACCATTTGATAACTGGCAGTCCAGTATATAGCTTGCGGGTTTTTATTGAAGTCGATTGTTATTCTTTTGTTTCATGTGCCAAACTAAAGCTCGACTTTACTTCTTAGCTAAGAATGAACTCAGTTTGAAAGAGAATGAACTCATTGACATTAAGCATTGAAAATTGATTTTTTTGAAGATTTGGCTTGTTTTGATCTTGCTCGAGCCCTTGACTGGTAGACATATAACATTCTCTATTGTACATGAATCTCACTTTGCACACCTATCCATTCATCACACTTGCATGGACTTTTGAATTACTGTCAATAGTGAATTCATTAAATCTGGTCTTTTTCTCAACATATGACTGTGACAACATAACATGAAACCCAAAAACCTTGACAGGGAATTCTGAACATAAGCAAATAATTGTTCTTTTCTGATTAGCTTCATAAAAACACTTTGTATAAAACAGAGAGTAACTAGAAATTGACTTAAAAGCTTTCTCTAGTTTGTACATAAACTATGATTATAGCATTCAAACTGTTTGATTCTGCTAATCTAAAATGAATCTGTGTAATCAACAGTAGTAAACTTGATGAACTGGTGGACTCGTTCTTGAAAAAAAATCATATACTATGAGCTCAACAATGACAGATAGTTGATCTAGGAAACCATGAAACACCTCTAATGGCTTACTAAAGTTGCAAGGTTATGACTGAAAAATGTTAAAAGATATAATCAGTTATAAACAAAACTATAACATCTTTTAGTCATAACCTTCGCAAACCTTAGAAGGTGATTATGACTGAGAGATGCTCAAGAATAATCATTATTCATTCCACAGCAAATAAGTAGCTTTCTCCTTTATGATATTCCTCTGTTAGTTGTACATACTCTATTCCAGTTTATGAATACTTTATACTTTCTGTTCAACTTGCATCCTGTTGGATTTTGAACTCGAAATTTTAGCTTTTAGCATTATAGCTCCTATGGCATTGTCCACTGTATACAATTCTCATTGATGCTAAATCTGCACTTAGTATAATAAGTACAACAAGATGAAAATGTTTATTCATTGTTAATGAAGTTTGAGGATGGGCTCGTGACACTCAAAAACACCAAAATGTTAATTAATGAGGCTCGAACATGGGTTCGTGACACTCAATAAAAACAAATTGTAAACATTTTATAATTTTATGGCTCAATCTCGAAGCACTCTTTTTGTATTCAGCAACAATAATGTTATAGCTTGAAAATGTACTTTTGAAACAACAAGGACATATTATACTAGTATTTAAGTAGTGCCATTTGTATCTTGAACTTGAAAGTTGGCAATCATTGGCAGTTCTTGTAGCACTCTTATCATGGGAACCCTACTTGATCTGCATCTTTGACAATGGCTGAATGTGAAAACCAGTTAACTATTTTCTGCAAAATAATCTATTAAGCTCTCAAATAACATCATTATGAAATACATTATTTGAAAAAGGTTTCTTAGTTTGGAAGATACTAAGTCCCTTTAATTCAGAGACCTGGTTAATAAAAAGGACAACATACACCACAATGATCATTTGTAGTAAAAGGTTTCATGTCAGAAATAAGTCCCTTTAACACTACCTTGCAGTGAGTGTCAGTGTACATTTTCTTATCACATTTAATTTTCCAGATTGATATAAAGTATTGAAAACTTGATTGCTACAGTATGTTATTTGCTTCTCATGTATTGCTTAGATCCAACAAGATCTAACCATATTTTTCTCTTTCATGCAGATATGGAACCCTAAAGACCTAGATGCAGATGGAGACTCAGACTATGAAGACCTAAATGTAGAGACCTAGCAGACAACCAGCTAACACAAACCAATACAAAGGCAATGCAATCGACTCCTATTCCATACTTCAGTCTTTCTTTCAATTCTGAAATGTACTCTACTTATTGATGAAATATCAAACAAGAAAGGACATTTGTATATCACATTTAATTTGAATGCACAATGTAATGATTATTTATGAATTTTGGAATTGGAATAATAATCAATACTTAGAGTACAATAATGACATCTAGAAAGAATGCAATAATGATATGTAAACTAACAAAACTTGCAAGGTAGTGTTAATTAGACAAACAAATGCAACCTTTTCCTACTTATGCTTATTGTATTATATGTTGTATTTTTGAATAACAAGGATAAAATGTGGATGGGGTCCTAGGACAATGGTTTGCACATAAAAGAGACCCCAAAGCCAATATTTTACACATACATTTGAATTGTAAGGGAAATACTTGAAATCAGATAAAATAAGATACATACCTCATGATGAATGTAATTTGGAAATACCTATTTTCTGGTGTCTGTGTACAGTTTAGGGCAATTCTGCAACCTGTCCCGCACTGGAAATGTCGAGACGAAGAAAACCTAGAAATCTTTTATCTTTCTGACAGTAGGTAGTCTTTGACCCTCATAAAAGGTCAAAGGCTACATTTTTATTCTGAAGGTTGACTTTGACTTTGTTCATAGATCTCGAAAGTTCCTACAAAAAGGGTATCCAAATCCAAGCTCAGATCTACAGTTGCGCACCTGTACTTGCAAGAAAAATGGTTTTGTTTGTTGGGGTAGGGGTTTGCCTTAGTCAAACCCCAGTTTAGAATCAACCTTAATATTGAAATTGAAATGGAGAATGCTAGCAAGTAGTAGAAGTAGATATAACAATGAAGCTATGACATTCAATAGATATGCAATTATATTTGAAATGTAATCAAATATGTTAATATGAAAGCTTGAACATAACATCAATAAATGTAAATCAAACCTCCATGACTGTATGCTTGGAGTCCACCTTGAGGGAAGAATGAATGGATCTTGAAGATGAACAAAAGGATCTTGAAGGAAGATCACACCATCATGATGGCTAGATCTAGGGTTTGAATTATGAATCTTGAATGCTTGAACCAAATCCCTTCAATGGCTTGAATGCTTGAATCCTTGATCTTCAATGGAGAACTTGGATGGAGAAGAGGACTTGAATGCTTAAATGGATTCTTGTTTGAATGGATGCTTGCTTGATCACCTTGAGAGCTTGAGAGAGGAGATTGCAAACTTGATCCCTTGATCATGAGATTGCTTGGAAACTTGATGGATAAAATGAGAGAGGAAGGCCTCCTTTTATAGTGATCTAGGGCACAAACCTCTAGAGAAGGCCAACATTGGAGAATTAAATCCCAATTAACCTTAACCCCTAGAAATGGGCCCATATTAAATGAAATTTAAGGATTTACCATTCTGAAACCTGAAATGGCCAACCCAGAGGCGGGAAAAAGAATCTTTTTGAAACCCGATACACAGAAATCAAAAAAACCTTGAAATTTGAACTATGGGTCAAGGATGAGGTTGACTCTACCCTAGGTCAAAGTCAAGGTCGACCCTAACTTAGGTCATATTTGAGGTCAACTTTGACCCTCAAGGTTGACTTTGACCTTGAGGTCAAAAACCTCAAGTCCTTAGCCCAGAATGCCAAGAAATGCATAAATAAGGTGAAATCAGGGGGAGAGAGAAGCAAAATAGGGGGAGAAAGCTAGATTCAAGCAAAGACCTAATCAAGGTGCTTGACATGACCCCAGACTACTCACTCGGAGGGATAAATGCTCTTAACATGGAAGGGCTTCCATTTTAAGACAATACATTAAGCCCCCACTTTAGCAAGAGTATGGACTCGATGTAAACTCTTGGTAAAGGATAAGAAAGAAGAGATCAAAGTGGATTCACAACAAGATAAAATAACACTTAGCTAGGGACACAAGCCCCCGGACTAAGGATTCTAACTCAACATACATGCATGAGGGTGCCAAAAGAACAAGGGTTAGTACAAACAACCCAAATCAATTAGCATAAGAAACCTTGCTAAGAAATATTTCTCATACTAATATCATATTTGGAAAGCTATCATAAATGCATAAATGATTACATAAGAAAGACAAGAGAAACACTATAAATAACATAGCTTCATGATCCTATCCTACTAGCATGAAAGCGAAAAGAGAGAGAGGGAAAAGAGTGATTACCTCACCTAGTAAGGTGCCCACCTTACCATGAATCACCCTGGAGGGAGAGCCCAACAGGTTCACCCATAAACGGTGCTTGCAATTGTAGTGCATCTTCTGATGGCTTCTGGAATATCCATAGATCCACCTTCTTGTATCACTATGAATATGAAATGCGTGTCTCCTCAGGATTTAGCGACTTATGTGCGTTACCTTCAGAAGATTTAGCATATTGGAAATGTGCGTCCCTTCAGGATTTAGCAACTTATGTGTGTTACCTTCAGAAGATTTAGCATATTTGAAATTGGAAATGCATGTCCATTCAAGATTTGGCAACTTATGTGCGTTACCTTCCAAGATTTAGCATATTGAAAATTTAAAAATGCATGTCTTTTCAGGATTTAGCAACTTATGTGTGCTACCTTTTGAGATTTAGCATGCTGCAAAACAAAAGGTTAGAATAAAAATACATAATGTAGAATGAGGGAGGCTGTATATATGCCCCCCTCCTTAATATGGAAAAAACATACTATTTTGACATGTTAAGGAAAGAAAAGAACAAGGATAAAGGCTTCTTCAACATCAAGACAATATCCACAAACAACACCTAGTCCAAGCCAAGAAGGTCAGAGCTCCTATGAGGCCACGGAAGGGACGAATGCAAAGAGATATCATGCAAGAAGTGAAAAAGTAACCCTTGTGAGGGATAGCAGACTATTCAGTTTTCAAGGTGAGATATATATAAACCATGGAAACCCAATGTCAAACAATGAAATCGGTTGTGATCAAAGAAAAAAATCCTCAATGCAAACCAAAATGTTCATGTATAATTGGATATCACATAATAGATAGATACTACTTAACCAACGAAAGAGGTGAATCCTAGAAAGATAGAAAGGAAGGAGATGACATTCTTGCCCCCCAAGTGTAGGAACAAAGATGAAAGGGGGCCTATTATATCACTCGCAACACTATGCAAGACAACGAGCCCCCAAGTATTAGGCTAGCATTGTTTACATAATGTGGAGCTCCATAATAGGAACATGAATGTTATTTAGAGAAAATAGGGTTGAAATACAACTCATTGCCACATGATATATAAATAACATTACTATCAATGAGCTGCCTAATCTTATAATGTAAAGCTTAACATTCATTAGTAGAGTGATCATGAAATCTATGATATAAGAAAAAAGGAAGATTCTTCAAGTGTGGACTACGTTTCTTTTTGTGTTTAGGTCTAGTAATCATCTTAGCTCGAAGAAGGTTAGGCAAATGAACTTCTTGGTCAAAATCCTTCACAAGTTCATCATGTTTTGAAGTGTTATTTGAGATGTTGTTAACATTGATTTGTTGTTGAGGACTAAATCCCAATCCATAAGAATGCTCATGCCCCCCAATGTGTAAGGGCATTTGAATTCCCTATTTATGCTTACCACATCCTTGACCATTAAATCCTTTTTTAACTAGGAAATGATAACCAGGATCATAACAAGAAGCCATATCAGAAGGAGTTAATGGAACCTTAGTAGTCACTATGTCATCATTAGTAGGTTTGACAGATTTATTGTGAGTAGAAGCGGCAAAAAATTTATTATGAAGGGCTTTAGAAGTAAAAACTCATTGTTCAAATTCTCTTTGTTTCTTCATAAAATGAAGATCATTAATCTTATACTCTCCAATAAAGGTAGGATTAAAATCCAAGGTTCCCCAATCATCTCCAAGAAGAGCATTAGAGGAAGAAGGATTACTATTAGGAGTAGGAGTAGTGCGGGTTTGAATATTTAGACAAGGATTAGGCACATCATCTGCATGAAGTGTATACATCCCGTTGTTATGTATAAACTTGACTTTTTGGTGAAGGGTGGAAGGAACAGCATACATCTCATGCAACCAAGGTCTACCCAAAAGAAGGTTATAATTGAGAGGTCTAGGCATAACATGAATAGGAGTATTCAGGATGACCGGTCCTACTTTGATAGGTAAGGTAATGATGCCTAAAGTGTTCTTAGCAATGTTATCAAAGCCACGTATAGGAACATTAGCAGGTTGAATAGTTGAAAGATCAATGTTAATCACTTTAAGCATGTCCATGCTACAAACATTAAGCCCAGATCCATTATGAATCAAGGTCCTATGAATGATACTTTTATTGATAGAAACAACAACCATAAGAGCATCATATTGATTCTGAACTTCTTTAGAAGGTAAATCCTTTTGAGTAAAAACAATATCAAGAGGACCCAGGGTAGCATGCATGCATTGTAATAAGTTATTGATATTCTCTTGATTAGGAGGTGGAGTAGGAAGAGTTGCTAGAGCTTTTTGCAAGGCTTCATAGTAGGTAGGTGAAGTTTGAAGAAGCTCCCATAAAGAAATCTTGGCAGAGTATTTTGCAATTGGTTTATCAAATCATACTCCTTGCTAGGAAGATAGGGTGGAGGAGGAAGAATAGGTTGAGAAGGTGGCAAAGAAGCAGAAACCACCAGATTAGATTGAGGATTGTTCCTTGTATGATATGTGTGAGCTATAGAATCTTGATCATTGAAAGAATCCATACGTTTACCTTTGATAGTAATGCGAGGGCAACCTTTGACAGTCAACCAGGGTTTAGGATAAACTATTTTAGTTGTCTCAACACTACAAATAGATTCACAAGAAGGAAGAAAAGAGGACATTCAAGGAGGAGATGAGGTAAGATCTTGATTCTCCATAGGATCATCACTAAAAGGGAGAGCATTAAGGGAATTCATATCATTCTCCACTAATGCCTCATCACTAGAAGGAATCTCAAATGGAGGTAAAGGATCTATACTATCGTCTTCTTTCACTAAAATGTTTACATGTGTTTTAGAAAAAGAGTTATCATCATGTATTAATATGTCATCTATTAATAAATCACCCTCTTGTATCAAAGCTTCTTTGTGAGGAGGGGATAAATCAATGTCGCTATCCAAGGGATCATCCACAATGGTGTCATGAGGAAGAGAGCAATCAACATCCAAATCCAAAGGTTCATCCCAAATGGGAGGATTATCATCCCTACCAATATAGTACATTGTTGGATCCCTAGAGGGGAAAGAAGGTAAATTATATTCTAAAGTAGGCTCATAGAAAAGACATATATTAGGAGAAGAATTAACATCAATCCTCAACTCATCTCCATAAAGATAAATATGATGGAGAGATAGATTAAAGTTATCTTCTTGCTCTAATATATCCTTACAAGGAAATTCAAAAGAGGACAAAGCAACATCACACTCACTAGATAAAGTATTTCTAGGTGTAACATCATGCAATGGTAAGGTAAGAGGAGAATGTTGTGTAAGCCCAAAAGTTATAGAAGAATGTTCGAAAAATATCTGAAACAATTTGTGCAACATGATAACAAACAAAGAAATGCATAGAAAATAGATCTAGATATATCCCAATGCATTCAAATGAAACTTATAAGCATGAAAAGGAAATAAAACACACAATAGGGCATCTAATTCCACAAAAGAAAGAGGATTCATAAAACGGGTTCACCAAAATGTATAGGATAAAATGTGGATGGGGTCCTAGGACAATGGTTTGCACATAAAAGAGACCCCAAAGCCAATATTTTACACATACATTTGAATTGTAAGGGAAATACTTGAAATCAGATAAAATAAGATACATACCTCATGATGAAAGTAATTTGGAAATACCTATTTTTTGGTGTCTATGTATAGTTTAGGGAAATTCTGCAACCTGTCCCTAACTGAAAATGTCAGGATGAAGAAAACCCAAAAATATTTTATCTTTCTGACAGCAAGTAGTCATTGACCCTCATAAAAGGTCAAAGGCTACATTTTTATTCTAAAGGTTGAATTTGACTTTGTTTGCAGATCTCAGAAGTTCAGCAAAACGGGTATCCAAATCCAAGCTCAGATCTGCAGTTTCGCACCTGTACCTGCAAGAAAAATGGTTTTGTTTGTTGGGGTAGGGGTTTGCCTTAGTCAGACCCCAGTTTGGAATCAACCTTAATATTGAAATTGAAATGGAGAATGCTAGCAAGTAGTAGAAGTAGATCTAACAATGAAGCTATGACATTCAATAGATATGCAATTGTATTTGAAATGTAATCAAATATGTTAATATGAAAGCTTGAACATAACATCAATAAATGTAAATCAAACCTCCATGATTGTATGCTTGGAATCCACCTTGAGGGAAGAATGAATGGATCTTGAAGATGAAGAAAAGGATCTTGAAGGAAGATCACACCATCATGATGGCTAGATCTAGGGTTTGAATGATGAATCTTGAATGTTTGAACCAAATCCCTTCAATGGCTTGAATGCTTGAATCCTTGATCTTCAATGGATAACTTGGATGGAGAAGAGGACTTGAATTCTTGAATGGATGCTTGCTTGATCACATTGAGAGCTTGAGAGAGGAGATTTCAAACTTGATACCTTGATCATGAAATTGCTTGGAAACTTGATGGATAAAATGAGAGAGGAAGGCCTCCTTTTATAGTGATCTAGGGCACAAACCTCTAGAGAAGGATGACATTGGAGAATTAAATCCCAATTAACCTTAACCCCTAGAAATGGGTCCATATTAAATGCAATTTAAGGATTTACCATTCTGAAACCCGAAATGGCCGACCCGAAAGTGGGAAAAAGAATCTTTTCGAAACTCGATACCAAAAAATCAGTAAAACTTGAAATTTGAACTGTGGGTCAAGGATGAGGTCAACTTTGCCCTAGGTTAGAGTTGAGGTCAACCCTAACCTAGGTCAGAGTTGAGGTAAACTTTGAGCTTGAGGTCAAAAACCTCAGGTCCTCAGCCCAAAATGCCAGGAAATGCATAAATAAGGTGAAATCAGGTGGAGAGAGAAGCAAAATAGGAGGAGAAAGATAGATTCGAGCAAAGACCTGATCAAGGCACTTGACGTGACCCTAGATGACTCACTCAGAGGGCTAAATTCTCTTAACATGGAATTTCTTCCATTTTAAGATGATACGCTAATGTAGACTTGCACATTTTTTGGCTAAGTCGAAGTTTTTGGTTTAAATCACTAGACACTCAAAACAAAATGACAAACCAAAGACAACCATGCAATTGTAAAGAAAGGTAATTTTCTTAATCACATCACTAATTTGTGCATGTCTAAATACTAGTGTCTTTCAAGTGATTTGATTCTATTCATGCCCACTACAAATGAGAACAGTCTTAACTAGTGAAGTTGTTTAAGCATATAGAGATTAAATACAATCTTTTAGAATGAAATTTCTCTTAACAAAAGATCAAAGATACATAAGTAAGACATATAAAACAAGGTGAATAAGAGTAGTACATATAAAAAAATCATTAGAACATGCCAAATATCTGGCATAATTGTACATTTCATTCATGTCATTGATATTCTTCTTCGTACATCTCATCATCAAGATCATCGTTGATGATGACATCATCACCACCACTATTGTCTTCATCATCGTCATCACCATCAGCATCATCATCATCATCATCCTCATCAATAGCAGCATCATCCTCATCAGTAGTAGCATCATCCTCATCAGTAGCAGCATCGTCATCTTATTCTTCTTCATATTCTTCTTCGACTAGCTCTCGATCGTGATCTAGTTCTACATCATCTTCCACTTCTTCATCTTCCTTGGTATCTTCTTCCATCACATTATACTTTATGGGTCTTCCTCTTGGATCATTTTTAACTATAAATGACCAACCTGATTTATGTGGAACCTCTAAGTAAAATACCCGCTCACATTAGCTTGGAAGAATATAGGGCTCTTCTCCAACTGGCTCAAATAACCTTGTATTAATCATTGGAAATCCATTGTCATGTTTAATAACAGTTCTATCAGGATCATTTTTATTGAGTCATAGCCTATACCATTTCACAATGAAGAGAACTAATATGAAGGAATTGAAGTCACAGTCAAGTATATCAACCAAAATACCATAGTATCGATTTTGTGACTCTCAAGGATGTAAGTCATTTGTAGATGAAATATTAGTCACCTGAAACACTGCACTTATCCCAGAATCACAAGTTCTCTTCGTGTCATCCAAATTTTTGATGCAAAATTGATAACCATTGCAAAACATAGCCTTTTGGTGTTTCATCTGCAATAATGTCAAACATGTATAAATTATTGCATCACGAGTTGAAAAACATAAGATTGATTAATTAACAAATTTGTAAGTACCTGGTGATCTCTTAAACCATATGCTAAATCTATTTCATTTTGTGTAACATTGGGATCTCCATTGCAATGAGCTTGTATAACCAATGAAGACATAGATTCTCATGTTAATCTATGACCATCATGTTGACATCATTCAATCTATTCCGTCATCCAATCTTGATTTTTTACAATAAACAAATGTATTGCATCCCACTCTTTAGCAGTTGTACAAAAGTAAATAGATGACTTACAATAGATTTATTTTAAAGATTAAGAATTAATTTACTACAATAACATCTCATAATTTATTACCTTTCAGTTTCCTAAATCTACCGTTGCCCACCAAGTTCTCCCCTTCAAATTTTTTAATTGAGTCAAGATCCCAAATGCAATCTATATGGGTCTTTGCTGCAAGATTAAGAAGATATTGAGTAACGTACACCATCATTTGGTATACCATATATCCCTCAACCATAGAACCCTTGGGACATGCTCTTTATCATACCAAACCCTTCAAAAATTTCAAGTGTCTCTCAACCATCCACATTGACCTAGCATGTATAGGTCCACACAATTCAATCTCCTCAACTTGGTGTATGAGGTAGTGTTCTTGTGCATTGAAAAAAGGTGGAGGTAAACACTTATGCATTTCACACATTAATCAACAAATTTTTTTCTTCCAATATTTTATATCTTCTTTATGGATTTCTTTAGATGACAACCACCTACAAGGGATTCAAGACATAAATATATAAATACGAGACTTTATAATATATTACTTGTTTGATATTATTATTTGATATATTGAACAAATATCACTACTTACCTCATGTATTTTCCAAGATCATATATCACTTGTTTGATATTATTTTCAAAGTTCTCTGGGAGAGATAGGGGTAGCAAATACTACAACAATTGTCAACTGATCATTTCATACAATGAAAATTGAATGCAATTACACAAATATAATGTAAATACAAAAGACTATGACTTACCTTGATGAAGGTATGCCAATCATATTTTTTCATCCCTGACTCAAAATCATTTTTCTTTGATATGAGATTCCTTATATCTGCAACAAATCCTGTAGGAAATCAAATTTTTTGGATCACTTCTTTTATGACATTACTTTGTTTCTCGGTTAATAACCAAGGAAGAGCACTTGCATTAATCCGGTCTCCATTGCTATTTGATTCAATGATATTTTTCATTGCATGATTGGAATCATGAATGTCACTATAAATTTTGCCAAGTTTTTCTTTTTCACGCCTTTCGTCCAATATTTTCCACAGCGTCTCTATTACATTCTTTCCAATATGCATAGTATCAAACAAATGCACAATTTGTAGATGCTCATAGTAGGGAAGCCTATTAAATTTTTTGGGATAACATTTTAGTCCCTTTGGAAGATGGTTGGTGATGTCTTCACGACCTTCAAGATCATCAGCTACATTATTAGCCAACAAAACACAATCAAAATATATAATTTTCAAACATCGACCATTATGTGGAATGATATTACCTTGAATTCTATTATATTCCAACTGCCATAGGTGAGGTGTCACTCTTCAGGGATTTGATGTAGTCTTTTCTTTCCCATTGAAAAGATGACTTTCTGCACTTTGATACTTATGATTTCTGGGGAGGAACTACCTATACTCATCAAACACCTATTTTCTTAAACTTTTGGAATGACAAGATTTCATCTTTGGACCACACATTGGACATGAAATTTTTCCCTTTGTTTGAAGACCTACAAGATAACGATAAAATTGGATTAAATATGTATATTTTTAGAATTTGAATTATCCCGTACAACTAAAATTCACCATAACATACCACATAAATGTGTCAATCCTGGAGCATCATGAATTGTCCACACAAGCATTGCATGGAATTAAAATTCTCTTTGTCCAATTGGTTGGGATATGTCATACATAGTGAAACCATTCCATAACACCAAAAACTCATCGATAAGAGACATAATATATATATTCATATCTTTCACTTGATACTTAGTTGAATTAACAACATCAGATAATTATTGTGGTCATTTCACTCCAAGACTTATAATTACATGTAGATAACTATAAAATAATAAGATACCTGGAAAAATCATTGCCAACATAATGTGCTCCCTCTTTATTGACATCCATGAAGGAAGGTTATTGTTTATGACAAAAATAGGCCACACCGAGAAAACGGATCTCATCGCTCCATGCGGATTGACATCGTCTGCTGCTAGAGAAAGCCTGAGATTTTGAGGTTCCTCTTTAAAGTGTGGCCACTTTTCCTCTATGTCAATAAATGATGAACTATCCACAGGCATTCTAATAATGTCATCTTGACTCCTGCCATGTGCATGGTAATCCATAAATTATGTCAAGCTATTGCACCTGAATAATCATTTCAGATGTGGAATAATGGGGATGTGATGAAGAACCTTTCGAGGCACCTTTTTTGTCACTTGATCATCTCGATATCTGCTCGTATGGAATTCAGGGCATTTTGTTGCATTTTCATGTTCTTTATAATAAATAATATGATCTTTAGGACAAGTATCTATTGTTTGATACTCCATTCCAATATGTTTCATAGTGGCACATAATTCTCGGTACGAGCGAGGGAGAACATTTGATGGTGATAACAGAAAGTCACCTATCAATCTGCAAAAAATAATATAAGTCATCACTATAAACAATTTTAATGGTACATGTTTCACCTTTTATAGACTATAATGACATATATGACAAACCTTAGCATACGTGACATTGCTATGTTGGATAAACCATTCATAACCTTTAAATTCATCAACAACAATACAACAAAGAGAAGAGTAGATTGGGAGCCTTCATAAAGGGTCGTGTCCACCTTCTCAAGTAGAGGTATATCATGGACGTCGTCAATGTCATCCTCATCATAATCATCATCATCATTAGCAACAGTAGCACCAACAGCACCAGTACCAAATGTGTCAATGATCAATGCATTCATACCATCATCTTCAAATGTTTTTTCTGGTGCATGATCGTCATCTTCCATGGGATCATGATCTTCAACGTCAATACTCACACCTCCATGTTCCTCTATATTCACACTGGGGAGATTGACCTATATAAAAATGATGATTATCAAACCTTCTTCCATGGTTCATATGTATATTAATTGTGAAAACAATATAACAAACAACTTACCACTAACCCCCCTTCCATGTGACCAATCTCCCTACAATGTCTCTTTGTTGTTTTGATTTTGATTCTTCTTGTCTTTAAGCTGTTACAACTCTTGCATGGACAATAAGATTTGTCATCGGCTTCTCTTTGAAAGTTAGACAACAATCTAGCGATTGTCTCCTTATTTTGATCAAATTCCCTTGTATTATCTGACATGATCCTTAATGTGTATATCTACAAAATAAATTGGAGATGCCTCCTTTCATTAGCTTTATGTCACCTTCTCATAGCTTCTCATTTTCTGATAGATTTTTCCAAAAGCTTTGTAGGGAACCAAGTAAGGGGTATTCTTGAGTTCAAACACATTGAGCTGCTACAACTAAATTATAAATCATGAATTCACTATAAAATTAAAACTGAATGGGGACATAAGTAAGATATTTAATGCATTATTACTTCATCATGATGATAAAAATTTCATTAGCTCAAAGCACATAGTGGTGCAGGGGCACCTAGAGCACATAAGGAGTTCACAAAACCTATGGAGATCAAAAAGACATCAATGAACATAAAGATATCCAATGACATCAATTGGATCATTTTGGAGCCTATAATGACCTATAAGGTTAATACCTGTAATAAATTGGCAATAAGCCCTTAAAGGCCTAATAAGCCTTAGGACCAATTGACGAGTCTAGAATGAGTTTTTGAGTTGCAAGCTTATAATAGTTTAGATTTGGTTTTAATAAGGTTCAATAAGTTTATTTAGATCATATCCCAAGGTCTTAGGATTCAAAAATCTTAAGAAATGCTTCATTTGCAATGTTGTTAATTCAAATTTTTGAATAACAATGGTCACTTGTAAAAGGAGGGAAAAAGGGTTTTTATGTTTAATTAGTCTTAATATAATTTTCCAACCACCAAAGTTGGTTGAATAGACTTAAAGGAAGTTATAAATTAGAGGATCAAGCCATTATATGGCAGATTGGAATGAGACACTCAAAATTGTATGGACTGCTACAACAAATTGAATAAAAGTCTAAATTTCTTGCAAATTTGAAAGGATTTTCGGTATGATTCAAAGTTGTTAATGGTTGGAATGTTTTCTACAATGTTTTGATCCTTATATTTCATGACTTTGAAGTCATTCATGCTTTGAGAATTCTATTCTAGTCGTTGTATTCCATTTTGGGACTATATAGTCATTGAAAATCTGAATTAGGACTATTTTCTTGAGTTTCTTTTGTTATGAATGTCATTCTATGAATGTAGATTACTGGTTAACATGTATTATAATCTTCTAACTTTGGAAATGCAAGTTTGATTGACTTTTGTGGTGATCACCATAGGGAATACTAAGAAACTAAGTGAATTTGGAGGATAGGCTGAAGGATAGAGTTCTGGCCAAACAAGGGAAATATGTTATGATTGAAAGTGTATAGAAATGTTAATTACAAGGTGAATCAACTGTTATTTGTTGCAGGAAACCTTGGGAAACATGACATTGAGGAAGCCCTAGATTTAAGGGTTTTGAGGGCACAAATTGAGGCTTTTGTATCTAGAAACCTCTTAGAGTCAAATTGACTTCATATTCCTTTGATTTGAACCTATTCATGACACTATGAAAAGAATTGGAGCCTGAAAGTTTGACTAGATAGTACTTCCTTTGTAAATGCATGAGTTTTAAGCTTTAAAAATCTGAGAAATAGTGTAAATAGTCATATACCTTCCAAAGAAACCTACCCTTTCCATTTGGCATGTTAAGGTACTCCATAAAGGGTACTCAAATATATAATTTTTTTACCTAGTGTTTTGGGAAAATTTGAAGTTAAAGCCTTGTGAAGGTTGTTGCAGGGCTACAAGACAGGGCTAATAGGCCTAGTGGTAGTTTGAAGGAGTTTTGAAGGTTTAGAAGTGTTGGGTCTTACTTGGAACCACAAAACCTCTTGAATACACCTTAATATAGTCTAAAGATACCATTACCATCATCATTTACCATTTGGGTTAGTCTTGGTGTGATTGTGATCATTTGGAGAACTTGAGGGCTTGGGGATAGTACCTAAACCTCTGAAATTTCTAAACTATACTTGTAAAACCTCAACCACCACCCTTACCTCCACATCACATAGAAATTCAAAATAGTAGGATATCTTAATCTTTATGAGATGAAATTCAAAATAGTAAGTGCATTATTTTATTACTCATGTCCCTATTTTATCTAATAGCATCAATATAACAAACAGAGCACCGACCAATCAAATAGGGACATGAGGTGCTCAAATAGTGAGCTCATAAAAAAAAATATTTAGTCTTAATAAAATCTTATAAAGAAACATATATTTTTTGAAGTGTTTGATCTCTCTTTATTTGTTTTGTTGTTGATATTCACTATGTGGTACTCCCCGTTTATGATCATTTCATGAGGAAATGTCTTGATGGCTTGTGGGCTGTAAGCTAAGGCATCATGCATTATTTATGAGCTCACTATTTGAGCACTGGCCAATCAAATAGGGACATGAGGTGCTCAAACAATGAGCTCATAAATAATGCATGATGTCCCAATTGTAGGTAGTTATCTCTTCTATAATGATGGAGGAGTGAAAGGTAATGATCAATGAGGTTGCTACTATTAGATCATACATTAATACACTTACTATTTTGAATTTGAGCTCGAGCATCATGCAATGTTATTGTTCTCATTACATGCTTGCTGCTGTTGTGCACCATATATTGTTTTATACACTGTTTATTTCATTGAGACTATGAGCTATTGTAGTTGACTGTATTCTTTTGGGGTTTGATCTATTGTAGTTGTTTCTTTTTTCTATGAATCATTGTTTACAATTACTTTTTATACAATATTTGTGTTAAGAACAAGAACAAAATGGTGAACGAGTGTATTTGACAAAGATAAACATGACACATTTTGTTGGGCTAATTGGGTTGGCCTGGTACCATTTTCATTATAGAAGAGATAACTACCTACAACTATATTTCATAATTCCTCCTTTGAAGTCATAGGTTAGTTTAACTATTGGACAATGAGCTGATAGGAGTTTCAAATATATTTGAATAAAAACTAAGAGTATTGAATTTTATCATGCAATGTTATTGATGTCATTGCATGCTTGTTGCTGTTGTGCACCATATATTGTTTTATACACTGTTTATTTCATTGAGACTATGAGCTATTGTAGTTGACTGTATTCTTTTGGAGTCTGATCTATTGTAGTTGTTTCTTTTTTCTTTGAATCATTGTTTACAATTACTTTTGATGCAATATTTGTGTGAAGAACAAGAACAAAATGGTGAATGAGTGTATTTGACAAAGATAAATATGACATTTTTTTGGGCTGATTGGGTTGGCCTGGTACCATTTACATGGCCTAGCTAGATATTAAATAGTGAGTTTATGAACAATGTATGATGCCCTAGCTTGTAGCCCATGAGCCATCAAGACATTTCCTCATGAAATGATCATAAATGGGGAGTACCACATAGTGAATATCAACACCAAAACAAATAAAGAGAGATCAAACACTTCACACAATGCCTTGAAGGTAATATAAATGATGCCCTAGCTCTCAAAGCTCGTAGATCACCAAGCATTCCAAATGAAAAGATGTAAACAATGTCAGTATTAAACAGTGAGCTCATGAACAATGTATCATGCCCTAGCTTGCAGCAACCCGTGAGCCACCAAGACATTTCTTCATGAAATGATCATAAACAGGGAGTACCACATGGTGTATTATTTTATTACTGATGTCCCTATTTGATCTAATAGCATCAATATAACAAACAAAGCACCAACCAATCAAATAGGGACATGAGGTGCTCAAACAGTGAGCTCATAAAATAATATATTTTGTCTTAATAAAATTTTATAAAGCAACATATATTGTGTGAAGTGTTTGATCTCTCTTTATTTGTTTTGTTGTTGATATTCACTGCATGGTACTCCCCGTTTATAATCAAATAGACAAAGCTCAAATGCCTATCCCAAGTGCCAGTGCCCTCTTCCTACATGGTACCGACCTCTTCACGCACACCAAACTCGAATGTCCTCTTAGCACCATGCAAAAGTGTAGTGTCATCTTCATGACAGCTCTTCGAATTCATAAATTACAAATGACACTTTCTTTTTCTTTTTTTTTGTTTATAACCAAATTGGTGTCACAATTTATGAGCTCAATGTTTGAGCACTGGATAATCAAATAGGGACATGAGGTGTTCAAACAATGACCTCATAAACAATGCATGATGCCCTAGTTGTAGGTAGTTATCTCTTCTATAATGATGGAGGAGTGAAAGGTAATGATCAATGAGGTTGTTGCTATTAGATCATACATTAATACACTTACTTCTTTGAATTTGAGCTCAGGCATCATGCAATGTTATTGTTGTCATTGCATGCTTGCTGTTGTTGTGCACCATATATTATTTTATACACATAGAACAATAGATTTGGGGACTTAGACTTATGTTCAATCCTTAGTAATGGTTTGAGGAACTAATTACTAGATGAGTGACTATAGTACCCTAGTTTGCATTATTAAATGATCTTGTTTAATTTGTGTTCATTTCATACAAAGATACATGTAAAGGAAAAGAAATTTTTGCATCTAAAGATTACATGTATATATATGAAAAATAACTTGTATATACTATACAAGGAAAATAACTTTTAGAAAAAAATGCAAGAGTACAGGAATACATAAGAGGATGAACATAAATAATAAAGGTGACAAACATTGCCTGAAGTGATGAATTTTTGACCTGGGTATGATTCTAGTGTGCCCCTGTGTGATCCAAAACCTACAAAGAAAAGAGAGATGGGGGTTAGATAAAAAATATCTAAGCAATGAATGACATCCTATTACTGATCCTCATCTACAATTATGCATGTACATAGTCAAGCCATATACTTCTGAAAGAAAAACCAAGCTCACAGTCTCAATGAAATAAATAGTGTATAAAACAATATATGGTGCACAACAGCAACAAGCATGCAATGACAAAAATAACATTGCATGATGCCCGAGCTCAAATTCAAAATAGTAAGTGTGTTAATGTATGACTAATAGTAGCAACCTCATTGATCATTACCTTTCACTCCTCCATCATTATAGAAGAGATAACTACCTACAACTATATTTCATAATTCTTCCTTTGAAGTATATATATATCAAGTATAATTATGAGTTTACATCATATATTTAGTCTTAATAAAATCCTATAAAACTAACCCAAAATACTTTATCTTAATAAAATTTTAATAAAACAATATATTTAGTCTTAATAAAATAATACACTTACTATTTTGAATTTGAGCTCAGGCATCATGCATTGTTTATGAGCTCACTATTTGATTATCAGCCAATCAAATAGGGACATGAGGTGCTCAAACAGTGAGCTCATAAACAATGCATGATGCCCTAGCTTGCAGCCCGCAAGCCATGAAGATATTTTCTCATGAAATGATCATAAACAGGGAGTACCATGTAGTGAATATCAACAAAAAAACAAATAAAGAGAGATCAAACACTTCACACAATGCTTTGAATGTAATAAAAATGATGCCCTAGCTCTCAAAGCTCGCGGGTCATCAAGCATTCCAAATAAAAAGATATAAACAATTCTAGTATTAAACAATGAGCTCATGAAAAATGTATGATGTCCTAGCTTGCAACCTGCAAGCCATCAAGATATTTTCTCATGAAATGATCATAAACGAGGTGTACCACATAGTGAATATCAACACCAAAAAAAATAAAGAGAGATCAAACACTTCACACAATATATGTTATTTTATAAGATTTTATTAAGACTAAATATATTATTTTATGATCTCACTGTTTGAGCACCTCATGTACCTATTTGATTGGTCAGTGCTCTATTTCTTATATCGATGCTATTAGATCAAATAGGGACATCAATAATCAAATAGGGACATCAGTAATAAAATAATACACATACAGTTTTGAATTTGAGCTCATACAGATTAACTTTCAGAAGAATATGAATGAATGCAAACATACATAAGTGGATGAACATAAATAATGAAGGTACCAAACATTGCCTGAAGTAATGAAGTGTTGACCTAGGCTTCAATCCAGTATGCTCTTATATCCAAAACCTGCAAGGAAGGAAAAGATGGGGTTAGATCCAAAAGATCTAAGCAATGTTTGGCACCCTATTACTGATCCTCGTCTACAATTATGCATGTGCATAGTCAAGCCATACACTTCAAAAATGAACTATGCTATAGAACAATATGGGTGTGTGTTAATGTGATTCAAAATCTATTGTCCAAGATTGTTTTATTATTGAGATAAGGATATCTTAATTCTATGAGAATAAATGTTTTGAAAAATATTTTTTAATTTTGACAATAACATGAGGAGTGATATATTTCAATCTTCACCGAGATTTCATACCACACAGTATTTGTAGATTATGTTCAATGCATTATTTATGCTTGTATTGGTGGGAAAACTCTTGAAAATGTGCAAAAGAGATTGTATTCAACCATGTTGTTTACATGACACATGTAGTTTACCTTCATCCTAAATCAGTGTTGCATACAAATCTGTGGACGCTGTGTGGTATGAAGCCTCACTGAATCTTGAAAATGATAAGCATTATGATGTTGAGGTATGGTGTGGTAAGCACAAGTATAGTTTCCCGTAAGTTGTTATTGGTATAGTTTTTTTTTTCAATAGTTGTAGAATCCAACTTCTCCTATACTTAAACGTATGTATACATTTTGGGCTTGGCTTTAATGTTATGTAAATTTGAGTGAAATGGTAATAATATTTAGGAGC
Source organism: Chamaecyparis obtusa (assembly GCA_027943335.1). Taxonomy (NCBI): domain Eukaryota; kingdom Viridiplantae; phylum Streptophyta; class Pinopsida; order Cupressales; family Cupressaceae; genus Chamaecyparis; species Chamaecyparis obtusa. The sequence continues at coordinate 3,366,968 of BSBK01000685.1, read as the reverse complement.
AACAAGTATGACATTTTAAACAAGTATGCATATACATTATATAACAGGAGGAGTGATATATTTTAATGACAACACTTAATGAGAAGGATGCCTATATAACAAGAGGAGTGATATATTTTAATGGCAATGGACATACAAATTATAGTGAAACTCTATAATTTATTATTGTAAGTGGACATAGAAATTGCAGTGTAAGTAGTAGGATGATTGTTCATGAGCTCACTGTTTAATATCTAGTCAGGCCATGTAAATGGAACCAGGCCAACCCAATCAGCCCAACAAAATGTGTCATGTTTATCTTTGTCAAATACACTTGTTCACCATTTTGTTCTTGTTCTTCACACAAATGTTACATCAAAAGTAATTGTAAACAATGATTCAAAGAAAAAAGAAACAACTACAATAGATCAGACCCTAAAAGAATACAGTCAACTACAATAGCTCATAGTCTCAATGAAATAAATAGTGTATAAAATAATATATGGTGCACAACAGTAGCAAGCATGCAATGATAGCAATAACATTGCATGATAAAATTCAATACTCTTAGTTTTTATTCAAATCTATTCGAAACTCCTATCAGCTCATTGTCCAATAGTTAAACTAACTAATGACTTCAAAGGAGGAATTATGAAATATAGTTGTAGGTAGTTATTATTGATGTCGCTATTTTATTACTGATAACCTAGCTCTCAAAGCTTGCGGGTCATCGAGCATTCCAAATGCAAAGATGTAAACAATGCCAATATTAACATCCATATTTTGCCATTAAATCAACAAATTTCATCAAAATGAAATTGAGTTAATGAGAAGACAAAGCTTGAATGCCTACCTCAAGTCATGGCTGCCATATAAAGATCAAATGCTAAGGAACTATGTTATAAAATTTCATGCCAAATTTCAAGGCATGAAATTTTATAATTGTACATATCTTTTCTTCGAGTCCCCCACATTGTAAACTCAATGCTAAGGAGAAAAAATTATGATGTCAAAAAGTATAAAATTTCATACCTTGAAATTTTATAACATAGTTCCTTCGCAACTGCCATATGAAGAGTAGTGCAAGGTGCCAACTTTCCCATTTTGCCATAGTTAGGGCCCTCTTTTACCATGTTTTATGAGCTTTATGTTTTTGTTTTTGTTTTAACTGAAGACAAAGATTATCTTAATTTGTTATCTTTAAATTTTATTCATTTTATGATTTTAAAAATTGAAATAAAAATATAAACTTTTAAGAAACTTTTACATATTTTCATCAAATGACCCAAAAACATCAAGAATCATCATATATGGTCACTAATAGCCAACTTTCAGAAGAATATGAATGAATAAAAACATACATAATTGGATGAACATAAATAATGAAGGTACCAGACATTGTTTGAAGTAATGAAGTGTTGACCCGGGGTTCAATCCAGTATGCTCTCGTATGATCCAAAACCTGCAAGGAAGAAAAAAATGGGGTTAGATCCAAAGGATCTAAGCAATGTCTGGCACCCTATTACTAATCCTCATCTACAATTATGCATGTGCAATGTGAATAAAAACTAAGAGTATTGAATTTTATCATGCAATGTTATTGTTGTCATTGCATGCTTGCTGCTGTTGTGCACCATATATTGTTTTATACACTGTTTATTTCATTGAGACTGTGGGCTACTATAGTTGACTATATTCTTTTGGGGTCTGATCTATTGTAGTTGTTTTTTTTTTCTTTGAATCATTGTTTACAATTACTTTTGATACAATATTTGTGTGAAGAACAAGAACGAAATGGTGAACGAGTGTATTTGACAAAGATAAACATGACACATTTTGTTGGGCTGATTGGGTTGGCCTGGTACCATTTTCATTATAGAAGAGATAACTAACTACAACTATATTTCATAATTCCTTCTTTGAATTCATAGGTTAGTTTAACTATTGGACAATGAGCTAATAGGAGTTTCGAATAAATTTGAATAAAAACTAAGAGTATTGAATTTTATCATGCAATGTTATTGTTGTCATTGCATGCTTGTTGTTGTTGTGCACCATATATTATTTTATACATTGTTTATTTCATTGAGACTGTGAGCTATTGTAGTTGACTATATTATTTTGGGGTCTGATCTATTGTAGTTGTTTCTTTTTTCTTTGAATCATTGTTTACAATTACTTTTGATGCAATATTTGTGTGAAGAACAATAACAAAATGGTGAACGAGTGTATTTGACAAAGATAAACATGACACATTTTGTTGGGTTGATTGGGTTGGCCTAGTACCATTTTCATTATAGAAGAGATAATTACCTACAACTATATTTCATTATTCCTCATTTGAAGTCATAGGTTAGTTTAACTATTGGACAATGAGTTGAGCTCATGAACAATGCCAGTATTAAATAGTGAGCTCAAGAACAATGCCAGTATTAAACAATGAGCTCATGAACAATGTATGATGCCCTAGCTTGCAGCCCGCGAGCTATCAAGACATTTCGTTATGAAATGATCATAAACAGGGAGTACCACATAGTGAATATCAACACTAAAACAAATAAAGAGAGATCAAACACTTCACACAATGCCTTGAAAGTAATAGAAAAGATGCCCTAGCTCTCAAAGCTCACAGGTCATCAAGCATTCCAAATGAAAAGATGTAAACAATGCCAGTATTAAACAGTGAGATCATGAATAATGTATCATGCCCTAGCTTGTAGCCCTCGAGCCATCAAGACATTTCTTCGTGAAATGATCATAAACGGGGAGTACGCACATAGTGAATATCAATAGCAAAATAAATAAAGAGATATCAAACACTTCACACAATTCCTTGAAGGTAATAGCAACGATGCGCTAGCTCTCAAAGTTCGCAGGTCATCAAGCATTCCAAATGAAAATATGTAAACAATGTTAGTATTAAACAGTGAGCTCATGAACAATGTATCATGCCCTAGCTTGTAGCCCATGAGCCATCAAGACATTTCCTCATGAAATGATCGTAAACGGGGAGTATGCACATAGTGAATATCAATAGAAAAACAAATAAAGAGATATCAAACACTTCACACAATGCCTTAAAGGTAATAGCAACGATGCCCTAGCTGTCAAAGCTCGTAGGTCATCGAGCATTTCAAATGCTAAGATGTAAACAATGCCACTATTAACAATGCTAAGATGTAAACAATGCCACTAAAATTGATTTAATGAGAAGACAAAGCTCAAATACCTACCTCAAGTGCTAGTGCCCTCTTCCCACACAGTGTCGGCCTCTTCACGCATGCCAAACTCGACTGCCCTCTTCATGCCATGCAAAAGTGTAGTGTCATCTTTGCGGCAGCTCTTTGATTTCACAAATTACAAATGACGATTTCTTTTCTTTTTTTTGTTTATAACTAAATGGGTGTCACAATTACGATGATATCATCGCTATTATGACACCGTCGGGGGCACTTGCAAAAAACAAACACAAATTGTAGTGGTGTCGCAAATTGGCATCAAAATTTGACCCCAAATGTTGTAGTGCCATCAAAATATTAGGAGACTTACAAGGTTCAATAGAAGAAAACATATACATAGAAGATGTCATGTGATGTGATGCACCTGAATCAAGAAGTCATTTACCTTGCTCAGGATGTGTGGAAGCCAAAAGTGTTTTTCCTTTACCTTTATCTTTGAATGATGATGGAGATGTAGAAGTTGTCAAATGTGTAGAATAAGGAGTGGACACTAATGAGGGAAACTTAATATTATGTTTTTGAATAATGTGAGTTAGCTCATCAATCTTCTTTTGAGAACACTTATGCTCATCATGTCCTATCTTTTTACAATGTGCACATTTATCCTTCTTTCTTCTATATGATTCCTCTCTTGAAGAGGACTTGGATTCAAAAGTAGATTGTGAAGGAGATTCATTACCTTTGTCATGAGGCTTAAGATCCTTATGTTGCTTCTTTCCTTTTCCATTAGAAGCCTTTGAAGTAGATTCATTTGCAATCAGTGCATGATGTGTTGAAGGCTTCAATTGACCCATGTGTGCCAACTTTGCTTGTTCCCTTGTGAGTTGAGCTGAAAATTCATCAAGAGAAGGCCATTTCTATGCACTACCAAGAGCATCCATAGTAGCATAGAAAGTAGAAACAAAAATTGAATATTCAAGACCTAGCTTGGAAATAATAGAAAATATCAATTGTTCATCCCCTTTAGTAATGCCAAAAGTAGAAATATCCAATCTAATACAATCAAACTTAGAGAAAACATCTTGAATATTGTCAAAATCACTAGGATTTAGACTGATGAGCTCATTCTCTAATCTGAATTTTCTCATTCTATCAGGCTTACCAAAGAGTCCTTCCAATATGACCCAAGCATCATGAGGATGTGTGCAAGATGCAATATGAAAGATCAAATCGTGAGAGATGAATGATCTAAGAGAGCCAAGTGTTCTATACCTTCTCTCAAACCATTTTCTCCTTTCTCCAACACCTGTAGTTGGTTCTTGATCCTGCCCAAGAGTCATTCTAAGCAATCCAATACTCAACAAGTGATCACATAAAGATTATTTTCATTCATGGTAGTTATATGGAGTGAGGATTTTGACCTTTGAATTATCCATAATGCAACCAAATAATGACTGATAACAACTGATACCTCCTTCAAATGACTAATGTGAATTAGAAAACTAAAATCTAGGGATTAACCAAGTGCAAATATAGCCCCAAAATGACCTATTTCTAAAAGTGATATTTCCACCCAAAATCACTATAATATGATTGTAGATCTAGAAAGTAGACAAAAAATCATGCACTTTCCATAAAAAATCACCTCAAACTATTACCATATGTGCTCAAACGCACCCTTGGAAGTTGCAGAAATCAGGAACAGACAAGAACAGTCATAAAAATCTATTATTTTTGATTAAGATGGCTACCAAATTGCAAAAATAATGCCACTACTAGAAACTTCAAGAAATTCTACTCCAAATCATTAAAAATGCTCGAAAAAAGGAGCAAATATGAGCAAGATATGGCCCTTTGAAGTTAGAATGCAAATTCAAAACGCTCAATGGTGAAGGCAGAAAAAATCAAACCCTTTCTAATGTTAGAAAAATAATATGCTAAATTTGGCGGTCGTATAGCCAACACTATAAGCTGCCAATCTGCCTTGTCTGACGTCTAGACGACCATCAATTTTAGGCTTGTGTAATGGGTGATGTGGCAAAAAATTGACCCCTTTGCTGATGCGGTGATGATGTGCAAATGATCATACACTAACTATGTCACTGACATCACTATGGTGACATGGCCCAGGAGTGACGTGGATCCATACAGTGACTGGGCACCCGATGCGGACATGTTGACGTGGCAATTGCCATGTAGCACGTGGTGACATGGCATTGATGTGACACTCTTGCCACGTATCTTGTGTTGATTGGGTTGCTAGTGGCTGAGGTGGTTGTTGTTTTATTGTCCCATGGGTGGATGAATGGGGGTTGTGTGGCACCGAACTTCTCTCCATGTGGCGTTGGGCTAGCTTGCATGGAGTGACAGAGCTGAGAGCGGGGGTACATTAGACGTGTCGGGTCAGTGGCGCTTGTGGGATTAGTCCCACATTCCTCATGCTACAAGGGAAAATGGCCTTTATATATGCGAGCTGAAAGTTAGTTTACCAAAGCAAGGTTGTCTTATGTTGTGTGATGTTGTCAGGCTAGTGCCGCAAGGTTGGTGCTCAGTTTGTCTGGTGATGCTGATGCTTGTTCGAGTGTTGACATCATGACTTTTGTGCTTGTCGTATTATTGCAAATGCCAGAGAATATTTTCTGTGTGGTAGATGTAAATAGGGTTCGTACCCACCCCAACAAATTTTGTAGAAAAAAATTCTAAAAATAGAACAAATTTTTTTTTAAAAATAATAATTTAAAATTGTATCGCAGAGATGTAAATCAGGTCGTACAACTTGATTTGCAAAAAAAATATCCTCAATTTTTACTTTTGCCAAATATGGGCAAATTTACAGTTGATTTTCACCAAAATAGCCTCTCAGATGTAATGGTGAGGTCAAATCTGACCCAAAATGCTTCCACAGCACACTGGCCTTCAGACAATAAATATGGACCTCCAATGCTTGCACCAAGATCTCTCCAAATAGGCTAATAAAAAAATGCTCCAACGGCTCAAATACCTTGCAAATAGCAAAGATTGAACCAAGGATCTAGAGGTTAAAGAATAGCACAAATGAAAGAGAGATAATATGAACAAGAATAGACTTGTATTAATGATGCAATGATTGAATGATTGAATGATCCATTGAATTTAATTAAATGTGGATCATCCTCCATTATGCAATAAAGTATGTGTCATAGGATGATAATGATAATGTGATATGTGCACTAAAGGTGGATCTCACACCTAAAGTGGAATTTCTCCTACACCATGTTCTTAATTGAGGTGAAAACTCCTAGGTGTTTCAATGACAAACTATGATGTAATGCATTATCCTAAGTAAGATTAAGTAAAGTATAATTAGGAATATTTAATCACACCAACATGCTCCACAATCAACATAAAATTAGCAACCTAAAAGATGCCAAATAGATACAGCACATGTTGAACCAATAATAGGATGAAACCCCTTGAATCAATACAAAGAGTTTTAAAAGGCTTCCTTAACCTTGAACAAGATCCATGAGTTTTTCCAAGCTCCCTTATTATGAATAATGGGTTTAAACAAGGCTCTCATAACCTTAATATTAGGTTTTTAAATGGATCCCAAAACGCCCTACCACAAATGATGAAGGCTCTCTAGTAATAACCTCTAGTCTCACATGTGAAACCCCTCTCTACCTCAATAGGAGAGGTACCCACCTCAATATGAAAAATTGAGAAAGAAGCTACCAGGAACAAGACCCACACAATCCAGCCCTACATATGCATAGCCAAAGACAGGAATAGCCCCCAATGAGCAGCTTACAACCTCTCCCATAAGAAAACTATTCACTTGTTAGTAGTGTATGCTCACTATTGTCATTGATGTCTTGACATGATTTATGCATTGATGTCAACCTAATGCAGTGAGGTATGATAAGTGTCTAGAGTATTTGAAGTTTGATATGCAATAAAGAGTATTTGAAGTATGAAATGTAGAAAAGAGAATCTAAAGTCTGATATGCAAAAAATCCCACTTGAAGTACTATATTACATATTTGCATATATTCTATGACCTCTAATGCTAATAACAAATCAATGCATGAGATATCTGGAAGATGAAAGTATGGGAGGTTAGAATATGTAGGAAAGAGTATTTAAAGTCCTTATGTGAGAATGTTTTGTGTTCCTCCATATAAGACGTTAATGGCTTGTCGTTTCAATGTTGTAATGTATTGTTTGTAAATATTTCACTATCATATTTACAAGTCCATGGTAGTTCAGAGGAAAAGGTTGTGTTTTGTTGTTTTCTAACAAAAAGGCTAGCTATCAGGAATAGTCGGGACAAGTTTGAAGAATGCTTTCTATTTCTTTTCATTAGCATCTTGGTTGTGTGATTTTGTGGACACGTTTCTAATGACTATGCAATATTCTAGTTCAAATATCTTGTGTTAGTTTTCTCTACAACTGAAGATATATTTTTGTGTGTGTGATATTGTTGTCTATGTTGGTTTATGGTCGACTCAACTATTTTGGAAGTATAGATTAATAACATATTGGTTCAAATATGTTTTGGAAGAATATTTGAGTGATCAAATGGGGTTGTGTCATGGCGTATAGTGCTTCGAATGGTGTCATGTGCATTGGATCCCCTTCATATCTTGAGGTGGATCATATTAAATACTTATGCTCATGGTGGCTGACTTTGTACAAACATTGCTTATTATCCCTATGGCTGACCTTGTTGAGTTTTCAATGTTCAAACTTGTGTGTGTGTGTGTACGAAAGGATGAATTGTATGTGGAATTGGTGTGAATGGTGTATGGATCGAATGTGAAGGTAGAGAGGTGTGAATGAGAAATAAAAAAGGCAAAATACTATGAATTTGACAAATTAATTTTCAAAGATTGATTAGGAGATCCTATATTTTCTATTTCATCATTTCCCTATACCTACTAGAAGATTGATCAACTTGTGCAGATCTGTGCATTGCACTAAAGTAGTGCACTTTAATTTGCTCTACATTAAGGAATGTTGTGCTTCCTTGGAAGTATGCCTAAAACAAATGTTGTAAGTAATTATTCATATAGTGAGTAGATTATTAATGAGATTTTTCCCATGTTGAGTTTTCCACATAAAATATGGTGTTCATGTGCATGTGTGTTCATTGCTATATCTTTCATTGATGATTATGTGGATTAAAGTTAACTGTTAAAGGTGTGTGATAGGATAAGTGAAGTTTTTGTATGTACTAATTCACTCCCCCTTCCCCATAGCATTTGGAAGTGTCCAACACCACCTTGATAAGGGATGCCACCACCATAATAGGAAATGCAAAAGAAGAAGAAAGGAGCAAAATGAGCCAACCCTAAAACTTAGCCACAAGGAGAATCCCCAACTCAGTAGGGGAAATTGTTTCTCTTATTATTAATATGGTAATTGATTCAAAATATTGTTGTTAGAATGCTTAGCTTGTCAATACTATGAATATAAGAAAAATTATTAAATCACTTGGAATATTAGAGATGAAATTTGTTGAACTACTTTTGAAGTTTATCTTATAAATGATGTTTAAAATTAGAAAAAAAGAAATTAATTACATAAAAATTGAAATTATGTTTCAAATTTTGATCGAAGAGAGGCAATGTAAAATGAGAATTAAAGCATAAATTATAATAAAATTTAATAATTACATTTGAGCTTTAACTCTATTAAAGAAAAATTAAGATTATATTGCAAATGTTGATCAAAGCAAGGCAATGCCATATGAAAATTGAAGCTTTAAATATGGATTTTTTTAGAGGACCAAAGACTTAATGAATTTATCTAGGACACTCAAATGTCTTAAATATTATTTTTGTCTACAAAAATAAAATGTTAGGGTTATGAAAAAATATGGAAACAACTGGCTCTGACTGGGGATGAGGACTACAAAGGACTAAGAAAGGAATATATGATCTCAATTATAGACCAATGCCTAATACATGGGCAACAAAGTGAAAAAGTATAGCAGGAAGCTTCTTGTCAGAAGGGTGGAGAGAATAGGCACAAACCAAAAATGGGCAAGCCAAAAAGTGCGACAAGCCAAAAAGAACCTAGACTAACTGCACTATAGAATTTCCAAGTATGTGCAAGGTGATAATATCCTACCTCAAAAAGGATGCTTAAAAAATGTTTATGTGAAGCTATTTATAGATTGGGGAAAATAGGATCTACTGCAAAAAATGGATGCACATACCCATGAGTACATACATATTTAAAGATTGCATGCAAAACCAAAGGACACCTACTAAGTAGAAGAAAACCTAATATAGAACTTCACAACCAAATAGATACCTTTCATCATATATCTAAATGACCTCCTGAATATATTCTTGTGTATTATCAATCATACGCCCTTAAGTTTCTTCAAACAAGTTGAGATCTAGAATTAATTCCTCATTGATTATAGGAATGGAGAAGAGTTCGTTTTGTTTTACACCACTTCTTGAATAGTAATCTTGATTCCTATGAGCCCCCACGAACATATAATCATTGTTTATCAAAATAACCTCAATAAACACAAATACATTCCCTGTTGATTAAAACTTGATATATTTTGTAACAACCAACTCAACCACTTTATCGTTTTATTACTGAGAACCTGAAATTATCAACTTCCATATTTTTCAATGAAGACAAGATATGATCACCAAATTCTTTTGAGCACCAATTTGGGATACTAGAAACATAAGGATATCTATCTCTTTCTTATTGATTGATTTTTATACATTAAAATATATTTTCAAGAATGATCTCATCCTATTTAATGGTGTTATAAGAAGGAGAAAGAAATGAACACATACTATCTAGACTAGAATAATGAAAGAATTCAAAGAGAGGATTATCTCTCTTTTATAGCTTCATTAGAGCTTGTTGGTCAATAATGTACAATAAGAAATGGGGATAAAGGGGGGTGAATCTTATTTCCTATGGCACATCAGCAATGAGAGATAGCCTAATAGGATTAGAAGGGTCAAATAATTGAATTTGTATTAAGATCCTTTACTAAACCGAGGCTTGATTAACAGTATGTAAGCTAGGTAAGGAAAAAAAATGTGAGTTTCAAGATGCACTGGCTAATAGAAAGCAAACAACTCCATAAAAATGCCAAAAATAGAAACCATAGGATGAAACTAACCTATAAATCAATTTGAAACAAATTTGGAGAGAATATGTCACCCTGACCAACCTATTCTTTTTTTATTAACAGATTTGTCCTTGCATAAATATTTATAATTAAAATGACTCATGTGCCCTATGCAAAGAAAAAATTGAACCACGGTTGAGAGAACCTTAATCAGTTCAACCTCTGCTTGTAGGTGAGGCTACCTTTAAGATCTTCAATGAATTAATTACAAAAATTAAATGAAGACACTTTTAACTAGAAAGCATAAAAGGCTTTTCCACATCCATTCATAGCCATGAAATGAACATAGGTAGAATTTTCCATACCTAAAAAAAAATTCAAAGATTTTGTCGATGACCGAATAACTAATTAAACAATTTCATACATTCGCTCCAACTTTTTGCATGAACATAATCAGAATGAAGAAACACTATAAATACTACACACCATAAACAAATCCTAATGGAGATTGAATAAGGATTCACAAATACACAGATTTTGTAAAAGCAACAGATATTCTTCTATTTTCAAATAAAAAATTTCTTCAAACAAAATATATCACACCAAACTTTTATATCTTTTGTATGTTCTACTTCTACTTCTAATTAATTAAAATTCAAACCCTTTCAAATTCATTAAACAACATACTTATAACCACCAAGCTAGGTAGTTTTTAGAACCAGAGTTAAACAAACTCCCACATGGAGTAAATAATTTTGCTAAAATAACTAAACTAATTGAAGAAGCCAAAAATAAAAGATAGTAAATCCATTTCATTTCACTCCTGAAATCATAGTGCACGATCAAGGTTAAGGTGCGTTAGCAGAATCTGTTGGCTAGTTTGAAGTGGATGACACATCATGATTTTTCCTTCATTCCACGTATGCTACAAAGAAGGTGATGACTACTTGGTGATAGGGAAGTGATGCAGAGGGTTTAGGGTTCTATGGTTTCTTCTCCCAAAGTACTTAGTACTCCTTCTAACCATCCAATGGTTAGTTCTTCAATGTGTTCTCCACCAATGTGGATCTCCAAGACCCCTCCAAACAACTTGCCTCCAAGGTATAGTTGATTTGATAAAGACACAAATTTTCACTTTCTTAACTAGTCCAACCGGTTACCCAATCTCCTAGTTCCTTCAGTAGAACTTCCCTAGAACCCCAAACTCTTTGCTTAGGATCTTCCCTCAATTCCTATAGACTCTTGCCGATGTCCTTGGCCCTTTTGAAATCCAATAGAAATTCTTCCAACACTTCTAGTTCCTTTAACAATCCCATTGTTAGCACTGTGTACTAATAGGCCTAATTAGGCCTAATTACTTGTAGGTCTATTTTCACTATTTTTAAGCCAATACTCCAAATTTCACCAAAACACCTCATGGAAAAGTTTATGAATCTAAATTCTATCTACCAACCCTTCAAGAATCCAAATTTAGGGTTTCTCAAAGCACCCATAACCCTAATTACAACCAAGCCCTAGTTTCTAGCCTATCTTTTAGGCCTCTGGACCAGTCAGTGGAAAAAGTTTTCAAATTGTGCTTCAAACTTCACCGCGAATTCTAAAACCTTTAGGTCCTTCAAAGAGACACATTAGGGCTTCCATATATTCCACTAAGTCATCCATCCAAGATCATGGGTGCTCTGTCCAATTCGATCTTTACCCTGTCCTAGCTCATCTACTCCCAGTAGTCAGCCATAGGGCATCATTTCAAAAATAGGAATTCCATTGCAAAAATAAAAAAGGAAAGCATAAACAATATTTACAGACCCTAACCCTTCATTCCACATAGTTTCAATCATTTTCCACTGTGGATGCTCAAGTTAGAGCCATTTTGGCTCCCCCAACCTTGTAAATTGAACTTACAGAGACAGTCACCAAAAACTTGATATAAATCCACAAAAATTTAACTCAAAAACAAAATACTATATTAAAAAAGGAGCTAACATATAACATTACATCCCCATAGATTCAGAATGTCTAATCTAATTGATGTGAGTGTCCCAAGGTTTGCTTGCACTACTACTAAGAGACCTAGCTTGTCTCTTCTAGGAACCTAGTCTCTTCTAGGTCCTAATTGGTTTAGGTGATTAGATAACACCAATCCTAACTCTTCTCTAATATTTCTCAACTCTTGTGCTTCACCTTAGAAGACTAACACCTTATAGATAGTTCAATCCTCGTCACTCACTTAGAAAGCTCTAAGTGCCAATTCTTCACAAACTCCAATCTTCATTGCATGGGTCTTCATCCTTATGGAAACATTCATAACTTGGTTCATTTGATCCATTTTAGAAGGATCTTGAATCATTCTCTTACTGGCTTCAATAGTTCATCCTTTAGAGACCTTAAAAATAGGCCTAATCCTTGTAGCCTTTTGCAGAGGCTTTTGGCCTTTCTTTTCAAACTTTTTCAAACAACTTGCAAAACCAATTGGGGATTTGGATACCCTTTTGTCTCTTACTAAATATTTTTCAAATTTTAGGTCCTAAAAGCCTCTTTACACCACCTTCCTACAAACTAGGGCAAACAGGGCTAATTTGACCTACTTTTTAGGACTGACTGTGTCCTATTAGAAATATTGCTCAAAAATCAATGCAAATGATTGGTATGAACCCAATATTCATAGGATGTTTAGATATGATGAACACCTTCCATAAAAAGTCCTAGATTCATACTGTACTTTCTAACCCTTCAATATATCTTCAATCTTTCACAACCTAGACCTCTAACCGAGCTCTATCTACTCACCTAGGGCCTAGCATTAAAAATAGCTCTCCAAAATTTCATGCCTCCTAATTCCTAAACTTATATACACTAATGACTCCCCTAACATTTCCATCTATCCTTAGGTGTTTCCCATGGTTAGATTTCATGGGGGAGCCATGAATGCTCGGATTGGTCAGAACAAGACCAGTGAGAACTCTAGAACTAAAACAATTTAACTAATGCACTAAAACTATTCAAAACACCTTTCTTATCAAATGAAAAAGTCTTCAAATATCCTAAAGAACACTATATAATCACTAACTTAGCACTTTCAATCCATTAGATATGACTATTATCACAAAAACTCAAAATATACAATGTAAATCTATTGCAGAGCTCTATTAACAAACTCAATCTATTACATCTTCATCACACACCTCGATATTCAAGTCTTGGCTAATAGTAGATGCCATCTCCTTCATTTTAGGGCCTGTTGGCTGATCACCATCTCCTAAACTCAAGGGAATCCTAGGATAACTAAGTTGCATGCAACATTTGCAATAATTGCAAATGTTGTCATGACAACTTTTTTACAACATTTGGCAACTTTCTCTATGCCATGATCCTATTTCTTAGGATCTCTATCCTCACTATATTCCAAGGAACCAACTCACTTAATGACCCTAACGCATCTTTACAACATCCATTAACAACATTTATGTGCCTAAGACACATTAAGACTCTATCTCAAACCATTAACACCAAGAATTAAAAATACTAACATTGGCTATTTGTGTGACCTTAGTCCTAGTGACTAACTCACTTAGCCTACATAGAAAATGACCTTCTAAGGCCCTCAAACAAACTAATCTACTCTTCTTGACTTTGCTAGAGTCAAGTACAAGCCAAAAACAACTAAGCATGGAGGTTAGCCTTGGTGTGCTCCTGCACCATCCTCCCCAAAATAAAAAGATCAATCCACCCTTGGATTGAGGATGCTTGGATCAATCCCCATCTTCTTGAACTCTGACTCCTTTATCCATACTGCATCAATATCCATTTTCCCATGCTTCTTTATGAGATGTTCCTTCTACTCTTTAGTTCTAGTCTTTTTATAGACCCTTGTGTCCAATACACTGTCAGCTCCTATGACTATAGTAGTAGGTAATTGCAACTCTTCCACATCTCTGATCACTTCATGAAGATTTTGATCCATATCTTATTGTGGTCCTCTATAATGGACTAAGTCTACAATGTTGAAAATAGGAGACAGTCCACTATCTTCCGAGAGCTCAACTTTGAAAGCATTATCAACATACTTAGCTAAAATAGGACAGGGACCTATTCTCCTCATCTGCAACTTGTGAGGGACTCCCCTTTGCAATCTTGACTTGTTAAGATGCACCATAACCAAGTCACCAACATTAAACTCAACTATCCTTCTACTTTCATCCACCTTGGCTTTGTGTTTCATGGTAATCTTTGTCAAGGTCTTCCTCATTGTCTCATGTATCTCCTGCATAGCATATGCAAAGTCATCAGCATATCCACTTCCTTTCACTCTATCCTTCAAATCCCTTAGTTCATAAACACCTCTAGGATGTAGTCCATAGACTATTTCAAAGGGACTCTTCCCTGTGGATCTATTTATAGTGTCATTGTAGGCATATTGAGCTTGCCCAATCAACTGATCCCATTGTTGACCATACTCCTTAGTCAAGCACCTTAGTAGATTTCCAAGGCTTCTATTGACAGCTTCGGTCTGACCATCAGTTTGGGGATGGTAGGCCGATCCAAAGGACAAGTTAGTGCCTAACCTTTGTCAAATAGTCTTCCAAAAATGACTCATGAATTTAGTGTCTCTATCTAACACAATGCTGATAGGTAACCCATGGATTCTCACTATTTCTTTGAAGAAAAGAGAGGCTATTTGACTAGCATCATTAGTGGTCTTGCATGGAACAAAGTGAACCATCTTTCTAAATCTATCCACAACCACATAAACACTGTCCATACCTTGTCTTGTCTTGAGTAACCCAGCTACAAATTCCATACTTAAGCATTTCCATGGCCTAGTAGGAATAGGTAGTGGTTGATAAAGACCTGCATTTGTAGAAGTGCCCTTAGCCTTTTGACATACCACACAACTTTCCACATATCTCCTAATATCTAGATTCATCTATGGCTAATAATAGAACCTTGAAACAAGTTCTTGAGTCTTAGTGATCCCAAAGTGACCACTCAAAGCACGATTATACTTTTCTTGTATCAAATTCTCTCTAATAGAGCCTCTAGGAACACATAATTGATTCCCCTTAAACAAAAGATCACTTTGCAAGGTCTACTCAACATATCTACTATGAAAATGATTCTTGTATTCAGCACATACCTTATAAATGTCAGCAAAATCCTCATCATCACCATATAGATCCTTGAAATGATCTATTCCCATGCTCTTCAATTGAATCTCTTGAATTGTGAGAGCTCTTCTTGATAATGCATCTGCCACTTTATTGAGGACACCTTTCTTGTGTTTGATATTGAAGGTATAAGATTGTAGGTACTCAACCCACTTCATGTGCTTGTGACTCAACTTCTCTTGTGAATTCAGGAAACTAAGTGCTTGATTGTATGAATACACAATGAATTCCTTGGGAAGCAAGTAGTGCCTCCATTTCCTTAGAGCTTGGACCAATGCATACATCTCTATGTCATAAGAAGAGTACTTCTTCTTGGCTTCACTTAACTTCTCTAAATGCAAAGACACTAGTTTGCCTTCTTGGCTTAGAACAGCCCCAATTGCCATATTACTAGCATCACATTCAATGGTGAAAAGCTTCCCAAAGCTTGGCAACACTAAAATAGGTTGGGTAGCTATCTTCTCCTTCAGAAACTCAAAGCTTTTATTAGCATGCTCATTCCATACAAATTTGGTTTTCATGCCTCCCTTAATTGTATCTAACATAGGAGCACAAATTGCACTAAATTACCTTATGAATTTCCTATAATATTGTGCAAGGACATGAAAACTCCTTACCTCTATTGTTGTCCTTGGAGTAGGCCAATTCATGATAGCCTCCACTTTGCTTTTGTTCATTTTCTAATTGTCATGTGATAAGACAAACCTAAGGTACACTAGCTTTGTCTTGATGAATTCACACTTCTCCAATTTGATCATCAACTTCTCATCATGTAGCTTCTTGAAAATAATATCAAGATGCTCTAGGTGCTCACTCTTTTTCTTACTATAGATTAGTATATCTTCTAGATATACAACTACAAACTTGCCTATGTAGTCTTTGAGGACTTCATTCATGAGCCTCATGAATGTGGAGAGGGAATTGGATAATCCAAATGGCATGACAAGCCATTCATATAGCCCTTCATTGGTCTTGAAGGCTGTTTTCCACTCATCTCCTTCATGTATCCTTATTTGGTGATAGAAACTCTTCAAGTCTATCTTGCTATAGTACTTAGATTCACCTAGACAATCCATTAAGTCTTTAATCCTAGGGATAGGAAACCTATACCTTATAGTTATCCTATTGATAGCCCTTGAATTAGTACAAAGTGTCCAAGTTCCTCCTTTCTTTGGTGCAAGTACAGTGGGTATGGCACATGGACTAATGCTCTTTCTAATTAGGCCTTGGTCTAGGAGTTCTTGTATTTGTCTGACTATTTCCTCATTTTATTGAGGGGTCATCTTGTAAGCTACTTTATTAGGAAGGGTAGCTCTTGGGATAAGGTCTATCCTATGACTTATGGCTCTTTTAGGGGGTAAGGCTGATGGTTGTCCATCACTTACAATACCTTGGTAAGTCTGCAACATACCTTGTATCTCTTTTGGTAACTATGCCTTCTTAGCCTCCTTGCCTTCATCTAACTCCTTTGGTCTTAGCACCAATGCAAAGCCTACACCTTCACTCTCTTCCATGGTTTGTAAGAACTCCTCTTCACCCACCATAAGTACATTTGGACCTATTGTCTTCACCTCAACATCTTCCAACAATGACTGTATTTTGAAGGTTACATTGTCCTTCTTGAAAGAATAAGAATTCTTTCCTCCATCATGTATGGCTTGGTAGTCAAATTGCCAAGGTCTACCTAGGAGAAAATGGCATGCATCCATAGGCAACACATCACATAAAACTTTGTCTTTATACCTTCCAATGGAGAACTCCACCCATGATTATTCATTCACTAACACATGTTGGCCTTTATTTAGCCAAGTGACCTTGTAAGGATTGGTGTGGGTTATCCTCGTCAACTTTAGCTTGCTACCTACTTCCTCTGACACAATGTTGTTAGTAGAGCCTAAATCAATGATGACTCTACATACTTTCCCCATTATCTTGCACTTTATCCTAAACAAAGACCTCCTTTGGCTTGGCTCTTCCTTCACTGGCTCCTTGATCAGAGTTCTCCTCATCATAAGATTCTCTCCCTCTTCTGAATTCAGTGGTACTTCGGCATGCTTCTCTACTACATTAGACTCATCTTGGACTAGGTTAGCTCTCTTGTCACCTCCTTGTGATGAACCACCTTTCTCAGGACATCTATAGGCAGGGTGCTCCATTTGATTGCAATGGTAGCACTTCATATTGGCAAAATAGTTGCATCTGCCTCCTTGTCCACCATTCCTTCCTCTAGAGCTAGAGCTTCTTCCTCGACCACCTCTACTTGAGCTTCCTTCTTGCTTCTCACTGAATTTTGTCTCCTTGACTTCTTGATTCAGAACTTCTCCCACCATAGCCACCTCTTTGACCTCTACTATCCTTGCCTTTACCTTTACCTTTTGAGGTTTCTTGTTTCCGTTTACTTTTATCTTCTATCTTCAAGGCCATTTGATAGCATTGGTGAATGGATTTGAAGTTTACTACACTCATCTCTTCTTGAATAGACCATTTGAGGCCATTCAAGTACCTTGCAAGCTTAATGCTTTCCTCTTCAACCACCTTAGATCTCAAACATAGCTTTTGAAACTCCTCGGTATATGCTTGGACATCTAGATCTTTTTGTCTAAGATTGTGTCTCCTCCTATGAAGCTGAACTTCATAGTCATCAAGAAGGTAGGTCTACTTCACTTTGGATACCATGCCCTTCCATGTCACTATAGGACTTTTCCATCCTTTTCCCTCTCGGTTTGCACAAACTTCCACCAAGTAAGAGTTGAACCTCTTAGTCTAGACTTGGCCACAATAACTTTTTGTGCTTCTAACATACCATAACATTCAAAATGGTTCTCAATTCTATCTATCCAATCCAAAATTGAATCTAGATCCATTTGTCCACTAAATAGTGGCACACCTTCCAAAGCCTTGCCACTCAATGCTTTCAATGCCTTTAAGAATGGCTCTTCAGGAATAATAGGGTCAAGAGTTGGTGCTTCCTCCTCCAACTATAATTCCTCCTCCCTTGCTTTAGCTTCTTCCTTTTGGTCAATCTTGTCCTTGACCTTATCAGCTTTGTCTTGGACTTCACCCAAGAGTTACTCCATTTGAGCTAGTCTTTCCCTTAGCAATTTGTTATCTTCTTCTTGTTCCTCAACCTTCTTGGCTAACTCAGCATTCATCACCATGGTTTTGTCTTCTACTAATCCAATTGGTGTATTTTCTCCCACTAATTTAGTAGGCTGCAACATCCACCACAAGCCTGATCAAATTAAGCTCTGATACCAATATGATGTGAGTGTCCCAAGCTTTGCTTGCACTGCTACTAAGAGACCTAGCTTGTCCCTTCTATGAACCTAGTCTCCTCTAGGTCCTAATTGGTTTAGGTGATTAACTAACACCAATCCTAACTCTTCTCTAAGAGTTCTCAACTCTTGTGCTTCACCTTAGAAGATAACACCTTATAGATAGTTCAATCCTCCTCACTCACTTAGAAAGCTCTAAGTGCCAATTCTTCACAAACTCCAATGTTCATTGCAGGGGTCTTCATCCTTATGGAAAAATTCATAACTTGGTTCATTTGATCCATTTTAGAAGTATCTTGAATCATTCTCTTACTAGCTTCAATATTTCATCCTTTAGAGACCTTAAAAATAGGCCTAATCCCTGTAGCCTTTTGCAGAGGCTTTTGGCCTTTCTTTTCAAACTTTTTCAAAAAACTTGCAAAACAAATTGGGGATTCAGATACCCTTTTGACTCTTACTAAATATTCTATAACTTTTGGGTCCTGGAAGCCTCCGTACACCACCTTCCTACAAACTAGGGCAAATAGGGCTAATTTGGCCTACTTTCTAGGACTGACTGTGTCCTATTAGATATCTTGCTCAAAACTCAATGTAAATGATTGGTATGAACCCAATTTCCATAGGATGTTTAGATATGATGAACACCTTCCATGAAAAGTCCTAGAGTCATACTGTACTTTCCAACCCTGTAATATATCTTCAATCTTTCACAACCTAGACCTCTAATCGGGCTCTATCTGCTCACCTAGGGCCTAGCATTAAAAATAGCTCTCCAAAATTTCATGCCTCCTAACTCCTAAACTTATATACACTAATGACTCCCCTAACATTTCCATCTATCCTTAGGTGTTTCCCATGGTTAGATTTCATGGGGGAGCCATGAATGCTCGGACTGGTCAGAATAGGACCAGTGAGAACTCTAGAACTAAAACAATTTAACCGACGCACTAAAACTATTCAAAAAACCTTTCTTATCAAATGAAAAAGTCTTCAAATATCCTAAAGGACACTATAAAATCATTAACTTAGCACTTTAAATCCATTAGATATGATTGTTATCGCAAAAACTCAAAATATACATTGTAAATCTGTTCACTAGTAGATTTGAGGTCAAATTTCGACCAAATTTATCGACTAAAGTGGAAATGGTCTTAAAATTTTCTTTTTTTTTTCCTTTTATCCCCGTGTTGGTTGAAATTTCAACCAATACGGGGATAAAATGTAAAAAAAAAAAAAGAAAGATGCATTTCATTTTAACTTTACCCCTTTCTTTTTCGGCGCGAGCGACAGCAGGCGGGAGCGGGCGAGAAGGCGGGGACAACTGTGTATGTGTATGAATTTTCTAACTCATAAGCTGCATTTGAAGATCTTCTATCAGCTTGTTGAAGAACTTAAGTTAAACATTGAAGCATATGAGTTTCAAAATTCTCTGTTTTAATTCGGTATGATCTAAATTTGGGTATTCGATATTGTGACCGAGAAACCTAAAATAAGCTTGATGTTGTATGAATCGGTTCATTAAAGCTTGGGTATTTTACTAGTATTGATTTTGATTAAGAAAGGAGTTTAACAAATTGTGATTTCTAAGATCTCTGTTCATTTTAAGGAACTTAGTTGGGTTCGATGGGAATCTTGTTGAAACTGTTTATTATTTTATTCAAAATGATTCTGTTTAAATTGTGAATCGGTTTTATTGTTTGGAAACGGTGTGCTCAGTCCTTAATACATTACGGTTTTATATCTGTAACAACCTCGGAATGTTTGAATTGTGTTGAAGATAAATGGATTGTTGTTATCGATTTATGAAAGGCACTACAGAAGTTCTAACTATTATTTGAAATCGGTTTTTATAAGTGAATGCTCTGTTTGCATATCATAATAGTGAAATTAAGGAACCTAGTTCGGATATGAAGCATTGAATGGTTTTGGATGATCCAAAAATTAATCTTGGGACTGGTGACATGCAATGTTCTGGTAACAGTTAAACTGAGACTTCCCTATTGATGAAAGTTGAATGTATTAAAGTTTAAACTGTTTCAAGAAGCGGTTAAATTAGTATCGGTAGATCATCAAACATTTGGAATTGTTACACCAAGTCGGTCTTTGCTTATTATTATAATAAACTGTTAAGGGAAGTTTTGAATGAAATAGTGAAACAATGGTTATAAGTTTGGGTTTAACAGATCTTTCTTTGATTGGTTCTCTAAGAAGCCCTGATGTGCATTTTGAAAGACTATAAGTATTTGCTCAATATTCAAAAAAGGAGTATAATGAGGAAATTGAGCTATTGCATTATGATCAACGGCAAATTGAAAATCTTTTGAATATCTGATTAATGCTTACAAAGAAGAACATTTGAACTTTGCAGATTTTCTGAATATTTTTAATATTGTTGTGTTGGGAAAAGTTTTGAAAGAAATGCAAAATTGAATCACTTGTCAAAATTCAAGTTAGGGCCATTTGAATGGCTAAACCCTGAAAACAAGGGTTTCTCAGACCAGCAGACAAGAAAATTGAATAACTCTGATATAAAATGACTCGAAGTTATCAAACCAATTCTAAAAGCATAAAATGGAGATGCTCCAACTTTCAAACAGGTTTTGATCACCCCTTCACATCCGTACACCGTATTGTCACTGTGATTTGCACAGAAAATTGCTCTGAAACAGGTAGTTTTATTGATTTGAAAGCAATTTGAATACAATGAGGATCTCTTCGATTTCCTCAGTCATTTGGAAGCCTAAATAGGCTCTCCCCACCGTTGGCTTAACCATTTTTATGGTTGTAGCCATTTAACCAATTCAAACTCAAAATTGCTTAGCAACTTTAAAAGTTGCATTACAACTTTAAAACAACTTTTGCCGGGTAAGACACAAAGTCTATTTTGGAAGACTAAAAGACCTTATTTGATGTTTTAGACTTTCAAACACTCTTAAAACACCTAAAGACACCTAGATAAAAAAATTTCATCCAAGGGACCAATCGATACCCAAGGTTTATTAGAGTGACTGTCCTCATTTGTTGAAGGAAAAAAGCATTAATGTGGTTCAATAGCAATGCATTCAAGTGGCAATTACACAAGGGACAGTCACTATGAGATGTCCTCATTTGTGAAAAGGACAGTCACACATGAGGACATCTCACAGTGATTCTCCCTTGTGTAATTTCCACTTGAATGTATTGCTATTGAACCACATTAATGCTTTTCTTCTTCAACAAATGAGGACAGTCACTCTAAAGACAACATGATAATGTACACTCACTATAAGGACAGTCACAAATGAGGACATCTCACAGTGACTATCCCTTGTGTAATTTCCACTTGAATGCATTTCTATTGAACCACATTAATGCTTTTTTCCTTCAACAAATGAGGATAGTCACTGTAAAGACAACATGATAATGTACACTCACTGTAAGGACAGTCACAAATGAGGACATCTCACAGTGACTGTCCCTTTTGTAATTGCCACTTGAATGCATTGCTATTGAACCACATTAATGCTTTTTTCCTTCAACAAATGAGGACAGTCACTGTAAAGACAACATGATAATGTACACTCACTGTAAGGACAGTCACAAATGAGGACATCTCACAGTGACTGTCCCTTGTGTAATTGCCACTTGAATGTATTGCTATTCAGCCACATTAATGCTTTTCTTCTTCAACAAATGAGGATAGTCACTCTAAAGACAACATGATAATGTACACTCACTGTAAGTGTACATTATCATGTTGTCTTTACAGTGACTGTCCTCATTCAAGTGGCAATTACACAAGGGACAGTCACTGTGAGAACTTCTCATTTTGTGAAATTACACAAGGTCACAAAAATTACAAAACAAAAATAATATTACAGTTCACAAAAATAATTTTGTGAACTTCTAATATTATGACACATGAGGATAGTCACTGTGAAGACAACATGATAATGTACACTCACTATAAGATCGATGTCCTCATTTGTGACTATCCTTAAAGTGAGTGTACATTATCATGTTGTCTTTAGAGTGACTGTCCTCATTTGTGACTGTCCTTATAGTGAGTGTACATTATCATGTTGTCTTTAGAGTGACTGTCCTCATTTGTGATTGTCCTTACAGTGAGTGTACATTATCATGTTGTCTTTACAGTGACTGTCCTCATTTGTGACTATCCTTACAGTGAGTGTACATTATCATGTTGTCTTTAGAGAGACTGTCCTCATTTCACTGGGCATGATGAGAAAGGCAGATATACCTATCAAATAATAGAGGCATGAATCTTTGATTACAGACATATTTATAAGAACCTTGCTTAGTATTTGTTAGCATATGTGCAATGGCTATTATTATGATCTTTGCAGGCATATCAATGTCCTCATTTGAAGAGCTAGCACAAAGTATATGTGTGAAAAATTATTTCTAATTATTAATATATTGATGGAGGTGACTAGAGCCCTATTACAAATGAAAGATAAAATATTAAATTATTTAATTAGTTTCAAGTTGAAAATATTGTAACAATTAATGTATCTATGAATTGATGGAAGGATTCATGTGTTTGCATCCATTTATCCTGCTTAGTCTAGTGGAGTAGTCACTTACTCCCTACTTAGAAATTTCCAAATTGTTGGGTGAGAATGCTAAAGTCCTCATTTTCATTTAAATGAGAAAATAAAAATGGAGATGATGTAGGTTTTTCTTCTCTTTTTTTTCACCTTCTTGGTCTTTGGATTTAAAAAGAAGAGAGGCATGAGGAACCAAAAAATCAGCAAGATACTTATCCAAAAAAGCTAAGAGTAAATTGTCCCATATTTGAAAAAAAATTATAATTTGTATTTGGTTATTATTTGGGATATGTGATGTTTTATAGATTTGAGATTAAAAGATCTATTATTTTTTTTAACATTTGACAAATAGATTGCATACTCGATATGCTTCAATATTTTGCATCCATCTTTGCATAGGTATACGACAAAGATAAAATCTTTGAAGACATTCATTTTCAATATTTCTAATTATTATGACTATATGTCAACATCCACTAAAATAGGTATGTTTATTTATATCACATTTTTATCGTGCACACATTTACATGTGTAGTTAGCTTTAAACAACTCCTCCAAAAGTATTTAATATATATCTAGGTTCAAAGTGCTTCTAATTTTTATACTTGAGTTTTTTGTGTGAATTTTTTGTAGGAGATATTTTGTAGTCATTGCAGAAGATGGAAACATACAAGATGTTAGAAGCTTGTTAGTGATTGTTTATTATGTTTCACAGAAGAGAAGATGGGGTTAACAAAGGAAGAATTAAGTAACAAAATGTTTCTTATTGTAGACTTAGTGATATATTGATGATCTATCATGTTGATTTATCTAAATTTGAATATATTTTTTAATTTAATTTAAATACATCTTGGGTTTAAATTGATTCAATGTGCAATATTTTTAAAAAAATTTGTTATGTAGGAGCTGCCAAGAATTTATTTACTTGTGAATTAGACCTTCTAAATTATAGTATGAATTTTTTTACTTGTGAATTAGAGTTTACTCAATTATAGAATCATCGTACATAGAAGGGAGATGGTCACTTTATTGCAAGTGGCATCTTGTTTTTTAGAATATTGAACTTAGATGATTATCTTGTTTTTCATAAGGGGGGTGATCATCGTTTATTGCATACTATTTCATTCTCTAAAATTGACTATATATAAAAGAGATAAGAATCAACATAGATAAGAAGGAGATGATTATCATTTATTGGTTATTTTTTATTGTGTAGTATGTTATTTTCTAAGAATCAATGTAGATAAGATGGAGATGATTATCTTTTCTTATAGGGTATCTTGTTTTATTTTATTTTGTTTAGACAAAAGTGGAAGAACCACTATATATATTTATATTTATAAAAACTGATTCAAAAAGAGCTCAATCAGGAAAGAACCAGGAAGAAAACTCGACATCGTCGCTTTATATACAAAGGTTTAAAAGAAAACCTTAATGCTATTTGATTAGTTTGTTACATTCGGAAGGTCGTGGCCACCTTTGAAGAATGCAAGTGGTCAAAGACCCATACATTTCAAATTTTGAACTGCTAGTGGCTAAATTCAAAAATCAAATAGGATGCATCTCTAAACCAATCCCATAGGATGCATCTCTAAATCAAACTCTTGCAAAATAGCCATCTATTTCTCGTGGCGCTCTCCCAAATCTGACTACATAACCAATCTCTTGACCACTTGGTCAGGCATAATGGCATATATATTGCTTCTCAAGATATATTGTCTAAACTTCTTGAATTATCTAACCAAGCTAAAAGCTTATTTCTCGAGGGCCCAATACCTCACTTCAACATTATTGAAAGGTGAACTCATAAAATTGATGCAGAGGCTTAGGGTGTCCAATCTAACACCTTTTTAAGCTTACAAAAATTAACACAGATCTCCTCTTGCTTCTTCTTTACATGCACCAAATTTTCCACCCAAGTGGAGTGGCGGATAGGAAAAATTATCGTTGCAGCAAGTAACTTTTGAACTTCCTTGAAGATTAAGGGTTCTATCAACAAATTAACAGGTTGCTACTTTTGTATGAATGACTTTATGTTAGGCTTGAGAGTTATGTCATGGGTGATGATGGAAGTATCAAATATCTTTAGATCTTCATATCAAGTTGTGTTAACTTACCGATGACTTGATGCTTGACTCTCAGTAAAATGGTGATATAGGGTCCTTATATTACACATAATTTTGATTAAAAGTTAAAATATAGCATTAAAATCTAAATGATAAAGATATTTCATATGATGTTTTTGATATTAAAATGGTTGAGAAAATGGTTGTTCACTAACGATTTTTATCAACAGGTTGCAAACAAATCATCCTTCTTCCACCAACGAGTCATTCCATTCAAGAAAGACCATGTCAGACGATATCAACGCACAAACAAATAGGGAGACAATTGCTAGACTATGGTCTAACTTAAAAAGAAAGGGTGATGGAAAATGTTATTTTCCTTGCAAACTTTGTAAGGGCTTAAAGACTCGAAGATATCTAATCAAAACAGCTGAGGAACATTGTAGGCAACATGGTCACATTGAAGGGGGAAATGAATTTCATCCATTGGTATGTATTTTAATATTTTATAAAATACATAAGACATGATTTGATGATGACAACATGATCATGGTTAATATAAGGTCATCATTTTCATATAGTTCAACGTCCCTCAATTTCATGTTATGGACCATGACAATCTGGAGAATGTGGATTTCCAAACGAGGGAACATGGAGGTGTGAACATAGAAGTAGAAGGTAATGATATCATGGAAGAAGACCATGATGATGAAGAAGATCAATATGATCACGATGATCAAGATGATGATGATGTTGATGCAGAGCTTGATGTACCTTTACTTGAGAAGGCACACAAGCCCCTATATGAAGGCTCCGAAACAACTCTTCTTGCCACTGTATTGTTGTTGGTGAACCTGAAGGTTATGAATGGTTTATCCAACGTAGCAATGACATGTATGTTAAGGTATGTCATCTTTTTTCATTATTTTAGTCGTAATTCCCTTGCAATTAATATTGGATGAATCATGTAGCAATTAATATTCTTTAAATTAACAAATTATATTTTTGGTCGTAGGTTGGTAGGTGAGTGTTTGTTACCACCATCAAACATCCTACCTCGCTCGTACCGAGAATTATCTGCCATTATGAAAGATATTGGAATGGAATATCAAACAATACATGCATGTCCGAACGATCATATTATATATTATAAATAGCATGAATTTGCAACAGAATGCCCTATTTGTCATATTAGTAGATATCAATCAGATCAAATAACAAAAAAGGTGCCTCGCAAGGTTCTTCGACATGTTCCTATTACTCCACGTCTGCAACGATTATTCAAGTGCAATAGCTTGGCACAATTTATGGATTACCATGCACGTAATAGAAGTCAAGATGGCATTATGCGAATGTCTGCAGATGGCTCGGCATTTAAGGAAATAGAAGAAAAATGGCCACACTTTAAAGAAGAACCTTGTAATCTCAAGCTTTCATTGGCAGCGGACGGTGTCAATCCGTTTGGAGAGATGAGATCTACTTACTCGATGTGGCCTGTTTTTGTTATCAACAATAACATTCCTCCTTGGTTGTCCATAAAGAGGGAGCACATAATTTTGTCACTAATTGTTCCAGGTATTTTTTGATTTAATGGTCATCTAAATTAATTTATTATTAATAATCCATCAAAATGGTCA
Organism: Chamaecyparis obtusa; assembly: GCA_027943335.1. Lineage (NCBI taxonomy): Eukaryota > Viridiplantae > Streptophyta > Pinopsida > Cupressales > Cupressaceae > Chamaecyparis > Chamaecyparis obtusa. Next base: position 3,340,024 of record BSBK01000685.1, on the reverse strand, counting down.
TAATAATTATGTAATATTTTTGTTCATTCAACTAGGTAAGTACCAAGTTAAAGATATCAATGTATATATTGAGCCCCTTATCGATGAGTTGATGGTGTTATGGAATGGGGTGACTATGTATGACATCTCTAGACCAATAGGACAAAGACAATTTCAATTCCATGCAATTCTTGTATGGACAATACATGATGCCCCTGGGCTAACACATTTTTGTGGTATGTTCTCTTCATAATGCCTCTTTTTTGGTATGTTATAGTGCTAACACAAAGTTAACACATTTAATCCAATTAGACATGATCTTGTAGGTCTTCAGACAAAGGGAAAATTTGCATGTCCAGTTTGTGGTCCAAAGACAAAATCTCGTCATTCAAAAAGTTTGAGAAAGTAGGTGTTCGATGAGAATAGACACTTTCTCCACAGAAATCATAAGTACCAAATTACTGAAAAACATCTTTTCAATGGGAAAGAAGAGACTACATCAAAGCCATGGAGAATGACACCTCGCCTATGGAAGTTGGCATACAATAAAATAAATCGTCGAGGTAATGTCATTCCATCTGATGGGTTTTGTTTCAAATTTATCTTTTGATATTGTGTTTTGTTTACTGATGATGTAATTGATGCTTGTGAAGGTCGTCAAGGCATCAATGACCAACTTCCAAAAGGACTCAAAAGTTATCCTACGCAATTTACTAGGTTGCCGTACTACGAGCAACTTCCAATCGTGCATTTGTTTGATCCTATGCATATTGGAAAGAATGTAACAGAGACATTATGGAAAATATTGGATGGAAGGTGTGACAAAGACCAAATCATCAAAATTTGTAGTGACATTGAAGAATCCAACCATGCAATGAAAAATTTTATTCAATCTAATCAAAATGGAGACCAGATTGATACAAGTGTTCTTCCATGGTTATTGTCGGAGCAACAGAACAATGCTATAAAAGAAATTATAAAGAAAATATGATTTCCTATAGGATTTGCTGTGAACATAAATGATCTCATATCAAAGAAAAGTGAATTTGGGCCAGGGATGAAAACACACGATTGGCATATATTTATTAAGGTAATTCATATTACTTTGTATTCACTATATATTTGTATATTGCATGTGGTTTTCATTGCATTCTTTTATAAAATATTGACGAGATCATTTTACAAATATTGCAGTATGTTCTACCTCTATCTCTCCCACACCACTTTGCCAATGGTGTCAAACAAGTTATATATGATCTTGGAAAATACATGAGGTGGTTGTCATCTAAAGAAATCAATAAAGAAGATATAAAATATTGGAAGACAAAAATTCCTCTTCTTATGTGTGAAATGCAAAAGTGTCTACCTTCAACTTTTTTCAATGCACAAGAACATTACCTCTTACATCAAGTTGAGGAGATTGAATTGTGCGGACCTGTACCAACTAGGTCAATGTGGATGGTTGAGAGGCACTTGAAATTTTTGAAAGACTTGGTTCGACAGAGAGCACATCCTGAGGGTTCTATGGTAGAGGGATATATGGTATACCAGACCATGGTGTACATTAGTGAATATCTTCCTAAGTTTGCAGCAAAGATCCATGTAGATCGTATTCGGGATCCTAACTCCATTAACAAATTTGAAGGGGAGCACTTGATGGGCAAAGGTAGATTGAGGAAAGTGAGAGGTAAATCTAAGATGTTATTGTAGTTAATTAATTCTTATAAATCTGGTCGAGAGTCGGATGCAATAAATCTAAGATGTTTTTGATACAGCTGGTCGAGAATGGGATGCAATACATTTGTATATTGCAAACAATCTTGATTGGATGACGGTATGGATTGAACGATGTCAACAAAATGGTTGCTCATTAACATGGGAAGGTGTTGCTTCATTGGTTAGAGAAGCTCATCGTAATGGAGATCCCAATGTTACTCCAATGGTAATTGATCTAGCACATGGTTTAAGAGGTGGACAGGTACGTACAAATTTATTAATGATCATGACTCGTATGTTTCATATCAACTCATGATACAAATAATTTACACACTTTAAAAATTGCAAGTCAAGCACCACAAAGCTATGTACTATCATGGCCACAAATTTTGTATAAAAAAGTTGGATGATACAAAGAAAACTTGTGATTCTGGGATAAGTGCAGTTTTCGAGGTCACCAATATATCATCTAGAAATGACCTACATCCTCAACAATCTCAAAATCAATACTATGGCATCTTAGATGATATAATTGAGTGTGACTTTAACTCCTTCAAAGTAGTTCTATTTGTCGTCAAATGGTACAAGCTACGACTGAATCAAAATGATCCAGATAGAATTGATATTCAACATGATAATGGATTTACAATGATTAATACAAGGTCATTTGAGCCAGTTGGAGATGAGCCATATGTTCTTCCAAGCCAGTGTGAGCAAGTGTTTTACTCAAAGGTTCCACATAAACAGGGTTGGTCATTTGTTGTTAGACATGATCCAAGAGGAAGGCCGATAAAGTATAATGTTATGGAAGAAGAAGATACTGAAGATGATGAAGAAGCAGATGATGATGATGATGATGATGATGATGATGCTAATGGTGGTGGTGATGATGATGATGATGATGATGATGATGATGATGATGATGATGATGATGATGATGATGATGATGGTGATGGTGATGGTGATCATGGCGATGATGATTGCGGTGATGCTGTTGATGATGGTGATGATGGCGATGGCGATGGCGATGATGATGATGATGATGATGATGATGATCAATGACATAATTGAAATGGTTACATATTTATTGTGTTCAATTCTAATGATTACATATTTATGTTTTGCTTTAAATTGTAATGGTTACATATCTATTCTGTTCAATTCTAATGATTACGACATATGTGATTTATAATTACCAATTTTTTGTTTACGATGCTTAATTAATTGTTGTTGATACATGTATATTTGTGTTTGATTATCACCCTTTTTGCAAACAGGCAATTGACTACAGACATTGTCACCCCGGCCTTCTGTTGACGATCTTGCATTCCATACATAAGGTAAATTTGTTCATGTTTACGATGTTGCATATTGTTCATGTTATCTTCTAAGTTATTTGTAGCATACGTATCATGTAATATTTAGCTAACTTAAGATAAATGATTAACATATGCAGTAAATTTGACCCCTTTGGCGTGGATCGTGCACAGTGACATGGATCGGCAGGTATAAGTCAATAAATAGACATAATTTTCTTATATTCTTCTTGTTTATCACTGAGCACGTATGTTATAAATAGACATATTATATAATCATATAATGTATATATAGACAAAGAACCATATAGAAATATAATATATAATCACTTTCAACCTAGTACATTTTATATCTCTCATGTATAGACAAAGAAGAACTGTACGTATGGGTCACGACTTGATTATTCTATATATATTGACATGGCAATATCTCATTTGATGGATTGCAGCACCCACCAAATAGGTACTTGTCAGATCTATCTACATCGAATGAGGGAAATGAGGGAATGCTAGACGAAAGTTCTACATGTAGTACGGCTAAAACAGGGAGATCAACTAGAGGTCAAAAGATTAGAAAAAAATTTGACAAACACATGCAATATTTCCTTGCTAATGGGGGGTCATGTTCTTATGATGATGAGACCAAAGGTGACATCAAGGTACCCTTTCGGTACACACACATTGAGAAAGAATGGGTACCCAATGAGCTACCTCCAATTAATACTGATTTTTGTGTTAATGAGAGGATATATCGCATTGCTCCATCCTCATTACATGGTTTGGGCCTATTTTCCATGGATGGGATAAAGGTATATTACAATAGAGTTGTTGAATTGTTCGAGTATGTCGGTCCATGTTACAATTACAATGATTGGATGCGGATTGTTCAATATAAAAAAAGTATGCGTAGGTATGCACTATCAGCTAATTATATACAAAGGAAAGAAAATGATCAAAGTAAAAGATTTGCAATGTACATTGATGGGAGACCAAAAGCAACAGGTAATATTGCGGGTTTTATAAATAGTACACGACCTTCATCAACTAATAAGCAACCCAATTGCATATTTGAGGCGCGCGAGGGGAATCAAGTTTTTGTATGTGCAATAAAATCAATAAGTGCAGGGGAAGAACTGCTAATAGATTATCATTTAAATCGCATAGATACAAACAAAGTTACTATCATGAGGGTGGTAAGTACTATATACTATTTTATTAATAAGTTTTTTTTTGCTAAGTCTATTGCTTTTAGTTCGCTAAAGTTTTTATATTTAATCTTTGTCACAGGATGATATGGATCCCACACATGATAGAGGCCACGAGGATGCTCCTCCCACTTGTTCTTCAGCAAAGGTAAACCTTATTAAAATTGTACAAATTAGATAGTTGAAAAATGTTATATTATTACATTATTTTATTTATGGTTTTGGAGTTTTTATGATAGTTTTATTGATATTCCTATCACAATTTGATGTTCAGGATAAGGGAAAAGCACCCTCGACAGTAGAGGCAATAGCTACCCCTGATGATGATGATCTTTTTGCAGATTCGCCTAATGTTATAATCATGGTAAAGAAAAAAATGAAACAAATCAATAAAGATATAATTAACATTTTGTATGAAAGAAATCCAAGTGAGGAGATGCTCAAGAGGCTAACTGAATTGAAAGCACTCGGACATCGGTATCAAGTAAGCAGTAATGAATCTTTAGTTATAACAAAATTTCAATAAAGGTTAATATTTTATACTCTTTTATGTTGTGAAGTAAAATATATGTAATATGTGTTCTTGTTGTAGGATTTTATGGAATCTCTAGTACCTGGTCAAGGACAATGTGCGGATGAGGCCGGTACTAGTAGACCTCCGGCTGCCTCAGGTAAAATAATCCTTTAGTTTACAAGTTACAAGGAATTTTTTCTTTGGAACATTCAAAAACTTCTCAAGTTAACTCTTACTTTTATTATTTGAAAATGTCTTTGCTAACAATGTATTGTTCAGGTCCTCAATTGCAGGAGACTCCTACTAGCCAGGTTGCCCATAGAAGATTGTCGAGTGCAATGTCGGCCACAAGGGCCATGCAAACATCAACGCCTTCAAGGGCTATGGCATCTGGTAAATCATTGTTTTACTATATTTGGTTTTGTGCTAATTATGATTTCATAATTTGTACTTTAATCTTGGGTGCATCACATAGTGGATTATTTTTTTGGAGCAGGAGATACCTCGGTGGCACCACTTGGTACACCTGCTACCAATCAATCTGCATGTATTGGTGAAAATTCACCACCATTTCCTGGATCTACCCGTGTTACTAGCATGGGTGCGACGCAGACGTCATTATTGATTGACAATAATGAATCAATGCCTATAAAATGTCCTCAGATTCCAGGTACTTTAAATAATTATTTTTTATATTGTAATATGCATTTACCTATTCATAACAAGTTTTGGATTGATTATCCCATGACATTTTTTGCAGGAAATGATATGTTTTATAAGAAACTTTATGACCTAACATTGCATATATTCGGGCCCACCATACGTAAAAGGTGGAACATCATAAGTGAACTAAGTTTATCCCACTATTTTTTTTTCATATCATTAATTGGTACAATATTTTTCCTTTCATTTCGGTCTTTTCTTTTATTGGCTATATCTAACAATTTTGTGTTTTTCCTTAAAAGGTGGAATTTGCTAGAAAAAAGTTTAAAAGATCAGCTCATCAAAGATTTATAATTATGTTCATTGGCTAGTAATTTATTACCTCTAGTTGATTTGAATTATTCCCGTACAGGAAGGAATAGCAGTTGGCAAAACTTTTCCACTGTTCAAGAACTACAATATTGATGGCAATAAAGAGATGATTGCCATTGACACGATGAACATTAAAGGTTCATGCACATCTTGCTACATCACAACTGGTAATCACTCCAGCACTCCTAAATTGCTAAGCTACAAAATATTATTTAATTCTAAGTTTTTATTGAATTCAAAGCATTGTAGCTTGAATCTATTTTTCCAATTCAAGCTACTTAAGAGAAAGGTGATTTGTCTATGTTTATTTTAAAAGCTTATTTTTCAATAAACATAATGAATGTCCTATGTGTAGGGTCAGCTTCTTGAATTTAGTCATGCAGCTTCCTGAATGTAGTCATGCTTGATTCAATTATTTATAACCCGTCTTTCAAATAACCCATCTTTTGAATAACTCATCTTTTGAATAGTAGTCATTTTTAGATTAAGTTTTGGTAGAATTTCAAAAATGTCATTTTTAGAATATATTATGTTAAGCATAATATTTTAATGAATTGCATGATGGTATTTGATATTGAAGAAGATAGTCCATACGACTACTGTTCTCCCTCCCCTTAACAGTTTATAACTTTATATATTATTTGTTATTTGATGTTTTGAGTAATCCAAGCAATAGCAATGTCATGAGCACCCATTCACCATAACCCTTCTCTTCTGAGCTCTTCTGCTTTGACACATCTCTAATCCACAGTCTTCATTACATGGATTGTTTATTGGGGACCTTAATAAAGTTTACAATGTACGCAGGATAATGAGATGGATAATGGATGAAGAGGAGCATCTTGCCAAGCTGAAGGAAGACACTTTGTAGTATGTTATTATAGATATGGGCCATAAGTTCTGAAAGCTTACATATTTGATGCATCATTTCTTTTTTGTAAAAGGATTTCCCTTCACTTGTAATCGGTTTTCTAGTAACAAAACTATGGAGCAGAATAAAATGGAATAAATGCACCCTAATTTTATCATATGCAACCATTCCTATTTCCTTTATTCTGGGATTTAGATATACAGCTGTATATGGTCAAACTCCAGCAAGTTTGGCTTGTATTGTACTTTGGTGCTGCTTTTCATTCTCTTTTTTCACTTATGCAGCTGTAACCACTGTTGACACCAGTGGAATCAAAATGCTCAAAGAGCTCAAGAGAATAATTGAACTGAAAGGCCTTCAGGTAACTATTATCATAATTTTGGTTTGAACAAAATATTATTTTGGTTTAAACAATTTATTTTAAGTTTTGATTTGTTTATGTCATTCATCTAAAATCATTTAATAAGTGGGTATTATTGAATTAAGTAATAGCATTCCTAATAAATTTAATAAGTGGGTCTTATTGAATTAAGTAAAAACATTCCTAATAAATCAACCAAAGAAATGAAAGCTTAGAATGTGTTGTTTAAACGTGTTCAGCAGTATGTACTCTGTATAAAACATGTCAACTATATCAACACTTCATAGAATTTTGGTTTAAACAGTAAACTCTAAACTTTGACCTTTTTAAATTGCGTACTGTTTCATTACTGGCCTAGAACCTACATATAAATCAATAAAAATCCAAGTGCTCACCAAGCTTACAAGTTTTAAATAAGTGTGACTATCTTTATGTTATAACAAAATTTAACAAAAATCTATTTTGTATTGTAAACAATGTGAATTATACTAACAAGGAGTATACATGATCTTTAGCTTGCATTGAGCAACCCTAGGTCAGATCTCATGGAGAATCTTCAAAAGGAAAAGTTCACTGAAATTCTGTGACCAAATTGGCTATTTCTTACAGTTGGTGAGGGTGTTGCAGTTTGCAGTTCTCTTCTCCAAGCTCGTAAGCTCAATAGATAATTGAATGTCAATGGTAATAACCAGGCCGGTCTCTACAATTACAGTTTGCATGGTTAATGACTAAACCTGAGAGTTACCCTTGTCTATCATTTCATTCTTATAATGAAGAATGTCCTCACTTACCTCGCTATATTTCTCTACTGAATATTACTTATAGTTTACAATACTCAAAGGTTGTAAGAAGCCATGGAGGCTTTGTTTTTAATTTGATGAATCACCTTGCAAGCTATAGTGGTGATTATGAAGATGTTAAATAATATGAATATAATGGAAGGGCTAAAATTTTGTTAAAATCTAATTAGAAACTTTTTTTTTGCCTGTGTTCCCATCAAGCTTAAAATGTTATGTGGGAAGACTCGATACACTCTTTGGGAAATTTTACTATGGACCATCCAAACCTAGAAATCTTCTTTAAACAGCCACTTGTAATGTTACAGAGATGAGAAGAGCTCTGCCTTTGAGGTTCAAATTACTCAAGAGCAAAGAACCCTGTAACAGCTGCTCTCTATCCTCTACTGTAACAATCAAACTGAGGAAATAGAATTCTAACTTCCTTGAAGCAAACCATCTTCCAGGTACTCACCTTCTTGGATGCATTTTTTGAGTAAAGCCTCTGTCACTGTTTTGTCTCCAAACATTTCTCCTATATTCCTTTGAGACTGTAATCTTCCATTTGACTGCAACCTTTTGAAGATCTCGGTCTCAAGGTAATGTATCCTCAATCAATGCTCCTTTTTTGAAGACTGATCCTCTGTCTCTGTCATTGAGACTATTCTTTGTCAAGGACCCATTTAATGCCTATAAACCTAAAACCACTTAGACCTTAACCCTATATGACCATTACATGACATTTTGACTCATTACATGGGATTTTCACTTATTACATTGCTTTTATAGCATTATTCCTTATTACATTACAATGACCTTTAGACTTGATTATGAATTTTGCTTTGAATATTGAGTCTAACATTGCAATTGAACATCTTTGAATGTCATTCCACTCCTGGGCTCAGGTGCCCTGCTAGATGCCCCTACATCATCAACCAAGTGGTACAAATGATCAAATCCCACAGACGGTCTGTAGCTATGACAGAGTTTGAAAAGGTAGAGAGACCTACACTGGTGACTCAGAAGAAACTTCAACTTTCAAAAACAAAGCCAATTAGGTTGGTAGACTTTTGGATCGGGCCGGCATTTGGTGGAAGAGGAAGAAAGATCACTAGAACTCTGGAGGCCCACTATAATGGATTTCGGTATTCAACCATGAGAGCAGAAGAGAGAGCTGATATCATGTATCAAAATATTAAACACGCATTCTTCCAATCAGTAGAGAAGGAGATGATTACTTTGCTTCATTTTCATTTGCATAACCATATTATGGTGGGAACTAAGAAGACTAAGGATGTCCAGTTTTATGTGGAAGTAATGGACGTGGTCCAAACTTTAGGAGGGGCAAGAAGGTCCATGTATGATCCCGATGAAATTGAGGAAGAGCAGCAAGAGAGGGAAAGGAAAAATCAAATCAATGGAGAGTTTGAAGGGTTTGTTAAACGAGTAACAGAGCTATGGGAGCAGCCTCATCTAAAAGATTTTGAACTGGAGTTTGATATACCATTTAGAGAGCTAGGTTTTCATGGAGTTCCTTTCAAAGCCTCTACTTTTATTTTTCCTACCGTAAACTATTTGGTAGAGTTGGTGGAATTTCCTTTCTTAGTAATAACCATTACTGAGATTGAGAAAGTTAACCTTGAGAGAGTAGGACTTGGGCAAAAGGCATTTGATATGTCTATTGTTTTCAAAGACTTCAAGCGGGATGTACTCCGCATTGATGTTATTCCTCAATCTTCTCTTGATGGCATCAAAGAATGGCTAAACTCAATGGATATAAAGTATTATGAAAGCAGAATGAACTTGAACTGGTGGCCAATTTTGAAGACCATTACAGATGATCCAGATAAATTTATTAAAGATGGTGGCTGGGAATTTCTGAATTAGGAAATCCATCTTCCATTTGGGTGACAGAATCCAATAGATGCTTCAAAATGTTTGAAGTTCTTTCACCAAGCTTTATCAAATGGATCTCTCATGAGAATGAATGGAACAGTTACCACTCATTGGCTCTAGGTGATTCTTATGGAGGTGAAGCACCGGGACTTCCTGGGAGGTCATCCATCCCAGTACCACTCCAACTCGAGCACGCTTAACTACAGAGTTTCCTCCATGGTTAAATCCACTCTGCTTGCATCCTCATTTGCAAAACCTTCACCAAGTGTTATGCCTTATGAACCATTCATTAGAAAGCCCCTTAAGCTCGTCAATTAATAAGTAGGAGATATTTTCCATAGCAAGTCAAATTGTGATATTGCTATCAAGATTCAACTGTGTAGTTTTTTGAGTCAAACTCATTGACCCGTGATTCATGAGTAGTGGTTCACACGAACCCATCTCTCATGAGAATGAATGGAACACTTAGCACTCATTGGCTCTAGGTGATGCTCACAGAGGTGAAGCACCGGGACTTCCCGAGAGGTCACCCATTCCAGTACTACTCCAACTCAAGTGCACTTAACTACGGAGTTTCCTCACTGGTTAAACCCACTCTGCTTGCATTCTCATTTGCAAAACCTTCACCAAGTGTTGCACCTTACGAACCAGTTGATGAGATTAAGGGGCTTTCTAATCGATGGTTCATAAGGCACAACACTTGGTGAAGGTTTTGCAAATGAGAATGCAAGCAGAGTGGGTTTAACCACGAAGGAAACTCCGTAGTTAAGTGCGCTCGAGTTGGAGTAGTACTGGGATGGGTGACCTCTCGAGAAGTCCCGGTGCTTCACCTTTGTGAGCATTAGCTAGAACCAATGAGTGCTAAGTGTTCCATTCATTCTCATGAGAGATGGGTTCATGTGAACCACTACTCATGAATCACGGGTCAATGAGTTTGACTCAAAAAACTACACAGTTGAATCTTGATAGCAATATCACAATTTGACTTGCTATGGAAAATATCTCCTACTTATTAATTGACAAGCTTAAGGGGATTTCTAATGAATGGTTCATAAGGCATAACACTTGGTGAAGGTTTTGTAAATGAGGATGCAAGAAGAGTGGGTTTAACTATGGAGGAAACTCCATAGTTAAGCGTGCTCGACATGGAGTGGTACTGGGATGGATGACCTCCCAGGAAGTCCCAGTGCTTCACCTCCGTAAGCATCACCTAGAGCCAATGAGTGCTAACTATTCCATTCATTCTCATGAGAGATCCATTTGATAAAGCTTGGTGAAAGAACTTCAAACATTTTGAAGCATCTATTGGATTCTGTCACCCAAATGGAAGATGGATTTCCCAATTCAGAAATTCAGAGTTCTTTTCATTAACCTGTGATTCATGAGTAGTGGTTTACATGAACCCATCTCTCATGAGAATGAATGGAACAGTTACCACTCATTGGCTCTAGGTGATGCTTACGGAGGTGAAGCACTGGGACTTCCCGGGAGGTCATCCATCCCAGTACCACTCCAGCTCGAGCACGCTTAACTACAGAGTTTCCTCCATGGTTAAACCCACTCTGCTTGCATCCTCATTTGCAAAACCTTCACCAAGTGTTATGCCTTATGAACCATTCATTAGAAAGCCCCTTAAGCTCGTCAATTAATAAGTAGGAGATATTTTCCACAGCAAGTCAAATTGTGATATTGCTATCAAGATTCAACTGTGTAGTTTTTTGAGTCAAACTCATTGACCCATGATTCATGAGTAGTGGTTCACACCAAAGAATCAAAACTCAGACTTGGCAAGGCCAACTCGACCCGTGACTCACCGATGACTCGGCAATGACTCAGCTATGACTCGGCAAAAAAAAAATAGAGATTTCTTAAAATTTAAAACTTGTTTCAAGCACACATTATTGAATAAAGCTTAAAAACACATCACATCACATCTAAAGGTCAAATAACATCTAAAGGATATGGTTAAGAGAACAAAGTATAATCGATAATGAAGGGAATGAATGGTAATTGTTATGAACAGTCACGTCACTTCATTATGAACTAACATGTCATTTCCAATGTGAACAGTCACGTCTTTTCTTATTTGCTAGTTCAATATATATAGATATTCAAATGTGTAGATTCAATCAATAACCAAGGCAATTTGATCACTATTTTTTCCATTACATTCACTGTCTTCATTCCATCTCTCCAATTTGAATCTTGTGGATCATTGATTCTTAGCATTTCAATCTTTATTGTCCCAAGGCGTTTGTCCTACTGTTCCCTTTAACAACTCATGAATGCTCATTGATGAATCTTGGCTGTTCTAACTGATATTCTTATGATACATCGTCAGCTGTTCTCATTTCTTTATGATTCTTCTTATTTATTCATTGGCTAACTTTTTTGACATTCCTTGGACTGCTCTTCATGACCTATCATTTACTTACTATTATGATCCTTATTGTGACTGCTCTAACAGTGAATGTCACTGTTTCTAATAGTATATGTCATTGTTTCATCATGTAATCACTACTATACATCACTGCTCTGATCGATTTTCTTTTCACTGCTATCACATTGCAAAACACTACTTTTAATCATCTTTTATCAATGACTTTTCATGACTAATGACTGCTTTAGGATTCATTCTTCTATTTGCTATCTTCTTTCTTTGAACACTGTCCTTGAACACTCACTGAAGACTACTGTCATCAGAAATTCATGAAGCCTACTGTCATTAGAGATTCATGAAGATGATCAATGTCCTTAGACATTGATGTGACTATTTGTTAATTATCATGTCCTCTCATAACAGTCATGATTTTCACCGATATTCTTCTACATTTCTCCATTTCTAATCACTGTCATAAAAATGAAAGCCACTATCCTCCAGCATACTCATTCGTTTGCTGCTCTCATTCGTGGATTATTGCTCATATCATTGTTATTATGACTGCATTATTGGCACAGTCTTCCTTCTTGAAATAGCAGATTATTTTCTTGTTCTAAGTGATTGTCACAATTTTTCTCATCCTTCAACAACATGTATATCACTGTTGTTGACAAGTCTATGGCTCAGGCCTGCCGCGGTGTGGGTCATGAGGCACAGACCCGCAAGTTATGGCCATGACCTAACTCAGTGAGTCACGTGGGTCATGCCCCATAACTCGGCCCATGACTCGGCCGGGTCACCAAAACCTGGGAGCCATGGCTCGACCCGCGAGTTAGGATAACTCACCTGACTCGCAATGGGTTTTGATACTCTGGTTCACACGAACCCATCTCTCATGAGAATGAATGGAACACTTAGCACTCATTGGCTCTAGGTGATGCTCACAGAGGTGAAGCATCGGGACTTCCCGAGAGGTCACCCATTCCAGTACTACTCCAACTCAAGCACACTTAACTACGGAGTTTCCTCCCTGGTTAAACCCACTCTGCTTGCATTCTCATTTACAAAACCTTCACCAAGTGTTGCGCCTTACGAACCAGTTGATGAGCTTAAGGGGCTTTCTAATCGATGGTTCATAAGGAACAACACTCGGTGAAGGTTTTCCAAATAAGAATGCAAGCAGAGTGGGTTTAACCACGGAGGAAACTCTGTAGTTAAGTGCGCTCGAGTTGGAGTAGTACTGGGATGGGTGACCTCTCGGGAAGTCCCGGTGCTTCACCTTTGTGAGCATCAGCTAGAACCAATGAGTGCTAAGTGTTCCATTCATTCTCATGAGAGATGGGTTCATGTGAACCACTACTCATGAATCACGAGTCAATGATTTTGACTCAAAAAACTACACAGTTGAATGTTGATAGCAATATCACAATTTGACTTGCTATGGAAAATATCTCCTACTTATTAATTGACGAGCTTAAGGGGATTTCTAATGAATGGTTCATAAGGCATAACACTTGGTGAAGGTTTTGCAAATGAGGATGCAAGTAGAGTGGGTTTAACCATGGAGGAAACTCTGTAGTTAAGCGTGCTCAAGCTGGAGTGGTACTGGGATGGATGACCTCCTGGGAAGTCTCGGTGCTTCACCTCCATAAGCATCACCTAGAGCCAATGAGTGCTAACTGTTCCATTCAATCTCATGAGAGATGGGTTCATGTAAACCACTACTCATGAATCACAGGTTAATGAAAAGACCAAATTTGAGGTCAATAAACATGGCAAATTGAATCAATGACTTGAAAGAATTTTTTTAGCTTGCTACTACAGGCTGACTGAACTCCACATTTTTTAAGTGCTTAGAACCCATGAACAGTTCATTGCTTCTATCTTCTAGCCATATTAATCTTTGATGTTCATGCATCTCACATCTTTTTCCATTCTACTCACATCTTTTTCGCTACATTCTTGATATCGATTTCTTTTGGGGATTTGTTAAACAGCTCACTAGTTTTTTTTGTACGTCCATATCTTGCTTACATACTAAATTATTCCTTATTACATTACAATGACCTTTAGACTTGATTATGAATTTTTCTTTGAATATTGAGTCTAACATTGCAATTGAACATCTCTTAATGCAATTCCACTCTTGGGCTCAAGTGCCCTGCTGGATGCCCCTGCATCATCAACCAAGTGGTACAAATGATCAAATCCCACAGATGGTCTGTAGCTATGACAGAGTCTGAAAAGGTAGAGAGACCTACACTGGTGACTCAGAAGAAACTTTAGCTTTCAAAAATAAAGCCAATTAGGTTGGCAGACTTGTGGATCGGGCCAGCATTTGGTGGAAGAGGAAGAAAGATGACTAGAACTCTGGAGGCCCACTATAATGGATTTCGGTATTCAACCATGAGAGTAGAAGTGAGATCTGATATCATGTATCAAAATATTAAACATGCATTCTTCCAGCCAGCAGAGAAGGAGATGATTACTTTGCTTCATTTTCATTTGCATAACCATATTATGGTGGGAACTAAGAAGACTAAGGATGTCCAGTTTTATGTGGAAGTAATGGACATGGTCCAAAATTTAGGAGGGGCAAGAAGGTCCATGTATGATCCCGATGAAATTGAGGAAGAGCAGCAAGAGAGGGACAGGAAAAATCAAATCAATGGAGAGTTTGAAGGGTTTGTTAAACGAGTAACAGAGCTATGGGAGCAGCCTCATCTAAAAGATTTTGAGCTGGAGTTTGATATACCATTTAGAGAGCTAGGTTTTCATGGAGTTCCTTTCAAAGCCTCTGCTTTTATTGTTCCTACCGTAAACTGTTTGGTAGAGTTGGTGGAATTGCCTTTCTTAGTAATAACCATTACTGAGATTGAGATAGTTAACCTTGAGAGAGTAGGACTTGGGCAAAAGGCATTTGATATGGCTATTGTTTTCAAAGACTTCAAGTGGGATGTACTCCGCATTGATGTTATTCCTCAATCTTCTCTTGATGGCATCAAAGAATGGCTAAACTCAATGGATATAAAGTATTATGAAAGCAGAATGAACTTGAACTGGTGGCCAATTTTGAAGACCATTTCAGATGATCCAGATAAATTTATTAAAGATGGTGGCTGGGAATTTCTGAATTAGGAAATCCATCTTCCTTTTGGGTGACAGAATCCAATAGATGCTTCAAAATGTTTGAAGTTATTTCACCAAGCTTTATCAAATGGATCTCTCATGAGAATGAATGGAACAGTTACCACTCATTAGCTCTAGGTGATGCTTACGGAGGTGAAGCACTGAGACTTCCCGGGAGGTCATCCATCCCAGTACCACTCCAGCTTGAGCACGCTTAACTATGGAGTTTCCTCCATGGTTAAACCCACTCTGCTTGCATCCTCATTTGCAAAACCTTCACCAAGTGTTATGCCTTATGAACCATTCATTAGAAAGCCCCTTAAGCTCGTCAATTAATAAGTAGGAGATATTTTCCACAGCAAGTCAAATTGTGATATTGCTATCAAGATTCAACTGTGTAGTTTTTTGAGTCAAACTCATTGACCCGTGATTCATGAGTAGTGGTTCACATGAACCCATCTCTCATGAGAATGAATGGAACACTTAGCACTCATTGGCTCTAGGTGATGCTCACAGAGGTGAAGCACGGGGACTTCCCGAGAGGTCACCCATTCCAGTACTACTCCAACTCAAGCGCACTTAACTACAGAGTTTCCTCCCTGGTTAAACCCACTCTGCTTGCATTCTCATTTGCAAAACCTTCACCAAGTGTTGCGCCTTACGAACCAGTTGATGAGCTTAAGGGGCTTTCTAATCGATGGTTCATAAGGCACAACACTTGGTGAAGGTTTTGCAAATGAGAATGCAAGCAGAGTGGGTTTAACCATGTAGGAAACTCCATATTTAAGTGCACTCGAGTTGGAGTAGTACTGGGATGGGTGACCTCTCGGGAAGTCCTGGTGCTTCACCTTTGTGAGCATCAGCTAGAACCAATGAGTGCTAAGTGTTCCATTCATTCTCATGAGAGATGGGTTCATGTGAACCACTACTCATGAATCACGGGTCAATGAGTTTGACTCAAAAAACTACACAGTTGAATGTTGATAGCAATATCACAATTTGACTTGCTGTGGAAAATATCTCCTACTTATTAATTGACGAGCTTAAGGGGCTTTCTAATGAATGGTTCATAAGGCATAACACTTGGTGAAGGTTTTGCAAATGAGGATGCAAGCAGAGTGGGTTTAACCATGGAGGAAACTCCGTAGTTAAGCGTGCTCCAGCTGGAGTGGTACTGGGATGGATGACCTCCCGGGAAGTCTCGGTGCTTCACCTCCGTAAGCATCACCTAGAGCCAATGAGTGCTAACTGTTCCATTCATTCTCATGAGAGATGGGTTCATGTAAACCACTACTCATGAATCACAGGTTAATGAAAAGAACTCTAAATGCACCTTACGTATGTAACATTTTTTTTATAAAAAAAAAATAGCATTGGTCGAAATTTCGACCAATGCCACCAAAAACTTCCACCAAAAATTTTGACCATCTCATCCGTCGAACGTATAGCATCTCGGTTGAACATTTGATGTTTTCGTCAAAATTTTGACCAACATTTGGTGGAAATTTTTGCTGCCACTGGTCAAAATTTTGATCAATCCTAGGTGGAAATTTGTTCGACAATTGGTCAAAATTTTGACCATTATAAAAAATGACAACAATTTTGGAGCATGGACTAAGTCAAATTTTTGACCTATGTTTTAGTCAAAATTTTGACTGATTATAAGTACATCAAAAATTTGACAAAAAAAGACCGACGACAATGTTGGTCGTAAATTCGACTAGTTTCGGTCAAAATTTTGAACAATTCTTGGTCAAAATTTTGACCAATTCTTGGTCGAAATTTGAGGCCAAATTTACTAGTGGTTGTAGAGCTCTATTAACAAACTCAAACTATTACATATGCATCACACACACCTTGAGATTCAAGTCTTGGCTAATAGTAGATGCAATCTCTTTCATTTTAGGGCCTTTTGGCTGATCACCATCTCCTAAACTCAAGGGAATCCTAGGATAACCGAGTTGCATGCAACATTTGCAATAATTGCAAATGTTGTCATGACAACTTTTTTACAACCTTTGGCAACTTTCTCTATGCCATGATCCTATTTCTTAGGATCTCTATCCTCACTATATTCCAAGGAACCAACTCACTTAATGACCCTAACGCATCTTTACAACATCCATTAACAACATTTATGTGCCTAAGACACATTAAAGACTCTATCTCAAACCATTAACACTAAGAATTAAAACTACTAACATTAGCTATTTGTGTGACCTTAGTCCTAGTGACTAACTCACTTAGCCTACATAGAAAATGACCTTATAAGGTCCTCAAACAAACTAATCTAGTACTCTTCTTGACTTTGCTAGAGTCAAGTACAAGCCAAAAACAACTAAGCATGCAGATTAGCCTTGGTGTGCTCCTGCACCACTAATCCATACTCAATCGTACAACTTGTAAAGAACACTCTAATCTATTGAGAATCTCATAGATCCATCCATATAGAATGTTCCCAAAAATAATATGCAATCAAAACTCCATTAACCTTCTCAAAATCATCAGTCCATTCTCATATACCTGAGAATGGGTGGTTACAACCGCTAAAACTCTCATTTCTAACTTTTGGCAAGAGTTGCAAAAGTTGCTCAAGAAAATTTGAAAGTTGCTAGGACATTTTTAGCACTTTTGGGCTCTTGTACCATAATAGTCATCTTGATGACCATTTCCTACTCCTAGGACCTAGAAGACTCTAAAACCTCAAGTTGCCCAAAGATAGTAACTTTGACCATTCGAAACCAAGATGGCCATATTGTCATCTAGGAACATCATATTGGAACCTATGAGCATCGTGTGCTCATTAAAAACATGGAATGATCCAATCCTTAATGGATCTTATTCAAACTTGACCTAAGACTCCTAACACAAACCAAAACACATAAAACACATCAAAAGGGGAGGTGTTATGCACCATACTCCCCTGGGACAAAGAACTCAAGTCCCTTGAGTTAGGAGGTCGGCAAGGATGACACCATGCTACAAAATATATACCTCAATCATTCATGTGGCCTCATATTCAAGTAGGCCCTGCCACTGTATCAAATATTATTTGTAAGTACCCTTTCTAGTCTTCTTAATCACCTTGGAGTCTAGTATATTGTCCAGCTGCAGAGGTTGTGGGGTAGGAAAATCCTTGACCCAATCTTCTTCTCCTAGATCTGGTAGATGGTGTGGACCAGTGTCCAAAGAGGGGCCCTTATAGGGATACAGATCACACACATTAAAAATGGGCTAAATGCCCAAATTTAGAGGCAACTCCACCTCATATGCATTCTTGCCATACTTATGCAAGATCTTCAAGGGTCCTATCTTCTTCATGAGTAACTTAGGGGGGTTACCTTTAGGGAGTCTCTCCTTTCTAAGGTAAGAAAGTACTAGATCCCCCACCTTGAACTACAAGTCCCTCCTTGTCTAGTTTGCTTTGGCCTTATACTTCTCTCCTTGTTTTTGTAAAGTCCTCTTAACCTGATCATGCAACTCCTTCATCTATTCTACAAATGATTCCCCTTGGGAAATTCTTTGACCTTGTAAACTGAGATCCCTTAGCTCTAAGATGCCTCTAGGATGAGCCCCATAAACTATCTCAAATGGGCTTTTACCTGTACTCCTATTAATGGAGTCATTATGGGCATATTCTTCCTGGCCTATAACATGATCCCATGACTGTCCATATTGTTTGGTCAAACATCTCAGGAGGTTGCCTAAAGACCTATTTACTACCTCAGTCTGTCCATCTGATTGTGGATGGTAGGCTGAAGAGAAAGACAAATTTGTGCCAAGCTTCTTCTGCAGGGTCCTCAAAAAGTGGCCCACAAATTTACTATCTCTGTCACTTACTATGTTGAGTGGAAAACCATGGGTTCTAACTATATCTTTGAAAACTAGACCAGCTATGTGTGAAGCATCATTGGTTTGTTTACAAGGAATGAAGTGTGCCATCTTGCTAAACATGTCCACCACTACAAACACAGTGTCATGTCCCTTAGTTGTCTTTGGAAACCCTAAAACAAAGTCCATACTCAAGCACTCCCAAGGCCTCTGAGGTATGGATAGAGGTTGATACAATCCTATATTTCTACTATGTCCTTTTTCCCTCTGACATTGCTCCATAAACTTCCTAACATCTGACTGTAATCTAGACCAATAATAGTACCTATTCACTTGCTCAAGTGTCTTGTCCACTCCAAAGTGGCCTCCCAAGCTTCCTTGGTATTTCTCCTTGACTATGTTCTCCCTCATAGAGAACTAAGGTATACACATCAGGTGTCCCTTGAACAATAGTCCCTCCTACAACATGTAATCAGTGAAATCCACTTTGAATCCCTGTTGGAACTTCTCACATGCCTCATAGACATCCTTGAAATCTTTGTCCTCTTTGTAGAGGTCTTTCAAATCACTCATGCTCACACTTTGCAATTATATCTCCTGTATAGATAATACTCTTCTACTAAGAGAATCTACAACGTTGTTGCTCACACCTTTCTTATGTTTGATGACAAATGTGTATGCTTTTAAAGATTCTACCCATTTAAGGTGTCTTTGATTCAATTTATCTTTCCCATTCAAGAAGCTAAGAGCATGGTTATCTGTGTAGACCACAAATTACCTTGGTAGGAGATAATGTCTCCACTTTTTAAGTGCTTGCACCATTGCATATAACTCCAAATCATAGGTGGAGTACTTTTGTTTGGCCTCATTCAACTTCTCTGAGAAGAATGCCACAGGATGTCCCTCTTCACTTAGCACTGCTCCAATGGCTAGCTTGCTAGCATCACATTCTACCACAAATAACTGATTGAAGTTAGGGAACCTGTTGGGTATCTTCTTAATTTTCTAAATTTCTTGTCCAACTTTCGGTTCTTCCTTTCTTGTTCTAATCTTGTGGTTATAGCTGTCAGAATGTTCTCAAAATTTTGTCACAAACTTGTTAGATTTTCTTGTCTTAGGTCTTGTTTTTGAGAAGGCACAAATTCTTCAAAAGTATAAAAACCCTAAGTTTGGCCTTTCTTTTTTTTAAGCCCTAAGCCGTCCTCTTAGCTTTCTATTTGAAGGTTACTTTTTGAAAGCCCACTTAAGTTCATGTTGAGAGCACGTGCTTTAAATATCCTTTTCTTTGAGTCAAGTAGCCCTCTGATTTAATTATTTTATCCTATGTCCTTGGTGCTTAGAAATTTGGCAAAATGGCGGTGTTTTAAAGTCTTGTCGCATGGTCGCATAAGCTTGTTAAAGCCTTATGCGACTATGCGACTAAGTTTTAATCTTGCGATTAATGAAGCGGCAAAGTGGTGGGACCATGGGTGAAGGTGCTCAGCCAATAATATCTAAACGGCTGGTGGTCTCTTAAAGGATGGCGGCTTCTTAAAGGCTGGCGGTGTTTTAAAACATAGTCGCATGATCGCATAAGCCTCCAACAAGCTTATGCGACCATGCGATTGAGCTTCGTGCTTAACTTTGAATGCTAGTGGATAAAGTGTGGAGGCTAGTCACATGGTCGTGTTAACCTCCAATAAGCCTATGTGACCATGCGACCAGCATGTATTTGAAAAGGGGTAACCACTGAGGGATCACCGCCGGAAGGGATGTAACATTGAAGGCTAGTCGCATGGTCGTGTTAGCCTCCAATAAGCCTATGCGACCATGCGACTAAATTATACGATCGTCTGTCAAGAAAAATCTACGGCCAGATTTCAAATTGAAGGTGAAGTGGGTGGCAAGTCCAGGCTAGCAATAGTTTCATCTCCTGCAAAATTAATGACTAAATCATGCGAGGTAAAGTGCCGAAATAATTGTGAAGTGATTGCAAATATTTCAGAATCTAGTTTCACTCATAGAACTGTAAGGACACAAGAGATTTGTAGAGAGCTCGGCGAATTGAGTTGCAGAAATTGATTCTCGTGTTCTTGGGTTGATAAAACAAGGTTGGTTACTTCTGGGCTTTCTTGTTTGATTAAAAAGAGTTGTTTTGTCACCATTTTTCTTTTGCGCCGAAGTACGTTAAAAGTTTCAAATCCCAAAATGCCACCAAGAAAAGAGCTCTTTGGTGAAATTGATTATTTGAAAAGGGGTCTTCATGAAGATTTGTTACAAATGTTTCCCAGTTCAAAAGTAAATTTGACCAGTGTAAAACAACTAACACCAAAAGAGCCTAGGGTGAAAGTGGCGGACGGGTTGTATGACACAGGAAATTACATTAAGGATGCTACGGTCGGTTTTCTTAATGCAAGTGGTGTTTCCGACTTTACTGGGCTCACATTATTTACAGTTGGATTTAGTCAGAGAAATACTCCTGTTCCCGCTTGTAACATATGGGAAAATGACTTGGGTAAGCTTGTAGTGCCAGGAGTTTTTATGGATGTAGATTTAATGACTGAAATTGCTAAGAACTATGACCCTATCACAAAAGAGATTAGAGGTGTTAGAGGGCAAAAACTGTTAACAATTTCAGCTGATGAAATTAGAACTGTTTTCAAATTGAAAGACCCTTCACCTATCTTGGAGCCGATTGATTTCAAAGAATTAGGCGAGGTTTATGAGGCACAGAAGCATGTCTTCAAAATTGGCCCGGTAAAGGATTTTTGTACCCGAATTGGAAGAATGATTGTCACAGGATTAGGTGCACAGGAGCCGTTTAAAACGGAGTATTTTGATGTTTTGGCAAGAGGTGCTTACTGGTCTTTGTGTCAAGTTTTTGGGGAAGATGCAAGTGAAAAAATGCCACAACACTTGATGTATATGGTAATCCAGGTGTTGCACCCACATTTGTCAGTTACTTTTGATTATGCCCCTGTCATTGCTGATTTAATCCATGATGGATTAATAGGGATTCAAAAGGGTAAAGTTAGTAGATCCTTCTGCTGGTACTCTTTTATGATGTACATGTTTCTGTTTAAAGGTTTTGATTATTTTGAAAAGGAAATGGAACTATCTAAGCAGAGAAATGGAGAAGATATGCCCGTACAGTTGTGGAATTTAAACATGACATGGGACAGAAAGGATAGCAGTTACATACAATTTAACAAGTATTTTGCAGCCAGATTAAAATTATTCTTTGTGCATGACAGTCCTAGAGTCCCTGCTGCCCTAGCTGAAATTGTCAGGCCACTCCAATTTGCAAAGGACCTCAACATTGTGCATAATTGGGGTGATTTTATTTTCTATCCTTATTCAACTATTTTCAGATTATATGGCTATAAAGGAACTCCTTTTATTTTGCCTTTCCAAGTTCCTCTCAAGATTGGTATTGCAGAATTTTTCAGGCAATTGGGGGATATTGAGGAAAATAGTATTGCTAAGGGTAGAGGAACTCTGTTCCCAAATATCATAATTGCCCATCAATTTATAATCACAAAAGGTGGATGGCTCAATATGCACAAGATCTTGGAGCCTTATCATTTGACTACTACAAGTGCCAGGACAATAGACCCAGAGGGTTTTTTCAATGATATGTTTAGGAGAAAGGTCAGATGTTCAGCAGTGAACCACATTTTCAATTTCCCTGAAGACATCATTAGGAATACCCCAGGATTACAAGATCAAGAAGTTAGGAAGGAAAAGTGGTTAGTATATAAGAAAACTTTTGATTTTGTAAAACAATTCGATCCTACATATGACCCTATAGGTAGCATAAGTCCTATGGGGAAGAGAATAGACACTCTAATGGGTTGCTTCCAAGATATTATTAAAACTCTGGAAGAAAAGAAGAGAAGAGCCATGGAGGAAAACCCTGAGAGGGCTAAGGCATTGTTGGGAAAAAATGTATTTACAAAGATTTTGCCTCCTGGCAAGTACATGGTGCAAGAAAAGACTGGTTATGGTGTAGTTGTCCCTGAATCTGAAATAAAAGAGCAGAGGAAAGGAAAGGCAGATATCCCTTCTTCATCAAATCAGGGTAAGAAAATTATAGATTTAACACAGGATCAGCCAGATGAGGACATCTTGGATTTTTCACCTCCCACAAAGAAACAGAGGATAGAGGAGAGGCCACAGGATCCAGAGGATCAATACTCTCCTTCACAATCGCCTTTAAGTATTAAAGATGATCGAGAAGTCATAGAGCAAATGCAACAAATGGGATCTCAGGGTCAAATATTCATGACTTATGATGAAATAAATGAAGGAATTCCTGAGCAACCAAAAGAGCCTGAATTAGGCTTAACAGCAGAGCAACTTGCAGGAACAGAGTTGGATCCCGTCATCAAGTTAGCATGTGAAGAATTTTTGGCTGATGATGCTTTTGTGAAATCCAGGGCCTTTTTGCAATTTTTATGGAAGATGAATATCAATAAATTTGAAGAAACCTGTGAGAAGACACATAAAGAAAACCCTGATGTTGATATTAAGGTTATTGAAGATGAAACCAGGAAAGAAATGACAGATAATTTTGAAAAGATTACTCCAGAACAGGGAAGAATAATGGTAAAGAATGCAGGAGTATTAGTCCTCCCTGAATGGGATATAGCTGATGCAATTGTCCTTGATGCAATCAGGAAACAAGTTACACCTGCATACCAAACCAGGGAAGAGGCAGAGCAGGCTGTCAAAGGAGTTGCATTCAGTAATGACCATCAAGCCTTGGTTATATGGTCACTGAAAAGGGATGAGGAAAATAAAGGAAAGCAATTGATTAAAGATAATGTTTCCGGTGGTCTTATAGTCAAGAGAGTAATGGATACTTCAGCAATAGAAGCATCAAAAATGGTTGTAGCAACAGCTCATCTTGCGGAGAAGGTGGTTGAAAGAGAAGCTAAGGAGAAAGAAGAGTTAACAAGAAAATTTGAAGAAATAATGAGGGCATATGAAGAGCTGAGACAAAAAATATTTGAAAAGGACAAAATAATTGATGACTTAAGGAAAAGGTTGGGTGAAGGAAGTCCAGTCCATATACAACAACAATTGCAAATTTCTTCCTCTGCTGCTGGTCCTTCCTCATCAAGTCCCATCATTGAGTTTCCTATGTCTCCTCTTCCCCCTTCCTTAAGTGGTGATGATGCAGAGATGAAAGGACAGAAAAAGTTTGAGAAAAGAGTACAAGATACTATTCATCATCTTGTTAGAAATGTCAGACCCAAAGAAGTTTACAAGTGTGCAGAGCAATTGTCTGACATTTTGCTTTCTTTTGATAAAGAGGAGAATACAGTAGGCCAAATTTTGGATACATGGGTACCTAGGGAGAATGTTTTGAAAACTTTAATTGCATCAATTAAAGACCATGATTCCAAGTACCCCGAATTAGCTAGTACTTACAAAATTGTTAAGGCCCTCCTGGATTTTGAAGTAGAAAGAGAGGAGGTAAAAAGGAAGACAGCTCTTCTAAGGGTGAGATATTTTCAAAGTGATTTCCAGATATTTCCTGGTCTAGTTAGATCAGATGGAACAATAAAAGAGAAGGGAAAATGGTTTGAGCAAATTGAACATAAAATGTTGACCAAAATAGAAGATGCTATACACACTGAGGATACTCTTCCTTTTGTACAAACAATGGAAATGCTACAGGATGCTAGGGTACATTTTACCAAGGTAATGACTGAAGTACATCCAGTAGTGACCAAATGGAAGAAAATCTTACCAAAAAGGGATGAAATTCTAGCTTTTGATTGGCCTACTGAGGATATTTTTTCAGTTTGGGAAACAGCACTTTTGTCAGAAGAAAGTAGAGAAGAAGACACATCATCTGAGGATGCAACAGATGCCACCACTCTAGCTCTTTAAAGAAACAAGCATTTATGTAACATGTGGCAGAGGGAAAACAGTTTGGAAGTGTTAACAAGAAAATATCCATTCTAGCATTTTGTCCTTTCAGAAAAAGAAGATGAGTAAGATGCAGTTGGCCCCTGATCCAGAATATGAGGGAGAGCATGTCCACACAAAGGATGATGTAGGTTAGCCTGTAATGGCGGTCATCATTCATGTAAGAAATTTAGTAACTGCTCTGAAGTATCTACAGACAAAGGGGCCACCTGTGAAAGTTGTTAAGGACAATTGAAAGTGTGCCTTACTATTTTTGTCTTCTTTCTTTCTGTTTGTACTATTTTTTGTTTTTAGTACAAAGATCTTTTGAGATCCATCCGAAACTTGTTGCATCCTTTCAAGGATTCCAGGATGGCTGATCAGTATATATAGGATTTCTTGCTCATTCTTACGGGTTGGAAAATATTTTGTAAAGGAGAGGTCTGAAATATAGAACCTGATTTTCTGTGAAATCAAGGAAGATTGTACGAATGCATTTTATCAATTAATACAAATACACTGGAGTTCTATGACTATCATTTGATTGTCTTTACATGTGGAGTGTTTTAGTTTCTTTATGTATTTAGATTGTAAGACAGTTTAAATACATCTTTCACAAGGTGAATGTAGGGGTTGAGCTTAAGTTTCTTTCAAGGAAAGAGTAAAATCTTAGGGGAGGTCTCTGGGAATTGAATATCTATATGTGGATTTGATGATAGGTGTAGGAATGGAAACAATGATATGTTAGGCATGTTATTTGAGTTTCATTGTATTCGTTTTAATAGATATATGTGAAGGTAGAGTTCGACTCTGATGCCCAGCGGATAAGGGACTGGTTTTAGATCCACTTACATTGGTTTACCATCCAATATATAATTGATTGAAATTTTACTTTATATGCATAATTTCCAGACTTGAGTCATATTATGACAAGTTCATAAATATGTATTTCAGTGCTTTGAAGAAGCAACAAACGAGGTTAACCCTTCCCTGAGTTTAACTCTAAAAGGAAGAAGGATGAATATCCTTAAGCCATTGTATCGTGTTGCTATTTTTATAGTCTATATCATGATGTTGTGTATCAGGATGATTTGGGTTATACTCAGATTTTTAGCAACTTATTGAGTTGGATTTTGAAGGCAGTAACAAAGCAGTGAAGGAGCGAGTTCTCAATTCAGAGCTCAGTTGAACGTTGAATTGACAGAGGTACACCCGCCTGAGTATATATTACTCAAAGTGAAGAAGGTTTTAACCTTAATACCTTAGTAGTTTGTAACTTGCTAGGTTACAGCCATTGGGATTATTTGAGTAATTGATTAATCTGCAGGTTCAAACACTAACAGAACCTAAGGGTGGCTAACTCTGCAATCTTTTTCTTTAAAATTTCAAAGCCTTGATCTGTTGTTGTTGTCCACTTGAACTGACACTTAACTCCTCCTTTTATTGTATTCAGAATAGGTGCACATACATGGCTAAAATTCCTCACAAACTTCCTATAGTACGAGGCTAGGCCATGAAAAATTCTAACATCCCCAATGGATCTAGGTGTTGGCCATTCCAATATAGCCTTAACTTTATCTAAGTCCATCTTCATACATCCATTAGCAACTACAAAACCAAGATATACCAGTTTAGTCTCCAAGAACTCACACTTTTCCTGATTGATCATCAACTTTTCTTGATGTAGCCTCCTCAATACCATTTCTGAATGCTTCATGTGCTCCTCCTTAGACCTACTAAAGATCAAAGTGTCATCAAGATATACTATTACAAACTTACCTATAAATTTTTCTAGCACTTCATTCATGAGTCTCATGAATGTGCTAGGTGCATTAGATAGGCAAAAGGGCATTACAACCCACTCATACAACCCTTCATTTGTCTAGAAGGTTGTCTTCCATTCATCACCAGGCCTAACCCTGATTTGATGATAACCTAACTTCAAATCCATCTTGGAAAAATAATAAGAGCCTCCCAAATTGTCCATCAGATCCTCAATCCTTGGCATTGGAAATCTATATCTAATTGTAATCTTATTTATGGACATGGAGTTAGTACACATCCTCCACTTTCCATCCTTCTTTGGTGCAAGGATAGTGGGTACATCACAAGGACTCAAACTCTTCCTTATTAGTCCTTTCTCTAGCAAATCTTGAACTTGTTTAGCAATCTTTGCATTCTGACTTGGTGTCATCTTATATGCTGCCTTGTTAGGTAGATTGGCTCCTGGTATCAGGTCTATTTGATGACTCACCTCCTTCATAGGTGGAAATGCATTAGGCAATCCATTATCCACTATATCATGATACTTCTCCAATAGTTCTTGCACTTCTTGAGGCATACTTGCTTTCTCTTTAGTCTCTTCTTTTGGCTTTACCATCACTGTACAACAAACCCCTCTCTCCTTCTTCATAACCTTTAAGTCCCTACATGCTTCTCTTCATTAGGTTCTTGTAAAGGGTCCATCTGAAACTTCTTCCCTAACTTAGTGATTACATAGTTGTTCTTTTCTCCATCATGGATAGCCTTCACATCATACTACCATGGACATCCTAGAAGAAGGTGACATGCATCCATGGGTAATATGTCACATAGCACCTTGTCCTTATATTATCCTATTTCAAACTCTACCATAGTTTGTTCATCCACCACTATCTGTTGTCTCTTGTTTAGCCATGATACTTTGTAGGGGGTAGTATGGGGTATCCTTCTAAGTTTCAGTTTATCCACCATCTCTATTGACACTATATTCTCAATGGATCCAAATTCCACTATCACATTTCAGATCTTTCCATGGGACCTACAAGTTGTCTTGAACAAGTTCTTTCTTTGAGGTGGTTCAATAGTACTTGGAACTTTCAACAAAGTCCTTCTTATCATAAGGTTTTCTCCATCCAATACTGGCCCTGCCTTGGATATTGGTGAAGTGAAACTTTGGGTGTCCTCTTCTTGCACTAACCGATTCCTTCTTTCACCCGTTGATGATGTGGAAGTCTTTTTAGGACATTTACCCATTGTATGGCCCACTTGATTATAGTTGTAACATCTGCCAGTGAAGATAGAATTAGACCTCCCTTGTGAATGGAATCTACCTCTTGGAGGCCCTCTTCCTCTATATCCTCCTCTCTAAAATGAACTCCTATATTGATTGCCTTCATTGTTGTCAGTAGATTGTGTCTCTTTTGATATATTTGGGCTTTCCTCTCCCAAAGTTACTCCTGCCTCCGAATCCTTTGTTATTGTTATTACCCCTTCCTCTTTGTTGGAAATCATTCCTCCTCCTAGCCTTCTCCTCTTCTCTTAATGCCAATTGGAAACACGTGTGCATATTGTCAGGGGCTATCATACTAATTTCATCTTGGATCCCTTGTCTCAATCCATTGAGGTACCTTGCTACCCGCTCTACCTCTTCTTCCAGTCTTCTTGCTCTTAAAATCAACTTGTTGAACTCCTCAGTATAGGTGCTTACTGACAACTCCTTTTTCCTTAAGTTCTACAACTTTTGATACATTTTTATCTCATAATCAGTGGGCAAGAATTGTGCCCTCAAACTAATTTTCATTCTCTCCCATGAGACTATCTTCTTTTTCCCAGAGGTTACTCTATCATCCTGCATCATGTTCCACCACACTAATGAAGATCCTTTGAGTCTAGCCTTTGCATAGCTGACTCTCTTCTCTTCTGACACTTGCTTGTAATCAAATTGATTGTCTATGGCCTCTAGCCAATCCAATAACTCTTCACCATTCAAACTGCCACTATAATAAGGAATGTGTTCCATACTATCTGTTGGCTTTCCTTTGGCACCCAACTTTTAAAAATTTTAAAACCAAGTCCCATGAAGAAATTTCCCCAAATATTCTCATAATTTGTAGTGGTTTTGTTTATGGTGCTTTGGGAGGTTATAATTTATAAGGGGACAACATTGCAAGAGTATTTTTTGAACAGTGAACCTTGAACCTCAAGTTTAAAGTTCAAAGTTCAATTTTACATCTCCCCTGGGTTTAAATTGCAAGTTCAAGATCCCAATTCAAGTTCACAGTTCAAATTTCAAAGGTGCTCATGGTTTAGATTCCAAGTAGCATTCCAAGTTTACTATTTAAATGTGTAGTTTGTAAAGCCCAATTGTTCAAAGTTGATGGTTCTTGGCATTCAAAGGATGGGAGTTTAAAGTGATATATATTTTTCAGCAATAAATAATCTTTTGTTCCTTGATTCATAAAGATCCAAATCATGAATACCTTCGAAGGAAATTATGAGCAAGAATATTAATGAAGGAAGAAGACTTACATATGAATATATATCTAGAATTGGTAAAAAGAAACCTCCTTTGCATTAAATGAATATCTCATTTTACCTTTAATGGCCCGCAAAGAATGCATAGTCATTTAAAACATCACATTTGTAGTCAGTTGGCTACAAGAGGGGGAGAATTTATTTTTCTGTATTTTATAACAGGGATAGCAAGGGAACTACTTGATTCCTTTCTGTATTTTGATTGTAATGGCAAGGAACATAATGATTTGTTGGCTATTGTTTTTGTGTTTTGAAATAAAGATGAGTTTGTGTCATAGATCAGTTGATCTATATACTTATTTTCTCTGATTGAAATCAATCAGTTGGTTTTTTCTTTTGTATTTATGAACATCATCTATGTCATTTTGTCAAATATATATTTATAAGTAAATCAATTGGTTTGCATGTCTACATTTTGCAGAACAAGTCATTCAATTCCTTTTTGTTATCTCTCTATTGGGAAAGATTAGATAAGTGGTCAGTTTGCCATTTGTTTGTTCCTCTTTGAGTCTTTTCAATCTGTAATCGCATTCATTTCATGTTGATAAATGAAAGTTAGTTTCCTTCATGTCTTCTGGGTAAAGACATAATCAGTATTTAATTCATTGAATATCATTGAAGAGGGAGTTTTACCTCTCAATTTAGAGGAGAGTTATCAATTAATGATAACTCATCCAACTATTAGTTCTATTTGTCCTTCTTTTCGGGCATTTAGAGTTGATTTGTTTGTTAATTCATGAAAGGACAAATATATTTACAACACTATCTTTGTTAATGGACTTGAAAGCATCCAAGAACACTTTTTCCTTATCCACCTCCACTTCTTTTCCTTTGCTAGATGTCTCTCATGTCTGGCTTTCATCTTCTTCCTCACTTTCATCACCCCATACATTGACTCTTCTTTTACTTTTTGGTTCTGACAAGCTGGGTTTTGCCAGTAGTTCTTGGACCAAGTCCACTATGGCACCCCTACTCATGGCCTTGGGTGGCATGTTGTCAACCTCTAGGCTCTCCTCCCCTTTAGACACACACCAAGCTTACTATAACTTGGCTCTGATACCACTCTAATGCAGAGGGTTTAGGGTTCTATGGTTTCTTCTCCCAAAGTACTTGGTACTCCCTCTAACCATCCAATGGTTAGTTCTTCAATGTGTGCTCCACCAATTTGGATCTCCAAGACCCCTCCAAATATCTTTCCTCTAAGGTATAGTTGATTTGATAAAG
Organism: Chamaecyparis obtusa; assembly: GCA_027943335.1. Classification (NCBI taxonomy): domain Eukaryota; kingdom Viridiplantae; phylum Streptophyta; class Pinopsida; order Cupressales; family Cupressaceae; genus Chamaecyparis; species Chamaecyparis obtusa. The sequence goes on along the minus strand of BSBK01000685.1, from coordinate 3,309,597 downwards.
ACACAAATGTTCACTTTCTTAACTAGTCCAACTAGTTACCCAATCTCCTAGTTCCTTCACTAAAACTTCCCTAGAACCCCAAAATCTTTGCTTAGGATCTTCCCTCAATTCCTATAGACTCTTTCCAATGACCTTGGCCCCTTTAAAATCCAATATAAACTCTTCCAACACTTCTGGCTCCTTTAACAATCCCATTGTTAACATTGTGTACTAATAGGCCTAATTAGGCTTGATTCCTTGTAGATCTATTTTCACTATTTTTAAGCCAATACTCCAAATTTCACCAAAAAACCTCATATAACACTTTATTAATCTGAATTTTTTCTACCATCCCTTCAAGAATTCAAAGTTAGGGTTTCTCAAAGCACCCATAACCCTAATTACAACCAGGCCCTAGTTTCTAGCCTATCTTTTAGGCCTCTGGACCAGTCAGTGGAAAAAGTCTTCAAATTGTGCTTAGAACTTCACCACACCTTCTAAAACCTTTAGGTCCTTCAAAGAGACAAATTAGGGCTTCCATATATGCCACTAATTTTTCCATCCCAGATCATGGGTGCTCTATCCAATTCGATCTTTACCTTGTCTTGGCTCATCTACTCCTAGTAGTCAACCATAGGGCATCACTTCACAAATAGGAATTCCATTGCAAAAACAAAAAGGAAAGCATAAACAATATGTACAGACCCTAACCCTTCATCCCACATGGTTTCAATTGTTTTCCACTGTGGATGCTTAGGTTAGAGCCATTTTGGCTCCTACATCCCTGTAAATTGAACTTACAGAGACAGTCAACAAAAACTTGATATAACTCCACAAAACTTTAACTTGGAAATAAAATACTATATGAAAAAATAAGATAACATAGAACACTACATCTCCGTGGGTTCAGAATGTCTAATCTAATCCGTACTCAACTATACAACTTGCAGAGAACACTCTAATCTATTGAGAAACTCAGAGATCCATCCATACAGAATGTTCCCAAAAGTAATATGCAATCAAAACTCCATTAACCTTCTCAAAATAATTGGTCCATACTCATATACCCAAGCATGGGTGGTTACAAATTCTCAAACTCCCATTTGCAACTTTTGGCAAGAGTTACAAAAGTTGCTCAAGCAACTTTGAAAGTTGCTAGCAACTTTTTAGCACTTTTGGGCTCTTGTACCATAATAGTCAACTTGATGTCTATTTCTCACTCCTAGGACCTAGAAGACTCTAAAACCTCAAGTTTGCCAAAGATAGTAACTTTGACCATTCTAAACCAAGATGACCATATTGCCATCTAGGAACATCATATTGGAACCTAGGAGCATTGTGTGCTCATTATAAACATGGAATGATCCAACCCTTAATGGATCTTATTCAAAATTGACCTAAGACTCCTAACAAAAACTAAAACACATAAAACACATCAAAAGGGGAGGTGCTCTACACTAGGAAGCCCAATGTGCACAATCCTCTACCTCCACACCTCCTTATCCTTATTTATCTAAGCAACCTTATTTGCTTGAATTTCTAAGTGGTCTGAACACACGGTAACCATGGCCTCAATTCTATTCAATTATGAGAAGTCATCGGTGGTTAAATTGTTGATCTTCTTAAAGACCGTGATCTTATCCTTGAAATATTTCACCATCTCATCAGTTTCTTTGATAGTTTTTCCATCCTCTTTCAAGAACTAAACATTTATGCATTTTAGATCTTTCTGCATAGTTTCGATTAACTCCATAAGTTCCTTCAATAGTTTATTTGATTCTTCATGGCCTTGTTTAACAACAGAGTTGATTCATTCAATATTTTTCTTATAGACATGTAGAACATTATCATCCAATCCCTGCACAATTTTTTCCCTTAAAAAATTCATAACACCATATTTTTGAACTTCATTAATTTGTGTCACAACTGCATTCCATTTGGTTCTCTCTTTTACCCACAAATTAACTTCAACCTCAAGTTCTTTACACACTTCCATCGCTCTGGAATGAACTTTGACTAAATTAATAATATAATTAGTACCTTGTTGAGAAATCAAGTTGAGCCAGTCATGATAGACATTCGCTATCATCTTATTTCTTTGGAGTTGCTCGAGGAGATTCTAGCTTGCTGGTGACTTTGGATCAAAATCTTGTGAAGCCTGATTAAGTGGTATAGGATTTGGATTTTGTATTGTATGGATGTATTCAACCATATGCCTTAAGGTTGTTTTGAATTCTTTCTTGTCTCTTTCATGCTTCCAGGTTCTAGAAATCATTCATTTGGTTGATGATTCCACATGCCTGGCATCAGCTACCCTGGAGATAGGTCCCATATTCACCTTTTCTATAATCAAATCTATGGCTAAAGCAATCTCTACATCCTTTTTTATGTCTAGTCTGGCTATCTCATCTATCCAATGACTTGTATCTTCATCCACATGCATCATGGTCTTAGTTTTAAGATTTTGGGGCTTACTTTCTTTACCCATAAACTTACTTACCATATCCTTGATGGGTACTGAAATAGGCACAACACTTCATTTCTTGTTGACTGAGGACTTCAATCATTTGGGTGTAGTTATTGTGCCTTTTGGTGGGGGTGTCTAAAAATTACTTAGTTCTAAAAGAATCAAAGCACTAGACGAATCAATATTCCACTCCTTCCTTTTCCTTCACATTTTGTTATGTGGATTGAACCTTTGGTGTTCAACTATCCATATCCTTAGATACCCCTTCAGATGGGTCCAGGTCTACGACCTCTAGTTTCTTAGAATTCTTTCCACTTTTCCTCTTGGTTCTAGATCGAGTAACTTGAGTACAAGATTTCACCTTTTCTGGGGTTTCTTTTTAGGAGGGCTTCCACTTTTAACAAAACACTTTGTACCTGCAATATCAATAGATTTATTAGAAATGGGAAGATTGGGTTTTGAAACAATATTTTTAGGAGAGGTTGAGCTATCTTGGGGCTCAAGTTTAGAGGCCTTTTTAGCTCAATGACTTTGAAGCCACTTCTTTGTTCTTCTTATGATGTTAAAAAATCTATACTAAATATCATCATTTTATTTCTTGTCCCAATTAATTTCCAGAAGAGGTTGTCCTTGAGCCATTTCAACAAATACAAAATCCACAATATCTTCATTCTCTTCTTCATTGACCCCTATGGTGTCCATATTCAGGTTCATTGAGATGATTTGGCCTAAAGTGAATGTGGACCATAATCATTTTCTTACTTTAAATTCATCCACACAATTCTCCAAGTAGCCCTTGAGTTGAGGTTCATGATGGAATCCATCTTCCATGTTCAAGTGTTCACTAGTTAAATTTGTGCTATCTAAGTTTGGCTTGGTGATATATAGATGGATGTTTAGTTTCTTGAACTCGTGTTCCATATTCAGGGCATCTGACACTTTTTTTCAACTATAATGGCCCAATTCAATAGGGAATTCAATCCCAGTGTCACCCTTTTCCCCCAACTTATTATGTATATGATCCAACTATTTTCTCACTTCTATTAACATATGGCTATCAAGGGCGTGTCTGGGTAGCTTATAGGGTTTGCCTCCAAATCCTCCAAATATAAGGTAAGTGAATCTTGTGAACTATATGAAGTAGCTTCCATATATACTAACTAACTATATAGCTTCATTTGATATTCTTTCATTCACATTTCCCTAAATTTGAAACGCCAATCTCCCTTAGAAAACATCATTTACTCTCACGAAGTTCTCTCCATACCTTTGCTTCTAAAGGTGAGGGTAAAACTCATATATCCTCATGCCTACCTGTCGTGGTTCATTATGTAATCCATTCCACTCCCTTGAACATGCTAGCATATAGAAGAGATAAGAGGACACATAGAAACCTTTACATCCAACAAAATTTTAAAATCCTTCATGCAATATGTCTGCTATGATTTGTGGCCAAGCTAGGTATCTTTGTCCACCCAGTAAGACTTGGATGTAAAAATGCATCCAGTCTTTCCAATAGAATGTGTGGGAATTTCCTTTAACCCGGTTCAAAAGGTTTACAATGTCTCTTACATCAGCTTTCAAATGCTCCCTAGTTAGAGGCCTGGATAATCTTGAACCTCCTTTTTGTTATTTCAACAACTTATTACAAGTAATGACATTCTTGTAAATAGATTTTTTTTCAAAGAAAATAGAATATTTCATGCTAATTGTCCAATATTCATATGGATCCTTCTCTAGTATACCCATGGTTTTCATAACTATTTCCCTACTGATACTAACCAATGGGTTCCCATTTATTTTCAAAATGTGCCTCTTCTCGGTATCATACCTATTCATACACTCCATGACCACCTTAGGGAATGGCGCAACTATAGAGAAAGTTATTGCTTCAACCAACACACTTTGTACGATCTTCTTGATCATTGAATTTGGAGTTGGGTTCTTAGCTTTCTCTAGGAAATCCCCTAATTCATCTTAGACTAGGACAATATCATCAAATTCAGGGAGATTATTGAGAAGGCATGAAGCCCGACCTAGGTTTGGGAGCATGGGCCTCATAATGAATATAGAACAAAACCCTTGAAATAAATTCAAAAATAGAAGAATTACACAAGAAACTAATCTACTTCCCTTTTCAACTTTGTCAATAATTACAATCAACAATTGAGGAGGATTCTTTAAAGACTCACCTGTTGTTCTCATCAAATTCCTACAACTCCCTGTTGTCAATCAGGAATGCGCCTCTAGCTTGATTGAAAATCTAGCCTTCCTATTGAAACATGGAAATGAACTCTTTGTGGGAGAGAGAATGAATCTTCAGATTCTAGGTCGGTTCCTATATGATTTGGAATATCATCTAATACTGATTTTTTAATCTTTGAGAAAAGGGAGAAGGATAATTGAAAAATGAAAACTAATTAAATGGGTGATACACCAAAATGGATTCAGATTTATCAGAATTGTAAATTTGTACCTACAAGACACACATTACTAAATTCTGTAATTATTTTCACTTATCAAAACATAGGATGGCTTAAAATTCACAATTAGGGTTTGGTACCACTAATGATAGGAATTTTAACCAGCAAACAGGTAACTTCTGCAAAAGGTTAATTCCTTTATAATTTAGAAAAGGAATTTAAAGCAATTCACTAATATATGCTTGAAAGATACAAACACTTAAATGCAGAAAACTTTGAAGGATTGATAGAAAAACTCAAAAAAAAATATGAATGATGAGGCCAACTTTATTATCTTCAAACTCTACAAAAATGGCTACAAAATACAAGGAAAAGGGTAAAGGAACAATATGCTCACTAATACCTCTTTTTCCTCAAACTCTGAACCCCTACAAATGAATATCAAGCTCAAATATATAGCCTCTAAGGCCAATTTTGAAAATCCAGTTCACCTTTCTAAAGAGTCTCTAAACAAATAGATTTCCCTAAATTTAAGGCATGCATGATAAACAAATAACCTAGGCCTTAAATTTAGGTTTCCCTCCTATTGTTGATAATTGAATAAATCTCAATTTTATCAAAGAGTATATTTAAATGCCCAAGTTATAATTAAGGAAAACCTTATAAATATAACTCCAATCTCGAAAACCCTATCTTAAATTACATTCCTAGCATGCAACCCAACTTGATACCCTAACTCTATGGTCAATATGACCTATTTAAAATATCTTTATTTATTACAAGGCATGTGATTTAAGTGTCATGGCATGTTGAGTGAGGTCCTCGTACACTGCAGTTGCATTGTGGACTCCAAATTTTATCAAAATGAACAAAGGCTTTTATTTCCTCTTCATTTGTATTTTCACAGCATTTGGAAGAGAGCTTAGGGTTTGTGTTGCCATGCCTATCTGTATTTTATCTCTGGTTTTCTTTGGCTCTTGTTGTTAAACTCAGGCTTGATATGGGTGTTCATGGGCTTAAACTTGGGCTTTTCACTACTATTTTATTCTCTTCTTGCGTGAGGACTGGTGCATCTGGAGTGATGATTAGTAGTGAACTCCACTTCTTTCTCTGTGTTTTGTAAATACTCTTCATCTCTACCTATAAGAAATATTGGACTTTGTGATTATTTGAAGCCTTGGGTAATACACAACTTTTGTGTTTGAGCTGTGAATGAAACTCAGCATAAAGACTTGGAACTCATAGTTTAACTGGCAATGAGCTCGGGTTTTTTGAGAATGAATTCTTGGCTTTGTTTGTGAACCCACGAACTATGAGTAGAGGCTTGGCTATGCTCTTGACCGGTGATTATGCATTGGAACCGGTTGTTGACTTGTATTGGCATGAGTTATGATTGCTTTTATTGTGGCTGCTTCAAACCTATGATCTGGAGCTCTACGTAGACTATTGAACATCAAACTTTGACTGGAATTTTATATTTACTCGTAGTTCAATTTGGGCATGGGCTGTAAGCTATGAGCGTGAATGTTGTGACTGATATTCAGTTACAAGGAACTCGGCTTCTTGAATCTTTGCAGCAACATGAGTTCTATTTCATGCCCTAATATTTAGAGATAAGTATTGCTTTTCCTTTTTGCTTTTAACGCTAAAAATTTGGCTTTCTTCTTGCTGTTTGAAATAATGAAAATTGTGAGTTGTTACTTCACTCTTTTCATTGCCTGAACTCACACTGTACTTGTCATCCTCTCAAGTTTATTAGATACTTCCAACAGCTGTAACCTCATCTCAACAAGAAATGGAACTTAGAATTTATTTTCAAAGAACTCAGTCTTTGTTACTTGTTCATTGGATTGACTACATCTTATTTCATTGAGTCATGACTGGAGCTCACGGCTTTACTGATAGCCGGCTATGAAACACGAGGTTGTTCTTTGTATGAAATGTTGAGAAACCTCTATTTGTTTACATAAAACCTCCAGTTCTAAATCCAAATTCCCAAAGGAGAGATCCAAATTGATAAACCAAAAGGTTAATGCATAATTGAATCAATCTATGGAGAATATGAAAGATGAAGAAAACCTTATGGTTCCCTATAATGGAATTGTGCTTGAAATCTAAAATAATTGAAAGGAAAATACTAACCTCAAAATAGAGCAAATCTAGAAAATTCCAATTTCTGATGTCTGTGTGTAGTTTCAGGCAATTCTACAACTTGTTTCAGACTGGAAATGCCGAGATGAAGAAAACCCAGAAAACTTTTATCTTTCTGACAGCAGGTAGTCTTTGATCACGATAAAAGGTCAAAGGCTACATTAATATTCTGAAGGTCAATTTTGAATTTGTTCGTAGATCTCGAAAGTTCACCGAAAAGGGTATCTAAATCCAAGCTCAGATCTAAAGTTTTACACCTGTACCTACAAGAAAAAGAGGGTTTTGTTATTTGTATGGGGGGTTTGCGTTGGTCAAACTCCAATTTAGGAATTAACCTTGAAATTGAATTGAAATTGTGCTGTGCATAAATAAAGAAAATGAAACAATTCACCTTGCTTATGTTGAAGTCCTTGTAGAGGATTCAAATCCTCAAATCCACAAGTAGGAATGCTCCAATGGATGTTGAATGAATGTAGGATATCTTAAATCAATGGCATTTTATCTTCAGAAACAATCTTGAATAGATCTTTGCATATGAGGAGGCTTGGATGAATGTAGAAGGATGGATCTTCAAGGGGGCTCCAAAGAGATTGAATCCTTCAATGGCTAACAATGGATCTCCTTGATGAATGAATGCTTGAAGGCTTGCTTGAATGCTTGAATTCACTTGCTTGCACTTGAGAGCTTGCTCATGAAACTGCTTGAGATGAGATCTAAAAATTTGATTGAGAGATAGAGAAAATGAGAGAGGAAGGCCTCCTTTTATAGTGAACTAGGGCACAAACCTCTAGAGAAGGCCGACATTGGAGAATTAAATCCCAATTAACCTTAACCCCTAGAAATGGACGATGAACTACAACTGATTTGGAACAAGAATGAAGAATCGGTAATTCATGATTACTAAGGAGTTGTTGATGTTTAGATAATGCAAGATGATTAAATCAATTTTATGTTGTCATTGATGTCAACTAGCTTGACAGTACTTATCTAATAAATTACTATACCAACACATCTGAAGAAAGGTGGAAAGAGAGGAAGAACAAAGAAAACTACATGAGGAAGATGTACATGTCAGATGAGGATAAAGAATACACTGAGTAACTTGTTGATGAGTCTATGACTTGATGGAATTGACTTCATTCTGTTGCATTCATTTATGATGAAGAATAGAGCTGAAAGCTACAAAACAGTGTTGTCGGTAAATGAAAGCATTTCAGTATACACCGACGGAGTGTAGTGTATACCGAGCATAGTGTTAACCGAGCTTGTGTTCACCAACGCATTTCTTTGTTAACCAACAAGAACAGAATGAATTAAATGATCAATTTTAGCCGATAAGATTGATGAGGTGGCAAGTGTATGATTCCAAGGTAACAGATAATGGTTGTTACGATGATCTACGACTAACATAAATCAAAAGGATCTAACGAAGCAGATTGAAACAAGTTATTGACACATCAGCCAAGGAAGCCTTAAGCAGAAAAATCTATGAATGTGGTTAAGCAGCAAAATTTGATGGATGGAAAGAAAATGATTTACTCGTCTATATAAGAGACTAGGGTTTCATTATGATACGCATGCCGAAACAAGTAGATGTTGCAAAAATTTCACGTGAAAAAGTTTCAATGCATTCTGATCATACTGGTTAGTAAGAACTGAGCTATAGAATAGTTACTGAGCTACAGAGAGCAATTACCGACGGACAATAAGTTGATACAGTATTGAATCTGAAGCAAAATATTGATCAGGGGGATTTATATGAGCAAAATATTGATCTGTAATCTGCAATTGAAGTTGTATTAAAGAAGATCATTTACTGTTACATATTTAACCATTGTACATAGTCAAATCTCTTAACCGAGTGGACTTAGAAAGTCTTATGATGTATCATTCATTAGAGTGAACATTGTTATCCTGTCAACCCCATAGTGAATGCTGGTTGGACGATAACTTCTAGTCTAAAATCCTCTAACAAGGTCACACCTGACAGTGTGTTTGTAACCTTTAACAAGGTTGGGTCTTCACCAACCTCACTTCAGAAGAGTGAACATTTTTGGGTTGCCGGTCCCAGGTGGTTTTTCCCTTTATAGGGTTTCCAAATTAAATCTCTTATGTTATGTGTTGATTACAATATTTGTTTTTGCATATTACATGTTAGATTTGATCGATAATAGTTATAAGTATTAGATTGATAATCGGTAAATGCACAGACAGTAAAAGTATTTATTGTTTTACCGAGCAACAGGAATTGAAGAAATTGTTTTGATTTATACATTTTGATTTAGGACACTGGATAACTGATTCACCCCCCTCTCAGTTATTCTAACAATTGGTATCAGAGCTTCGGTTGCTTAGAACAGAGTTTTAAGGACTTCAGCACAAAGGTCTCAAGATGTATAAGAGGGAAGTACCGAAATTGAACAAAGAGAATTTTGCAGTATGGCAAAGTCAAATGTTGTTGCATGTATCTAGAATTGGGAACTCAGCTGTAGATCTAATGAAGAATGGCTATATACAACCGCCCACTGGTCCCTTAACCCTTGATCAACTGAAAGACAAACATGAACATAATATCACTATGACAAAACTTGTTGCTGCCTGTACCGACGCTGAATTTGAAGACATTAAGGGATGCATTACTGCCAAAAAGATGTGGGACAAGCTAAATTTGATATACAGTGGAGATTTGAATGTTAAGAGAGCCAGAGTAGAAAGTCTAAGAGGTCATTTTGATGATATGAGGATGAAAGAAGGTGAGAACATTGTGCAATATTCAAACAGACTGAAAGAGGTAGTACATGCTCTTAGAGCATCTGATGGAGTCATTGATGACAAAATGATTATAAGTAAGATTCTCAGAACTTTGTTACCATTTTATGCGATCAGGATCTCTGTAATTCATGAAACAAGGGCCGTATCCAATCTTACCCTTGACACATTGATCGGTAAGCTTACAACCTTTGAATTAAATAACTTTAACAAAAATGTTGTTGCTCCTATTGAATCAACTTTCATGTCTTCTTTGAAGATTAGTAATTCTAGCAGGAAAAATAAGAATGATGATAGTGACAGTGACACCGATGATGAACTTGATGAGCTTGAAGCTCTTATGGCCAGAAGATTGCCCAAAGGAAAAGGAAGATATAGAAGTAAGCTACCTTTGGCATGCTTTAATTGTAAAGAGGTTGGCCACATTGCTGCTAGATGTCCACAGAAGAAATATGATGATAGATCCAAAGACCAATCGGAAGGAAGCTATGGGAGAAGAGTCAACAGAGGCTACCGATACAACAAAAGAGATAACCAAGATAGTTATGACAAAGGCAAAAAGGTATGTTACATTGCCCAAGATATTGAATCTGAATCTAACACTGATGATGATGTAGAAGTAGTATTTGTTGCTATGAAAGATGATTCAGAGGAAGAAGAGAAACATGAAGAGACAACACTGATCTCTAGAGTTGACAGAAATGATACATGGATCATAGACAGTGGCTGCACACATCATATGACCAATGATGTAGAAAAGTTTGACCAACTTGTTGAATACAATGGAGGATCTGTGAGAATGGGAAATGATGCACCTTGTATGGTAAGAGGTAAAGGTTCATTGATGATCAATGATAGAATTAAATGTGAAAATGCATACTGGGTAGATGGACTGAATTACAATTTGTTAAGTGTGGCTCAGCTGAACAATTCAGGCCACCAACTTGCTTTTGAGAGCAAAAAGGTGAAAATCCATGATGATGGAGGAAGACTTGTCAGAACTAGTACACAATCCAGAGGTAACCTATTTTATCTTGATATAGATCAGTCTTCTTGTTTGTTAATGAAGGATGAAGATGCATGGTTGTGGCACAAAAGATTATGTCATGTGAATTTTTATAACATGATCAAGATTAGTAAAAAGAAAAGAGTTAGAGGATTGCCTAACTTGTCAAAACCTGATCATGCCATATGCCATGAATGTCAGAAAGGTAAGATGACTAAGTCTAGTTTCAAAAGTAAAGAATACTCAACAAAGAAGATACTTGAGTTGGTTCATACTGACCTATGTGGTCCTATGAGAACTCAGAGCTATTATGGTGATAGATACTTTATTCTTTTTGTTGATGACTATACTAGATTGATGACTGTTATGTTCCTAAAAGAGAAATCTGAAGCTTTTAAAATGTTTAAGTGGTATAAAGCTAAGGTAGAGAAGGAAATTGGAAAAGAAATAAAATGCTTAAGATCTGATAGAGGAGGTGAATTTATCTTTGATGAATTTACTAATTTTTGTAATGAGCATGGAATTAAAAGACAGGTATCTGCATCGAGAATGCCTTAGCAAAATGCCATTGCTGAAAGGAGGAACAGGTCTATAATTGATTGTGCCAGAACACTGATGATACAGAAGAATGTTGCTTAGACATATTGGAGGGAAGCTATCAGTACAGTTGTGTATGTTCTTAACCGAGTCCAATTGAAGAAGGACACCAACCAAACACCTTATGAGCTATGGTTTGGACACAAACCTACTGTAAGTTATTTCAAAATTTTTGGAAGCAAATGTTTTATTTTGAAAGATGAGAGAAATGGAAAATTTGACTCTAAAGGAGATGAAGGGATATTTCTTGGATATTCCACTACAAGTAAAGCATACAAACGTCTGAATAAGGTTACAAATAAGATTATTGAAAGTACTAATGTTCGTGTTGATGAGTTTGATGACAAGAACACAGAGGAAAGTAAGAAGGAACCAAAAGATTATGGTAGATTCACTTACATAGAACATCTAGATTATCTACCAAAATAGCAAGTTGTGACAACCGGTCAGTAGGGAAACATTACACAATAGCAGGGAAAAAATACACAACAGTAGGGAAATAATACACAACAGCATGAAGAGGAAACCGACGAACAAAATGGAGTTGCCAAGCAAGCTAACGAACCTGAACAGGATGGAAAAGAAAGAAGAGATAGAATACTAGCTAGATTTGTTAGAAGACATCATCTTGAGACACAGATTATTGGAGACAGACAAGCTAGAATGCAAACTAGAAGCAAAACAAGAGAAGGTACATGCTTAGTTTGTGAATTTGAACCTAAAACTGTGAAAGTTGCATTAGAGAATGAGGAATGGATTAATGCCATGACCGAGGAGATAGAGAAAATAGAGAAGAACAAAACCTGGTCCTTAGTACCCCGACCAAAAGACAAGAATGTTATTGGTACTAAGTGGATATTCAGGAATAAGCTAAATGAAAATGGTGAAGTTACAAGGAATAAAGCTAGATTGGTATGCAAAGGATATGCACAAGAAGAAGGTATTGATTATGGTGAAAAATTTGCACCTATTGCTAGATTAGAAGGAGTTAGAATGCTACTTGCATATGCTACACACAGCAAATTCAAAGTCTATCAAATGGATGTGAAGTCAGCATTTTTGAATGGTATACTTGAAGAAGAGGTCTACATAGAACAACCAGAAGGATTTGTTGATCCAGACAACAGAGACATGGTATGTAGATTACATAAAGCTTTATATGGTTTGAAGCAAGCATCAAGAGCATAGTATGAAAGACTAAACACTTACTTGCTAAGTATTGGATTTTTTAGAACAAGTGAAAATAGCAATCTGTATATGAAAGGTAATACTGATGACACTATTCTTATTGCTGAAATATTTGTGGATGATATTATTTTTGGAGGACAAGATCATATATGCAAAGCCTTTGCTGATGAAATGCAAAAAGAATTTGAAATGTCTATGTTCAGAGAGATTAAATTCTTTCTAGGACTACAAGTGATTCAACAGAGTGATGGGATATTCATCACACAATCTAAGTACATAAAGGAAGTCTTAAAGACATTTGGCATGGAATATGTTAAATCTGTGGGAACACCAATGGCTATTGGTTGCAAGTTGACAAAGGAGGATGAAACTACAGAGGTAAATCAGACACTTTACTAATCCATGATTGGTAAACTAATGTATGTAGTTCACAGTAGACTAGATATAGCACATGCTATGGGGATTGTTGCTAGGTTTTCTGCTAACCCTAGAGAATCTCACATGATAGCTACTAAAAGAATTCTTAGATATCTTAAAAAGATAGAAAATTATGGCATTCAGTATCCTAAGGAAGGAAAGTTTGAACTAAAGGTTTATACTGATACTGATTGGGCTGGAAATGTAGATGATAGGAAAAGCACCACCAGAGGAGCATTTTTCTTTGGTGAAAGACTTGTAACCTGGACAAGTAAAAAGCAAGCTTGCATTTCTTAGTCAACAGTAGAAGTAGAGTATGTTGTTGCTGCTACAAATTGCTCAAACATTGCATACATCAAGCAAGTGTTGGAAGGAATGAATGAGGTAATCATTGACCTGGTGATTATATACTGTGACAACACCAGTGCTATTAACATTTTGAAAAATCCTGTGATGCACTAAAAAATAAAGCATATATCTATTAAGTATCATTACTTAAGAGAACAAGTGTAGGAGAAGCAAGTGAAGTTAGAATTTGTTACATCTAAGGAATAGCTTGCAGACATCTTTACAAAGCCTCTACCGAAGGACACATTTGAATACTTGAGGACTAGACTTGGGGTCCATCCCCTGTCTATCAGTCACTAAGGTGATCTGGATGTTGCATCAGCCAAAACATGTCAGAAGATCATCCATGTTGATGTAGCATAGTTCACACTTTGAATCATGTTCAAGGTTGTGATTAAGTTTGAAGAACTAAAACAGATTGAGATATCAGTATACATAGATACAGAGAAGATGTAATGGACAATAAAGAGTTACTTGGCTACTGACAGAGCTATTTGTTTATTTGTTTCTTTGGCATTGTTGTCAAAGGGAGAGATAAATAATATGAAAAGGAGAGATAAACAAAGGGAGAGAAACTGCACCGATGAGAACTATCTGAGGGAAAGACAATCTGGAAGGAAAAGAGAATTGAAGATCAGTTACTAAGAACATAGTAGAAACAAGAGAACTAAAAAGATCACATCTGATGACAAGCATTACAACAATACAAATGTTGAGTAATGTAGTGATTAAACATATTAAGTCTATTCGACTTACAACATTTGTTTACAGAGTTGTAGAATACATGTTTGGTATGTGTATGGTACATTTCATATTACTTGAGTTGCCATCAATGCCAAAGGGAGAGATTGATGAACTACAACTGATTTGGAACAAGAATGAAGACTCGGTAATTCATGATTACTAAGGAGTTATTGATGTTTAGATAATGCAAGATGATTAAATTAGTTTTATGTTGTCATTGATGTCAACTAGCTTGACAGTACTTATCTAATAAATTACTATACCGACACATCTGAAGAAAGGTGGAAAGAGAGGAAGAATAGAGAAAACTACATGAGGAAGATGTACATGTCAGATGAGGATAAAGAATACACTGAGTAACTTGTTGATGAGTCTATGACTTTATGGAATTGACTTCATTATGTTGCATTCATCTATGATGAAGAATAGAGCTGAAAGCTACAAAGTAGTGTTGTCGGTAAATGAAAGCATTTCAGTATACATCAACGGAGTGTAGTGTATACTAAGCATAGTGTTAACTGATCTTGTGTTCACTGATGCATTTCTTTGTTAAATGACGAGAACAAAATGAATTAAATGATCAATTTTAGCTGATAAGATTGATGAGGTGACAAGTGTATGATTCCAAGGTAACGGATAATGGTTGTTACGATGATCAATGGCTAACATAAATCAAAAGGATCTAACGAAGTAGATTGAAACAAGTTATTGACACATCAGCCGAGGAAGCCTTAAGTGGCAAAATCTATGAATGTGGTTAAGCGGCAAAATCTGATGGATGGAAAGAAAATGATTTACTCGTCTATATAAGAGACTAGGGTTTCATTATGATACGCATGCCGAAAGAAGTAGATGCTACAGAAATTTTGGGTGAAAAAGTTTTCATGCATTTTGATCATACTGGTTAGTAAGAACTGAGCTGCGTAATAGTTACCGAGCTACAAAGAGCAATTACCAACGGATAGTAAGTTGATACAGTATTGAATCTGAAGTGAAATATTGATCAGGAGGATTTATATGAGCAAAATATTGATCTGTAATCTGCAATTAAAGTTGTATCAAAGCGGATCATTTACTGTTACATATTTAACCATTGTACACAGTCAAATCTCTTAATCGAGTGGACTTAGAAAGTCTTACGATGTATCATTCATTAGAGTGAACATTGTTATCCTGTCAACCCCATAGTGAATGCTGGTTGGACGATAACTTCTAGTCTAAAATCCTCTAACAAGGTCACACCTAACAGTGTGTTTGTAACCTTTAACAGGGTTGGGTCTTCACCAACCTCACTTTAGAAGAGTGAACATTTTTGGGTTGCCGGTCCCAGGTGGTTTTTCCCTTTACAAGGTTTCCACATTAAATCTCTTGTGTTATGTGTTGATTAAAATATTGTTTTTTGCATATTACATGTTAGATTTGATCAGTAACAATTATAAGTATTAGATTGATACCCGGTAAATGCACAGACAGTAAAAGTATTTATTGTTTACCGAGTAGCAGGAATTGAAGAAATTGTTTTGATTTATACATTTTGATTTGGGACACTGGATAATTGATTCACCCCCCCCTCATTTATTCTAACAATGGACCCATATTAAAGGAAATTTAAGGATTTACCATTCTGAAAGCCGAAATGGCCAACCCGGAGGCGGGAAAAAGAATCTTTCTGAAACCCAATACCCGAAAATCAAAAAAACTTGAAATTTTGACTGTGGGTCAAGGATGAGGTAGAATCTTCCCTAGGTCAAAGTTGAAGTCAACCCTAACCTAGGTCAGAGTCAAGGTTGACTTTGACCCTCAAGGTCAACTTTAACCTTGAGGTCAAAAACCTCAGGACCTCAGCCCAGAATGCCAGGAAATGCAATCATGAAGTGGAAAACAGGTGCAGAGGGAAGTAGAACAGGGGGGAAAAGCCAAATACATGCAAAGACCTAATCAAGGTGCTTAACATGATCCCAGACCACTCACTTGGAGGGAAAAATGCTCTTATCATAGAAGTGCTTCCATTTTAAGATGATACATTAAGCCCCCACTTTAGCAAGAGTATGGACTCGATGCAAACTCTTGGTAAAGGAGATCAGAATGAAAAGATAATCTTATCGTAATCCAAGGGACAAAGAGAAACCTTAAGCCCCCAGGGACTCAAGTCTTCATCGACTCCTAGATCACAATAAGAGAGACATCTTTAGAGAGAGAGATAGAGAGAGAGAGAGAGAGAAAGGGTGTGATTATTGTTAGAGTAATATTTAGTTTGCTTACTAATTAAATCATATTGATTTAATTAGTTAAGTTATTACTCTTTAGTGCTTAAGCTTTCTCTTAGGTGCATTAATAATTAATTCTTTTATTAATTATTAATGTGCAACCTAGATTTTTTAGGCTTTAGGGTTTTGTTCACCTTTATAGGTTGAACCTTGTAATTCTTTTTTCATTAACTTGGATCATAATTTTGCTCTCACATTTTGAGTAACTTTTGAGTTTTGCCTTTTGCTTCTTTCTACTTCTCTCCTATAATAGGTTATCTGCATGTAGGTATTCTTGGCATTTTGTGGATTTGTATCTCTCAAATCTTACATAGTATCAGAGCTCCCTGGCTACTGCATGTTCTGGTGTTTTTGAAGCAGGTTTTGAGGTTAAGGGTTTCAAGTTTTTGAAGAGTTTTTTATTGGATATGAGGAAAAAAATTTGTTAGAGGCATTTTGGGCTGAAACTGACCTCACCAATGGATTCAGAGGATTGTTCAGATGAATTTTGATATAAAATTTGACCACCTTTGGGTACCGAAGCAATCTGTGGCAATTTTTTATGGAACCAAGGTCATACGAACCTAGCACACTTCTCGAGGTGTGAGATGCTAAGATTTGAGCGCAGAAGGTACGAAGGCAAATTTTTTCTACACAAGTAGTTTTGGCTGCTTAGTGGGTAGTTTTTGGTGCTGCAAGGGGTTTTTTTAAAAAAAAATTGGCGTTTTCAAAATCTGTGCCATTTTTGAGAAATTTTGGCATACGGTATCGAAAATCAAAGTGTGATATATCATTGGAAAGCTCTTTTCGAGCCTGATCCAACCATGCTGGTTTCATTTTCAAAAATTTTCGTTTGATTAGTTGTTTTTGGTATCAAAGTGGAGGCATCTGAAAATTAGGTTTTTTCCTTATTTTTTTGTGCTTACATACTTATTTGAAGTGTATGAGAGATAGTATAATATTTTGTGGGGGGGTGCAAATTCTCTTTCTATCATTTATTTCAAAGAGACCCTTCTACTTCTATCTACCTTCTCTCAATGGCAGACTCTTCTATCGCCTGCCTTACACCTCACAACTACCACACTTGGAAAGGACAGATGACCAGATTGCTTATGGCAAAAGGGTTATGGTCATGCCTCGATGAGGCTCCACCAGTTCGACAAAGGCCTTATGAGGCTCTTATGCAGAGAAATAGAATGGATGAGGCAATGGGCCTCATTGCATTGAATATTTCAGATGGGTTTTTGTTCCACCTGGATGGTTTGACCACACCCAGGGCTATGTGGAACAAGTTTTCCACCTTGTTTGACACAATGAATTAGTTCAAGGTTCTATAAATAGATGCAGAGTTCACCTCCTTGGTACCTGAATCATTCACCAGCATTAAGGACTTCTTGATAAAGTTCAAGTCTCTTCGATCTATTTTACAAGTTTTTGGAAAGACGAAGTCAGATGATGAGTGTATCTTTTTGATACTCTCAAAGCTTCACGGTCCTTATCAAATTTTCACTTCTACCTTGTACTCCACTATGGATGCACTGGGTGCACGACATGTTATGCCCTCTTTTGAGACTTTCTATGATAGGTTGACTTGTGAGCAGTCCAAGCTTACTCAAATGGATTCACTTACAGGTTCATAGTCACAAGCATTGCTTTCCAAGACACCTCAGGGTACACAGAAGCAAAAGTTGAAGCAGATATCAGATTCCTCTTCTTAGCACTCTACTGGCCCACCATCTTCTTCTAAGAAGGAGAAACGGAAGACTGAGAGCCCTACATGTTCCTATTGTTAGAAGGGACCTCATGATGAGTCACATTGTTTTTAGAAGAGATTTGATGGCTATGAGAAACAGATTGCAGATTTGCAAGCTCTTCTTCAAAAGAGCACTATTTCCTCTCCATCCTCTTCTACCTCATAGGGGTTTGCTTTTCAGTCTTCTTCCACATCTTTGACATCTAGATAGGATTTTGGACAGGGTCATGCATTATGGGCATCCATTGCATCCCCTTCGTAGGTCCCTTGGATACTAGATTCAGGTGCTTCTCACCATATGGCATATTCTTAAGGAGTTTTCTCTACTATTGAGGCTTCTCCCATTCCTCATATTCTCATGGGGAATAACATTGTCCTAATAGTTTGCGGGAAAGGTTCAATAGGAATTTAGGATGGCACATTCAATGATGTATTATATGTTCCATCTCTATCTGTAAACCTTCTCTCGATTTATCAGATTACACGGTGGATCAGGGAAGATAGTTGAGTTCACTACAGATTTAGTCTTCATTGGGGATAGTGCGATAGGAGGCATTGTTGCTAAAGGGACAGTTGATCATTCCACCTGTCTCTACACCTTCTCACACTTTGGTCCACCATCTCCATTGTCAGAGCACAACTCTTCTCTTTCACGAGAGCATCATGTGGTGTAGTCAGATCGCTTGAACCTTTGTATTATTCCTGAGATAACTGCTATGACTACCACACCACATCCTATTAAGGTCTTTTCTCTTCAACATGATTCTTCTTCAGCACTGCCTGACCCTCCAGCTCCATTCATCGAGCCACCAGGTGCACTTGTTGAGGATTCTATAGAGGACATTCATCTCCTCTTTCATGACAGTGTCAGCACACCTATCACACCACCTACATTGGGGATTCCCTTTCAAGATACTGGTGTTTTCTCCTTTGAGCATCAGTTAAGCCTTCCAATTTCACCTCTCATTCAGGGGTTTCCTTGTTTTGTGCCTTTGTTTCTTCCGCATTGGAGTTCCATTGGTTTGATCATTTCCATAGGAGTTCCATCATTCTGGGGGGGCTTTGGTGTCTCTTCCCTCTCTCATGAGGGGGCTGGTTGTACTTATGGTTTTGAGAGAGTCTCTTGAGCCATTTCTTTTTCTTCTTTTTCCTATCTCTTTTTGGAGAGGGGTTTTTCCCACTGGGTTTTCTCCTTTACCTCCGGTTTACAGAGATTTCTTTGTATTGGATACTTGATCAAGCCTTGTTGCCAGGACCCATTTCCTACTTTCATACCTCTCCTAGGTTAGCTTACCCCTTGCACTTAGCTTAAGGGGGGGTGTTAGAGTAATATTTAGTTTACTTACTAATTAAATCATATTGATTTAATTAGTTAAGTTATTACTCTTTAGTGCTTAAGCTTTCTCTTAGGTGCATTAATAATTAATTCTTTTATTAATTATTAATGTGCAACCTAGCTTTTTTAGGCTTTAGGGTTTTGTTCACCTTTATAGGTTGAACCTTGTAATTCTTTTTTTATTAACTTGGATCATAATTTTGCTCTCACATTTTGAGTAACTTTTGAGTTTTGCCTTTTGCTTCTTTCTGCTTCTCTCCTATAATAGGTTATTTGCATGCAAGTATTCTTGGTGTTCTGCGGATTTGTATCTCTCAAATCCTACAATTATCTTGCCCAATGACAACTTATGTCCTATTTTGAACCACACAAGGAAACGGTGCAACTGGAAACATGGAATTGAACCACCTAGTGAATGTGGCTACTCGCTAGTCAACCCATCAAAGATTCACCCTTAGGAATATTCTATTCCATAAGAATAAAACCAAAAACAAAAGAGATCCAGTCTTAAGGACACCTCTGACCTTAAGGGATAAAAATATATGTATATTTGAAATTGGAGGGATCAAGAGATCCTAAAATATAAATCCATGCTTTACGGATTAGTTACTAATCCAAAAAGGGAGAAAAGTATCTTGAAAACTATATATGCATATTGAAAAGTGTGTGTGTGCAACAAGTGAGCAGAGCGTATGCCCCCACGTTAAAGTCATTGTTGACACTTTAACAAGAGCAATGGCTTTAATGGAAACATAAACAACTCTACTGATTACGTTTCCATGTCGAGATGCCCCTAGACGAAGACAAATCAAGGGAAATATCACAGAAAATATACAAAGAACACAAAAGGGATCTACCTACTGTGAGGTCAGTATGATCATAAGCTAATATATATGATATTATTGCAAATGAATAGACATCATTCCCCAAAGAAAGTAGAACTACGATCACAAAGGAGGAAAGATCACATAAGATATATGAAGGAGAATCTTTTTGGACCATGACATGGAGACCAAAAAGAATTAGTGCTACCACATCTCGAATCCAAGCAGATTACACAAGGAAACATTTACGAATAATAGCATAATTATGACATAACATAGAACAACACATAGAAGAATAGAGATACATATAGAGGAATTGGACAACAGTTTTGATTCCTTTATCACCTTGTACCAACTGAGTAATAAGGATCATATAAAAGAATCTAACAACATTTAGCAAACACATTGTGAGAGAAGCACAGTACAACATGAAAACACACAACAAAGCTACCATGAAGGACAAGTCGATCAAGCATGCCACCTACTCTCCCCATCTTGTTGTATATCATTTAGGGAAGGTGGGTAACTTGCAAGAGGGACTATATCCAACACAGTAGGAATGATAGCTAGTTCCAAACAAGGATCCTCTTGAGAATCACAATGTTTGACACTAGGTGTAAGAGTTAATTATGATGAAAGCATATTAGGTAAATCAATGTCAATGTCAATAGTCACATATTCATCATTAACATTATTAGTATCATCAAGAGTATCTTCTTCATCCAGATTAATCAAAATAGGATCTAAGATATGAATAGAATCATCATAACCCTGCATCTTAACATCATTATTAGTAACAACATCTTCTAACACATCATGCATAGATCTATCTGAAGAAGGTAGAGATCTTTGAAGAATAGAATTACGAGCTTTAGTATGAGCATGATGCTTCTTATGATGTTCATTAGTAGATCTATTCCATTTTGATTTACTTGAAATAGGTTGAGAACTAGGAGGAACAATCATAGGATCCTTCATAGGTTCTTTAGGAAGATCAATAGGATTATCAGCAATAGGAGGAACTTGATTAACAGAACTAGAAGCCATAGTTAAAGGAGGTATAGAAGGTGTAGGCAAAAGACCATGATTAAGATCAATAGGAGGTATGCTTAATTCAAGAATCTTACGATGTTTATAAGCTTGATATGAACATAAAAGATTATCAGGTCGAGGAGGACATGAATTAGGTAATGAAGGCCAAAAGAAATCAAGAGCAGCATAGTCTCTAGCCTAGAAGGTTGATATAAACTATGATTAACCATCTTTACTTCTTCATCATGAATAAATTTAAGACACTTATGGATAGGTGAAGCAACAACATGCATGGAAGTCAACCAAGGCAAACCTAGCTTAACTTGAAATTGATCAAAAATAGGAACAACAACAAAGGTAGTGTTCACAATTCTTCCACAAAGTTCAACTAGTAAAGTAATAGAACCAAATGATGGATAATGAAAACCATTGCAAGTTTTAATCCACACATCCGATGTATCATAAGAATCGCATTGTAAGCTTTTCGTAAAAATATTTTCTTTGGTAATAACATTGACTAAGGATGTAGGATGAACAAGACAACCACGAGTAGGTTTTTGAGAAATCCTAGCATAAATGTAAAGGGGACCATCAGGAGCCTTAATATTCTCAGAGTCATCAAAGGTAATCAAAATTTCCTAAGGTCTTTTATTCTTAGGTTGTTGTCGAGGTTTAGGTTGAGTTTTCAATTTAGGCTTAGGTTTTGGTTGAGGTTGAGATTGAACTTGAGGTTGAATCTGAGGTTGAGGTTGAGGTTGAGGTGGAGATACAGATTGACCAACATGCTCCACTTGATTAATAACATGATTGAGATCATCCATCTTTGAATCATACACAAGTTCCATAGTAGATGGCTGAGCAATGATATTAGTATTATGCGTAGCTAAAGGATTCGTATAGATTTGAAGATTTTGATTAGGAGGAGAGACAGATTTGTTCCCACTACCATCAATATTATCCACATATAAAGCATTAGAGTCAATTAAGTCTTGAACCTTATGTTTTAAAGAACAACATTTCTCAGTATCATGACCATTCTGACAATGATATTGACAAAAAGTATTTTGATCAAAAGATTTAGATGCAATTGTAGCAGGTAAAAGAGGTCGAATAGGAGGTAAAGTAATCATATTAGCAGTTAACAACCTATTCATAATAGCATGTAAAGATTCAGAAAGAGGATTCAATGTACGATTTAATCAAAAAGCAGTGGATGCAGAAGTGGCATTGTGAGATGCAACATCAACTTGATCAACAACTACATTCGCTTGATTGTTTATCTTGACATAGTTGTTGAATTTTTGAAATTTGTTTGGATTAGGAGCAGCATCACTCTTATCAACTAGAACATGAGCCATTGGAGTGTTACTCTCAAATTAACTCACTTGTAATTGATAATGATGAAGCACTGCACAAAGTTGTTGAAAAGAGGTAAATTCAGTAAGCAGAATCTTATCTCTAATATCCTTTTGCAAATTTTAAATAAACATACATTGAATATCAATATCAGGAACATGATAGGAAATTTGAGCAGGAAAATGCTTAAATGTACCAATAAATTCAGTTAATTTTTCCTTAGCACTTTGTTTACAATGCATCAAATCAGTCAAAGACACTTGCAGGCTAATGTTGTTTTGAAATTGTTGAATAAAGGCATTAGCAAGTTTTGGAAAGGAATCAATAGAATAGGGAGGCAAGGAACAATATCATTGTAAGGCCTTGTCATGGAAAGTTCTAGCAAATAGTTTGGCTAAAATCCTATGGTCATGAGCATAATCACTACAAAGGATTTGGAATGTTTTAACGTGATGAATAGGATCTCCTTTTCCATTATAATTCTCAAGATGAGGCATATTGACTTGCTGAGGAACAGGAGTATGAATAATATCGAAGGACAAAGGGCTTCCCATGTCACATGTAGGAATACTAAACTTGTTTTGAGTTAAAGAAGCAAGTTGTTGTTGTAAGGATGACACAGTTTGAACCAAACTGATGATTGTTCAGTCATTAGAGGAAATAGGAGGAATAGCAACATTAGACACACTAGGTAAAGTGTAAGAAGCTGCAGGAATAGAAGACACAATTGGAGGAACACTAGGAACTACAGTTGGAAGAAGATTGGAATAAGTAAAAGGAACATTATGATATGAAGGTTGTGATGTAGGAAGGGACATAGGAGGAACACTCATAGGAATAGACGGAACCGTCATAGTCACCAAAGAAGGAGTATAGGTAGGAATACTAGGTAAAGGATTAGAAGAGGGTTCAACACTAGTGATAGGAGGAATCAACCCTAAATTTTGAGCTTCTTGAGCTAAAGGTTTAACATTTGAATGCACGAGGTGAGTAATACCACGCAAGAGGTTAACACCTTGATCACTATCACGAAGAACTTTTTTAAGAGCCTCTATAGCTTGAATAGAATCTTGATTATGATTATCTTGAATAAGCCAATTACCCATTTTATCAAGTTCAGTTGAAAGTTTTTTGACTTGTTCAGGAGGAACTCTTAAAGTGTCATCCTCATCATGAGATGAGTCTGAAGAGTTTTGCTCCATAGTAGGATTGGAATCATGAAGAATCAAATTATCGTCTGGGATCCTAAGGAAAGGAGAGGAAGATTCAGGATCAAAGGCACCCATGAGTCTATGACTTCTTCTAACTGGAATGTTATAAGTAGGACTCGTAGTAGTAAAGCTCATAAACCAATACAATGCAAATAAACTAAACTAAGACCACATAAAGCATGAATATTTTTGTATTTTTGAAATCTAATTAGAATGGAAGATTTAACATAAAAGAGAAATCTAATACCAAAAGATAATATAATATCTAACACCAAAAAGAAAGAGAGTAAGCTAGTCGAGTTCACCAAAATGAATAGAAGGAAATAGTGTTCATCCTTCTATTATGTATGGGGGAAATATGAGATCCACTTCTAAATCCAAATTCCCAAAGGAGAGATCCAAATTGATCAACCAAAAGGTTAATGCACAATCAAATCAATCTATGGAGAATATGAAAGAGGAAGAAAACCTTATATTTCCCTATAATGGAATTGTGCTTGAAATCTGAAATAATTGAAAGGCAAATACTAACCTCAAAATAGGGAAAATCTAGAAAATTCCAATTTATGATGTCTGTGTGTAGTTTCTAGCAATTCTGCAACCTATTTCGGATTGGAAATGCCAAGACGAAGAAAACCTAGAAAACTTTTATATTTCTAACAATAGGTAGTCTTTGACCCTGATAAAAGGTCAAAGGCTACATTAATATTCTAAAGGCTGATTTTGACTTTGTTCACAAATCTCAGAAGTTTTCCAAAAAGGGTATCCGAATCTAAGCTCAGATCCAAAGTTCTGCACCTGTACCTGCAAGAAAAAAGAGGTTTTTATTGTTTGTATGGGGGTTTGCCTTGGTCAACCCCAATTTAGGAATTAACCTTGAAATTAAATTGAAATTGTAATGTGCATAAACAAAGCAAATGAAACAGTTCACCTTGCTTATGTTGAAGTCCTTGGAGAGGCTTTGAATCCTCAAATCCACAAGTAGGAATGCTCCAATGGATGTTGAATGAATGTAGGATGTCTCAAATCAATGGCATTTGATCTTCAACACCAATCTAGAATAGATCTTTGCATATGAGGAGGCTTGGATCAATGTAGAAGGATGGATCTTCAAGGGGGCTCCAAAGAGATTGAATCCTTTAATGGCTAACAATGAATCTCCTTGGTGAGTGAATGCTTGAACACTTGAAGGCTTGAAGGCTTGCTTGCACTTGAGAGCTTGCTCATGAAATTGCTTGAGATGAGATGTGAAAACTTGATTGAGAGATGGAGAAAATGAGAGAGGAAGGCCTCCTTTTATAGTGAACTAGGGCACAAACCTCTAGAGAAGGCTGACATTGGGGAATTAAATCCCAATTAACCTTAACCCCTAGGAATGGACCCATATTAAATGTAATTTAAGGATTTACCATTCTGAAACCCGAAATGGCCGACCCAGAGGCAGGAAAAAGAATCTTTCTGAAACCAACTTAAAATTTGAAATGTGGGTCAAGGATGAGGTAGACTTTGCCCTAGGTCAGAGTCAAGGTCGAATTTGACCCTCAAGGTCAACTTTGACCTTGAGGTCAAAAACCTCAGGACCTCAGCCCAGAATGCCAGGAAATGCAGTCATGAAGTGGAAAACAGGTGCAGAGGGAAGTAGAACAAGGGAGAAAAGCCAAATACATGCAAAGACCTAATCAAGGTGCTTAACATGACCCCAGACCACTCACTTGGAGGGCTAAACGCTCTTATCATGGAAGTGCTTCCATTTTAAAATGATACAGTTGATTCCACTATGCATATAGCAAAATCTAATTGATTCTTGCTTGCATTAAAATGCTATAGATTCCTCTGCTACACCATTGCATAAAATCTGGGCTTTCACCTATTTGTCTTTGTATTGCAACAGAATGTTGGAACTTGGGTTTAATTGATACTTACATGTATTTACTAGTATTGCACAAAGATTGCAATAATTTACTATTGTCACTAGATGAAATGTTGTAGTTGATTGTTTATGTTGCACAAAACCTAGGTTTTTTCTCTTTCCTTGTGCTCTTATTCATAAACTATAAGCATACCATATGCTATCTACATCTTTATTTCCAGCATATGCTTGCATTTTGCGGCCTTTTAATACTCCTATGCTCTTTTTTTATGCATCATGTCTGAATATTTCTATCATACAGTTTCATACATGCTTGAATATTCATTGTCTGGTTTAATACTACAAAATGACAAGTATCATAGGCTATGAACTGTTGAACCACTTCTTTTTGAAAGAACTACTCATGAGGTTTGAGCTCGGGCGCGTGACTCTCATGAGTAATATTGTGAATGATCACAAATATGAACTTCTTTTAATTAAAACAACACTTTTATATAGATGCATCTTTCTTCTTTTTTAACTATGACACTAAAAGCTTATCATAAATAACAGTATTAACCATAGCATTACATAGTATTTTCTTTTGAATATACCCAAAATAATATTGTTGCTAAGATTTTATTTTTGAATATAAAACTGTTAATTCCATATGTTTCTTTGCAACAACATAAATAATTCTCTTTGACCTGTGCACCATTTTTTGATAATAGTACATGCTTATGCATTGAAGTTGACCAATGTAAGCTTGGTGCCTTTATGCACTATTGTAAATGCAAAAATATACTATTTTTATTTCTTATCAAAGATATTAGTATACAAAACATCATTAGATAAAGAATATGTCTGATACCAATAGTAAATAGAACTTATGTATATCATTTCTCAACTTGATATAATGTAATTAATAATTTTGTAAATGCATACTAGGTTGAAAAAGCATATGAATTTTCTATTTTTAAATATATTCTTGCATACTTATCTCACTGTTTGATTTGTAACTTTGTTCCTTCTATGTAACACCCTGTTCTTAGCACTTGATCATCCATTTAGAATTTTTACTTTACTCTACATATTGAACTATCACCCATGGGGTTCGAGCATGGGCTCATGACTCCCATGAGTCATATTCATAACATGAAGCTCATTCCAAACATGTACCTCTTCTACATATACTGCAATGATTATGTGTTCTACTTAGTCTTCAATCTGCACATGAAGCAAACAATATTAGTACAAAAATGACTACCTTTTTCAGTTTTCTTCCTTCTTCATCTGCAATTTGTATTCTTGTGAACTTTCAGCACTATGTTCCTTTTTGCATTCTACTTTTGACTCTCTTGCTCTTGCATTGGTCCTTTCATTAAAGTACAGCTCTAAAAGTGTGAATGTAGCATGTTGTTTTAGGTATCCATGTATTTCTTAGATCCAATTCAGATCTAACCATTTTCTCTCTCCATGATGCAGGGCAAAACCAGAAGAAGATTTAGGATGTAGAGACAAGGCCAAAGACAAAGATGCATTCTCAAATGATGCAACCAATCAACTTCAACATGTAGAAGACCTCTTAAAGGCAATGCATGGACCCCTAAACCTTTTGATCCTCCTGTCTTACTTTCAGAATTGTACATCTTCTTAATGTTTACAATTGAAAGATGTAACCTATTAAGGAATACTTATTTATTACATTCACTTTGAATGTTCAATGTAATGATCAATTATGTAATTGAAAGTTTAAATTTGATCAATACTTAGAGAACAACATCAATGTTAATATGAATGCAAAAAATAATGTATTTTATCTTTAAAATTTGAATAGTAGTATCAAATAGGTGTACCTTGATGCAATTTCTTAGATCTTTATAGTTGTAATGCTGCATATGTACTTCCTTTTCTCATTTTTTAACAATTCTGCAACTAAAAATAGCAACTATCAAACCCTTATTTCAATGTAAAATGATTATCAATTTACCAAAAAGTGTGCACTAAAATGATAACACTCCCTTGAAAGAAAGCCCCAATTTACCTTAGTCTCTGCGGCTTCACTTCAGCTTTAATGGATGTCTAATTTAAGAAAACAATCATTGTCTTTACTTATAATGCAGGAAAGATCTTGGCTAAGATTCATGTGCTATGAAAACTTAATAATTATGATGTGAATTAATTATCAATTTGACATCATCTAAGGACTTATTAATTTCTATTCATTGCAACACGAAGGCTTATGTCCTCATCATTGCTTTCTATTTATAAAAATTCAAATTTGAACACATGTCACATCATTTCATGTGCCAAATACCCTTTTAATTCTCCTTCAATAACATGCCACAACTTTTGATGAGATGAACCTTGAACCTTGAAACATTGAACCATTAAGGTTCAATCGTTCAAGTCCAATGAATAACAAACTTAACACATCGAATGTGTTGTGGCTCTAGAAACTGTAAAACATAAGGTTGATTGAACAATAAACCTTGAACCATGAAGGCTTCAACGGTTCAAGTTCAACAGAATGAAATAAAAGACCAACTTTCTAACTCTCTCGCAAAGAGAAGGGCGCACTCAAGGGGTTTGAACTTGAACTTTGAACTTGAAAAGGTTCAACTCGAGAGGTTCAATGGGGTGAAGATAATGAAGTAAGGAAAAGAGAAAGGAGAAAGGTTACAACTGAGAACTTTACAATAAAAAATCAATTATTTTGGCTAAAATTGGGAATATAAACACAAGAAAAAATGTAGGGGTAACATTGGCTTTGATTGGAGATGAGGACTATGAAGGACTAGGCAATAGACCTAGAATATGTATTTGCACAGAAGAAAGGACTGACCTACTAAATATGAACAAAACACCTAAACTAAAACACAACAAAAAGAGATATGTACAAGAAATAGGGGACTCCCGCTTAGAACTGATAGAGCTTCAAATCCTTCCCATTGTAGGACAAGGGTAAGATTGTTCCATTTGGGTACTCTAGCTTAATTGAGTTTGACTCTAAGACCTGATTGACCACAAATGGTGTCTTCCACAAAGATT
Organism: Chamaecyparis obtusa; assembly: GCA_027943335.1. Lineage (NCBI taxonomy): Eukaryota > Viridiplantae > Streptophyta > Pinopsida > Cupressales > Cupressaceae > Chamaecyparis > Chamaecyparis obtusa. The sequence continues at coordinate 3,280,850 of BSBK01000685.1, read as the reverse complement.
CAAATTTTCCATGAGCTCCTTTGGGTTCTCTCCTCCTGTCCCATAATAGAACTTGATCTCCAATCATAAATTTTCTAGGCCTCACTTTTCAATCAAAAATAATTTTTACCTAAGCCTGGTATAATGTTATATGATCAACCAATTCATTCCTTTCTTCCTCAATTTTAGTCAAATACATAATTCTCTTTTCTAGTGAACTTTGAAATGAATTATCTTCGATTACCTTCTGCAACTTTGTAATAGCTAACTCCAGAGGAAATGACATTTGATCTTCTTCTCCATACAACAATTTAAAAGGTGTCATCTCGATGGTTCTTTTTGGTGACATTCTATCCACCCATAATGCTTCATAAAGTCTTTTGTGCTAGTCTCTAGCATTATCATTCACTAATTTCCTTATGATGGCAATCAAGTTCTTGTTACTGGACTTTTCCTAACCATTTCCTTGAGTATAATAGTTAGGATAATGTTCCAAGGAGATACCATTATCATAAAAAAATAGGCTCAACTCTTCAGAGGAAAAATTGGTTGCATTATCAATCACTATATTATGGGGTACACCAAACCTGACAAGAATATTTTCTTTGATAAAGTTACAAACCACTTCAAATGTCATCTTCTTCATTGGTGAAGCTTCTACCCATTTAGTCAAATAGTTGGTTGTAGTAAGTATATGTGTATGACCTGCACTTGACGATGGGTTAAAGGGCCCTACAAAGTCTAAACCCCATTGCCTAAATAGTTCTTCTATCACCACTAGTCTTAATGGTAAGGCTTCTAATTAAGGCTTCCCTAAAAATAATTTGCACTTATAGAAATTAGCCACCCACTTATAAGAATCCTTAAACATACTTGATGAGTAATAACTACTTCTCAAAATTTTAAATGCAGTAATAGTGGATGAGTAGTGGCCTCCGCAAGCCTCATAATAAAAGGACTTTAGCAACTTTTCTTGTTTATCTCTATCAACACACCTTAGAAAATATTTGTCCAAACCTTTTTTTATAACGCATTATCCACTATCGCATATTTCACTACCTTTAACCGAAGGTTTCTCTTCTCTCTGGAAGAGAGATGTTATGGGCATTCGTCATAAGTCAAATAGCATGCTACTTTGATAAACTAAGGATCTTAGAGGCTTAGCAACAAAACTTGTGGTAGTGCTACTTCTTGTTCTTTGTTTTCTTCTATCAATCGACATAAACCCTGCCCCCACACCAATTTGGTGGGTTGAATATCTAGATCAAACTCCTGAATCCTAGAAATCCATGTTGCTTACTTGTTTATCCCTACTGCCTACTGCGTCAAAATACTCTTCATGACAACATTAGGCATAAAAACAACAAAATGATAATGTGGTATGTAATACCTAAAATGTTTTACTACTTTTACCATAGAAAAGGTTTTCTTTTCAATTGATGATTAATTCAATTCATGCTTTTTCAAGGGGATGCTCATGATGGCAATGGGTACTTCTCCATTTTCTTCATTCTTCTGCAAGAGGATTACTGACATAGTGTGCTCTAAAGCATAGAAATACATGATGAAGTTTTTCTTATAATTAGGGTTTATCAAAGTGGGGGCCTAAGAGAGATAGCATTTTTGACCGAATTAAAAGCCTTCAACACTTCCTCACCCCATTTGAAGACATTCTTTTCACTCACTAGTCCTACTATGTGCTTTGTGGTCTCAGCAAAATCAGGGATGAATCTCCTCAAGAAATTAACCTAACCAAAGAAATACTTCATACCATTCCTATTCAATGGTAAGCTCAACTATTGGATGGTCTTCACTCTTTCAGGGTTTATTTTTATCCCTTCTTTTGAAACTAGATGCCCCAATAGTTTTCCCTCTATTAGACAACAAAAAAACTTCTTTGAACTAAGGGATATCCCATGGTCCCTACATTTCTATAGAACATATTTTAGATATCTTAAATGGTTCCTCCTCCTTTTTGAAAAGGTAGCTAAGTCATCAAGGTCTATAAAAATTATTTTATTTTTTAGGTATCCAAAAGAGAAATTCATTGCACGCTAGAATGTGGCACCAACATTGATTAGGCCGAAGGGCATTCGATTGTATGAAGATGTACCCCAAGGTGTTGTGAACGTAGTCTTGTGTTGGTCCTCCTCTGCCAAACTAATTTTATTGTAGCGGAAAAATGTGTCAAGAGTGGACACCATCTCTGATCCAGCTACCGTCTGTAGAATATGATCCATGGCTGGTAAAGGATAATTATCTTTCAAGATGGCCTGGTTCAAGTTCCTAAAATCCACACAAATGTAGATTTCTTCATTCTTCTTTTTGATTGGTACAATATTTGTAATCCAAGTGGAGTGGTGTATCGAACAGATTATGCAAGCTTTCAACATATTTTCAACCACTCTAAAGATGTCATCTTCTACCTTAGGATTGTAATTCCTTATTTTTTGTCGAAATAGAATCTCTCTGGACTTTAATGGAATTTGATGTTGAAATCTACCTCTCCTGAAATTTTTCAAGTCTTCGTACAACCAAGAAAATACATCTTTGTATTACTTTAGAACATTGATGAGCTTATGTTTTTTATCTCCACTGGTAAAACACTTTCCTAGGTTAATGAACTTAGGGTCATCTTCATCTCCTATATCAATCTTCTCATGTTCACTTGAACTGTCTTCAGCTTGAATATTTATGCTTCTTTTAAATGAATCATGCCTATCGAATGGGTTTTCAAGGGATACCAATCCCTTGGGAATTTTATTCCCTTTCAACTGGATAACATCATCATCTACTTCTTTTCCCAAATCTGGATAGAATCCATTGCAAGTCGACTTTGACCCTTCAAAGTAGGTGGTGATAAACATATCCATATTCTATAGAAACTTGTTAATTTTCTTATCATTCTGAAACACCTACCAATACTCTGAGTTGTCAAGTACATTAGGCCTATAAATAATTTTGATCTGGTAAGTATATTCTAGGAAGTTTGGGTGAGGTATCAACAAAGAGGTAGATATTGCTAGAGAATCTGCTCTGCTATTTTGATTCCTTCATATTGCTTCTATAGAAAAAGCTTTAAAACCTTCAAGTTCATCCCAAACTCAATTTCTGTAGTATTTTAGCCTTTTGTTACTGACAGTAAAGAGGCTCCTCACTTGCTTCACAATTCATGAGCTCGGCATATCCCTTCACTTTCAAGAAATTAATCTCATTCCTTTTGGCTTCTTCTAGACCCAATAACATAGATTCATACTCCATAGTGTTGTTTGTGTTATTAAACTCTAATTTGAAAGAGTGAGGGAATATATCTCCCGTAGGTGATATCAAAACTACTCCTAGTCCTAAACCAGTACATGAATAGCTACCATCAAACTCCATTGTCCATAACTCCTCATCACTTTTGAGCTCCAACTGTTCAATATCTTCTTCTCTCAAAATCATGTAGTTTCCCAATTCACAATCATTATACAAAATCTGAGCCATAGGATCTTCTGATGGGAACATGGTATACTTGACTTTTCCTTCAGGATAAAGCATTACACTTTCTTTTCTTGTTGATATTGTAGCTTGGCTCCACTCCATCTTAATTTTTCCCCCTAGATCCATGCAAAAAGTTATACTCAACAACTTCTTATAGCTTGTCAAAATGTTAGCAACTAAAATAGTAAGCTTGACTCTTTTACTAGGATGGGTTGCTAAGGCAACTTGGGCATCTTTAATTTGACCGACCAAGGGTACTTGCTTGGAATCCATGGAATAAAATTTATTGAAAGTTCTGGTGAGGAGGATATCTAGGGCTTTAGCAATAGAGGAGAGCATGATATGATTAGAGGCCCTTGAATCGATAATACAATTATTCAGTCTATGCCCATGTATAAACAATGAGAGGATCAGGCTTAAGGCTTTACACTGGGGTTGGTTCAACATGTATATCCTTTTTAGGTTCAGATTTAGTAAAAGAGGACTAAGCTAGAGATGATTATTCAACTTTAGAGGAAACAACATTATTTGATTGGATATTTGTGGCATTTGTCTAGGTTTGATTACCTCTTACATACTCAATCAACTTATCCAATTATTTAGGATTCAACCTTAAATATTCAACTAGTGAAATCTTAATTTTACTAGATTTACAAAAGTCCACAATATTAGAAGATGATTCAAGCTTAGACTTTTTAAGCACATGAACTTTAGGAGTATTTGGACTTTAAAACTTTGAAGTATGAGTTCGAGTGCTAGGTTCCTTACCCTTTTTAATGACTTAGGAGATTATGTATTGCCATGAGGTTTAGAATTGCATTTCGTGCATGTTAGAACTATGCATGATGGATCTTCTAGCATGACCAAAATACACCCCCTCTTTCAGAATCAAACTCATACTCCAGGAAATAATTAACAGAGTCACCAACTTTATGGGGATTCCCTTCATCGTCTAATATTTATTCAATTATCTCCTTCTAACTATTCAACTACACAACCCAAATCATTTATGGGAAAGAAGCACCATTATGATCATCTGTCATGTGAAAGACACACATATTACCCTTTTTACTAGGATGTTCAATTGCTAATGTCCTCTCAATTGAGGGTAACTGCAAGGTTTTTCTACTGGCACTAGCTTGATTAGGAATTATTTTAGGGATATCTTGATAAGGCTATTGGAAAGGCAGATTACTTTTAGGTAACTGCCTCTTGAGAGCAATAACATCATTCATCAATCTTTGCACTATAGGATTAGTTGATGTTGAGGCTTGTACATTTTGCACTTGGATCTCCTTCCACTTACGAGTAGTAATAAGATCATCTTCCAACTCTATTGACATCATTTGTGTTGCAGCCAAATCTGCTAACCTTGCTCTTCTCAGATGAAAAGTGACATCTAGAGGCATTGCACTTAGGAATAATCCCTTTTGAGTTTTAGTCATAGGCCACTTTACAGCTGGAATTTTGTGAACCAACCTATTAAACTTCAATATGAACTCCCTCATTGGCTCGTGTATCTCTTTCTTGAACTGTGTGAGTTGAACCAACAAGGTAGTATCATCTTCAAGGCTTTTGAATTTGACTTCAAAAGCATATTTCATGTCATTCCAGTTCTTGATTGCATAATTAGGTAAATTTTGGAACCAATCGACAGCAACACCTATTAGAGGTTGGATAAAAAGCCTACTTGATACATGTTGTATTGCCAATATTCCATAGGCCACATTAAATGCATTTAAATGTTCATTTGTGGACACTTTTCCATCACTTCTATATTTTGGTAAAATATCACTCGCCCTTTAGGTAAAGAGTTTAAATTAGCTCCTAAATTAAGGGGCCCTATAACATCTCCCCATGGTTGAGCCATGACAAACACTAGAGGAGGGACAGTGATTAAGGGTGGTGGTTGTAAACTGTGTAAGGCTAAAAACTTCCAAATGATTGGGGTTGGAGTCACTTTGAGAGGGGAGGATGGTCTACTCTTCGCCTTTATTTTAGGTGTAAACCTTAGCACAAAATAAATATCTTACAATTATTGAAAGACTTGATCAAGAATTCCTTCCCTTCTCTAGGATATGGTATAAGGTCTTGAATCCAGTTCACTTTAAAGATAATCTTATTAAAAAACTTTGGATTCTAAGAATTGAAAGGCTACTGATATTTTCTTTTCCTTTGTTGTTTCACTTGTCTTAGCAAGATTCATCTTATCTCGTCAGTGATTTATTCTTCTCTTTCCAATACTCTAATTGCTCTTTGATAATCCTCCAGACTCCTTCTAAATCACCATACGAGAGTGTTTAACTAATTTAGAATATCTTCTTTCTCATCTTGAAAACCTAAGTTAGGATGCGATATAGGTATAATGTTCTCATGAGGTAAACCCACACTGCATCATAAACTAGTCTTCTAGTTTGACTTACTAGTAGAGTCACCAAAAATCTATTGGTTAACAGATTTTTCCTTGCATAAATATATATAACTAAAATGACTTGTGTTCCCTATGCGAAGAAAAATTGAGCCATAGTTGGAAGAACCTTAATTAATTCAACCTCTTCTTGTAGGTGCGGCTACCTTTAAGATCTTCTATGAATTAATTATAGAAAATTAAATGAAGACACACTTTTAACCATAAAGAATAAAAGGTTTTTCCACATCCATTCATAGCCACGAAATGAACATAGGCAAAATTTTCCACACTTAAAATAATATTCACAATTTTTTTCAATGACCAAATAACTAATTAAACAATTTCATTTATTCACTCCAACTTTTTACATGAACATAATTAGGAATGAAGAAACACTATAAGTATTTCACACCATAAATAAATCCCGATAGAGATTGAATAAGGATTCACAAATACACAGATACTGTAAAAGCAACAGATATTCTTCTATTTTCAAATAAAAGTTTTCTTTAGATAAAATATATCACACCAAAATTTGATAGCTTCTATATGTTCTACTTCTACTTCTAATTAATTAAAATTCAAACCCTTTCAAAGTCATTAAACAACATACTTATAGCCACCACGCTAGGTAGTTTTTAGGATCGGATTTAAACAAAATCCCACGGGGAGTAAATATTTTTGCTAAAATAACTAAACTAATTGAGGAAGCCAAAAATAGAAGATAGTAAATACATTTGATTTCACTCCCAAAATCACGACGCATGATCAAGGTTGAGGCATGTTAGTGTGTGTGTGAAAATTGTACCTGATCTGTAGACACAACACTCAGTAAAACATTAGAGGTTAGTGATAATCAAAATCATGCAAAATTGAAAACTATCTAACCAAGTGATTTACTGCCTTCTAATAGGTGCGAGATTGATGTTCTCAGATTGTAATCGAGATCAGTGACCTAGACGACACCTAAATGAAGGATTTGAATGCAATTGATCTAGATATGAGATTGAATGCAATTAGGCTATTTTTTTTATATTTTCTATGCAATAAGAATGATAAACTGATATGCTATGAATGCTAATATGAAAAACTTGATATGAAATGAATGCTAAATGATCTAACAATGAAGATTCTAACAATGATATGAAAACTATGAAATTCTATGCTAAGATATAAATACTATGCAATTGAAATTGATCTCACAAAGCTTTGAATTTGCAAGTTGATTCCTCAGCCTCCAATTCTCCAGCGTGATTGTGCAAAAATATGAGATGAATTATGAAGAGTTGAAGCCTTAATTTATAGAAATCCAGGGCTTTGGAGGTGCATGGATAAAAGTCATAAATCACTCAAATAACTCAGCTTGATTTTTGAGTTATCTGATAATAACAGATAATTAAGTCATAAAAATATGCAAAAGCTAAGCTTTAACTCAAAATAGAGTTTAGCTTTAATTGATAATTGACAGTTGTCTGCTTTTATGATTGTGCATGTTTTAATTATGAATTAATTTAATAATAAAGTGATTTATGCTCAACTTAACTGATTTTTGAAATAAAACAATTGATTTATGGGTTAATCAATTATTTAATCAAATTTTTATTAAAAACTATATTATTAAATAATGACAACTTGCTTTAATTAATTAAATAAAAATTTAATCAATTATTCATATGATATTAGATTTATTGTCAAAATTAAATAATACAATTAATAATAGATAGAATTAAATTTAATTACACAATTAAGTGGCAAGATATTAAATCTAATTAATTAAATATGAAAATATTCAATTAATCAAACTTTAGGATAAATGTGATTTATTGCCAAATAATTATAAAATTAAAGATAATTATGATGATTAGGAATATTACTAAGAATATTCCTCGATGCAGAATTTAAGATAATCAATTATGATTCGATGATGTTTAGATGTGCCTTAGATTAGGACTTTGTTGTCGATTTCATTCGAATTGAAGATGTAGGAGATTAATGAACTTATAGCCCATTTTTGGGGTATTACATTTTGCCCCTCTTTGAATTATTGTGCGAAGCGCAGTGGTTCAAAGATAGTCTGTGTTTGATAGAGATATGAAACTGATTCGAAAGATAAACCGATCTCAAGATAGAAACCGATTGAGAGATATTGAGATAGGAGTTGATTGATATTGAATTTGATATGGAGATAATAGGTCCTAAATGACCAAAGATAATGTTTACTATAACAGCAAATGAACCTATGATTGCGAAAAAGTGTCAAAACGTCTGATTCCAAACCTTAGGATTGCAAAGAAGTGAGTGACCCGTTCTAGACTCAATTGTCTTAGCAGAACTAGCAGGTATCACATCCAAACCCTTCAGTTGCCGAAGAACCAAGGAAAGAACACTATGATCTGATGGTTGCAAAAACTAATACAGTTTACAAGATTAGGAGAATACTAGATTGATATGGATCTTGATGAATCTGATATGCCCCAAGTGATGATAGATTTGCCCCGAGCGATGAGGACTTTTTTGATGAATCAGTAACTAGACGTGATTGTTATCTTGTTTACTGATGAAAGATATTGATTTCCATAAAGATATGATTTCAAATTTGATTACAGACTTTGAATGATATGCCATACCATGCCCCCTTCGGGATTAAAATTAAAATCTGACAAGAAAAGTCAGCGTTGAGAGTTTAGAAGCATGTTAATTGATTGGAGAAGTGGTTATACACGTTCAAGAATGCATTCTGCATCGTTTAGAAGGTCCAGACGACCAAGTTTGACTAGGTTTGACCATGAGTTGACCATGGTTGACCAAGTTGAAATTTTGATAGTTTGATGAAAGCTAATCAGTTAAGTTAAATACTGGATTTTTGTGATAATTGAAGGTTGATTATGCAAGCAGTAGACCGTCCTAGTCCCAAAAATTTTAAATCGTGATTTTGACATAATAAATGATCTCAGATTTCAATTTTGATCCTGAAAAAGGATTCTAGTTGTTGTTTCATTGGAGGAACCTTCGTGTGAGATTTAGCTCTTGTTAGATTTGAAGAATTGAGTGGAGAATTGTTTAAGCATTGAAGTTCATTTAGCCATTGTGAGATCATGCAACATGCAAAATGCAAAGATATATGCAAAATGAAATGCAACCTAAGACCTAGGACCTAGTCACTGATCATATGTCGATTTGTTATCATCATTGAACTTTTAGGTAACCAGATAAATCAATACAATGCCCACTAGCTATGAAACCATAGACATATGAATATCGATTTGTATGCGCAAGAATCAATACAACCCCCACTGGTCAAACAACCATGGACATATGAATATTGATTTTATTTTTAGAATGTCGGATTAGATATAAGCACCAAGGCACAAACGCCAGGATGACCTGAATATCATGTCCATTTTGATATAGCAATTTGTACAAGCATCAAAACATAAATGTCGTGATGACCTGAGTACACCTTGTGTTGCAAACACATCAAACAGTCAAGAGATCATTCTAAATCTAATGTGAATTACCCGTGGTGACCCTTTATCGTTCACCTCCTTAGGCAAGATCGTGTTTCACAGTAGGAGAAAGAATTTACTTCAAAAAGATAATAGTTAGATCAAACATCCTTGAATTTTCCGGGTATCAATGGTTGAGGTACGCATGGCCATCCAATTCGAGATAGAGGCTCTTACAGTCGGACACCATTTCAATCCAGAATTTCCAAAGTTGTTAGATTTTCACATACAAGCAAAAGACAAAGAAAAGATTATGCCCCCAGTCATCACCCTCTAAATCCTATAAAGGACATCATCGAAGAGCTCGAAGGGAAACAATATGCAAAAATCTCAATCCGAATCAGTAAGCATACAAGGAGATAAAAGCATGTAAAAAGCATAGATTGTTTTTAGTTAAGTTTAGATGTTTGATTGCGTTGTTGTTGATGCAAAATCCTTTCTGGAGACAAGACTGACTGACTGACTCACATGAAGCTTCAAAGGACTCTGACTAGATATGATCCATCTAAGATACATGGGAGACCATAGGATATGACATTGATTGCCCCCAAGTGTTAATCATTGATAGGATACAGATGCTTGAGCCGATTGGTGTACAGACCGACTTATTGAAACCAGGATATATATAGACTAAAGTAGACTGAAAGCTGGGAAAGACCAAGATTGTGCTGATAGATGGAGCATTTTGGAACAAGTGTCGCCTTTTTGCCAAGTTTTCACCATCTTGGTAGAGATTCTATTTTTGCTACCAAGGCGCCTGTTTCCAGGTTTTCACCAAGGCACTTTTTCTTTTTTTCATTTTTTTGTATTTTTCATTTTTTATTTTTTTTGTACTTTTGATATTTTTTTATTTTTTTGAATTTTTGATAGTTTTTTATTTTTTTGTGAATCATCAAGGTGCCTATTGCTAGTTTTTCACCGAGATGTTCATTTTTTAGGACATTTTCTGATTTTTAAGATTTTTTTAGGACATTTACCAATCACTGAATGCCTTAGGCGTAGAATTTCTTCAGATGGAGAATGTTGATTGGTTCTCGGAGCTGTTCTCCTTCAGTCGTTGAGAGTTGATAGGCACCAGAGCCAAAAGTAGCAGTGATTACAAAAGGACCTAGCCAGTTGGGTTCAAACTTCCCCTTGCATTCGCGATGGGATTAATTTTTAGGATTTTCTCTCAAGACTAGATCACCAACCTGAAATTCTCTATGTCAGACTTTCTTGTTGTAGCCTCTAGACATTCTTTTCTGATACACTCTGAGATGATCATACGCTGCTTGCCTGCGCTCATCTAGTAATTCCAGTTCTTGTAACCTAGACACTCTATAGCCTTCATCAGTGACAAGTCCATGCATTCTGATTCTAAGTGATGGGATTTCAACCTCAATAGGCAGTACCGCTTCAGACCCATAAACTAAAGCGAAAGGTGTAGCCCTTGTAGGCATTCTGATACTAGTTTTGTATGCCTAGAGAGCTGGATTGATCATGAGATGCCAGTCTCTTCCTGTTTTATTCACTGTTCGGTGCAAGATCTTCAGGAGATTTTTGTTTGAAGCCTCAGCTTGTCCATTCCCTTGAGGATAGTGAATAGAGGACCAATGTTGAGTAATCTTGAATTTGGCACATAAGTCATCTAGGTCCTTGTTTTTGAATTGTCCCCCATTGTCTGTGACCATGGAATGAGGGATCCCATATCTGCAAATGATGTAGTTCAGGATGAACATAGAGATCTGTTTCCTTGTTGCTTGTGTTAGAGGAACTGCTTCTACCCATTTTGTAAAATAATCTGTAGCTGTGATTATATGGGTATGTCCATTAGAATAGTGCAGATGGATAGCGCCTATGAGATCAAATGCCCATTGTTGAAAAGGTCATTGTGTAGTAAAGGGAATTAGATCTCTCCCTGGAGCATGAATCAAGTTGCCATGTACTTGACACTGTTGATAGTTTTTAGCAAATTTAATAGCCTCTTTCTCCATTTCAGGCCAATAGTACCCAGCCCTAATAATTTTTTGAGCTAACATTAAACCATTCGAGTGTGACCCACATATACCCTCGTGGACTTCCTCTAATGCATGTTGAGACTCTTCCCGTTCTAAACATCTAAGCAGTGTACCATCTAGACCTCATTTGTACAGATTGTTACCAATGATGACATATCATGATGCAGATTGGATAAGTTTTCATTTCTCAAAATGGTTAAAGGACTCAGGGATGATTTGTTCATGGAGATAGGAGAACAAATTTTTGTAGCAAGATGAGTCATAACCTACAACAGTGCAGATCATGCGAGTTTCAGGGGAGTCATATGCAGGATAGGATAGGGCTTCCACCAGGAACTCATAGCATAGCTCATGTTCTGGCTGCTGTAAGAGAGTAGATAGTGTTGCCATTGCATCGGCAGCCTTATTCTCCATTCTGGGTATTTGCTCAAATGTGATAGAGATGAAGTATTTCTTTAAATCATCTACCATTCTCTTGTAAGGAATGAGCTTTTCATCTTTGGTTTGGTACACATCAATGACTTGGTGAATAATAAGTTGAGAGTCTCCATGAATGTGTAGTTCTGTTACTCTCCATTCAATTGCTATTTTCATACCATTCAAAAGGGCTTCATATTCAGCAATATTATTTGTGCAAGGAAACTTTAGTCTGAATGCTTTGGGTATCGAATATCCTTGAGGAGTGATGAACAATATGCCTACTCCAGATCCATTCTGTGTGTAGGAGCCATCAAAGAATAACCGCCATGCTCTAGAAGAGAGGTGCATGATAGAGGAATCAAGAAATTCTATTTGCATGGGTGTATCATCAAATAGTGGTGCTTCAGCTAATTGATCAGCAATGACCTGTCCTTTGATAGCTTTTCTTTCAATATATTCAATGCCAAATTCGCTCAAGAGCATGACCCATTTAGCTAGTCTACCAGTGAGGGTAGCTTTGCTTAGTAGGTACTTCAGTGGATCAATTTTTGCTACTAGATGCATGGTATGAGCTAACATGTAGTGTCTCAATTTCTGCGATGCAAAGATCACAGCTAGACATGCCTTCTCTATCATTGAGTAGTTTTTCTCATAGGCCATTAAAGTTCTGCTGATATAGTAGATGGCTCTTTCTTTCTTGTCTTTGTCATGTTGCGCTAGCAATGCCCCCCAGTGATGTGGCCATTGCAGAGACATACAAGATCAATGGCTTCCCATGAATAGGAGGCATCAAGATAGGCGGATTTGATAGATACTTCTTGATATGGTTAAAGTTGTTCTCACATTCTTCATTCCATGCAAAGGTCACACCTTTATGTAATGTTTTTGTAAAAGGTTGTGATATGTCCGCTAACTATGATATGAATCTTCTAATGGACTGTACTCTCCCTTGCAAAGTTCGCATTTGACTGATATTCATGGGAGGTTGCATCTCTATTATAGCCTTGACTTTAGCTGGATCAACTTCAATGCCTTTCTTTGAAACTATGTATCCTAAGAGCTTTCCAGAAGTGACACCAAAAGAAAACTTCTTAGGATTTAATCAGAGACTAAACTGTTCCATTTTGTCTAGGATCATGCTCAAGTCTGTTAGATGTTCAGTTCTAATCATGGATTTTGCCAAGGTATCATCCACGTAATCCTCCATTATTCTATGCATCATATCATGAAAAATAGATGTCATTGCTCTTTGATATGTAGCTCCAGCATTTTTGAGTCTGAATGGCATAACATTCCAACAGAAGGTTCCCCACGCACATGTGAAAGCTATTTTCTCTTGATCTTCTGGAGCAATTTTGATTTGGTTGTACCCAGAAAAGCCATCCATTAAGGAATACATTTCATAGCCCGCAGTCATGTCCACTATCATATCAATGTTAGGTAGTGGAAAATCATCCTTAGGGCATGCTCTGTTCACATCTCTAAAGTTCGTGCACACTTTGATTGAACCATCTGGTTTTGAAATAGGTACAATGTTAGAGATCCACTCAGCATAGTCTATGACACGGATGAATCCAGCTTTGAGGAGTTTTTCTAGCTCTGCTTTGACTAAGAGTGCCACATCCAGGATGCATCTTTCTCAATTTTTGTTTGATTGGTTTTACTCTAGGAGCAATGGATAGATGGTGCATAATGAGATTGGGATCCAATCCTAGCATATCTAAATATTTCCATGCAAAGTTGATCTTTTTGTCTGATAAGAATGTAGTGAATTTTTGTTTCTCTTCTTCTGATAGAGATTGTGCTACATGTACCAATTGTGGTTCCTCTATTGTACCCAAATTGATGGATTGAGTTGGCTCAATCAGAACTGGAGATCTATCCTGTAAATGACTTAGAAGGACATCAAATATCTCATCCTTAGGCGCCTCAGAGAATTTTTCACCTTCAGATACGTCTTTTCTTTTTACTTTTGTAGGTTCTGAGACTGCCACAAAGTGGTTTTCACCCTCAGAACTCTTTTTCTTTTTCTTTTTATTTTTTTGACTAAGATATTTGATGTCTGACTCGGTCATGCTGACGCTCGGTTTGCTAATGGAAGTCCTCATAGGCTCGACTGCATTGAGGTAACAAGCAAGGGCATAGTCACTGGAAAAGGTGTAAACACCATGGCTTGGGTTTGTGGAAGTTTGGTCGATAAGATCAGGGCGTTGGATAGTCAAAGCGGGAAAGGCTTGGGATATGGTGTTCACAAACATGGATATGTCATCATTGGTCCTAACCTGATGCTCAAGTTCAAAGGTGATATTACAACTCAAAATGTTCAATTCATGAATAGGCTCAACATCATCATGGGAGTCCTCTTCAGCCATAGGTGGATCAGACACGTTAAGTTCATTGTTTCACTCTAGACCTACGTTGGGTTGAGATACATATTGGTGAATAACATCAATATATTTCTTTGTTATAAGCTCATCTTCTTCTGGAATGGCACCCCATTCATAGTCATTTGACTCAACTTCTAATTCAGGATCTCTAGGAAATCTTAGAAAATGTGTGAAATCAGGATGAATACCCCAAGAAGGATTACCCTCAGTCTCTGACTTGAATTCATATTCATGGGAATCAGTGTCAGAATAACTACCCCCTTCTTCTTGATCAGTTTGATTGCCTTCGAGATTAGCTGGTTCTTGTGGTGCAACCATCTCTTGTGCTATAGTAGGTTCTTGTGTTTCTACTACATTAATTCTTTTGATAGGATCATCTTTATCATCAACAAGATCTTTGATCTCTTTAGGCAATTTTTCATAGGGGATGAGTTCTGAACTATCTGAATCATCATCTAAGGGTTCTGTCTCTTCTTTCTTAAGAAGGGGTTCTCCTGGTGCAATTTGTTCTATGACATGAGAACAACCACCTTTGAGATGACAGGGTTTCTTCTTAAAGCCTAAGCCACCAGTATCTTTGTTAGCTCTACCAATATGTGAAATGGGTGTCACAAGACCCTTTCCTCTGATTCCTAGAGGTCCTTGACCGGAATATCCCATCTTGGCTATCAATTTGTTCCCTGGACCATATGAATTAGAAGGGATTGTAGGTGCTATAGATTCACTAAGTTGAACAATTTTAGATTTAGAATCCTCTTTATATAGCCATGCCAGCAAAGCTTCATCCTCTTCAAATTCTTGTTTGGATACTTGCTCTGCCACAAAATTTCTTTTGTATGCTTCCATAGGCTCCTTAGGTTCTGATTTAGACTGCTTCAAGGATTGTCCATATGACTTAGGTGAGATTGGGAGAGATGTCAGAGACAAGACTGGCTCTATAGTGTATTTTCCCATCCCATGTTCTTTGATATTGATCTCGTTAGCAATGTCATCCATCTTAGATGTGGAAGCAACATTTAGCTGCTTGATGGAAGATTCTCTGTTATTGGGAACAAGCTTATCGGCACTTTCCTTCAATGTATTGCAAGTTGTACTCAGATCTACTGGGATAGTAACCTCCACTCCTTCATAGGGAAATTTCAAGCATTGATGGTATGTAGAAGGAATAGCTTGCATTTCATGTATCCAGGGTCTCCCTAGAAGGATATTGTAAGCCAATGGTAGATCAAGCACCTAACATGTGGTATCTTTGATGACCGGACCCACTCGAATAGGTAAGACAATGGTGCCTTTAGAAGCTCTTTCTTGTTCATCATAGGCTTTTATGGTGATCTTCTTTCGAGGATCAATAGCCATCTCTGAGAATCCCAACTATGTGATTAAGTTGTAAGAACAAATGTTGAGGCCTGTGCCCCCATCTATCAACACACGTTTGACTCGACGATTCTGGATCAAGACTTCTATGTGTAAGGGCTGATTATGTGGGTGACTTAGGGAGTTGTCATCTTCCTCTGAAAAGGAGATATATTGCGGAGATGATAGATGACCAACCATAGTCTGGAACCTGTTTAGATCTAGATCATCAGGAACATTAGAGCCGAGCAAAGCTTTGTCTAGGATATCTCTATGAGCTAGAGATATTCAAAGTAACTCAAACATAGAGATTTTGGCATTGGTATGCTGGAGTTGTTGGATGATGCTGTAAGATGTAGGTCTTGTATCCTTTGGATTGGAAGATTTTAAGGCAGCCTTCTGTTTAGAAGCAGATGTGAGATTGAAAGGTATCTTAGGGACATTAGATGAACTTGGTGTTTGTCCTTTCAGATGAGTCTGAGCTTGTGATCTGGTAACCGCATTAGCTGAGGAATGATTTCTATCTCTTCGTAAAATCATGATGACATTGCAGCTCTCAGAGAGACATGGTTCAACCATATTGATGACAGCATTGTTTCCAGGGTAGGCATAGTTGACTTTCGCCCCCATGTTAGGCTGAGAAGTGGAGACTCCCTTGCCATGTTGTGGAAATGGTTTTGTAAATGCTCTGTGATCATTATTGCTGGTAGGATTATCGATCGTGATGTCCCCTTGATCTATCAAGTCTTGAATGGTATGCTTCAAGTGGAAGCATCCATTAGTTCTGTGGCCTTTAGTCTGATGGAAAGCACAAAATTCATTATCTTTCCACCAATATGGTTTTGGATCCGGATCAGGGTTTTGGATTGGTGGTAAAGAGATCATGTTATCAGCTATCAGGTTTCTCAGGGTAGATTCCAAAGATTCTCCCAAGGGAGTAAACTTTCATTTATTATCCCATCGTTTGAATGGCTTCTTTGGAGACGGTTCAGCAGATTTTTGCTCTGAAGCTTCAATGGCTTTGGTGGCAAGGGTGAGATTGTAGGTCGGTGCCTTTGATGGGGTGCGGATAGTGTTAACAACACCATCAAAGATGATACCTTTATTTCTATTCCAGCTCTTGTTTTTATCTTTTGAGCTAGATCCAGATTCAGACTTGTCCTTTTGAAGTGTGATTTCTCCTTTCTTGACAAGTACTTTCTCAATCTTGATTGCATTATCCACTATTTTATCAAAAGATACATGATCTTGCATTTGTAATGGATAGTTGAGCTCTAGAACAAGGTTATTGATAAAGATTTCAAGTTTCTCCATTTCGGGAATTGGTCTAGCATATAGAGAAAACTTCTTTCGCCACCTCTTGAGAAAAGTTAGGAATGATTCCCCTGGATATTGCTTGAGGTTACAGATATTGATCATGGTAATCAGATGTTGAATATTGTAGGAATATTGTTGATAAAACAATTTAATCAATTCCTCAAAAGTTTTGATCGTAGAAGGTAATCTTGAAAACCACTGAATGGATGCTCCTCCCAAGGATCTAGGAAAAAGACGCATTAGATAAGTCGGTTCATGCATGAATTCCATGGATTGCATACAAAACTCTCTAACATGATCTTGAGGATTAGAGTGTCCGTCATATTTGTCGTACTTTGGAATCTCCACTCTTTTTGGGAATGGTGGCATATACAAGTTTTTGTTGAACGGGAAAGGACATAGGGCCTCCATGGAGAACTCCTTGGGTTCCTTCTCCTTCTTAAGATTGTTAAATTTGACTTGTATAGCATGCATCTATTTTTTCATAACTGTGAGTGGAGTTTCTTCCTCATATGTGATTATATCATCAACGTTAAAGTTGGGAGGAAGCTTAGCCCCTTCCTGGGCTAATTGTAAAAAGTATGCCTCTCTATCCACTTTCAAGAAATGCCTCATCATTCTCTTGAATTCATCATCATTCTGACATCGATGGATTTTAGAGGGGGTAGGTTCTTGGTCGGTATTATGTTGAGAATGGTGTCCTTGGGACCCTCCTCCTAGAGAACCGTGGTTTGTCCCTGCTTGAGACATGATAGGAGTTTTTGGGCTCCCTGGAACAGATTGAGGAGGAGTTTGCTGATTACCTCTGTGAGTTGATAAACGAGGTATGTAACCAGTTTTCAATTGAAAGTTACCAAGACCGTCATCTTCGTAGATACCTGACTTGATGAGTTGTTCAAGAGTTGGACCTGGGGTATTGGTCAAAAGTAAGTTCTGAGATGTTTCTTCTGATTTCTTATGTGAAGAAGCTCTGGTCTCGACCATTAACTTTGAATGAAACAAAAGAAAAGGATGAAGACAACTGAAGAACAATTTAATTCGAGAAAATCGGATGACGCAACCTTGTCAAGATTATGATAGTTTGAAGATCTGATGAGATGTGGGTGAAGGAACTGTACCCTGGATGTATGGGATAGATCTCCCAAAAGATAGCGGACATGAGTTCTCAACACTTAGTCTATTTTTGAAGATTGATTGAAGATTGATAGTTATGACAAGGTTTTGACACGAGATAAAAAGGACTCAAATTGATCAAACAGAAGACTAGATCAGATTCAAAAGATCAAACTCAGAAAATGGTAGAATGCTCAATAGCTACTGCTCTGTTCCTGACACAATGATATTTTTGACAGATTCCAGAATTAGGCTGGAAACATTGGATATCTTGCAATGTGACAATTTCTGACAACTCTCTCAAATTTTCCCAAATGACACTCTGCAGACTCGTACGACACTGGGTAGTCTATGAAACGATAGTTGACAAAACTCGTACGACAGTTGCTAATAGGGTTTTGACTTTCTTGAATTTGTTGGTTTGAAAACTCGTACGACATTGGGTTCTCAATCGTACGATAGATGGGCAATACCTAAATGACACTTGACAAAACTCGTACGACTTTTGACTTCCTGAAATGACTTTTGACTCCAGAAAAGATTTTACGTCAATTTTTGCAAAATTTAAGGTCTTCAGTTTTGGATTGTTTGCAAATTGTACTATCCAAATTTTGAAGGTTATACCAGATTTGATCATTTTTTATAGCCAAGTAGATAAACAAGCACGCAGAACAGCAAGCAAGTGATTCCAAGCACGTCTGAAAATAATGAACAAGGAAAAAAGCAACCTTGCGCATGAACAATCAAGTGACCAAATTGTGCTAATCCCTGAGAGTACTAATTGTGTATGTTCTAAAAAGTTTTGCAATAACACACATATACCTGAGAATGAAAAATTGGCCTCTCTAGGGTTTTTAGTAATGGTTTGACTCTGCAACTTTTATGATTCAAAGGGGTGAACTCCAATCCCGGTGCACCAGGGTTTTGACACAATCCGAGAACTTAATCTTCAAGAGCTACTAGGGAGATCTGACAACCCAACAATGAACCATACCCATGGAGATTTCTTCCACAAGGACATTTATATAGTGGCTGTCACTACCATGGCCAAAATGGCTATTACCGCTTGAGGTTCTGTCAACGCAGTTTGCCCTGTGAAGGGATTGTCTGCTACCGTTAACCCTCTCTAAAGATGACTCACAATAGTATACCATAAGGGGACTTGGCTCTAGATCCAAGGTTTTTGACACCTTTTCACTTTTAACCCAAACAAAGCAAGCAGATTAATCTGACACGCTAAGACAAAGTTTTGCTTCACCAAGGTCTATGATGCCAACTCCCCGTGATCTATCAACCTCTCTGGGGAGAGAATGTATCAATCAATAAGAGAAAATGCACTAACCAATTTTGATTCACCAAAGCTCATGATATCAACCCCACGTGATCTATCAACCTCTCCGGAGAGAGAATGTGTCGATCAATAAGAGAAGATGCACTAACCAAGTTGAATGTGAAACGCACTAAGTATCCTCCCTACCTACAAGGATTCTGTCGTCAAGAAAGATTTCACTAGGAATCCAATCTCTCAAGAATCACAAATAGTGTTCATAGGGCCTAATTACTATGTGAGCACAGATATATTCCCGAAAGCAAATCTACCAAAAGTACCCAAAAAGTAGACAGAGGAACACTTAACGCTTAAAGTGAATATGAGATGAGTCCACAAGGTGGAACACTTAACACCTCACACAAGCTGAAAATGAGTCCCCAACTTAGAAAACAAGTGAGTTCCTAAAAGCACAAAAGGGTTGCCAAGTGGAACACTTAACGCTTCTGTCCTGTTGACCCCTCCCCTTTATGGCGCTGAGATTGCAACCATGGGGCAAAAATGAGGGGCCGGCGGATTAGCGAGTCCAATAACCCAAGATAGCAATCAAGATCAATCACAAGTATTCTAAGGCTACTTAATGAATCCTTAAGGGGTCACAACCTAGTATCAATTATGCAAGTGTGTAGAAATAGATAAAAACATGAAAAGATGCACACAAGACAAACACATAAGAGATTTATTTTAGGATCCAAATTGAAATATTATCAGCTTGAGAAGAATACCTTAGGTCCAATGCTCTGCAATCCAGAATTTAGCACACGTCCAAAAGTACAAAATCAAGACCAATCAACAGCAAACTATAAGCATTAGAAATCAATAATCTGAAAGTACAAATCTACAAATTATGTGTCTCTGTAGCAAAATCTTGCGCAAGGCAGAATGTGGTCTCGTGCGAGGAAACACTGTCTCGCACGATGAAGAATGAAGTCTCGCGCGAGGGAGTACTATCTTGCGCGACGAAGGATGAAGTCTCACACGAGGAAGTACTATCTCGCGCGATGAAGGATGAAGTCTCGCGCGAGGAAGTACAATCTTGCATGACAAAAATATGAAGCCTCGTGCGAGGAAGTGGAGTCTTGCGCGATAAAAGATAAAGTCTCGCGCGAGGAATTGCAGTCTCATGCGAGAAAGTGATTTTTTTTTTGCGCACAAAAATGATACCAGTGAAATTTCGCGCAACACAGAAAGAAATCTCGCGCGACGCAAGTGAAATCTCACGTGAGAATTCGTACAGAGATGTATGAAAGTACAGACAGAATGATTAAAATCATTGTGTACAGACAACTTTGATAAAAAAAAAGTGCCAAAAAAAAAAATTTGAAACAAAAAATAACGTCCTACAGAGTATACCAGGACCCTTGAAATGTGTATCCTCAAAAGATAGAAAATTGATAGAAATGAAGGGAAACCCATTTCAGGGCCCCACGGTGGGCGCCAGAAATGTGTGTGTGAAAATTGTACCTGATCTGTAGACACAACACTCAGTAAAACATTAGAGGTTAGTGATAATCAAAATCGTGCAAAATTGAAAACTATCTAACCAAGCGATTTACTGCCTTCTAATAGGTGCGAGATTGATGTTCTCAGATTGTAATCAAGATCAGTGACCTAGACGACACCTAAATGAAGGATTTGAATGCAATTGATCTAGATATGAGATTGAATGCAATTAGGCTATTTTTTTTATATTTTCTATGCAATAAGAATGATAAACTGATATGCTATGAATGCTAATATGAAAAACTTGATATGAAATGAATGCTAAATGATCTAACAATGAAGATTCTAACAATGATATGAAAACTATGAAATTCTATGCTAAGATATAAAAACTATGCAATTGAAATTGATCTCACAAAGCTTTGAATTTGCAAGTTGATTCCTCAGCCTCCAATTCTCCAACGTGATTGTGCAAAAATATGAGATGAATTATGAAGAGTTGAAGCCTTAATTTATAGAAATCCAGGGCTTTGGAGGTGCATGGATAAAAGCCATAAATCACTCAAATAACTCAGCTTGATTTTTGAGTTATCTGATAATAACAGATAATTAAGTCATAAAAATATGCAAAAGCTAAGCTTTAACTCAAAATAGAGTTTAGCTTTAATTGATAATTGACAGTTGTCTGCTTTTATGATTGTGCATGTTTTAATTATGAATTAATTTAATAATAAAGTGATTTATGCTCAACTTAACTGATTTTTGAAATAAAATAATTGATTTATGGGTTAATCAATTATTTAATCAAATTTTTATTAAAAACTATATTATTAAATAATGACAACTTGCTTTAATTAATTAAATAAAAATTTAATCAATTATTCATATGATATTAGATTTATTGTCAAAATTAAATAATACAATTAATAATAGATAGAATTAAATTTAATTACATAATTAAGTGGCAAGATATTAAATCTAATTAATTAAATATGAAAATATTTAATTAATCAAACTTTAGGATAAATGTGATTTATTGCCAAATAATTATAAAATTAAAGATAATTATGATGATTAGGAATATTACTAAGAATATTCCCCGATGCAGAATTTAAGATAATCAATTATGATTCGATGATGTTTAGATGTGCCTTAGATTAGGACTTTGATGTCGATTTCATTCGAATTGAAGATGTAGGAGATTAATGAACTTATAGCCCATTTTTGGGGTATTATAGTTAGTAGAATCCGCTGGCTGGTTTGAAGTGGATGACACAACATGATTTTTCCTCCATTCCACGTGTGTTGCAGGGAAGGTCATGGTGATTACTTGGTGATAAGGCAACCCAATGTGCACAATCCTCTGCCTCCACACATCCTTATCCTTATTTACTTAAGCCACCTTATTTCCATGATTTAATAAGTTGTATGAACACATGATAACCATGTCCTCAATCCTAGCCAATTGTGAGAAGTCAACAGTGGTTAAATCCTTGATCTCCTTAATGACTGTGATCTTATTCTTGAAATCTTTCACCATCTCATCAGTGTCTTCGATCATTTTTCCATCCTCTTTCAAGAAATAAACATTTATGCATTTTGGATCTTTCTTCATAGTTTTGATTTACCTCATAAGTTCCTTTAGTAATTTAGTTGATTTTTCATGGCCTTGTTTAACAATAGAGTTACACCATTCAATATTTTTCTTGGAGACATATAGAACATTATCATCCAAGCCCATAGGTTTTTCCCTTAAAAAATTTATATCACCGTATCTTAGAACTTTATTCATCTATATCACAACTACATTCGATTTGGTTCTCTCTTTTTCCCACAAATTAACTTCAACTTCCAATTCTTTACTCACTTATATCTCTTTGGAATGAACTTTGACTAAATTAATAATATAATTAGTACCTTGTTGAGTGATCAAGTCTAGCCAGTCATGATTGACATTTGTTATCATCTTATTTATTTGAATTTGCTTGAGGAGCTTTTGGCTTAAGGTTGTTTTGAGTTCTTTCTTATCTCTTTCATCCTTCTAGATTCTAGAAATCATTCATTTGGTTGATGATTCTAGATGTCTGACATCAACTACCCTAGAGGTAGGTCCCATATTCACCTTTTCTATAATGAAACTATGGTTGAAGTCTTCTCTACATCTTTGTTTGTGACCGATCTGGCTATCTCAACTACCCAATGACCTGTATCTTCATCCACATGCATCATGGTCTCATTTTTAAGATTTTTGGGCTAATTTTCTTTTCCCAAACACTTAATTACCATATCCTCAATGGGTACTAAAAAGGGAAAAACACCTTGTTTCTTATTGACTGAGGCATCCAACCATTTGGGTACATCTTTTCTGGCTTTTGGCAAGGGTGTCTAAAAATTACTCTATTCTAAAAGAATCAAAGAACCATATGAATCAATATTTCCCTCTACTTCCTTTTCATTCACATTATGTTATGTGGCTTGAACCTTTGGCTTCCGGTTATCCATATCCTTAGCTACCCCTTTAGAAGGGTCTAGGTCTACCACCTCCAGGTTCTTAGAATTCTTCCCACTTTTCCTCTTGATCCTAGATCAAGTAACTCGAGTACAGGATGGACCCTGTTCACCTTTTCTAGGTTTCTTTTTTGGAGGGCTTCCACTTTTAACAAAACACTTTGTACCTACAAATCAATAGATTTTTTAGAAATAGGAAGAGTGGTTTGTGGAATAATATTTTTGGGAGAGGTTGAGCTATCTTGGGGCTCGGGTTTAGGGGCCTTTTCAACTCAACAACTTTGAAGCCACCTCTTTGTTCTTCTTATGGTGTTAAAAGACCTAAATTGAATATCATCATTTTCTTTCTTGTCCCAATTAAGTTTTGGAAGAGGTTTTCCTTGAACCCTTTCAACAAATACATAATCAAGATCATTGAGATGATTTGGCCTAAAGTGAATCTGGACCATAATCATTTTCTTAGTTCAAATTCATCCACACAATTCTCCTAGTATTCCTCAAGTTGAGGTTCATGATGAAATCCATATTCCATGTTCAGGTGTTCACTGGAAAAACCTGTGCTATCAAAGTTTGACCTGGCGGTATATAACTGGAGGTTTAGTTTCTTGATCTCATGTTCCATATTTAGGGCATCTAACGCTATTTTGCAACTATAAAGGCCTAGTTCAATAGGTAATTTAACCCTAGTGTCACCCTTTTCCCCCAAATTTTTATGTATATGACCCAACTATCTGCTCACTTTTATTAAAATATGGCTATGAAGGGTGTATCTGGGTAACTTATAAGGTTTTCAACTAAATCTTCCAACTCTAAGGTCAGTGAATCTTGAGAATTGCATGAAGTAGCTTCCATATACACTAACTAACTATATAGATTCATTTGACCTTCTTTGGTTCAAATTATCCCAAAGTTCATAAACCAATCTGCCTTGGAAAACATAATTTACTCTCACAAAGTTCTTTGCATACCTTTGCTTCTAAAGGTGAGGGTAAAACTCATATATCCTCATACCTACCTTCCATGGTTTGTTATGTAATTCATTCCACTCCCTTGAACATTCTAGCATATAAAAGAGATAGGAGGACATATAGAAATATTTACATCTGACAAAATTTGATAAGCCTTCATGCAATCTGTCTGCTATGATTTGTGACCAAGATAGGTATATTTTTCCACCTAGTAAGACTTGGATGTAAAAATACATCCAATCTTTTCTATAGAATGTGTGGGAATTTCCTTTAACCCAGTTCAAAAGGTTTATAATGTCTCTTACATTGGCTTTCAAAAGCTCCCTAGTTAGAGGTCTAGATAATCTTGAACCTCCTTTTTGTTATTTCAACAACTTATTACAAGCAATGACATTCTTGTAAATAGATTTTTTTATAAAGAAAATAGATCATGTCATGCTAATTGTCCAATCTTTATATGGCTCCTTCTCTGGTATACCCATGGCTTTCATAAGTGTTTCCCTATTGATGTTGATGGAGTTGATGAAAAACAACCCACAGCTCCCAAGAACACTTGCACGCAAACACCTATCATAGAAAGAGAGAAAAGCAAATAGCCATGGAGGCCTGAATGCATTGATCCACAAGAGAGGAGAAATCCTTGATGTGCAAAAACAAAAGTTGCAATCAATAATATGTCAGAAAAGGTTACAAAGTGTTATGAGATCAATCCTTATAAAAGGAGATCAGAAAACCTAAAAAGGTAAAACCCTAGGTTGCATAATAATAATTAATAAAGTAATTAATTATTATATGCCTAAAGTTTAGCTTAAGTAGAAAGAGGTAATAAGTGACTGAATAATTAAATCAATATGATTCAATTAATCAGTAAACACTTTATTACTCTAACACCCCCCCTTAAGATAAACTTTGGGAGAAGATAAAAATCTAGAAAGAACAACTAAAAGTAAATGGGTCCCGGCAACAAAGGCCTGATCAAGTACCCAAGTACAAAAGAGAGTCTCTACAAAGTGGAGAAATAGAGAAAACCACATGGGAAAAACTCTACTCCAAAAAGAGACAAAGACTAGTCTGAAGGACTGAAGAAGCCTCCAAAACTAGGAATGTTCCAAAAAATAGGACCAAAGATGAACATGTACAACATCACTGAAGCATGAAACTGCAAACTCTATCAAGAAGAAACTGATGATCTAAAGATCCTCCACATAAATATGACCAGGTAGAGAAGACTGTAATCTGCATGAGTGCCCTCAAATAACACTACTCGAATCAGGAGGCAAACAAAGGCAAACACCTGAACTCGAAGATACAGATGACATAAACACCAAAAGCCTGAAGAGTTGATCAATCAAAGCTGGAAGAGTGCATCTAAAAATAGGAAAGAAAAGAGTGTCCATATGGTAAATGATCCATCTCACCGGAATACATAGGTACCCAATCACTACAACTGCCTAGTAAATAGAATCAAATACTGAATACATAGCTCACACTATCGAACCAAGCAAGTATTAGAACCAACAATAGAAACCCCCCCATATTGCTGACAAGGGAGTAATGACAGGTACACTAAAAAGATCATCCAATATGAACTACACGATGAAGAAGAATGTGGAACATCGAATGTGTAGAGAGATTACAA